>CAVLGL010000082.1:59963387-61163387 GCA_963668995.1 Parnassius mnemosyne | reverse complement strand
TGTTCGTCTGCGGCGGGTCTTGCAAAACTTAGCACCGACCGCATGGACAGTTTCCACGAGCTTGTCATTCATATCGTCCACTTCATTGCAATCTTCTAGGCACTGAAAACGGTTTTGTAACTCGAGCTGAAAGGTTTCGGGACTTTGGAACAGATCACGATCTATTTATGTATATATACATACACATACACATAACTACGTATATACATACATACCTAATATGTCTGGATAAAGGTAGCAGTATCAACATTATTTTGACGACATTGTTGTGTTATATTATTGACTAACAAATACAAATAAATGAATTCCTAGCGTCTATTAAAATGAAGTGACTGTTTGTAATGTCAAAATAAGAGCTTTTTACCAAATGCATATGAAAGTATATTCGGTACCTATAATAAAAACACAATTTTCAAAATTTTTGTCAGTCTGTCTGTCTATCTGTCTCTCTGTTTGTTTGTTCCGGCTAATCTCCAAAACGGCTGGACCGGCTTCGACGGGACTTTCCTTGGCAGATAGCTGATGTTATAAGAAGTAATTTAGGCTACTTATATTTTAGAAAAATAATTAGTGTTCCGCGCAACTTAAGTAAGATAAGAAAAAGTGCGAGGGAAATGGATATTATTCCATCTCGCTCGCACTATAGAAAGGGGGCCGTGACGGAAAAATCTTACACTTTTTCTTGCTTAACCCCCATCCGTCAAATTTGTACCGTGCGATATAGAACTTCGTTCCAATATTTTTCGTAATAAGACGGCCGTGTAAGATGAAATAATTTTGATTACATTTGCTATTTATGTAGTAAATAGGCAGGCTAAATAAAGTGCCTTTTAGAGCAAGCAATTAAATATTATAACACATTTTGTCATAAGTAAAACATGTCTGTAGAGTTCATTTAAAACTGTCTGGAGACATCATAATCTTTCCCTATGGCGTTTCAAAATTAATATTTTTTATTAAGATTTGTTCACTTTACCCTTTGTAAATAACGTTTGATAAATTATTCAGGGCCTCAAAATAGTAGAGTCAAGTATTTATTTACACTCAACTGCGCAATTTGTATTAAAAAAGACATAAAGGCCGAACATAATGTCCTTAAGGGTTCTTCACCAGTCATCTATGTAAAAATGTAGAAGAAAATTAAACAAAAATAACATTAGATTGTTAATACACATTATGTTAAACAAAAGACCACGCTCACATAGTACCTTACCTACCAGCGTAAAATAGTACCTTAAACCTGCTTTCATATGGTAAGTTAATTGAATTGTAGTCCCTTTTAAATAGTTGCCCTTTTAAATAGAAATGAGGCATTCCATCTTAGTCCTCAGGGGTGACAACGCATATGCATTTTGATTCATAATCGAGGGAGATTTAGATGTCTATGGGTCACAGTCGCTTACCATTAGGTGGACTGTGTGCTCATTTTTCACCCTAATGATATAAAAAATATACAAAAATGATGTATATATAATCCTCCTCCAGAACGAATTACGGTCACGGCAGCCAGTCTCAACGAAGACTAGCCATCGGCGGAGGACAGGATTATAGTGCCCAAGTGTATGCGCAAGCACAGGTGGTCACTCTATTCCCTCACTCTCATAGTCCGATGGGACGGCAAACCGACACGTTAGAGACCCATTTTACTGGAAAAGAGGCATTCTATCTTAGTCTTCACGGGTGACGACGCATCTGCATTTTGATTCTTTTTATTGATGATAAATGTAGATGTCTATGTGTCACAGCAACTGCTTACCATCAGGTGGACTGTGTGCTCGTTTGTCACCCTATCCTATAAAAAATCCACCAGAGGGAGATCAGGCGCAGGACCAACGGCTTTACGTGCTTTCCGAGACACAAGGGTAAGACACCGCCAACTTCCTGACTCCGGGCAGCTACTGAGGATTTCTTGGCGGAAAACTCAATTACTTTTTTCTTTCTATCTTTTTTGGCCTGTTTGGGATTCGAACCTAGAACGTCATGATCAACAGTCGCACTACTACAACATCTAGACCAACGAGGTAGTTATAAACAAAAATATAAAATATATTATATAAGTATATGCGTATCCACACATAGACACGTGTCTGTGTGGCATGACATCATGGCATAATTATATGTTACCTAAATTATCAAAATACATACAAATAGTTATAATTATATACGAGTAAGTAAACTGGAATATGCAGTGAAGGAAAGCCTTAATAAGATTAAGTGAAAAATGAACGCTCACCAAAAGTATCTGCATTATTCCAAACACCAGCCTATAAATATATATAATGTGACGCATTTAAGTAGGCGTTTAATTTTATGAGCTTCATAAAAATATTATAATATAAAATCTACTTTGCAAACATAAAACTAAGAAATAAGTAAGCTTCGTACTTTTATAATACTTTTATGTTGGTTCTATAATACTAGTTTATTAGTTCTTATACGCTGTTTAATTTAATAAAATTGCAGATATGTTTTATATTTTCTTTTATTTTAAGAAAGTTAAGTATATTTTATTCAGCAGTGTTTTGTTTGTAATTTAATGACGTCGTTTGAGCGAGAATAATGTATGCCTCACTCAGTTTGAGTGTGAGCACATATACAAACCGGTCAACATTTTTACATATTTTTGGTAGGATTGTCACAGGAGGATAGAATCAAATAAACAATACGTTTATCAGCTTTTATTGTACTTAAGATAGAATATCTATTACAAACTGTGTACTTATTGCAAACATTTTATTTTTATAATTTTTGTTATTCAACAATTTGTTGTGGCTTTTAATAAAATAGTAAATTCTAAATCTAATGTAAAGACTGACTGACTCCTAAAGTACTGAACTGATTTCAATGAAATTTTGCACACTGTGTGCATTTTGGTCCAACTTGAGAGATAGGATAGTTTTTATCCCTATAAACGACCCTTAAAATATTTTATTGCGAATTTAAGGATTTTTTAAAAAAGGGTCGTCGGAAAGGGCAGAACAACGTCTAGTCAGGTCATAAGTATTATATTATATTACCTTACATAGTAGGGGATAACCATGATATAGTATTATTTGCAGATGACACTTCTTTAATTTTCAAATTAAGTCGACAGTTACTAAAATATGACGAAGTAAATAATGCTATATCTAAATTAGTAAATTGGTTCGATGTTAATAATTTGCATTTAAATGGCACTAAAACAAAATGTATGAAATTCGTGACTCCAAATGTCAAACAATTAAATACTAATGTAATTTTAAATGGGGAGAAACTGAGTCTTGTAGATACCACCATTTTTCTTGGAATCACATTAGACGCGAAGCTTCAATGGAGCCCCCATATATCAAAACTAGCAAGCAGACTTAGTTCTGCAGCATATACTGTAAAAAAGATTAGAAGTCTAACCAGTGTTGAAACAGCTAGACTAGTTTACTTCAGCTACTTCCATAGCATAATGTTGTATGGTATTTTGCTATGGGGACACGTAGCTGACACTGAAATTATATTTGTTTTGCAGAAGAGGGCCATAAGAGCAATTTATGATTTAAAGCCTAAAGAGTCGCTGCGACAAAAATTTAAGGAAATTAATATATTAACTTTGGCCTCTCAATACATTTATGATAATGTACATTGTACGTACACAAAAATAAAAGTAGTTTTACAAAAATAAGTGATATTCATTCTGTAAATACTAGGAACAGACACAAGCTAGTAGTACCAGTTACTCGACTCCATCGAGTCAGTAATTCATTCTTGGGGCGATGTATACGCTTTTACAACAAAATTCCAGAAAATATACAAAGTTTGACCTGTTCAAAGTTCAAAAACTTTATTAAACTAAGTTTGTATAAAAAGGGTTATTATAATATTAAGGAATTTATGGATGATAATAACCCCTGGAAATTAGGTGATCGCTACCAAGCTATTTCTAATTTGTTGTGTTGTTAATTTGTGTAACATCATGATTGTAAGCTGTTATTTAAAAAAAAAGTCCCGCTGGGTTTCTTGCTGGTTCTTCCCAGGACAGAGGTTTTTTCCGAACCAGTGGTAATCAAACAAAAGAGTGACTTTCAATAAGTATTATTTATAATCTATATTGAATAAAAAAGTTTCTGTTTCTGTTTCTGTTTCTGTATTGTCACACAGTAAAAATATATATATATGTATATACTTTTTAGAATTTTACTCATTTTTAAATATGGAGTGGACGCTTAAAGAAGACCGTGTTGCAGTTATTGCGTTGCATCGTTGCGGTTACGCGCCAATTCCAATTTTTGACATACTGAAAAATTTGAATATAACCAAAAGATTCGTGTATCGTATCATCAAACGATACAATGAAGACTAGTGTAGATGACAGGTCAAGAAGTGGTCGCCCTCGGTCTGTTAGGACTCCAGCAGTGATAAAAGCTGTGAAGGCGCGAATTCAAAGAAATCCCAAACGTAAGCAGAAACTGTTGGCCCTTCAGATGGGGTTAAGCAGAACCACGGTAAAAAGGGTGTTAAATGAAGACTTAGGGCTTCGGGCATATCGATGAAAAACAGGACATCGTTTGAATGCTCGTCTAATGGACCTGAGACTGAAGAGATGCCGCGCTTTGTTGAAGCCGTACGCGGGAAAAAAATATCGGGAAATTTTTTTTTCGGATGAAAAATTTTTACCGTAGAAGAGAGCTACAACAAACAAAATGATAAGGTGTACGCACACAGTAGTGAAGAAGCGAGCAACCGTATTCCGTGTGTCCGACCTCGTTGGACACACGGAATACGGTTGCTCGCTTTCCATCCTCGCTCATGGTATGGTTGGGAGTTTCTTATTGGGGCTTAACAGAGGTACATTTTTGTGAGAAATGTGTAAAAACGAATGCAGTTGTGTATCAAAATACAGTCCTAAAGAACCTTGTGGAACCTGTTTCTCATAATATGTTCAATAACAGGCACTGGGTATTCCAACAAGATTCGGCGCCAGCTCATAGAGCGAATAGCACACAAGACTGGCTGGCAGCGCGTGAAATCGACTTCATCCGGCAAGTAGACTGGCCCTCCTCCAGTCCAGATTTGAATCCGTTAGATTACAAGATATGGCAACACTTGGAGGAAAAGGCGTGCTCAAAGCGTCATCACAATTTGGAGTCACTCAAGACTACCTTGATTAAGGCAGCTGCCGATATTGACATGGACCTCGTTCGTGCTGCGATAGACGACTGGCCGCGCAGATTGAAGGCCTGTATTCAAAATCACGGAGGTCATTTTGAATAAACTTTAGTGTCATAAGTATCTATGTTTTGTTAAATTCATTTTAGTCTATAAATGGTTACATAATGAATAAACTTGTTTCAATTGTTTTATATTAAACATGTGACAGAATTTATGACCTGACTAGGTATATATAATATTTCATTACAAATATTTACAATGTTTCTTTCGAGAGAAAAATATTCGCGAAATTTTTGCTCAACCAATTGATACATTCATTTCAGATATATTCATTTTCCAAAGTAATCCTCCCAGATGCTACGAGTATATTGTTGCTAATAATGATAAAAACAACATGTACCTACGTATTCGCGAATTTATAATCGTAGTTAATAAATTATAAACATTATAAAAATAACTATTCAATCACTTATAGGTAGGTAGGTTTTTCTTTCAATTTTGATGTATATGTATGAGGTATCTATCTACCACATTAAAAATAATAAATTATAGTCAAATTACTACTTACATCCAAACATTTATGACAAGACATAACTCGCTGCTGAAGTCACCTTTATCAACAAAGGACCCTGGCCGGCATGTCACCCCCGAAGTGTTGGGCAGACTATACAAGATAGAAGAACTGCCCTACATGCCGAGGGTCACCATCGAGGGCTAGCAGTAAAGAATCGGCCCTACACAATGCCACAGGTGCCAAGGGTTTGGGCATGCCTGGGCAAATCGTTATCGGCCCCTCAAATGTGTTCTTGGATGTTAAATGTGTGCCCCAAGCCGCGTGACGCACAGCCTAAGTGCGCCAACTGTGCAAGGGCACACGCGGCCCACGATAGGTGGCGCCCTGTGCTGCAAAGGATTGCAAGAAAAAGGGGCATCGATCTATAACCATAATGCCTCCGCAGACAGCACGAGCACCGCGGGGACTCGAACAACAACAGCAACAGTAACAGCAACAAACGCAATGACAATCTCAGGTACCGCAGTTGCAACAGTAGCGCGAAATCGTACTTACACAGGCGCCTACCACATTCGCCACGACTGGGGTGGCTCTAGCCCCATCGGATAAAAATGACGCCACGGAGCGAATTCATCGCCCCAAAAGAAAAAAGAGAGGGAGGAAAAAGAAGAAGGCTGCCAA
This sequence comes from Parnassius mnemosyne, assembly GCA_963668995.1. NCBI lineage: Eukaryota > Metazoa > Arthropoda > Insecta > Lepidoptera > Papilionidae > Parnassius > Parnassius mnemosyne. The sequence goes on along the minus strand of CAVLGL010000082.1, from coordinate 61,157,053 downwards.
TCAAAGGCAGGAGGCAGAGTAACACCAAACCCCTCTCTCCCCTCCCCACTTTCACCACACAGCAGCAACAACAACAGCCGTGCTATAATAGAGATCGTGAACGAGAGCATGTTGCCATCACAACACACCAACCCCGAGAACCACACCAAACAAGAAGGACAAAAGTCACCGCACCCCAGCAAGAAAGTCAGTCACCACACCCCAGCAAGAAAACCAGTCACCAACCATCATTGAAGAGGCACTTACCAAACTGGTGGGTGTGGTGATAAAGATTCTAGGCGAAGTTTTTACTGTGTTGACGACCGGCTCCCCTTTCCAGCGATTCTGAGCGCCCTTGCCTTACTATCTGTTGTCAGAAGAGACGCGACAGCTTAAAGTTATATATTGGAACTCCGGAAGCATCATAGGAAAAGTCGCCAAATTAAGAACTTTGAACCAGCAGCACAACATCCAGATCGTGCTGCTGGGAGAAACAACGCTGCAACGCTCTCGCTGAAGTACACGATGAAGTATGCACGGAAGTCGTAGCGTGCAGAGGTATTACGGCCCTAGTAAGGAGAGAGGTCATACACGAAGAAGTAGAGACGGACTAGGACTTCACTTCAACGAAGACAAAGGGGATAAGGATGAAGGTGGGGACTAGAGAAATAAAAATCTTCTCCGCTTATAGAACTCCCAGCACCTCGTTTGCTCCCCAGGAAATTAGATCTACATTTAACGCAACAATACCTGCGATTATTGCTGGAGACCTCCACATACCTGCTTGGGAATCCGCAATAAAACTCCTCCCGAGAAAAAATTCTATGAAGACGCCGAAGGTTTGGGATACTATGGTGCTGCTGGACCCAGATGAGCCCACTCACATCCCCACCAAACCCCATCACCAGCCCGACGTCCTCAACATAGTGCTATGCCATCAAATGCCATATCCAATACGCCTACGTGCTTTACGATCTGAACGCGCAGCACCTCACCGTATTGTTCACCATCGATACAAATGCGGACGCTGTAGTTCCCAGAGCTTCACAAATGAAGACCAACTGGACCCGCTTCCGTAGAATGCTGGAGGACCTCCAACTCGGCGCCACCACGCCAGCGGACGACTGCAAAACTGCAAGACGTCAAACGTATGACAGCCTGGCATTCATTCATTTTTTCATCATGTCATTCATTTTTTTTATATATATTTTTGCATGGCTTCTGGGCCTTTGTGCCATTGTAAAACACGTTCCGTCTCTAAAAGTCTAATGAGAATGATAAACATAGTAACATTACTTTTTTCCTGGCTTTATTTGAAAATTCAATTATGCGATACGGAATAAGCAAAAAAATGCAAGTTTTTAAGATATTTTACATCACTAGACGCGTTAAAAAATTTAAGGTCAAAACTGGACATGATTCATTGTATGGATAGTTTAAAAGACCACAGTTTATATTAAAATAATAATTAAATGTATAGAAATTGTCGTCTAAGAGCTTTTTCTTCTCTGTAGATTGCTTTTACATCTTGCGCATTATTTGCAGTTTTCAATTATTGTTTGCTGTTCGATCTAGTATTTTATTACAACGGAAGAATATGGTTGATTTAATTGCACTTTTAGCGACAGTAATAGAATAAATATGCGGAAGTGTCATGGCATAATCAGTTGAAACGAAGTTTCTTTCGTAGTATATTATTATTTATAAACGTATTATATTATTGATTAACAAATACAAATAAATGAATTACTAGCGTCTATTATAATAAACCGTCATTTAAAATAATATTTCTTTCATGGCAAGAAAAGAAAAAATGCTAGTGAGACGGATATTGTTCCATCTCGCTCGCGCTATAGAAAAGGGGTCGTGACGGAAAAATCTTACACTTTTTCTCGCCTAGCCCCCATCCGCTAAATTCGTACCGTGCGATAAGGTACTTCGTTCCAATAAACAACAATTGATTCGCGCGTTCATAATGCTTCTATACGGGATAATGGTTTTAAAGTTGTTTTTGACTACAATGCCAATTCCGTATAATATCGAAAAATTACAAGTATTTACAATGTAGGCATTTGTATACGTGTCCGGTGTCCAAGCAAACACAAAGGCTGTCACTCATCCGTTCCTACCCAATGCTTATGAAGTTCGGAGACAGTTTCGAATTCATACAATAAATGTATTTTACAATAATATAAGATATACATTATTTATTACATTAATAAAGAAAGAATAAAAAATATAAACTTAAATTATTATATACTCCTGCTCCCCGGGGTGTGCGAAGAACGCTGACTGCGTTTCCTCGCTGAATGGCTATACTTTGTCTTTGAGCGAAACAATAACCAGCTGTCTTATCACCAGCAGCGACGACCAGTCGCTGATACTGTTCCTCTAGAAACTTACCCCACGTCAATTCCACAGAGGAAAGACTCTACACATTAAATGTCAAGAAATTCACTAAAATGTATACCCTTTTTATTTTTTCTTTATACGTCTACATGTTAGTCTATGGGCCTGCTCCGGTTGTCTTAATCGTAGTTTAGCAGGCGGATTAACGACCACTGAAATTATTTATAGTAGTTTTAAATTCTAACAACAAACTTGGTAGAGCCGTACTGCAGCTATATTATAGTTGTAGCACAAATGGGCCAATTTTACTGGAACGGGAAATTTCATCTTATTCCTCAGAGGTGACAACGCATCTGAATTTAGATTTTTAATCTAGGATTGACGTGGATGTTTATGGGCCCAGCATCCATTTGCCATCAGGTGGAATGTATGCTCGTTTCTTACCCTTATATTATAAAAAATGGGTGGTTAGGAACATTGAGCATATCGATTTAATTTTAGAAAGGGATGACAATGAAAAGGAAATAATAAATATAATTGCTAAAAATACTAAACTAAAAAGTGACATGGTTAAGTTGCATAAAGAATATACATTTGTTACAAAAGAAAGTCGATGAGTTTGACCAATGCAGCAAGGAATATGAGGAATCCCTCAAATTAATTGCTGCATTGCAGTTACAGTTAAGTGAGGCTAATGAGCAGATTGTGCAATTAAAACATTACAGAGATAACATGAAAGCGTCCCAAACTCAAAGTCTGTTCAACGAGCTCATAGAGTGTGAATCTACTAAATCTAAAGCATTGCAACCCTCCAAAACAATCGATTTGACTGGTGATGATTATGTCATATCAAGACCAGCAGCAAGGACTACCTGCAGTAGAAGAAAATTAAAGAAATATACAAAAATTAATAAATATATCAGAAAACTACAAAAATTAATTAAAACTAAAATTAATGTTAAAAATTATATAAATGTATGCAAAGAAAAGCAAGAACTAATTAATAAACTTAAAATATATTCAATTGAGGTGGAAAATATGAATCACTGTTATGAGACTGATATAGAGTGTCTAAATTCAACAATTTTATCACTTAAAAGCTCTCTAGAAATTGTATCAAATAAATATGCATCGGCTCAAGATGAGATAAAAGAACACATATTGGCCATGAATGATCTGGTAAAATCATGTGAATATAATGAGGAGCGCTATGACTCCTTAATAAAAAATCAGAGTGAGTATCAGCGCTCCATACCAGGTTCATCGGGGACATTATGTGTAAATAACAAAGTTAACAGTAAGACCTCATTATTTTCACCTGCACTCTATGACAGTGCCATGACAAAGGATATAAACTTAAAAAGCAATGTAAATATTAAAAAAAATAAAGTTATTATGTATTGTGATGACATAGGCAAAAATTTGGGCATGATGTTAAATAACTGTTTAAAAGGACATATGATCACTAATTATTGCATGCCTGGAGCATCTTTTAGTCATATAATGAATAAAGTTTTAGCTAGTAAATTTTGTCCTAATAGCACATTAATAATTCTTGTTGGGAGAAGAGGCAATGTAAACAAAAATCAATTATTAAAATATATTGATAATCTAAATACTTTAAATGTACATAAAATTATCTTGTTTACATTGCCTTACATACAGGGTTGGCCGCAGGAAAATAAAATAAGATATGATTTAAATTTATTAATGAATAACTTTTCATGTAATAATAATTTAAACTTGACATTTAATTTTTACAATTATAATGATAGAATTAATTTAATAGATATAAATAATTTAATTAAGAAATTTTTGACTAGAGATAGGTATTACCTATCAAAATATAATTTAAGACAGATAGCAAATGTGCTATCTTATTATTTATATATTAACTCAGCCAAGGACTTGGCTACACAGACATCTGCTTCTTTTGAGCAGTGTAATGACTTAATATGCAATTTGGAATCAGTTCCAAGTAATTTAAATTAGAAAATGAGACAATAGAGGTAATCTCTAGCAGTTATAATAACTTAAATAATTTAGAATGTAGCTTACAAATCTTTAATTGTATGACTCCACAGAGTAATAATGAAAATTGTTTACACCTGGTGCATCAAAATATACAAGGCATGATAGGCAAAGAGCTAGAAATTGAGTTGTTCTTAAATAGCAACAATATTCATGTCTTATGTATTACTGAACATTGGTTAAAAGCTTATAATTTAATGTTTAACTTCAGTAATCACCAGGTGGTCAGTTCTTTCAATAGAGATACGGTTGTAAGAGGTGGCTCCTTAATATTAGCTAGTAAATTATTATCATGTAAAGAACGTAAAGACATTGTGAGCCTCTCTGTTGAGCGAACTGTAGAAATGGCATGTGTTGAGTTTGAGCACCTCATTGTTGTGAGCGTCTACAGACCCCCATGTTGTACATATGATACTTTTGAAAACATTATGGAGGAAGTTTTTGCTAAGCTTAATAAACAGAATAAATCTGTTGTAATATGTGGAGACTTTAATATCAATCTCCTAGAAGCTTCCTCCATCAATATTAAATTTAGATCATTGTTTCAATCATATGGTCTTTTTAATTTATTTATAGAGCCAACGCGTATTTCTCAATCTAGTGCAACATGTATAGATAACATTTTTACAAATGTAAAACCGTTGCATAAATGTATAATTCAAAAATTAAGTTCTGATCACTGTGGACAAGTAGTTTCGTTACCTTATGTTCACAAAAAGCAAGTAGATGAGAAAGTTGTGTCTGTTCCAGTAAATGCACGTCGCTTGGAGAAATTTAGAAGTAACATAGTGAAAAAACTTCCATCACTTTCATACCAAAATGATCCTAATTTTTTGTATGGATCATTATTTAAGCTTATTTGCAATGAATTTAATAATACTTTTACTTCTAAAACATTCTCCTTGAACAGTCGGAAGTCATTTAATGAATGGACGACAGTAGGAGTCCATAAGAGCAGGCATAGGTTATATGATCTTTACCATGAAAGGTCATATAATCATAGCATCGAATTTAGGGAATATGTAAAAAAATATTCAAAAATATTTAAAAGAGTGTGCTACATAGCCAAGTCTTTGCATTTGAGCAACAAAATTAAGACGGCTTCCAATAAAATTAAAATGACATGGAGTATAATTAATAGCGAAACTGGTAAGATCAACTCTCGCAATTCAAATTACCAGTTAAGTGTTAACAACAAATTAACTGTATCAGATCAGGACGTAGCAATGGTTTTTGAGAAATATTTTACTGATATTCCGATCTTGACCACTAAGTCACTGAATTCTTCTCCTGCCGTCGCCGAATCATTACTTAAACAAAATGTAAATGTGTGTACAAAGAATTTTACATTTCATAAAGTGTCATCAAAAGATATTGTAAAATATTTTAAAACTATTGATGTTAAGAAAACTGCGGATCTGTAGGGGATTTCCGTTAAAGTTATTGCGTCTATAATAGATACAATCGCGCCTCATTTAGCTATTATTTTTAATACTAGTATCGATTCTGGTGTGTTTCCTGATTTAATGAAGCATAGTAAAGTAATACCTTTATTTAAATCTGGTAGTACATTAGACCCCGCCAATTTTAGACCTATTTCTGTACTACCAACACTTAGTAAGATTTTTGAAAAAATTGTTCTTGATCAAATGTTAAATTTTTTTAAAATAAATAATTTACTTCATAAAAATCAATTTGGTTTCACAAGGGGTCGCTCAACAACTGATGCCGGTGTTGAGCTGATTAAATATATCTTTAATGCATGGGAGAATTCACAGGATGCTTTGGGTATATTTTGTGACCTATCCATGGCCTTCGATTGTGTTCACCATGAAACATTAATCAGGAAACTTCATCACTACGGTGTAAGAAGTGATGCCCTTAAATTAATTATTTCGTATTTAAGTAAGAGAACGCAAAAAGTTCTCATTAACAATATGAGCTCTTCCGGATCGATGGTACAAATGGGCGTGCCTCAAGGCTCAATTCTCGGCCCCTTTCTGTTTCTTGTATACATTAATGACTTACCTTACATAGTAGGGGATAACCATTATATAGTATTATTTGCAGATGACACTTCTTTAATTTTCAAATTAAGCCGACAGTTACTAAAATATGACGAAGTAAATAATGCTATATCTAAATTAGTAAATTGGTTCGATGTTAATAATTTGCATTTAAATGGCACTAAAACAAAATGTATGAAATTCGTGACTCCAAATGTCAAACAATTAAATACTAATGTAATTTTAAATGGGGAGAAACTGAGTCTTGTAGATAGATACCACCATTTTTCTTGGAATCACACTAGACGCGAAGCTTCAATGGAGCCCCCATATATCAAAACTAGCAAGCAGACTTAGTTCTGCAGCATATGCTGTAAAAAAGATTAGAAGTCTAACCAGTGTTGAAACAGCTAGACTAGTTTACTTCAGCTACTTCCATAGCATAATGTCGTATGGTATTTTGCTATGGGGACACGCAGCTGACACCGAAATTATATTTGTTTTGCAGAAGAGGGCCATAAGAGCAATTTATGATTTAAAACCTAAAGAGTCGCTGCGACTAAAATTTAAGGAAATTAATATATTAACTTTGGCCTCTCAATACATTTATGATAATGTACATTGTACGTACACAAAAATAAAAGTAGTTTTACAAAAATAAGTGATATTCATTCTGTAAATACTAGGAACAGACACAAGCTAGTAGTACCAGTTACTCGACTCCATCGAGTCAGTAATTCATTCTTGGGGCGATGTATACGCTTTTACAACAAAATTCCAGAAAATATACAAAGTTTGACCTGTTCAAAGTTCAAAAACTTTATTAAACTAAGTTTGTATAAAAAGGGTTATTATAATATTAAGGAATTTATGGATGATAATAACCCCTGGAAATGAGGTGATCGCTACCAAGCTATTTCTAATTTGTTGTGTTGTTAATTTGTGTAACATCATGATTGTAAGCTGTTATTTAAAAAAAAAGTCCCGCTGGGTTTCTTGCTGGTTCTTCCCAGGACAGAGGTTTTTCCGAACCAGTGGTAATCAAACAAAAGAGTGACTTTCAACAAGTATTATTTATAATCTATATTGAATAAAAAAGTTTCTGTTTCTGTTTCTGTTCTGATTATACACAAGCAGTTATATTTAAATGTTATTTGCGGGTTGAGTAAATATGCTGATTAGTATGAGAAATGGATGCTTTTTACACAGCAAGAGTACAATTATCTCGTCCAATGTTGCTAAGCCTATTAGCAGAGATCCTTAATACTCACAGAGGTCACCTGTTTACAGTCGGGTAGTTCACTATCGCGTTATTGAAATAATTCATTTCTTTTTTTTATCAAGTGATAGATTACTCACTATCACTAATACAACTCAATATTGGCCTCAACCATATATTGCTACAAAGTACGGCCCTGAGCTACCTGCATCCATCAACCATTTGCGTGTGTCATCAGTCATTTCATCTAAAGGTTGGTCGCGTTACACTGCGCTCGAGTACAGTCAGTACGAGGCTGTCACTCAAGAAACTTTCTTCCTGAAGAAGGATCAGTCCCCTCTATGAAAGAAGGATAGGATGTCCTACGTTAATTCAGTTCACTCTAGTACATCCCTCTTTTTCAAAACGCGGTCAACAATGTTATGTCCAAAGAAGAAACAGCTTTGTGAGTGTAGACAAAAGGTTAGGTTTTGCTTGTAAATATTAATAAGGTTCCATTTTTACTTCACACATTTTTACTTGAAATTGCTACTATTTGTGGGGCAGTAAACGTTTATTTTCCATTTAGCGTTAATATTGGACACATAGATATAGTATAGCGTAACACACTGGAACAGCAGCGCTGCGAAATAGCTGTTCCATAACCGTTTCAGAATCAGTGACTATAATTTTACTTTTCATCACTTATAGGCATGTGAATTCGTAAGCGTGAAACCACCTATTAGGTTGGATACACCAGCACTAGTATTTGATATTTTTATTTGGTACAGTTTGATAGGTTCCTAGTTGGTTCTATAATTAAGCGTATCAATGTAACAACATGCATGCTGCAAAGCCACTCGATTAGGTCGTTCACGTACATCTCAAAAATGTTAGTCAGAATCAGCCCTCCCTGTCCGATACCACACTCTTATCTCTGTTGCTGCGAAAAATGGACATAAAATATTTATAAAGGCGCATTTAAGTACGTGGATACTAAATACAAAAATTACCTTAAACAAACTACCGGGCGTTATTTTAGGGTAATAGCTCATTTCCAATGTGTGTATTCTTTCTCCAAATTTATTTCTAGTCTTGCTAATTAGCCTTTGTCTTACTAAAGAAAACTTTGTTCTCAGAGAATATCCGAAATTTGAAAAATTACAATAAAAATGGACGTAAATGAAAATATAAAGTATACTAGGATCTCGCTCATCTCTTTTGTCCAACGTATTTCGTAGAATAATTACTTGTGGTGTTACTAGCCAGCAAATAATCAGTTTATAGTGATTTATTCGTAGCTTTGCTTAATCAAATGATGTCTAAGTATTGCTGAAAATAGTTAAGTAGTCTGAAAATAGTAGTGCTCATGTATATTTAAAATTTCTGTGGCTCTACTAAATGTCAATAATATAATTAAATCTCTATGAACATAATTGTTTTATTCTCTGTGAAAATAATGTGAAATATTAAATGTATTTCTGTGTTTTGAGACGCATCGCGACATCTCGAGGCGCCTCGTGAAGTCGCTGACTGCGCACCGGACTTGCTCGTTGCGCCTACCGACGAAGCACCGCTGCGTCATGAGAAGCATGATGCTTCGCCTCGAGTTGCGTATATTGTTGTGTTTTAAATAAAGTTATATTTTGTATCACTATCCTAATAAATGCGTACCGCGTCGCATCATGTCACGTCGCGGTGTGAACTAATCTTAAAAAATTGCTGTAACTGACCAACTATTCACATACACACGTCACGTTTCTAACGTCGATGTGACTGATTGACGACTTTACATTTGAATTTGTCTGTGTAAATAAACCCTTGATATTGACGGACGAGGTAACGTACGCACATATAGGTCAAAATATTAACATCCGCGTAGTCACCATCGCTGTCGAGTAAAATTTGTCACTTGATCTAAAAGAGAGTTATTTAACATTTATTACTTTTCGTTGTGTAAAGATGCTTATAAAATGCTTTATCTTATTCTACCAGATAAGCTTTATGAGCCCTAAACGTGATACAAACACTTAAAACAAATTTATTAAGTTAGATTTAGATCTAACTTATCTTTGGATTTCTGTTTTCTTTAAAGTTAATTAGGTAATTACAATAAACATACTCCATTTAAAAATGCATCAAACGTAGTTCTTTATTCAAATGAACAAAGGATGAAAGATTTATAGCTCTTACTTGGACTGCCTTACTCACATTGATCACGTGGAAATACTTATTTATTTAATCAGAAGTTATTTGGCTCCTTCACGTGTTTGTAAATGAGGTCACTTTGAAATGGACGGCTGAAATTTGCGTAATTTATATTCTCACTCGACGGAGTTAGAACCTTACATTTGTATAGCTTAGTAATTGAAATACCTGGCTACTATATCACCATTTTTGTTTGTTTTTTTTTGTTTTATTTTTAAACAAGCAACGAATTTGTATTTTGCGGTAAATCAGCTGTGGACATGTCTAGTGGGATACTGCGTGGGCGACCGTACGGTGGCGTAGCACTGTTATGGGGAAACAGTAAGTTTAAGTGTGTGTCTGTGATTCCGTGTGAATATAATCGAGTTAGTGCAATTAAGACGTGTGTGTCAGAATGGCTAATACTTATTATCACTGTTTATATGCCTACAGACTCATCTGAAAGTCTCTTAGAATATGTTCAATGTTTAAATTAAATTACATCTGTAATTGAGAGTTGCAATATTGAAACCGTATATATTTTGGGAGATTTTAATGCTCACCCCGGCGAATTATTTGGCAATAAACTTCTAGACATCTTAGTGAACAAAACTGGACATGTGTGAATATTGAAATGTTAGGTATAAATTCCAATATTTGGCTTTCCACATGAGTTCGATCAGTGTGGCGATTGTTTGTGTAGTAATAGTGATACGGCACGCTTGGCCGCGATAAATTCGCTTTACAGTGATATTGTAATAGCGTTGCAGGGGGCTACTGTGGCCAGCTATGTTGGTTGTTCGGGAGGTGGCAAACCACATCACGGTTGTCCTATTGTAAGTTGGAATAAATACGTCCGTGACGCTCACAGGAACGCCAGGCAAAAGCATCTAACCTGGGTATGCTATGGTCGGGCTAGTAGTGGTACCATTTATAATGAATTAATGTATGATTCAAGAAAAATTTTCAAAAGCAAATTAAAATATTGTCAGAATAATCAGGAGCAAATAATAATGAATATTTTAGCTACTAAACACAGGAATAAAGATTTTAGGGGATTTCAAAAAAACTAAATCCAAAGTCTAGCGTCCCTGTGAGTGTTAACGGAATCAGCGAACCACGGGATATAGCGAACATGTTCAGATGTTACTTTAAAGTGGAGTCTTCGTCAAAAAGTGCAAAGGTTGTTGATGAGGAGGTCGTGGTGTCGGGTTGCCAGACCGGGTCACAGCTAAGTAAGTTGCTCTACTAATAAAAGGAATGACGCGAGGGAAGTCTCCTGGACACGACAGCCTTAGTATTGAACATTTTCATATACGGGGCATATTTCATATAGGACAGCCTTAGTATTGAACATTTTCATATATTTAACAGTGGTAGAGGCAGCTTTTGCTGTCGCACGGATGGGCCGGCTCGAACCGGGGGGGTACCACGCCCTCACAGAAAACCAGCGTGAAGTAGAGGTTTACCTCTGCATTTCGCTTGGTGAGTGCAGGTGGCCGGAGGCCCTTTTTACTGGAAATGAGGCATTCCATCTTAGTCGCCACGGGTGACAACGTATCTACATTTTGATTTGGAATAGAGGATAGATGTAGATGTCTATGGGCCGCAGCAACCACTACCATCAGGTGGACTGTGTGCTCGTTTGTCACCCTTATCCTATAAAAAAAACCTACCGAGACTCTTAGGGCTACTGTTCACACTATGCATTATTTAGACATTCCTATCTGCCGAATAAGTTAACGAAGACAGTGCATATTATAAAAATAAAACTGGTGATACTTCCGAAAGGTGCAACTACCGCTCGATATCATTAGCTACAACCACATCTAAGGTGCTTGACGGCCTGCTTGAGAGACAACTTAAAGAGTTTCTCCATCTACATGACGCTCAGTTCGGCTTCAGAACACGACTTTCGACTGAATGCGCAATTATATCTCTCAAGCAGTCTGTTAGGTACTACACGGATAGGAACACGGCTGTGTATGCAGCCTTTCTTGATTTCACTAAGGCATTTGACCTGGTTATATATGATATTCTTTGGCGTAAATTAAAAGACACAGGTATGCCGGTTGGGTTGATCAATATTTTCAAATATTGGCATGGACACCTAACAAACCAGGTCAGATCTCTTGGTGAGCTTTCTGATGAGTACGGGTTGGAGTGTGGAGTGAGACGGGAGAGGGATAACGTCTCCTTCTCTCTTCAACTTGTATGTGAATAGGCTGATTGTTGAGCTGAGCGACGCAGGAGTCGGCTGCTTGATTGATGGTCACTGCATCAACAGTATCAGTTATGCAGATGACATGGTGTTGCTCAGCCCATCAATCGCCGTTCTCAGAAAACTAATAGGTGTATGTGAGAAGTACGTTTTGTCACACGGTCTTCTGTTCAATGTTATAAAGCGTAAGCTCTTGATCTTTCAAGCAAGGGGTCGTAAACTGGGAGATGTGCCACGTGTGCTGCTAAATGGCGTCGCTCTAGGCAGGGTTCTCTAGAAAGAGTTTAAATATCTCGGCCATTTGGTTACCAAGGAATTAAAAGGCGATGCTGACATCGAAAGGGAAAGGAGGGCGATGACGGTCCGCTGTAATATGTTGGCACGCAGATGCACGCGGTGTAGCTTTGCAGTAAAGATAACTCTCTTTAAAACCTTTTGCCAATATCTATACACTTGCAGTCTATGGGTCAAATATACACAGCGGGCCATCAACGCTCTCCGAGTACAATATAATAACGCATTCAGGGTGCTGGTGGCGCTCCTGCGCTACTGTAGTGCGTCTGCGATGTTTGCGCACGAGCACACGGACGGCTTCCACGCCGTACTGCGGCGCTGCATCGTCTCGCTGATGCTCCGTACGCAGGGGAGCGCCAACACCATCCTGAACTTGTTCAGCGACTCGTTCTGTGGCACTGGGTACAAGCACAAATGAATTTGCTCGGTGCCCCAGAGGGTGGCAGATACTTGAATTAAATTGTAGATTAATATTATTGAAGTAATAATTAATATTAAATGGTTTTATGTTAAAAAATCGAATTAAGTTATAATCATAATCATAATCATATTTATTTATTTGCTTAGAATGTAGGTAGATGTTACAAAAGTAATATTAAAGCATAAAGTTCCAATACATTCTGCCTTATCAAGGCGTGCAAATTTTGACAGAATAGTAGTATTGAATTGAATTAAATTAAATCAGATAAAATTAACTTAAATTAGATGAGATTAAAATTATAATAAAGTAATGTTTTTTCTTGTATCACTTGTAATCACTGTGTCTGAAATATAATAATACTAATATTTCCTTTAACCATTGGTAAGCTTAAAATGGTTGTGTTAGGAGTGGTTCACGACAGTAGTCGAAAGGCTGATTCAATTCTGCGACCTTCTGAGTTTACGGTCCGCACCCTACCATTTCTAGCCTACCGTCTGCGAATTTAACATTTATAGCCTCGAATCGCAATCACAACCAATATGAAATTGAAATGAAATTAAAGACCATAAGAAACTGTATGTTCCTTTATCGAACATATTTTTTAATTAGATACAGTTTTAAAACGGGGTTAATCCAATCAGAAAAGAAATTCAACGGGTATGTATACTTTCATTATAATAAAGGCCCGAAGCAGCAAAGGTATTAAAAAATTATTTAAATAAAATATTACTTTTAAACACACTATGTTATTCTTTATATATAACTGTATAATTTATTTGAAGTCGAAAATTCTTTAGCCGCGTTGAGCGATATTTGGTAGGGGAAAAACTTATAGGTTCGCGTCACCGATGACCTTGACATGCTCGACATACCTGTGTGTAGGTATGCGCATATAACATTGAGTTCTCACTTCTGTCGGTAGTCCTTATGACTGCCTCTGTGTTTTACTTTACATAACTATATGATATAGTAAAATGATTTATTACCATATTTGATTTGATTTAATGCATTTAAGTAGGTTCAAATGCAAAACCATGCCTTATTGAATATTGTCAAATAGTTTTTTTTTCTGTAGCATTTGTTGAAGGTAAAATTGATATTTGTTCAATGTAAATCGCTGCTTATTACTCGTATTTAATATTACATCAATCAACCTTTGTAAGGTAAGACAATACAAACACAGCAAGCACTACAAGCCGTATTCGTTACTTTAAACTTTATATGTCCCGTTGCCCTTCAAGGAGCCTCGCCTAATTTGAAATGATACGATAATTGCACGATACCGCGGGGAGTAGGACTATATGATAATTAAGTTTCTAGTTTTATTTTTTTTAATATCATAGTTTTTAATATTGTAGATAAAATTAAATATTTGAAATGGAACCTTGTACTGGCTTAGTAGAATAAATTCAATCAAAAAATTTATCCGGCAACGCATCTGCAATTCCCCTGGTGTTGCAGTTGTTCATGTTCAGGCGGCGGTAGTCATTTACCACCAGGTGAGCCGCATGCTCGTTTGCCCCCTCTCCTATAAAAAAGATGCTAGTTTTACTAAGTCATTTCTAAATCGTGTTCTACATTTTCCTAGTGCTTAATGCATTCCATGAATGGTTCATAGAGTAATTTCGATTAAAAAATTTCGGTCCAAACTTGCTAAAATACTTTCAGCAAGTTTATATATGTAGAGCCATACTGCAACTATATTTTGGTTGTAGTGCAAACGTCTCGCCTTAATCAGAGAAGGACCACGCTCTTACAGAATATCAGTGTAACATAACAGTTTAATGCAGCTGCTCAGCTGCTGTGTTTCGTATGGTGAGAATAGAGGACCGGAGATCTTCTTTTATTGACAGCGAAGCATTCTATCCTAGTCATTAGCGGTGAAAATGTATTTGTATTTTGATTCTTAATCGAAGATAGATGTAGTATCCAGTTACCATCAGGTGGTTTATATGATGACTCGCCATCCTTATTCTATAAATAAAGTTGACAGACAGTGTATATCCACAAAGTGTTTTGAAAGTGAAGAGTCTACGACTTGACAATTAATTTTATCCGTGAATTATATCAAATTTTGAAATATTTTATGTTTGATTAATAACGTTTAAAATCAAGAATGTGGCATTAATATTCTACAATTAAATGCAATTTATAATTAAGTACTTGATTAAAATTTTTTGTGAAATTAAGTTAGAAAAAACGAAAGAACAATGACCAAATTTCTATAGGAGCTGGACTTGACTTTTATTTTTCATGTCCCAAAACAAACTATAACTCGATTGGTTTATTTTTATGTTGTAAACACCATCCCGTTTTAAAATCATATCTATATAGCCACAATGTTTATAATAACGTCAACAAAACTTTGAAGGTTAGAATTTTGACTGGCCTGTTGGTGTAGTGGTTAGTGACCCTGACTGCTACGCCGGAGGTCGTGGGTTCGATTCCCACCCAGGACAAATGTTTGTGTGATGAGCACGATCATTTGTTCTGTGTCTGGGTGTAATTTATCTATAATATTTATGTATTTAGAAATATATAAGTATGTTTATCAGTTGTCTAGTACCCATAACACAAGCTCTGCTTAGCTTGGGACTAGATGGCGTTGTGTGATAGTTGTGGAATATTATATTATAAAAAAAACGATAAACGAGGAGGGTAATTAGCAATCTGGTTTTCATTTATTTCGATTTCTTTCAGATCATTACCATCAGTATCACAATCCACAACAACGAGTGAAGCAAATAAGATGATGTCACAGATTACCCGATGATGGGAATGATTGCCGGGTCTCTTGGTAGGCAGTAATTGTGTTCTGTGGTCGGGTGACAATCAATAGCGTCGACCGATAATAATTTATTTATTTATAATTTATAATAATTTATTTTATTTTCTCACCACAATACAGAATTATTGTACATAATATTATAGTATAGCCTCAATAATATACTGTGGGAGACTGGTGCCTAAGCTAGGCTTTACGCCTGTATTTCAGGACGCCAGGTCTCCGCCCTATGGTTCTAATTACAATACTTTTATTATGCACTCGTACGACAATCGATTTTGTAACTTGTCGATTACAAATGACGTTCCGTTGTTCGTAATTGAACAAAACGCTTAGCTTACTATGAAGCTACATAATTATTTTTATGACATGAATCCAGTACAGAATAAATGAGTATAGTAGTTGATTTGATGCCTACATACTAACTGAATTGAATTACAATTAACAACTTTTCAGAAAAACCTGAATAATATTAGTGCTTGAATACAAAGTCCTTTCATACGCGTAATGAATAGTCATTAGGTGCGTTCCAGTGCGTTCTGAAACAATTATTTTAAATTATTTCCGAACAGTTACAAAAACAAAAATAAATGAATAACTTTTTTTCTGGCCACTTAGTGAGGTATTTTTTGTGTTTTTAAGACGTTAAAAATACGGGTGTTTTTCATAAACATGACATCTAGTGACCCCATCGTTTCGTCGTCTGGTACGATTTGACCAACCTTCTTTCGTTAGTAGTAGTATATTTCGATAGTTATGAGCCTAGACGCTATTGTCAGTTTATTCATAATATTTTATAGCTGTTTTTTAAGCTAGCACTGTGTAGTGGCAGTGAAAAAGTTTTGCTATTTCATATCATCCATAGGGTTGTCGTAACCGCAACGTAACGTACCTTTTACCGGAAGAAATAACATATTTGTCGTTCCCCTCTAACTGCCTTATCCAGCATCGGAATCTTTGGCGTCGACATTTCGGGAGACGCACAGTTCCGAAATTTTTTGGATGGGAAGGCAAAACTGGCATCAAGAAACTGGTTGTGATCGAGACTCTATTTCATGCCGGCCTACCGCATGCAGCTCTATAAACCACAGACTGGGCCTCATATGGGATATTATTCTCATCTCTAGGCCGAAGCATCATTGTACCAGCTCCTCTCACGTGACCGTATTTAACGAAGAGTGGGTGCAATCGTCGACGACCAAGTTCTTTCTGATTAGCGTGATACACTGGCCTTGCGTGTCTCTACGTAGGCCAGTGTATCACGCTAATGCATCTTTGTGCATCTTCTACCGCATACGAGTATACCACTATCAGTGTTCATAATAATTGTGGATTGATTCCAACTGCTGAACCACCACCATCGTACACTGCAACAAAACGTTTTTGTTATTTTAATATTTACCGAAAAGTGTCACTATACTATTTTTTACTAATCTAAGCCAGTGGTATGCCACCTTGTGGCAAGAGGTTGTGAATAACTTAACAAAATCCTATTCACTCTTGCCTTGGAAACATCCACATCGAAATCGGATAAATGCTTGCATCTTACTCCACTCGTTTACTTTACGCACGATGGACGATAAAGTAAATTGTATGGTTCGAATGATAAGTGAACAACGTATGAGTGGAGACTGGCCGAGCGTCTTGTTTGCTGATGGTAGAAAGGAGAGAAAATAATTAAGTTATGCAATTCCTGCGCACGCTCTCCAAAACGTATTCTATGTCCTAGAAAACCGATAGACTACATTGCGCCTGTTCATTTTAAATAAATATGCTCAAAATATTTACAATGGTACTCCGCTCATATTAGTCGTATCCCACGAATTCGGTGTAAACGAAATATCTACAACTAACGAATTCAGAGTAAACGAAATATCTACAACTTAATAAAGAGAAGATGTAGTGACAAAAATTGAGAAAGGTATGCTGAGATGGTTTGGCAATTAATGAAGAACGATTGACGAAAAAAGTGTATAAGTCGAGTGCGAATGAAAGTGCTGAAAGGGGTAGACCTAGGCGGACATTTCAAGACCAAATCAGGGACCTCTTGAAAAAAGGCCAGGTGAAGAGCACCCTAAACCGTAGAGCATGTATGAAGAGAATAATGAAAGTGGATGAAGCGAAACAAGTATGTAAGGATCGTAGCAAGTGGAAGGGTAGGGATATGTATTATTATTTTTTATATTAAGAAATTTTATTAGATGGTTTTAATTTGATTCGTAGAAATTCATACCTCTATTAGTAATTTCTCTGTTGAAACAAATTTTTCCCTTTTTTCGGAGCAACTTTACAATTAGTAGTGTTCCAGTGGTTAAAAGAATTCCTAGAGGTGCGAGGATTGTCATGTACTATTCAAAATTGTTTCACTAATAGTGAAAAGAGTTGACAAAAATTATTTACTTTCGTGTATTCCCATTTTGATTTTGACAAAACAATAAATAAATGTCAATAAATAATCTCAACTAAAAGAGACAACTTTTCAAAATTTGAATTACGCAATTAATACTCATTTATTTCGACCTGGTCTTAAATTTGATTTAAAAAAAGTAGTCAAGTCAAAAGTAATGGATGGCGACTAAAAAAATGCATCCCGTATTTTATTCTCAGACTTGGCTCCTCGTAATGTCGAAACTCTTGAAGGCCTTCGTCAGAAGAATCCTTCAGTCAATCCTTGTCATAGCTTACCGCTGCCTCCCAAGACTTCTATGCAACCTTTACAAATTTCTGAAAAATGCACTTTAGAAGCAATTATGTCATTTTCGAATGGCTCTGCTGGCGGCATTGACGGAATTACGCTTCAACATCTTAAAGATTTTGTAAGCGCTTCTAGTGATTACACCGGCGGAGTACTTAAAAAAAAGCATAACGGTATCTGTCCTATTGCCGTTGGTTCCACATTTCGACGCTTAACTTCAAAGTTAGCTTGCAGACATATAATTTCTAACCTTAAGACAAAATTTCAGCCTACTCAACTAGCCTTTGGGACTAGAGGTGGCTGTGAGGCGGCGATACATTCAGTGCGTACATTTTTAACAAACTTTGATGCAGATGTTGTTGTGAAGGTACACCTAAGGAATGTTTTTAACTGTATCTATAGGGTAACCTTGCTGAAAGAAATTCATCATTACGTTTGGCTATGTTACAGTCAAAATATTAACTTGTTTTACGAAAAAAATATTATCGATTCTGCTGTTAGTGTTCAGCAGGGTGACCCACTTGCTCCAGCACTTTTTGGTGTAGGGCCGGCCCGAGGTGGCCACTCCAAGAGTGTGGCGAGTCCACTTCGGATGTGTGTCGGTGGGCTGCGGCGAGAGGGGTGTCCTCTCCTCATATTGCTGCAGCCGAGGTAGAGTCGCTGACGAAGTGTGGCGTATTAATATTGCAATGCGCCACATGCCCATATCATATCCTCCGCGACTCTGACGGAGCCGCACCGTTGATGCGGTGGTAGTGGGGCCGCGGGGGCAGAGGAGTGTTGGTATTGCGAGGCACCGCTCTCCCTACCCTCCGCGGCTGAAACTTGGTTGGCGGTAGAGCCAAAGACCACATCCACCGCTGGGGTCAGGAAAGCGGGTGCTACCAAGCGCTTGATTTTCCTGGCCCCTATTTCAAGACAAAAAAGTGCCAGTGGAATTACACTATCTATCCCAAAGGTATAAGTTACTGTGATGTTAGTGCTGTTTGTTTCGTGGTTGACTTTTACAGTTTCTTTCTACTCGGCGATAACGCTTATACATAATCTTATTGTTTTCTCCTTCTTCAGCAGTCCATAAAAGTCCACTAATGAAAACTCCTATTAATAGGCTAATTAAATTTTACCGTCTCTTGTAAGCGAGATCTTTCTAGATCTATCGGAAGTCATAAGTTAGCCTTACGATATCCGTAGGAATGCCTGGCTTTATTTTTTGGAAGGTAAATGGGGATGCATGCAGTATCTTTAACTTTTTAACTTCTCAGTATAAATGGAATTATTGCACATAAACAAAATAGCAAATGTAGACAGAAACGCAAATCATAATATTAGTTCGATGTATAAAAAAAATAAAACTCATAAAAATGAAAATAAATCGCTATTTAAACGTGTACTTTGCTGAAGATTTCTAATGAAAAAGTGTACCGGCGAGTTCGTAGTATGACGTACGGCACGGTATCTGTCCTCATGCGGTATTGTTTCTGACTGTAGGTCCTACAATTTTAAAATGGTGTGTTTGGAGCGGTGTGAGGTATTGCGTTATTAAATTTAGTCATATTATTAGTCAAAATAGCAAATCCGCACTACTAAAAGTAATGAAAGATAATATCCACATAATTTAATCTTCTATTAATTTTTTTAACTCAACAATATATAAACTAAATATGAATTGAATATATTGAAAATTTTATATTATAATACTTAATTTTATCTACAATATTAAAAACTATGATAATAAAAAAAAAAACTAAAACTAGAAACTTAATTATCATATAGTCCTACTCCCCGCGGTATCGTGCCAAGAACGCTGGCTGTGTTTCCCCGCTGAATGGCTATACTTAGCTTTTGAGCGAGGAAAGAACCAGCACTCTTATCACCAGCAGCAACGACCAGCCGCGGATGGAGTTCCTTTAGGAACTTCACCGCACGTGGACCCCACGGACCGATAGTCTCTACAGCAAATGGCACAAATATGTAGTCATCTCTCAGAGACTCATATTTGCGCCACTTACTCAGTTCAGCTGCCTCTGATGCCGCCCAAAAATATGAATGAAAATAAATTAAATTCTCAAATAAATTCTTTAAATATTGTGTTATCTCAAATTGTCAAAAACAATAATCAATTATCAAACATTTCTAGAATATATGCTTTCATAATATAATAGAAAGCTCTTTGGCTACTATTTCTAATTTCTTAGATAATGTACTAAACTCTGTCTTATTTTCTAAGGCAAACATTTAACATCCAAGTGTGATAAGTCCTACAAACTTATTTCACGAGCTATTAAAACAGAGTAACTAACTAAATAAGCGACAAGATTTTCCCAGTACCATTAACGGTTGAAAATATAGATACTCTAATAGATATTTCAAAACTCACATCTTTTTATTATAATAAAAGAATAATTTCATAATTCGCATACCACTGATTTCTTCTTTAAAGTTCCAACTCCTCATAATTCTAGTAATCCTAACTCTTTCGCCCTAATTCAACCCACCAAGCCTTATCTTGGAAGAACAGAAGATAGACTTAGTTATAGTTTGTTAGATAATTTAAACGATTGGAATATTATCAGTAATGGTTATTCTATGTCTTTTAATTTATATATTTTCTACAATAAAGAATCCATTTTATGAAACGAAATTGTTAACTAAAGTAACGTTATCCTTACCATTTCAATGTAAATCTAAACTTTTATATGGACAAATTGATGTATAGCATAAAATAAATAATAATAAGTTTATCTTTGTACAATCTGAAATTAACTATAAAAAATGTTAACTAACTATAAAATGTAATAATATAATACAAGATTTTGCTATTTTAGGAACAAGTATCCTAAGTTTAAATGAAAGCTGTATTGGTTTTCCTAAGACAATTCAACTATTACCATCTACGACTAAATCTATTAAAATCGAAAATAAAATGAATTTAAACTTTAATATTACAGGAGACAATTATTGTAATAAAGTTTTAAATAAATAGATTCCCTACTTATCTCCTATATCTTTAACTAGCCTAGACATGGAAACCTTAAAATATTCTTATCATTCCTTAAATAACTTAGAAAATGACATCAATAAGGCTGAAGAACAATCTCGCATTATCAAATATGGTAATTACTGTTCATCATTTACATACATACTTCTTGATTATTTGTCTTATTTTATATGTTACCAATAAAATGTTTTGTTGCTTTATTAAGAGATATAACGATTCTTGCTGCTGCATACAAATATTTAATCAGTGTAATACACGGCGGATTATTAAAAACGAATCGAAAGTTAGTAATTTTATTGAGTTAACTGAAGTCTCATCATCAGACGATGATAAAAAAGATTCTATATCCTTACCCAACATGCCAGTACAAAATCAAATGAAAAAATAAACATTTGGTAAATTCAACTTATCAAATCAAAACTTATGTAATAATTAATTACTTTATTACTTGATTATACTTATACCATAACGCTTTGTGTTACATTAGAATATAAGTTTATATACTGTGTCTTAGATATTAATATTATTAAATGTTTATGTTTGAAATGAAAATAAAATAAATAAATCTTTGCATTAATACAACACTGAATAGTCTACTATTCACTGAATCTTTTACTATTTCATTGTTCACTGAATCTTATAAAAAATATACTTACTGTAGTTCATAATGTCAATAAGTTTTAATAATTTTCTGAAGATATCGCTTAAGAATAGGTTAATCTTATTAAGTCTTTGTATCAACTCAATTTAATTTTATAATAATAATAATAATAATGATTATTTTTGTATTTAAATTATTTTTAATTTTCACTGTATTGTTTGTAAGACTCTGCTCATCCCTTATTTAAAAGAAGGATGAGATCCGTCAAAAAGGGGGAGATGTTATGTCCAACCCTAGTTAGTTAAAAGCATGACTCGTTTATTTTATTTAGTATAAAAGCGTAGTGTTTGAAGTAATCGAAGCATCTGCGCCCTCTTCTCCCAAAAGAGGGTCGCTTCCGATCCGACAAAGCGGCTTAATCGGCCAATTGTCAGTCCCCAAAGTGGAGTTTAGTGGGTATCACTTAGGTTCCCCAGTAGGTAGTCACAGTGAGTCCCACATAACCACGACAGACCGGCTGTCGTGGTATGCGTAAAGCATTCTCCACTTCCTCGCAGTATCGAGGTAGCCCTTTCCAATAGCTTCTGGGCGCAAAAAAAAAAGGAATCGAGGCAGTGCAGCTCCAATCCATATTAAGTGCATATCGCTCACGCCGTTCGCGGCTTTTGTACATTTTTTGTATTATTTTAATATTGGGGAAATAAACTAAAAGAACTTCCGGGATTGGGTATAAAAGTTTTTTTTAAAACACCTTCAGAGCGGCCCTCCTAACAGTACGTATGTACTTGTTCGTATAACGAAACGCAGATGTTATTAATAAGGATTGGAAATGTAAATATTAAATGTTGAATTCCTTTTTTTACCGCAAGTTGTACAAAAAAAAACGATTTATCACAAAAACCTTCAAAATTCATAAGTAGTTCCTTTTTCGTACAAGGTCAAATATAATAATGTACTCGTAAAACGCTAAAATTATAGTTTTTTCTTTAAATGCTTGAGATATCTTAACTTATTTTAATAGTAAAAATATAGTAAAGTTCTTGAGTGGGATAAAACTGAACAGCATAATAAAGACTATCTTCGAATTAACTATTAGGTATTTAGTAAGTAGGCTTAAGTATTATTTTAAATAATTCATGTTTTTTGTAATGTACGAGGATAAATGTAGATGTCTATGGGCCACAGCAACCACTTACCATCAGGTGGACTGTGTGCTCGTTTGTCACCTTATCCTATATTAAAAAAAAAACTTCGTGCTTCATCCTCTAGATTAGTAACTGGAACTTATTAAGCACATGTAGTATCACGTCTAAGATTCACCGCTCGCACTATAGTTGAGGATTTAAAAATTTAAAACCTTCTTCTTTCCTCTTATCTATCCGGTCAGGGGAGTGGGGAGAACCCCACGCCGGGTATCATCCATAGATTCTGCTCTTGATATGCCATTCACAGTTAAGTTCTTCACCACTTAACACCTCTCTGTATTTTGAAATTAGGTTCAATTATGTTAAATATAGTGTTTTGCTGATATTATGCCGAAAAATTTGTGTTATTTGAATCAAGAAATAAAGAAACGGAAGTACAAATTACAGCCTTCTTGAAGGCGCAAAGATAAAGAATATCAAGCAAGCATTCGAGTGATTTGCCGCTGGACTTGGATCAACTAGGAGGTAGGAAATAAACCAATTAAATAAAATGGATTAGTTTTCTTCAAGGGAAATGTAACATAATACCAAAAGAGTTTGG
Organism: Parnassius mnemosyne; assembly: GCA_963668995.1. Taxonomy (NCBI): domain Eukaryota; kingdom Metazoa; phylum Arthropoda; class Insecta; order Lepidoptera; family Papilionidae; genus Parnassius; species Parnassius mnemosyne. Next base: position 61,133,542 of record CAVLGL010000082.1, on the reverse strand, counting down.
CCACGTTTTGTTTATAGGAACCGTAACATATAAGTAGTGCTTTTTATAAAGTAAGGTACATTCTTTTCAATAATAATAATAATAATAATAATATTTTATTTGCATAAAATATGGTATATAATAGATTTTACAGAACGTTTCAGATCAGCATGTTTTGCTACGGTTATTCATAGCAAGCAAAATTTTTTTACGTTAATATTTTTGGCTACAAAAATCCATAACACTGTAGAAATTACAATTATATAGCCACTAATATAGTTTTAATTTAAATGATCTTGTATTTAATATTTTAAGTAATTAGGTATCTTATTATATAAGTGAACACACATAAATAAACAACTTTTATTATATTTTCTTATTCTAGGATTATCGTTTAGTACAAGTCTTTATGGATCTCGACGACTGCGGGGATTAACATCATCTATCTGTTGTTCAGTGATGTCTCAGTGATCGCGAGGGTGAAAACCGGCAGCGATCACCGAATGGTTAGAGGCACACTGAACCTAAACGTTAAGTTGGAGAGGTCTCGTCTAATGAAGTCAACGCTCCGTCCCCCTCGTGCTCTAATCCAAAGTCCCGAAACCTTTCAGCTCGAGTTACAAAACCGTTTTCAGTGCCTAGAAGACTGCAATGAAGTGGACGATTTGAATGACAAGCTCGTGGAAACTGTCCATGCGGTCGGAGCTAAGTTCTGCAAGACCCGCTCCAGAAGAACACAAACACTCTCCGATCACACTCTTAATCTCATGGCTGTTAGACGGGAGATGAAGCTACATTCTTCAACAGATTTAACAGCATACAGGCAACTGAACAGACAGATCTCCAAATGCATGCGGCGGGACCTACGCAAATTCAATACAGCTCGTATTGAAGAAGCGATCGAGCGGAACCAAGGCTCCAAAGTCTTTGCCAGAGATCTGTCTGCCAGAAAGCGCCAACTGTCAAAGCTGAAGACAGAATGTGGCAGCATCGTTTCCGGGGCACCTGAGATTTTGAGTGAGATTGAGAGGTTCTATGGGCAGCTGTACACGTCATCGTTGGAGCCGCACGCAAGTGTGAGTAACGATCCAAGAGCGAGTCTTATCCGACATTATTCCGATGATATCCCGGACGTCAGTCTGAGCGAGATTAGAATGGCTCTCCAGCACCTTAAAAACGGCAAGGCCCCAGGCGAGGATGGAATTACAGCGGAGCTTCTGAAAGCGGGTGGAAAACCGGTACTTGAAGTCCTTCAGAAGCTCTTTAATTCCGTCCTCCATGGTGGCATTACACCGGAGGCGTGGAGCAGAAGTGCGGTGGTCTTGTTCTTCAAGAAAGGCGACAACGCTCTCTTGAAGAACTACAGACCGATTTCCCTTCTGAGCCGCGTCTACGTGCTGTTTTCGAGAGTCATTACGAATCGTCTCGCGCGCAGACTTGACGACTTCCAGCCTCCCGAACAAGCCGGTTTCCGAAAAGGCTTTAGCACCATAGACCACATACATACCCTTCGGCAAATTGTACAGAAGTCCGAGGAGTACAATTTGCCACTATGTCTGGCGTATGTGGACTATGAGAAAGCCTTTGATTCCGTCGAAATTTGGGCGGTGCTGCAGTCCCTTCAGCGATGCCAAGTTGACTGTCGGTATATCGAGGTGTTGAAGTGCTTGTACAGTAGGGCTACGATGGCTATCCGAGTACAGAACCAGAGTACGAAACCTATCCAATTGCAGAGAGGTGTAAGACAGGGTGACGTCATATCCCCGAAACTCTTTACCGCTGCATTGGAAGATGTTTTCAAGCTTCTGGACTGGAAAGGATACGGTATCAACATCAATGGCGAGTACATCACTCACCTTCGATTTGCCGACGATATAGTCCTTATGGCAGAATCGCTGGAGGACCTAAGCACTATGCTCAATGACCTCAATAGTGTTTCCCAACGGATAGGTCTTAAGATGAACATGGACAAAACAAAGATCATGTTTAATGTCCATGTCACACCTATGCCGGTAGTTGTTGGGAACACTAAGCTCGAAGTTGTTGACGAGTATGTTTACCTGGGACAAATAGTCCGACTAGGTAAGTCCAACTTCGACCGAGAGGTCAATCGACGGATTCAACTCGGTTGGGCAGCGTTCGGGAAATTACGGCACATCTTCTCGTCAGGTATACCTCAAAACTTGAAAACGAGACTGTACACCCAGTGCGTGTTGCCAGTGATGACATACGGAACTGAGACGTGGTCCTTCACTGCTGGCCGGATGAGGAAGCTCAAGGTCGCTCAGCGAGCTATGGAGAGGGCTATGCTCGGAGTTTCTCTGCGTGATAAACTCAGAAATGAGGATATCCGCAGTAGAACTAGAGTGACCGACATAGCCTAACGGATTAGTAAACTGAAGTGGCAATGGGCCGGCCATATAGCTCGAAGAACCGACAACCGATGGGGAAGAAAGGTTCTCGAGTGGCAGCCTCGTGCCGGCAGGCGAAGTGTGGGGCGTCCCCCCACTAGATGGAGTGACGACCTGGTAAGATATGCAGGAAGTCGATGGATGCAGGTGGCTCAGGACCGTGCTTTGTGGCATTCTTTGGGGGAGGCCTATGTTCAGCAGTGGACTTGTGAAGGGCTGTAATGATGATGATGATGATGATCGTTGTAAACAACGTTTTGTGCTTCTGTACAAACATACATACTTCATAGATATAAAGTGATGGTAGTGGTAATAAGCCAAGTTTTTATTAACACTGGTTGACACGATTCATTCGGTTTTAGCCCACATATAGCTCTAATGCATTTTTTTTTGGGCGACAAATGCTTTATTTTGATCAGTGCTGTTGCCCCACATTATAAGACAATACCAAAGTAAAGATTCTATATATAGCAATAGCACACCTATCAAATAATGTTCAATAATAGAGAATATACTAAGCTTCGTTCATTTCGAAGGAACTGTATACACACCTTTCAAATAATATCCGATAGTGAAGAATCAAGGAAGGTTCGTTAATGCAAAGGAATTGGACACCCATCTTTTAATTAATATCCGATGATGAAGAATGAATTCATATTGTTTTTTCTTTTCTGTATATAACAAGATTTTGAATTTCCCTGTTTGAAAAAAGCCTTTTAAGATTAGCCTAATAAGGAACCACTGAAGGAGCTTAAAGGAAAATTAAGGTACCCATTGGGTCCAATCGGAAATGGTGGAGCCCAAAGAAATTATCGCAGAAACGCCGATCACCATTGCGTCAAATTCAGATTTTCAGATTCAGAATCTAGGGACATACTAAAAACTTGTCTTTTGTGACAGAATCCGTCAAAGCGTACCGGCCTTGCAAAATACTATTCCGTGCGGGATTCTGCCAGCGGCCCTCTGCGCCCTCTCTCTCGGTGCTGGGCCACTACGCTCGGATCCGTCTATCCGTTATCTTGTCTATTTTTTATCAAAGGCGCTTATTTTACCAATAAAAATGTAAAATATTTTCGGAAAAGTTCTTTTAAGTAAGTTTTTTTTTAATAGGAAATGATTTATCAAAATAATGAAACCGATAACTAAGTTACCAAGAAGAGCCATCGAAATTACGGCAAACATTTTCGCTTGTTTTTAAAGTTAATTTTGGAAAAAAAATTTCGTATTAACATAACAAATTTTCGTGTTTGAATATTAAATCTAATAAAATACAACATTTATAAAACTTAAAAGGTGTAAAATAATGCAACTCGCGGAGCCTGTCCGGTTGTTGCTTTCCTTAGACCCTTCAAGGTAATTTTCATTGGTCGTGAGGACAGTAGATAACACTGTCTGCAAGATCAGCCGACAGTTATCACATTGAAATATTTTCTGACGTCTCAACTACGGGTCGGGAATATCCACGTAATCCACTGATAAAGCACTCGGAAGAAGAGGCTGGAGGTGCAACAGAATGTAGCTTCCGGAATGACGTGATAGCGTGCGAACTGAGAATCGAGACAATCGAAGAGTTTGTGACCGTCTGATGCGCGGTCTTTTCAATTTTCATGTGGGCAATGGACAACATCCCAATCTAAACACGTCTGTGATCTTAAATATTGGAAAATTGTCTGAAGAATATTGCGTCATACATATTAGCTGTTTAGGGCTAGTAGCAGCATATTTTGGTCTATTGTTTCCAAAAGATTTGCAAGATGTCAATTGCTATGTACTGCGCATCGATAACTCTACGTCAAATAGATAAAATAACCAAATGGGTGGTCTACAAAATCCTCAACAATGGTGTGAATCTAGGAAGTAATACTTATGCATACTTTATAAAATTTAGTGATATTAAATTAGCAAACTCCGTATCGCCCATATAATGATAGGCACTAACAATGTCGGCCTTTCAAAAAATTGTAAATAAATTTTGTGTACCACGGATTATTATTTTCGAAAGCCTTTTAAATATATATATATATATATATATATATATATATATATATATATATATATATATATATATATATATATATATATATATTATAAAAATTTCCGATCTAAATAATACTTCTAGAGTTTGAACAAATCAGCCCATACAAGTCATATTTAATTTCGATGAAACATTCTTAATTTGTCCAGCACAAACTTTAAAATACCTATTTAAAAAAAAAAGAAAAATAAAAAAAACATCTCCCAGTTTCATCAAAGCCACACCGGCCAATCTCTACGCAAATGCTAAGCGTGATCAGATACATATACATTAAAGTATTTGGGTTTTGATATGTCCATATATATATGGCACAAAGTACGCGCCAAATCGCGCTCCAGTACCTCCAGGATGAACGGTGATTAGAAAGATGGCTGGTTGGACTGGTGCTTTGACAACCGTTTCGAAGTTTTATAATAGGAATATTAGTCTATGATCCAGCTTACTAAAATACCCCCTCATTCTTTTCCTTGATGAAATATTTTTTTTTAATAATAAAATATACAAATAATTATAAATCGTGGTGATAGACAGTTTATGTTACGGCAAGGCTATTTTTAATTAAAAATTATTTAATAAAGAATTTTTACCGGTTATGGTCGTTCTTTTCCTTGATAAAATTGGTCTCAATCGATACCAATTTTATCAAGGAAATCGGGATAAACCCACGATACCATTCACACCATATATATCCTTGGCGGTCTACCATGACTGTGCGATTTACTAGGAGTTTTCGCCCTCGCAAGACTTCTTTGTAAAATCGTTACCACTTGTGATTTTTCCAGACCTATACGACTTAGATACCTTCAAGGAACGAGCTCAGTCCTTTTAAAATGGCCGGTAACGCACCTGCAATTTCCCTGGTGTTGCAGTTGTTCATTGGCGATGGTCGCTATCCTTACTATTAGGAAAATTTGATTTAATGTGGACGAAACGGAGGTAAGGAAAGCTTGTAAAATATAAAAATCTAGTAAATATATTCGTGGGCTAGGCATGCACGGATAGAACAGGCTGGTAGGGATATTCATAGATAGCCTAGGGCTGTCGTAACTCTTAATCAGGCTCTGGCTATCGCGCATCCTTCCCTACCGCACACAATAATATACTCGTATATAGTGTTCTCTGTTACGCTCCATTTTAAAATAAAATTATTGAAAAGTGAAATCTTGTCAATCATTAGTCATTCCACGATTTGAAAAGTCAACCATATACCATTGGATTCGCATTAAAAATATCTATATTTACATATTTAATTTTTAGGAAAAAGGATGAGGGTAAATAACTATATCAGTTTACCTGTTTACACTTGGTTGACAGGTATTGTTACACGGAAAAAGGTAGTCAACCATGCTGTGGCGTTTTCTATACATATATATGTTCTTCGATTTAGATCAATTTTATCAAGGAAAAGAATGACCGGCACCAGTAAAAAAAAATATTAAATAATTTTTAATCAAAAATAGCCTTGCCAAAACATAGGCTGTCAATCACCCCGATTTATAATTATTTGTATATTTTATTATAAAAAAAATATTTCATCAAGGAAAAGAATGTGGGGATATTTTCCTAAGCCGGATCCTCTACTATATCTAAAACAACGATGATAAGTTAACGTTCGCAAGTGTTATCCGTAACTAAGGAAATCTAATACATAAAAATTAATATTTGTTTGTTTGTATTTTATGATATCAGATAAAACTTTGTCAACTTATTACTTACACTTACGCGAAGGTTATAAGCATATTTGGACCAAGTAGATGGCACTGTTGTAGAATCCAGATGTCACCCGAGCGAGGCCGGGCATATCGCTAGTTACTTATAAAATATTACAATTTTGAGTATATTGCTATTTAATGATTATGTAATCTTTATCCTCTTGTATGGCTATTCGTAATGGTATTTTTACCTAACATTAGAACGTAGTTATTTTGTTGCGAAAATATTACACTTCAACTTTATAATCAGATAGATGAATTCAAAAGTTTAAATAAACATAAGTTTTATGTGTGGGTTTCATACAAAATTTAAAACATTAATATTCAAAGAAGTCTTCTATACGTGTCAAATTTTTAAAATGACCACCCCTTGTGTGTGGAGGTTATATTGATTTCTTTATTATTCATAAATATTGTTTCTTACTAAAACATGTTTTTATCGTTTGTGGTAACTCAATTGATTTTCAGGGTAACGAAGCTAACTTTTGCTTATAATTTTTCCTCTTTGTAATATGCATATACAATTATAGTAAGCAAATAAATTTGTAATATACGAAAAATACGGAGCATGTACTTATCAAATCCTTGTTGGCCAGTGAATACAGAATATTTTTACCTCCTTATATGTATTTTGATATTTCCTGTTCTCCCTCTCAATATCTACATGGGTTTAATAAGTTTCAATTTCTAATATAGAGGATAAAGCTGGAAGTATAATTAATGATTAAACGAACTTACCTTAAGTAAAGTTGTATCATAACTATACGAGGTGCTTTGTCCGAAGAGATTAGTAACTCACTCCCGCCCGCCCTTCTGGTACCCAAATATCCTGGAAATATCAAAATTTTTGTGTTCAGCCCATTAATGACATATAGTGGGCAGAATCTATGGATGGTACGCGGAGTGGGGTTCTCCTCTCTCTCGTAACCGGAGTAAGAAAAGGAAAAGAGGGGGTTTTAAAGTTTTAGATTCTCAACTATAGTGCAAGTGGTGAATCCTAGACGTGATACTACACGTGTTTATTAAGTTTCAGTTACTAATCTCTTCGAGCGAGGCACTTCGTATAATTATGATAGAACTTTTCTTAAGGTAAGGTAGCTTAATCATTAATTATGTGTGCGGGTTTGGTATAAAAAACTGCACTCGGCATAATTTCGTGGTATTATCCACGAACTGGTTTTCAGTGCGTCCTCTAATGAGTAACGTACGGACAAATATACAGCAATCATTGAAACTGTTACTACAATACTGTTGTTTCACCTACACATAAATATATTGTGAGCAAAAAAGAAGAAAAGATATGTGGATATTACAGCTTTCATAATAATTACGTAGCAAATTATTCATTTCCAACAATTTTCAACAGTCAATAGAACGTAACTTGCGTGCGTTTGAATGATATAATTATTTTAACTTAAATAACACTTAATTTTTTTTTAAATTTATCTTTTCTTACCTAATGTAATTTAAAAATCTCAAATATGTAGTTTTTTTACTATTAAAATTATAAAAGTTTAATTTATTTCACTTGCGTGCGTAATATTTTTTTATTACTAGACATGTACCTTATAATCGGACGTAAAAACTGTGAAGCGAATACAATCACAAAAAATACGTTAGATAATTCTATTTTAGTATGTGTGGTACAATACCGTCATATTCATGTAACTAAATTTAGAAGTGGTAAAATTAAAAAAAAAGAAATTAAACCTTTTTATATTCATTCCGCCATTTTGTTGATCTCGCTTAAAGTAATCTCGAAGGCGAATGACTAACCGTATCAAATAATATACCTAATATATAAAAATTAATATTTGTTTGCTTGTATTTTATCTGCGGCCATACCGTTTATCAGATTGCGCTTAAACTTTGTTAACTTACTAACGTGCGAAGGTTATAGGCATAGTATAATTAACTTACAGTAGGTGACGCGCATATCCTACGGACAATTTTATTAGAAAGTCATATATCATCATCATTATCATTCCCCATTAAACAATATAACTGTTCTAAATTTAAAAATATTTTTTACAATTATTTCATCTGTGGCAACAACGCACCGGGTGCTAGGTAGTTGTAAATAAATACTATTTAAAAGAACGGTCCAGCTAGGTTTATTGCTGGTTCTTCCCATCACATAGGACATGAGTTTTTATTCGAACCAGTGGTAAAAGTACTATATTGAATAAAAATAATCCTATTCTATTGTAAGGACTTTCCCTATAACTCTACATTTAATTATAAATTATATTTTAAAACTTTTTTTTGTAGCTCTAAATTTTAATTTCCTTTTACCTTGAAAAGCTGCAGGTGTAGTCAACGCCGTACTGAAAATCACAGATACTGGCAGCCATTGTACTTCGAGCTTCATCATTCTAGATAAGTATCTGGAACTTATTAAACACAGGTAGTATCAAGTGTAGGATTCACCACTCGCACTATAGTTGAGAGTTAAAAAATTTAAAACCCTCTCCTTTCCCATTCTTCCTTCGGTCACAGGAGAAGGGAGAACCCATCTCCCGTGGACTATCCATCGATTCTGCCCTCGATATGTCATTCTCAGTTTCGTGTTTCACCACTCAACACCTATCTCTATTTTTATGTCGTGTTCAATTTTGTTTCACAATAGTGTTTTGCCATCAGTGAAACGAAGTGATTGGCTAATATTATGCCGAAAAGTAAATGGTACTTAAATTAAGAAACAAAGGTACAAATGACAGCATGTTTAAAGGCGCAAAGATTTTCATCACCATCCACTTGGAAGATAGGAAATATATTATATCATTAATAGAATCAGGCGTTACTTTGCGGAAATCCATTATATAAAAGCTTTTAGAAAAATTTACTTCGCAAATATCCGCGTTATAAAATAAAATGATGTGTCTTACCTAGTATGAAGAGCACCTCCCGCCCTCCCTCAATTGTGTGCACTATCCCCGTCACCACTAATCCCAGCACCGCTACTCCCAACACCACTACAGTAGGCAAGACACACCACTGACGATAATACGACACGTGTTTCGCCTCTACACGAGGCATCCTCAGGTGATATAAACTCTATTAGCCGTAGATATTATATATCAATTAAATAAAATGGGTTCGTTCTTTTCAATGGAAATGTAACATAATTTCAAAAGAAGTTAGCCACTTTCTCTTCATAGGGACTGTACCACATAGGTCTTTTATAAAGTAAGGTTTGTTCATTTCAAAGGAACTGAGCGCACGCCCATCAAATGATATCCGATTAAGAAGAATAAAGTAAGGTTCGTTAATTTCAAAGGAAATGAACACACACCTATCAAATAATATCCGATAATGAAGAATAAAGCAGATTTCGTTCATTTCGAAGAAATTGAGCACACACCTTTCAAATAATATCCGATAATGAAGAATTAATTACTTTTTTGTTTTCTGTAATAAGATTTTGAATTACCCTATTTGAAAAAAAACCCTTTTAGATTAGCCCAATAAGAAATCGCTAACTTGAAGGAGCTTAGAGGCAATCCTAAGGAACCCATTGGGCTAGACGGTCCGATTGTACCTGTACTTAGAAAGAGATTATTGCAGAAACGGCGATCAACTCTGCGTTAAATTTAGATATAGATGCTGACATATTAAAAATCTTGGGCAAGTACGTGTCCTTGATATCTGGATGACTGCTATCTCATACATCAAAATTAATATGAGCGTAAAGAAAACAATATTGTTAGATTTAAACTGTTAACTTCGTTTGCTTTGAAAATCAATTTTGAAACAAGCGCATGAGCATTGCAAGTTTTTCGACCTGTCGAGTTGTTGCTTTCAGCGTGTTCTTTGATAGAATATGGTATACTTTATACGAATCTTTTTACTTATGAGGTTATGACGATTATATAAAAAATATGAAAGTTTCTGAGATCACTCAAAATGACTTTCACTGGTGGTGAGGGCAGTAGATAACTCTGTCCGCAAGATCAGAGACGACAGTTATCACAGTGAAATAATTTTTTGACGTCTAAACTACGGATTGAGGAGCCGCTTGTGATTTCAAATAGGGAAAGCTTGTCTGACGAAGAATGAAAAGAAAGTAAGATAGTGATAGTGATACTAAAGTAGTAAACTCCGAATAGCCAAACGGAGACTGTATTCAATTCGATTGTATGTTTTTTTTTATGTGTTACCTCTTACCTCATAATTTTGTACTGGGTGAAGCGATTTCGATGATTTTTTTTTATATGAAAGCTGATACTTCTCGTGTGGTCCCATATGAATTTGATCAAGGTCAGATCAATAGTTGTTGAGTTATTCCTAAATAACTTATATTGAAGTCGGCTGTACAAAATGTTTAATTTTAAATTATGATACCTACTCTTGAATGTATGTGGGTGTCTATGGGCCACAATGTCCGCTGATTATTAATAGAACTGTATGCTCGTTTGTCATCTTTACTACGGTAAAAAAATAAAAAAATACACTACGTAGCTGTGAGGATTATGGCGGATATTAATCCATCTTTGTTATGAACAGTGATCACTTTGTGGTCGAAATTCGATCACAATTTATTACATTTTTAAGATTGTATGTAAAAGAAATAATATTAATATTAGTTTGTTCGTATTTTATGCGCTGCCATACCGTTCGTCAGATTGCCTTGAAACGTTATCAATTTATTGCTTACACTTGGACAAGGATGATAGGTATAGTATAATCAACTTACAGTGGTTTACGCGCGTATCGTACCGAAAGAAATATTTGAAAGTATTAACTTTCAATTTCAATGAATGTATTATCATTCCTAATTTTAACAATATAACTCTTCCTTTAAAACGATATTTCTTTTTTCCACAATTATTTTTTCTGCGGAAGTAACGCCCCAGATACCAGCCAGTAAATAATAAAACGCATATATCTAAGATACAAAATATAAAATAAACGCTGCTTCTGCCATGACGTACACTCAACAGACTATTAAAAATGAACATTTGAAATAACACAAAATTCACAGCTCATTCAGTCAATCTGTAAATATGTACTGTCGGCAATATTTAAAATTATTTCTTTTTTTTCGTTTAACAAAATACAAGTAATGATATAACATTACTATTATTCCCTTGAGTGGTTAACTCATGGACTATTATGTTTCTGACATTCACAGTATGAGCGTAAACAATGAACGTTTCGTTTTGTTTATTAAAATATATAATAGTTTTAAATGTGTATGACGTAGCTTGGATATAATCTCAACAACTTTTGTATTGTTTGCATTAAACCTATTTGAAGTTTGTTTTGCATTATACCTATTTGTAGTTTGTTTTGCATTAACCGCAGTTGAAATTAAAAGCGTCAATGTCATGAACACGTGAAATGTAGGCGGACAGGTACCGATTCAGGCGTATTGTTTGGTAAAATAAAGCCATGTATTTACTAATAAACATTTGAATAGAAACACATTATTAACAAAGCGAACATTTTATAAACCATATTCACGTGTATCAGATATACAAATATTATTATATAAACATAAAGTGTATGTCTACACCCAAAGTTTTAGAAATACACTACGTCTTATGGAATAAGGGTGACAAACAAGCACGCAGTCCATCTGATGGTAAGTGGATGATGTGGGTAATAGGCATCTCTATTATATATATGAAACTGACTTTTACATGACATTTGGCATGATCCAGACACAACTCTCTCGTTTCCTTCACATTCTTTCTACGTGTCCAAATCACCGAAGCTTTACTCACCTATTCACAACTTTTTCTTCCACACCACATTTTCTCTTATCACCCGATTCCTTACCATATCATTAAGAGTACATCAATTATACTCTCATGCCTTTTCTACCACATTCCATCGTTCATCCTAAATCACTTAGTCATATTTTAACCGACTTCAAAAAGGTACTCAATCGGACTGTATTTCTTTTGTTTATTTCATGTGTGTTACCTCATAACTTTTTTCTACGTGAATTTGATGATTCTTTTGTATTTGAAAGCTGGTGCTTTTCATGTGGTCCCATATAAATTCGATCAAGATATGACCAGTAGTTTTTGAGTTATCCTTAATAATTTATATTGAAGTCGGTTGTACAAAATTTTTAATTTGTTAGGTACCACTTGTTTTTCTCAGTAAATAATAATTGCCTACCAAACATCTTTTCTTTTTCTTATCATTCATTATCTATAAATAAATAATGTAAATAAATTTGTTAGATAACACCACTTCGGCGACATGTTCGCGATGACTCGTTGAGTGGTTAATGTGAACGGTTAAACGCGCTAAAGCATTACTTTTACAGTTATTTTACGTCCTATAAATGTAACAGTTGTATACTAGTATTTAAACTTTTTTTATTCTATTAATTGATTAAATTGTTTCATAAAAAATTTGCCTAAGAAAGGACTATGTCCAAAACCGCCCTGTGTAATAAAAGCGTCGGACATACACGATAATTAATTTTCTATTTTATTATATTAGTTGCAAATACTTTTATAACACGGACTAGCTGCATGCAAAATTGAACATTAAAAAGTATTATATTCGACTAATAACATTAATCGCCGCCATCTTCGCCAAAAATCATGTGTTGTCGAAAAATGATTAGGGATGCCCAATCGATTGTAATCGATTTTTGAATTTTTAATGAACTGTTGTATATTTTTTAATCTGAATTACATTTTAATTTATTTCGAATAAAGTTGCTAAAAGAAGCTACAATAAAAATATTATATTACCATTTCTTTATATTCTTTTATATTATTTCCTACAAGTATAATTTTAAAAACCTACTATACCTATTGAATGTCATACTCGATTTTGAATAGGTAATTAGAATATTGCTTAAGAAAAATATTCGTAAAGATAATTATTCAGGATTTTCTAATGATCGTTTAGACAGGAGTATATTTTACGTCTTACTAAACGATAACTTACGAGTTTACGACAATTAATTAAAAAAAAACTGTTATCGTTACTGCATTAATTATAAATGTGTTTTTTAAAAGAGCAATATTGCAGACTAGATACAGATATTTTTATTAATATTGTTACAAGTATGGAAGAAGTAGAGACGTACGTGTTATTATAAGTAAAGTAGGACAGTGTTATGGTATTAATATTATCGTATGACAAAAAATGATATATACTATATATATGGTGTACTGTTTGTAACGTACGGCTATAATTAATCTTATAAATAATTCATAAGTCGTATCGTATTTGGCGGTCCTATTTTTGATGTCACTAAATGGTCACTTGTCAGTCTCTCATGAAAAAAATACGATCTCCAAATCGATGTAAACCGAACATACTAGAATCGATTCTCGATGAAATCAAGCATTAACAGATCTATTTTTGATCAATCGCGACATTTTCAAACATGCCTAATATAGACACAGAACATTATTGACGATAACTTACCGTAAATACAAGTAACTGTATAGAAAAATAATTAAATTAATAAATATAACATTACGCCAGTATTTTCCAGAAGGAGTAGGTAGAGGTGTGTAAGTACTGTTATGTTATATATCCCATGTAATAGGGGATGCGCGTATTGCCAAACACCGGACACAAATCCAGACTCCGTGCTACTACTGGGAACTTCAAGTTATAAAAACCCAATAATAATTTGCCCGAGCCTGGGATCGAACCCAGAACAGAACAGTTTTTCTGTCTGTCACAAGGAACAGATGTTCCAACTATGCAAAAGTATTTCTTGAATCGTTTGAAATATAGCTAGTTCTTGAATAAGTCCGATTCGAGAGGTTTCTGTATCGACATCGCACAAGGATTCTTCAGATTTATATCGATCTGGAAAATCGATTCTGATACTATAAACAATCGATTAAACGATTTCAAATGGACATGCCTACTTTGTACCGTCATCTCTAATTCTGTCAAAGTTACATTGGTTGGAGTCGTTTGGAATTGTAATTGTCTTTGTACATAATTGTATCGGTGTTGTGGTGACTTTCGGGACTATATATTGAACATTACGTCTTGGCTATTTTAGCGGACTCTGATTGCTTTCAAGAACGACTTACATTACTGTGATTTTTGGAACTGTGTACCACTCAAACGATAACCTAGCATTCATAAACGGACTTACGCATACGCAATGGAAAGTGTATTTTGGGTAAATAGCGGCTCTGCTGTACAATATTGTTTAAAGATGAACAGAGAGGCAATCGTGCAATATTGCTGTAATTGCATCATTGTACGCAGAACCATCGGTTGCTGCGCCCATGTGTGCCCATGTGCACCATTATTTGATTGAGCTTTACGAGACATCAAAATAATATCGACATCCCTGCACAGTTTTTGACAATATTCTTATTTCCAATTTAGAAAATGAGCAATAAACATGAAATTAATCTGTGTTTTATTTCTAATTCAAACATAATAAGTTAATGTACGTGTAAAAACAACTTATACTACCAATTAGGTACTAAGTCGGTAGGGCTGGTTTAGTAGTAGTAGTCTATAATATTAACGCTGTTCATGCGCGCGCTGTTGAAACTTGGTTGAAACCGTGGTTGATACGCTCGCTGTTCGACGGCATGTCTAGCGGCGTGACTGACAGCCTAAATCCTTATACATTTAGGTACTAGGTATCTTACCGTACCGTATATGCTAATGACAACATCTATATGCTAACAGCCATTATATACATATATTTTTATTTTTACATTAATACACACAAACATTATCTCTCATTTCAAAACCAATGGTCAGAAAGCAGGTTTGTTAACTACATTCTATGCATTTATACGTTGCACTTACATACACTTAGGCTTTAGAATAAAAATTGCATACCTAATTATGTAGATAGGTACTAGAAATAGCTAAATGTTTTAGGACATCGTTTTTCAGTTTGTTAAAAATCACTCGGATCTCTGAAAAACCGTAATATTCATGGTTCGATTATAACCTCAAAATCTGACACTTTTTTTTAAATATATCTATTATGCAGCTAGTCCGCTATAAAAATAAGATCAAATAGGAATTTACTAATGATCAAGAATAAAATACATAATTTTCTGATGCTCTTGGTTCCAGGGCGAACAATGTATGGGCGCAGAGCAATGTCCTTTGGCTCTTCAATCGGTTTAGTCTTGTCGGTTAAGTCAAAGTGAATGTGAGACCACCACGAGACTTAACGACACCCTAAAATTGAGTAGCATTTGAGTATTTGGCTATAAGATTCTGTATGGCAGAATATTTCTAAATAGCCAAACTCATTCTAAAGTGAATAATAATAGTAACCTACTTCTTTATACTATACTACGTAGGTATAGTATAAAGAAAACTAAAATATCTACACGAATATTTAGAAAGGGCAAAGGAATAAGACTTTTTTTCATATTTTATTTTTCAAGCCGGCTTCAGGAAAGAAGTGGATATTAATTCGAATGTACGTTTTGTCTTGTCTGTATGTTACACGATATTCATCAATGGGTGTCGTTAGATTCGTCTCAGTTGTGGAAGTGACAAGGTAATATAAGGATTTATATAATATAGGTTATAAGTTTTTTCTCTCATTAGTAAACTTCTCGACACAGTCGGTTTTCTTAGTTAATATTTTAAGTATTGGGTTTGTAGATTACTAATAAAATAATAGAGACTTAGAGGGACGGACTATCTGTGTACGTCATTCGATACTAGAATTATTTCTTTATTCCTTGCTCGTAGTTGTATCATGTTCATTGAAATAAAAAATCATCGAACCGTGAATTTTGTTTGCTAAAGACTCAATAAAAAGTAGTAGTTAGGAAACGACTTTGAAACAGTTTATGAAATTCAAAAGAAAAGTTGTTTTAATAAAATTGTTTGAGAGTAAGCATTGTTCCGTGCTACAATTCATTTTCATTTTCAAGAGCGACAAGCAAACAATCCATTATCACGAAATCTGTTTTGTAAGTTGTCTCTTCTGTTCATTATAATTGTCTTTGGTAATTTGGTAATTGTAGTTCGGGCTCTGGAAATTTTATAACTGGAATTTTTATAAACACTTCATTCCAACATTTTTTAATCTAGCCGTTTCTTTTTTTATCGACTGACTTTTGAGGAATATCTCTATTTATAACCCTGCCGAGTTTATTATTGGTTTATCCCAAGAAAGTTCCGAACAGTGGTAAATAAAATAATACTTGCGTTAAGTATTACACAATGATCCTTATTGTAACTTTAACATAAAATTTATCATCCTTTA
The DNA here is from genome assembly GCA_963668995.1 of Parnassius mnemosyne. Lineage (NCBI taxonomy): Eukaryota > Metazoa > Arthropoda > Insecta > Lepidoptera > Papilionidae > Parnassius > Parnassius mnemosyne. Next base: position 61,117,207 of record CAVLGL010000082.1, on the reverse strand, counting down.
AAAATATTATACTCGCGTTACAATAGCCGAGTCACAATATCATAAAATATTCAATAAGAATTGAGCTTTACATCTGCGAAAGATATATTTAGTACGAGATTTAGATTTCTCAGAAGTTCGCTTTGTTACTGCATAATACATACGTCGTCATGTTAAGTTTTTGCTTATTCACTACATTATTTTTTCGGGTAATTCTTGAATATTGTATTTACTAGATTGTAAGACTCCTTTTGGTATCTATCAGACAGAGTGCACCTTGGACTCTGTCTGGGTAGGTAAGACCCTTTTAACTATTTCTGCCACCAAATAGCGGTGCTTGCACTTAACGCCGTCTTAGGCCATACCGGAGCACTTTGGTACACAACAACTTGGGGCCTGTTGGAAAGTTAAAAAAGTGAATGACAAAAACATTTTTCTGCTATATGATCTTATATTTATTATAGTTAATTGGTATTAATTACTTAAGTATGTTGGTGTTTTGAATTGGTTACCATTACGACTTCTGTTGTGCAAAATTTTCTATTATATCTTCAAATTCTATTTTTTGAAGGATATCACTTTCATCATTACAGCCCTTCACAAGTCCACCGCTGAACATAGGCCTCCCCCAAGGAATGCCACAAAGCACGGTCCTGAGCTACCTGCATCCATCGAGTTTCTGCATGTCTTACCAGGTTGTCACTCCATCTAGTCGGGGTCGCCTTAAACTTCGCCTAACGATACGTATCTGCCACTCGAGAACCTTTCTTCCCCATCAGTTGTCGGTCTTCGAGCTATATGGCTGGCCCATTGCCACTTCAGCTTACTAATTCTTTGGGATATGTCAGTTAATCTGGTTCTACTGCGGATATCCTCATTTCATTTCAAGTCGATCACGAAGAGAAACGCCGAGCATTGCCCTTTCCATAGCTCGCTGAGCGACTTTGAGCTTCTTCACACGGCCTGCAGTGAAGGACCATGTCTCAGATCCGTAGGTCATTACTGGCAACACGCACTGGTTGAACAATTTAGTTTTGGGGCTCTGAGGTATGTCTGACGAGACATCTATGTCTTCTCGTTAGACATTTCTCTCGTTAAGTATATCTTTATATACACATAATTATTGCCTAATTAGTTATTCGGTATTGTAACATAGTTGTTCGTAATTCATTTCTTATGCTCTTTGGGTGTGATTATGAATGCTATCCACTACAATTGATGACCATTAAGCAAAGGAACAGTTGCTTCCAATTAACAGCATTTATTAGTTTATGTAACTCAGCCTTACATATTCAAATCCACAGATTCCTTTGCTATGTTCTTTAAATACTGCCCTAAATAAAAACATTATGATTTGAGCTTATACGTATTAATGTCTTCATGATAGAATTCTTCAAATTCATTGCACTTTTTGTCAACTCATCGTAATCGATTGTTATTAATTAATAAAGAAAAATAAAACGATCGCAAATTTAATGTATCAATTACAAGGAATAAACGTATCTACACGAAATTTTTCTTTGCCGTTTAACTGTATAGTCCAGACAATCCTTCAAAAAATGTAACGCGTGTGCTGCGTATTATTTTTCTTTCAGACTTATGTTTATAATCAATATTTGGATATTTTTCTTTGATCGATTCGAACTGATTGAAATAATTGCGTGTGTGTTTGACATAATCGATTAGAGATTCGTAAAGTTATGTTGCAACGTCCATGATCATAGTGCTATTCTGTAAACTTACGAGGACGACACTGAAAGTTTTTAGTACTGGCCACTTGTAAACGATATAATAAAAAAATAAGTTCAAATTTTGAAAATGTACCTCTTTGCCAATATTATTGTGTATGTATTTTATTATCTTCTCATTTTTTTACAATTTGGCGGAAAATTGAAAATTGTCTGTGTCACTTTAGCACGTACAATAATTTTTGATGATGTTCGATGTCATTTAACTCAACAAGAAAGTTTAGACTTCGATTGGCCTTTCACAATGAAGCACCATCTCGTGCCACTGTTTACAACTGGTTTAATGATTTTTAACGTGGTCGCATTAATCTCACCGATGATCTAACTATAAATTGCCAACTAAAGTGAAGAGAGGTCGAAGCGTGGGAAAAAAATTGTGGCCTTGGTCTTCATAAGGACAGGTCATAACGCAACAACTGTTTTATAGGATCGAAAAATAGTTACTGCAGAGTGGTACACTAACAATTGTTTTTTTTTATTTATTTATTTATTTATTTTGCATAATGTGTGTGTTTTACAGTTGTTGTAGAAAATATAGTACAACACATTAACCATTTCAGGTGTACAAAATTATTGAATTCTATAAACATTAAGTATGACATTATGAATTAAAATTTCAAAAAAAAAAATACGTACATTGCTTAATAAATTACAAAAACAAAAAAAAACTAATGTGACCTAATTAAAAAAAACATTTACTACTATTTGCATTATCATATCATTAATATTTATCATTTCGTGTCACATTATAATAAATAATTACCAAAATATTATTATTAAAAAAAATAAAGATAATTATTGTTTTTCCAACAACTCGCTAACCGAATAAAAAGATTTATTAACTAGCCACTTTTTCAACTCGTTCCCTAAACGCTTCCTTGGTAGTAATTTTATATTATTGGGTATTGCGTTAAACACTTTTATGCACAATGCATAGCAATTTCTATGATAATTTACTGTTTTTGGTATTTTATCAATGACTAATTTATCTGGATTCCTTAAGGGTTTGGACTTGATAATATCTCCAGCAGTTGTAAACAGCTCAGAATTATTTTTCACAAATTTTGCTATTTCAAGGATATATATGCAAGGAATTGTTAACACTTTTAAATTTATAAATATTGCTTTGCACGATTCATGTGGGGCCATATTATATATTGCACGTAGACATTTTTTTGCGCAATGAAAACTTTATTGATGTCTACAGAATTTCCCCATATTATTATACCGTAGCTAAGTATACAATAAACGTATCCGTAATACGCCATAAGAGCTGTTGATTGCGATGCCGTCTTTGTAAGGTTCCGTAATATGTAAAAAAAGCGGTTAAGTTTATTACATATTTTTTCTATGTGGGTTTTCCAGTTACAAAATGTATCCATATGTATACCGAGAAAGGAAATTTCTTGTACTTGTTTTATTTGTTCGCCATTGTATACAATATTTAGCTTTATTTCATTATTTTTTTTTATTAAAAAATTGTATTAACTTGGATTTGCTTATATTTATATGTAAATTATTATGTTCTAACCATTCAATTATAAATTTCAAAGAAATATTAATGTCATTTACAAATTTACCAATGTCTGATTTTTTGTTACATATCATTAGCATAGCAATATCGTCTGCAAATAAAGTCAATAAATTATTCGTTACATAAGAGATATCATTAATATAAAATAAAAACAAAAGTGGACCAAGTACACTGCCCTGTGGCACGCCATATAGCCACGGTGATTTATACTGCTCAAGTTCTTTATTATAACTTAACCTTGAAATTTCAACACTTCGTTTTCGATCTTTAACATATGATTCTATCCAATTTAATGCCGGTCCGCGAATGCCTAAGTTGTCGAGTTTGTTTAGTAGAAGTTTGTGTGAAACGAAATCAAAGGCTTTACTCATATCTATGAATATTACAGAAGTATGGTTTTAGTCATCTAAATTATTAACAACATTTTTTACAAGATGAAAACATGCATGGGTAGTTGATTTATTTCTTTGGAACCCAAATTGTTCATTTATTATTATATTAAATTTTGAGGTGAATTCTATTATACGCTTGTACATTGCTTTTTCAAATATTTTAGAAAAAATAGGCACTAAAGTTATGGGGCGATAATTACACATATGACGTTTATCATCTTTTTTATGGAGCGCTTTTATTATAGATTTCTTTAAACTCTCTGGAAATTTGCCATTTGTAAAAGAAAGATTAATGAGGTAGGTTAAAATGTGAACTAATTCTTTACTGCAACATTTTATTATTTTCGTGGCAACTGAATCATATCCCACTGCATTTGTGTCATTCAATGACCTTATTATATTCATCACATCGGCATAACCATATGGCTTCAAAAATACTGCTAGATATAGTAGTTTTATTTATGTTAATATATTTATTAGTGGGAGATCTATTAGTAAGACTAATGAAATATTCATTAAATGACTCGGCGATTTTAGTAGGATCTGTAATTAATTTATTGTCAACCTCTATTCCATTTATAAATAAGTCTTTTCTTCCATTTATAAATAAGTTTGCCACTTGTCTTGTAAAACGTTCGGGAGAAACGACCTCGCAGTAGGATCCTCCTTAACCACGACAACGCCATGTCGCCGCCAAGCAAACAATCGACTACTTGGTGACGTCAGGCGTGGAATTAGTAGGTCACCTGCCCTATAGTCTCGACCACGCATCTTGCAATTTTTGTTTATTTCCGAAAATAAAAGAAAAACTTCGAGGCAAATATTTTATAGACGTAGTAGTGGCTGCGTTTTAGAATGCCGCTGAAGAGACCCCTAAGGACGAGTGGGCAAAGTGCTTTTCTCGGTGGTTCCATCTGATGCCCTCACCCTCGTAAGTCATTTTTATACGTGGTAGTGGTAGAGCCATGCAGCAGCCATATTAGAAGTATAGTTGTAGCACGAATGGGTCGGTTCGACAAGGGAAGGTTTCGTACGGTGAGTGTAGAGAACCGAAGATCCTTTTTACTGGAAAAGAGGCATTCTCACGGGTGACAACCCATCTGCATTTTTATTCGCTAACGAGGGTAGATATAGATGTCTATGGGCCACAGCAACCACTTACCATCAGGTGGACTGTGTGCTTGTTTGTCACCCTATCCTATAAAATAGCTGGTTTTGTTCATAAATCCCAAAAAATTATTCCAGGTCGCCGTTAAAAGTATAATATTCAATTTTTCAATTTTTTTGCTAGGATTTGGGATTCGTTTCTTGTTTCTCTTGGTTGATTGATGTCACTTGCAATTGAGGACAAAGCTTTAGAATACATTATCATGGCTTTCAAAAAGTTTAAAGTGATGTCTGCTACACACTCTGTACAATGTTTATCATAGGTGAAAACTGCAAAAATCTCTCAATAAGCTCTCCGTCTTTTAAGTATCAAACGATGAAGGTTAGTTGACAATTGTTTTCAAAACTTGCTGTCCCATTAAATTAATAAACTCATTGCAAATATTTGCAGACAAATATGATGTAGGTTCTTCCTTTTCCACGCCTCAGTATTGTATATGATCAGCAAGAAAATAATCAAATTCACTAATAAATTCTAGGCATGCTAAATAATCCCTGTTATTTTGAAACCCCAATATTTCATTATCACCACGAAAAACAAGATCGTTAGAAGCTAAACAATTCACTGCTGCGACAATTCTTTTAAATATATTATTTCAATAATTGACTTCTGTCTTATATAGAGACAGCAACTAACTGTCACTCCTCAGGTATTTTTGCTTCTTGCGACATAATTCATCATTAATTGCCTGTGCTCTATACTGGTCTCATGCTCAATTAATACTTTACTTATATGCTTCCAATCTTTATATTCATTCGAAGAAATGAAATTATGCGCAGTACCAATAGTAGCATTAAATAGACAGATTTCTTCGACGGTGAATAAAGGAGCCATTTTCTTTCTAAAGACTCACCATTAATCAATTTACGGGTAAAATATTTATGGTTAAATATCTAGAGTTTTTTTTACTGCTTGAATCTGGAAATATTGCAGAAGTTTCGGAGAAGTCAGCATTTTTATTTTGGAAATATAATGGCCCTTTTCGAATCCAAATATCGCGTAATTATTCTGTTAAAATTTCATCGCAATACGTATCAGGATCGTGAGATACATTTTCGATCTTGAGGTGATGATAGTGAAGAATTAGTCGGTCTATTTGTTTCTTCAACCGTAAAAAATGATGTGAGCTTAGGAACTTTTTTGGTTCCCTATTTATTTTTGAGCTGCAACCTTTTTTTCTTTTTTGAGAACCACGTACATATGTTATTTTCGATTTAATAAAATTAATAAATAAACGAGTACGTTACATAACACTTCTATTATATTAAATAATTTCTATGAAACAAAACAAAATCACACAACAAACTTCACCGTACAAGTTTGACCTTTCGGGAAATCCCCCAACTAAACACAATGTCGACTTCTATGTAGTGCATTGTATAGACTGCAAACTCGAATTTGCAAAGTAGGTACTTTATTATAATTATTTAAATGTTCACTGTTTAGTAAAGATAACAAAAACTGTTCTGGTCTCCGATTAAAATTCTCTAAGCTACTACCTATATTCATGTATTTTCCTATTATCAATTTAACTAAGAACATTTATTTAGCTGTAATTATATAAATACATAGATAGCCGAAAATAAATCCAGGCTATGAGTAAGGCGATTGTACAGCTCGAAAAAAAAACGTTTAGATGGCGGCGAAACGAGGAACTACATATTTTCTACCTAAGAAATTTCTCAATTATACTTTTTCTGTCAAACACAGCAATGTGTGGCTTGTCACTGCTCAGGGTTTCTTGAAAGTAACTAACAACGCTCTCATTATAAGGTTATATTTTCTGCCGACTTCCATAAAGGAGACGGTACTCAATTCGATGCGTATGTTTTTTTTTATGTGTGTTACCTCATAACTTTTTACTGGGTGAACCGATTTCGATGATTATTTTTTTATATGAAAGCTGATACTTTTCATGTGGTCCCATATGAATTTAATCAAGGTCAGACCTATAGTTTTTGAGTTATTCTTAATAACTTATATTGAAGTGGGCTGCATAAAATTTTTAATTTTAAATTATCCTAAAATATAAAAGAGATTGTATAGTGTAAATGAATATATCGGCCTTTCGGGGCCCCCCGTGACGATACCCTCGGCATAGGCCCTGTGTGCCCTTATGGTAAAGACGGTATTGCTAGCACTGCGTGTTCTATAATAATAATAATAATAATAATAATTGGCGTAGGGAAGTGACGACCCCATCGCCCGCTGACGTAATGGTTATGTGACAAAACTGCTACGTCAGCGCAGTCAGTCAGCATCTTGCCAAGAGGTGTGAGCGCCGTGCCTCGGCAGAATTGAGGGTGCTAATTTGGGCCCGCTTGTGCTTTCAGCCAAATCATGAAACGGTGCCGGGCCTGGGCGTCTCCCGTTAATTGACGCCCAATTTATGGATGATGGAAGGAAATAGACTGCGTTTAGGGCCGCTGCCTGGGGTCGCCGGGGCGCGTCTGGAGCTGGCGCTGGACGCGACAGCATGCGGGCCGCCAGCCGAGTGCGAGGTGCTGCACGACCACCTAGCAGCCCCTCGCATCCATCATCCCCACCAGCTGGCTTGGTGTTGGCAGGGTCTTCGCGGGTCCAGCAATCAGCACCCGCCACTGGTGGAGTACGCCGCATGCGTTGGTCAATGCAGATGAATAGCAACGCATTGCGGGCGTATTTTGGGGCGAAAGGGGGAGAAATTGGAGGTTTTGCGTATCGGGCTAGGATGCATAGACTTTTTGCTGAGCTGGAGCCATCTATAACCGTCACCGAGCAAAACCTGGCAGACCGAGTTCGGTATATCTTGCGCTCAAACATATTCGATAGCACCGAACTCGAACGGCTACGACGTGAGGCTGTACCCTCATCGGATGACAATGCTACGGCTGAGGATGCGGCGCCACAAAATGCAGAGCAACCAGCACACGTGGATGCCGCCGTGAATCTTTCAGTTATGGTTGGTTCAGACGATGATGGAACAGTCGCCCAGGAACTAGAACTAGAGCAAATGAGGAGTACATTGGAAGAGGCTATTTTGGAAACGCGCAGTATGCCGCTCGAAAATCGACCGCGACTCCCGCGCATGCCCCTAAGCAAGCGGAATCGGGCTGTCGTGAGGGCTCTCAACCCAATGCTGGTGACCTATTTGGAAGCCAGCCGGGACCTTTGCTAGACGGACTCAATTCTTTTTGGCGCTGCACTGGCAGTTTGCCGCATTATTGGCGCCAAAGTTCCCACGGCTGGACGCGCTATTAGACAAAGTAGCGCCATCCCAGCCTGGAGAAGAAGGATTGAGGACCGTATCGCAAAGGCAAGGGCCCTTATCGGCAGACTGATAAGCTTCAGGTCAGGCAATAATAGGCCGAGAATTGTGCGCACCGTCAGGATGGCGTTTGCTGGGACAAATATCAGTTTGTCCCAGCCGGATATAACGCAAAAACTGACGGAGCGCATAGACGACCTGAAGCAGAGAATCGCTGCTTGGGGGAAGCGGATTCGGCGATATACCGAGAGGTCGACACGGTTCAACCAGAATCGTCTCTTCCAGAGTGATCAGAAGAGGCTCTATGAATCACTGGAGCGACCAATGGTACGTGGAACGGGCCCAGCACCGAATCAGGCCGACACTATCGCATTCTGGCGCGGCCTGTGGTCAGAGCCCGTAAACCACAGCGAGGGCTCTTGGACGGAAGTCGTGGCGAGTCAGTGTGCGAATGTTACGCCCATGGACCCCGTCCTCATAACGCCAGATGACGTAGCTGAAGCGGTCCGTAGGGCCCCGAATTGGAAAAGTCCGGGACTCGACGGACTGCATCACTACTGGCTGAAGGGGTTCATGGTGTGTCACGCTGTGCTCGCCCGACAGTTTCAAGAGGCTCTCGACCAAAAGTCGCTCCCGAGCCTCTTCACTACTGGGATCACTCATTTGGTTCCTAAGGACCGGGATTCCACAGACCCGAGCAAATACCGCCCCATAACGTGTCTACCTACCATATACAAGACACTAACATCCATTTTGAGCGCGAGAAACATTCGTCACCTGAACTCAAACCAGGTGATGTCGCGCGCTCAAAATGGATGTCGGGGCGGTGGTCGTGGAACCAAGGAACCACTCCTCATTGACGCGGTCATTGGCAAGGTGGTTAAACGCAACCGTCGGAACCTCTCCGCCGCCTGGATAGACTACAAAAAGGCATTCGACTCGGTGCCTCATACATGGCTTAAGAGGGTCCTCGAGCTGTACAAGGTTGACTGTACAGTTCGAGACTTCCTCGGGCAGTGTATGGGGCAATGGAGTACGATCCTTTGTCATCTAGGCGAGCGGATGACGGCTGCGGAGAACCACATAAGGATAAGAAGGGGTATCTTCCAGGGCGATTGTTTGAGTCCAACCTGGTTCTGCCTCTCTCTGAACCCTCTCAGTACCTTACTGGAGGGCTCCGGGAGGGGATTTCAGCTTCGGAGAGGAGGTACAAAAGTGACCCACCTTTTCTATATGGATGATCTCAAATTATTCGCCTCCAGTCTCTCTCATCTTATGGAATTGCTAAACATCACTTGTGATTTTAGCAATTCTATTAGAATGGAGCTGGGGACGGATAAGTGTGCGATCCTCCATGTCGAAAGGGGAAGGGTTGCTAACTCTGAGGGCATAGACTTATCTATACCCATCAGCATAAGGACCCTTTCCAAGGCTGAAACATACCGATACCTGGGTATGTCACAGAACATCGGTGTAGATGAGTCGGGTATGAAACGGTCAGTTTGCGATGTGTTTTATGCACGCTTGACCAAAGTGCTTAATAGCCTTTTGTCCGGTGTGAATAAGACGCACGCATATAACGGTTGGATCATGCCTGTTCTCATGTATACCTTTGGCATACTCAATTGGACTCAGACCGAACTGAACGCTCTGGACAGAAAAGTCCGCACTATAATGACGTCCCACAGATGCATCATCCGAGATCGTCAGTAATGAGGCTGTACTTGCCGCGAAGGCATGGTGGGCGCGGCTTTTTAAGCGCGCTTATCATGCATAATCGCGAAGTGTGCAGCCTCCGTAATTACTTTCTGACGAGAGCGGATGATCCATACTATAGGGACGTTATTTCTTGTGATAAAGGGCTCCTTAGCCAACGAGCAATGGCAAGAACCGGCAGTACAGAGCATTTCCGACCGGGAGACCGTATGGAAGGAGAAGGAGCTCCACGGGAGGTTCTACAAGGCCCTTCATGAGCCTTTCGTAGACACAGTCGCCTCCCTCCACTGGCTACGTTTCAGTGACCTCTTTGGGGAAACTGAGGGTTTTGTCTGTGCAATACAGGATCAGGTTATTAAGACCAACAATTATCGGAGATACATCCTAAAGGATGGCACCGTCGACATCTGTCGAGCTTGTCGCCATCCCGGTGAGTCACTTAGGCATGTCATCTCCGGTTGTTCGGCGCTTTCTAATTCTGAGTATTTGCACAGACACAACCTAGTAGCCAGGATTCTACACCAGAAGCTCGCTCTGAAATACGGTCTCGTGGATCGGAAACTGCCATATTATAAGTACTTACCGGAAGCCGTGCTCGAAAATGACCGCGCCAGGCTCTACTGGGACCGGGCCATCATCACAGACAGGACTATTCTTGCGAATAAGCCTGATATTGTGCTGATGGACCGGGCACAGTCAAGGATATTTTTGGTCGACATTACCATTCCCTATGACGAGAACCTCGTGAAAGCCGAAACAGATAAGATGACAAAATATCTGGACCCGGCTCACGAGGTGACCGACATATGGGGTGGTCTGCCGGCCGAAATTATTCCTGTGGTCGTTTCTGCGAACGGGTTAATCCCAGTTAGCCTTTCGGGTCATCTGAGGCGACTGGGACTCCGTGACGGACCGCTCCAAGCTCAAATGCAGAAGGCGGTGCTCCTCGATACCGCCCGCATCGTCCGCCGGTTTCTTTCCCTTTCCCCCCAACCCTCGGCCGTTTGGTCTCCCCTGCCGAGGGCTTCCATCTGGTTGGGTGTTTTTAATTTATTTATGTATTTTTTATGTATTTATACTATTTTATTGATATTTATGTATGTTTATATATTTCGTTTATAATTATATATTTAAACAGCCCAACCAGATGGGAAAACTTTATAGATAACCCCAATAATAATAATAATAATAACCCCAATAATAATAGTCATTAATTTCTTTTCTGGTCTAAAAGGTATAAACAGCCAGTATAATTACTAGCTGTGAGGAATTTCAACCTTGTTCTCTTTGTTTGAAGTTGCCCGCAAGTGTGAACAGTGAAGTGTGTGTGCTTGGGTGAACAGTTATTTCGTTTGTCACTTTAGTTTTATTAAAAAATATATACTAAGTAAAATTTTGACAGATTTGTTTTCTCATCCCAACCACGTGGTAGAGCCATGTTGCAAGCCATGTTGCTGCTATATTAATAGTATAGTTGTAGCACGCATGGGTCGGCTCGGCCGGGGAAGGACCACGCTCTCACAGAACCAGCGTTAAATAGCAGCTTAACACTACTGTGTTTCGTATGGTGAATGTAGAGAACCGGAGACCCTTTTTACTGGAAAAGAGGCATTCTATCTTAGTCCTCAAGGTTAACAACGCATCTGCATTTTAATTCGCAAACGAAGATAGATGTAGATGTCTATGGGCCACAGCAACCACTTAGCATCAAGTGGACTGTGTGCTCGTTGGTCACCCTTATTCTATAAAAAAAACGCTGGGGACGGCGTAACAATACACACTAACGCATTTTGTGCGTTGAAATAACTATGGTAGAAGAAATTGATGTCGGTTTGGCCATTGCGTTCGTACTAGATGCAAAATACGCAGATCGGTGACGGGAAGCAGGGGTTGATAATGCGAGACATTTGATGCTGTAATCGCCCATTCGCCTGCCAAACGTGACAATTAAGATGAAAAAATGATGAAATAGGCATTTAATTGGTCCTATTATCATTTGAAGAAATAAGTTAACCCCTTAACAACTACAATGTCGTCTAAATAACCATTTCCCTAGACCTTGAGCTTGTTATACTAATTATTCCACCCACAAAAAGAATCAAAGAATATCTAATTACAGCTTCTTTCGAAATGCACTATGTTTGAGTATAGTTCGATTTGACAGCTCCGTGGTGAATTCAGTTAAGGTGCTAAAGGTCACAGGTTCTAATGCCGCGTGAAGCAAGTCTTTGTATGGCATACAAATAATTGTTCCGAGTCTGGGATGTTTGTCTTGTGAAATTTATGTATTCAAACTGCCACCACGATACAGAAGAAAATCCTAGTGTTGGCGTAACGTTTTCTAAAATAAAAATTAAAATAACATTATTCCTGCTAAGCGGAGTGCAAAAAGGCCAGAGGTGAGTTGACGTGAAACAATAACTAGTGTGATGCTCATGATTTAATTTCTAACGTATATTCTACGTTCCAACGTAATACACATCGAAGTTGTGTTTAAAAATTGTATGTGCGCATTTTTTTTCTTTATTATGTAAGTGCAGTCATTAAAAAAAGAACTAACAAACTAAACTATTTATATTACAAAGATGAAGTCAAGGAGCGCCCAAACACTACTATACATATATTTTTATTATACCTAGAACTTGACCATAACTTGATATGCAAAACTATTAGGCACCACACATTTAATATAAAAATAAATAAGTATGATTTCGGCGTTGCTATAAAACTTTAGTAAGTGGTTGTGGAGAAAACCGTGAGGAAAGTGAAAATTTATTTATCGAGGATATGTGAAAGCCACCATATATAATACATTGGAGTATCATGCCAGAATTTTTTCTGACCTAAAACACGTACGTGACCAATCCGATTTTATAGCTCACAACAGTATCGCAAACGAATAGGCTCTTGAGAAAAGTGCTCTCGAAGTACCTGCACACACAAGTAAAATTATACTATCTGTCCGTAATATCAATGTAATAACTGCCTTATACATTATGGGTGTTATTTGCATGTCATTCAGACATGAATAAATATTTTGGAACGAAGTTCCTTATCGGACGGTACGGGTTTGGCGGATGGGAGCTAAGCGACAAAAAGTGTAAGATTTTTTCGTCACTACCCCTTGTGTCATAGTGTATATTATATTTTCATAATAACTTAATATTCACAAACCACAATCTAAATATATGAAGTACACATACAACTTAAATAATAATATTTACCATAAAACAATTGTATAGAAATAATACATTATATATGTATTTACTGTTATACAATATGATTATACATGTGCGATTATATATATATATATATATATATATATATATATATATATATATATATATATATATATATATATATTATATATATATATATATATATATATATATATATATATATATATATACATATGTATGTATGTGTGTGTTTGTGTGTGTGTGTATGTGTGTGCGTGCGTGTGTGTGTGTGTGTGTGTGTGTGTGTGTGTGTGTGTGTGTGTGCAACACTAATCATACACATTATCACAAATAATTAATGACTAGAAAATATTACAAGCAAATTAACGCCTAAATATAATATATTATACTAAATAAATAAACACTAACTAATTATGTTAACATAACACATAATATAGTAATAATTTTAAAAGATGAACGCAAAGAAACAGTTAATGTGTCATGGGCCTTAGCAAACAAATTGCCACATTCATTCATATCACTACATTGTTCCTGGTACTTATTACTAATCATATTATTAAGCACTCAATCAGTAATTAAGTTTTACCGACCTATTATAATACTAACTCTTTACGCCAATCGGCTTAATGTTTTTAATTAATAAGTATTTTCTCTGTAAGTGATTTGTAAATCTTTTGAGAAAATAAAAGTCTTAAACCATAAATGACGCTTCATTTTAATAGACGCTAATAATTAATTAATTTATATTTGTCAATCAATAATATAATACGTTTATCAATCATAATATACTATGAATAGAACTTCGTTCTAATCGAGTGTTCCACTACACTCACGCATGTTTTTAATTTTTCTGTCTGTCTGTTGGTCCGTCTGTCTGTCCGAGTTCATTTTCAAAATAGGTGAACCGATTGTGACGAAACCTTACAAATAGATAGAGATCAGTGCCAGGTACGACCTACGCTATATTTTATTCGAAAAACTTGAAGATTTTAAGAAAAAAAAAACGATAACTTTATAAAATAAATGATCCTTAACTATCTTAAATCTTAATAACGTCACATTAATGATTTTTAGTCGTATATATCATATTTATAAGCTAGAGTATTTTAAGTTAATAAAAAAAAAACAGAAGACTTTCAATTTCGATTGTATGTTCAATTCTTGTAGGATACCCAATATTTGCGGCAATTGTAAATTGCGGAGCCTTTATTCTTCAATAGAATTTAACTTAGCCGACTTCTGAAGCTTTTATGTGGAAATAATTTTACTTTTTAGTTCTTTGAAGTCAGCTTTCTTTTAAAGCTTTTTTTTTTTCAATTTATTGATGAATAGAACTCATGCTACTTTGAAAGGTCTCTTATCAAAGTCGAAAGTCTAACCGATTCAAACATGAAAAAATAATACTTTTTATTTTATCCTTATAAACAATACATCCAACGATATGGATAAATTATCGCTAGTAAACTGACGCCAGTTTAATGATAAAAATATTATATATGTCGTATATTAAGAGATAATATTTTAGATATTAAGAGGAGACCACAACATCCTTCATTAACATCCTTCAAAACAAAATAAAGGATTTATAATTATTTAATGCAGGTCTAATAATTTTTTCATTACTTTTATATACACGGTAAGTAACTGCTATTATCAAGCATTTTTTATAGGACAGGGTGACAAACGAGCACACAGTCCATGTGATGGTAAGTGATTGTTGTGACCCATAGATGAGACATTAATCAGGAAGCTACAGTACTATGGTGTCAAGAACGCAGCGCTTAAACTTATTATTTCATATTTAAGTATAAGAATGCAGAAAGTTATTATCAATGGTAAAAGTTCTTCCGCGTCACCTGTAATAATGGGTGTCCCTCAGGGCTCCATTCTCGGCCCATTCCTATTTCTAGTGTATATTAATGACTTACCATCTCTTGTAGGGGATAATCATGACATAGTATTATTTGCTGATGATACTTCCTTGATTTTTAAACTTAAACGTCAATCATTTAAATGTGACGAGGTGAATAATGCTATATCAAAATTAGTGCGTTAGTTTAACGTTAATAATCTACATTTAAGCGGAAATAAAACTAAATGTATTAAATTTGCAAAAACGAATGTTATAAATCTGAGTACCAATGTGTTTTTAAATGGGAAAGAACTGAGCCCTGTTGAATCCACTGTTTTTCTTGGCATCACTCTCGACGCAAAGCTTCAATGGGGCCCCCATATGTCCAAACTAGCAAGCAGACTAAGTTCTGCAGTCTATGCTGTAAACAGATTAGAGGTCTCACTAAAACCGAGAGAGTCTCTTAGAGATAAATTTAAAGAAATAAATATATTAACTTTGGCCTCTCAGTATATTTACGAAAATTTAATGTATGTTCACAAAAACAAGGGTAGTTTTAGTAAAAAAAGTGATATACATTCTGTAAACACTATTAACAAACACAAGCTAGTGATACCAGTTTCTCAACTCCACAGAGTCAGTAATTCATTCTTGGGGCAATATATACGCTATTACAACAAGGTCCCGGAAAGTGTACATGCTCTCTCTATTAGCAAGTTTAAATGTTTTGTTAAGTTGAAACTGTAAAAAAAGGGTTATTATAATATAAATGAATATATGGTTGAAAATAACCCCTGGGAATGAGGTGGTCGCTTCCAAGATGTTTCTAAAATAAATTTTGTACCAACCAATAATGTAAAAAATGTTTAAAAAAAGTCCCGCTGGGTTTCTTGCTGGTTCTTCCCAGGACAGAGGGTTTTCTTCGAACCAGTGGTAAAGTTTTTTTTTTTTACAGGAGAGGGGGCAAACGAGCACGCGGCTCACCTGATGGTAAGTGACTACCGCCGCCCATGAACAACCGCAACACCAGGGGAATTGCAGATGCGTTGCCGGCCTTTTAAAAAGGAGTAGGCTCTTTTCTTGAAGGTCCCTAAGTCGTATCGGTCCGGAAAAATCGCTGATGGTAATCAATTCCACAAGGAAGTCGTGCGAGGAAGAAAACATCTTCTAAATCGCACAGTGGTGGACCGCCAATCATCCAGATGATGTGGATGGTATCGGGAGTTCTGCCGCGATGTGCGTTCATGAAATTTGGCGGCTGGGATTAATCCGAACAATTCCTCAGAGCACTCCCCATGGTAGATGCGAAAGAAAATGCAAAGCGATGCAACATCTCTTCGCAGTGCCAATGAATCGAGCCGATCGGAAAGGGCTCGGTCGTCGACGATTCGAGCCGCTCTGCGCTGGATGCGGTCAAGTGGAAGGAGCTGGCACTGGGGAGCCCCTGCCCAGAGATGGGAACAGTATTCCATGTGAGGCCGAACCTGCGCCTTGTAAAGTTGCAGGCGGTGTGCCGGCATGAAATACTGTCCCGCTCTGCTGAGCACGCCAAGCTTTTTAGAGGCCAATTTGGCCTTCTCTTCCAAGTGACCACGAAACTGCACGTCACTCGATATGTCGACTCCGAGGATACCGATACTGGTTGAGGCAAGAAGGGGAGTGCCTTGAAACTGAGGAGATACTACAAAGGGGTTCTTTTTAGCGGTAAACGCGCAAACTTGTGTCTTCTGAGGATTAAACTGGACTAGATTTAGTCGCCCCCAATCCGAGACTTTGTCCAGCAAAGACTCGACTTCAGACACAAGTTTGTTCCGGTACTCGGCGACGTTTTCCCGAGAAATATTGGCCCGGCCGGTGTATAGAGCATCACCAGTGCTGTCATCCGCATAGCAATGAATGTTACCAGTTAGCAACATATCATTGATATGCAGAAGAAACAGCGTTGGTGATAGCACACAGCCTTGTGGAACACCAGCGTTAATAGGCTTGTAGTCAGAACATGCACCGTCTACAACGACCTTCATGCTCCGATCTGCAAGAAAGTTGGTGATCCAATTGCACAATTTGTCGGGAAGCCCATAGGAAGGGAGCTTCGAAAGAAGCGCTTTGTGCCAAACCCGATCGAAGGCCTTCGCAATGTCCAGACTAACGGCCAACGCCTCCCCCTTGGACTCAACTGCCTCCGCCCATCTATGGGTTCGGTAGACCAGAAGATCACCAGCTGATCGACACCGACGAAAACCGTATTGGCGGTTACTAATCAGCTGGCGATCCTCAAGGTACCGGATGAGCTGGCAGTTAATAATGGATTCCATTATTTTGGAGAACAAGGAGGTGATCGCGATAGGCCTATAAACCGTAGTAAAATAATACTTTCAATAAGAATTACACATGTGATATATATTGATTAAAAAATTATTATATTCTTATTCTATTCTATTCTCAATAAAAAATCAAAATGCAGATGCGTTGTCACCCGTGAGGACTAAAATGGAATGCCTCTTTTCCAGTAAAAAGGGTCTCCGGTTCTCTACACTCACCATACGAAACACAGCAGTGTTAAGCTGCTATTATATGCTGATATTCTGTGAGAACGTGGTCCTTCCCCGGTCGAGCCAAGTCATTCGTGCTACAACTATATAATATAGCTGCACCATGGCTCTACCACGTGTAAGTTTTTTTTACGAAAAAGTTGAAATAAATAAAACAAAACCATATGATAGGTTGGTATTTTGAACCTTGCCTCCGTCTTTGAGCTACTGCATATTTTTTTGAATCTCGTAATCGGCCACTGTTTATTATAACTATGTCAGATAATCAAAATCATCAAAATGACCACCGACACATCGACAGATACTGAGATGATTCCATACTCGTAAGTGCTTAGTTTTGCAAATTTTCTTGTGGGACACTAATGATGTCGGTAGATCGATGTCAACATATCTAAGTTTAAAAGGTCTGCCATTTCAATGTGTGAATTCCTGACTAAATTTCGTCACTCTATACATAAGAATGCCCGTAAGCATTTCGGAATTAGAAATGTCTGGACTATTGATGGTGCAATCTATGTAAAGCACTCGGGAGGCCGAACGAAGATTTCCACTGAGGAGGAATTGGAAGATCTAATAGCCAAGTACCCCATGGATGGTTCCCCTGAGAGTTCTAACAAGGCCCCTAATACAAAGGTCACTCTAACGTAGTAAGGCTCTTCGAATCGGCTCATCCTTCCACTTGACCGCATCTAGCGCAGAGCGGCTCGAATCGTCGACGACCGAGCCCTTTCCGATCGGCTCGATTCAGCGGTAACTCACATTGATGACGTAAAGAGATCTAGACGACTGTTAGGCAAGAAGTAATTCCTACATTGCTTTTAACTTTACAAGGTATCCTTGTTATTCTTATTATCATATTTGGTTATGTTCATCTCCTTTCGTATTTTTTTTCCTTTGTATGGTAACATAATAACTATTTTTAGCTTTATAAACCGTCAGCATCAGACTAGAACATAAATCGATCGTGTTCCTATTCTATGTAAATAATTTGCTATAACTTGTCTTAAGTATTCCCTTTATTCATATTCCAATAGTTTTATGTTGAATAATAACTAACTTTATTATTTGATGTTTATACTGTAGTAAACTTTAATTGTATTTGTAAACTTTAGTAAATTAGTTTGTGTTTGTGATTTTCATTATGTAAAAGTGTTAAAATGTTATCAATTACCATAGATAAATGTTATTGTAGTCCGTAGATAATAGAGCTAGACATAGACAGTGGCAAAGACAAGGCAAAGACTATTGACCATAGATAATAACTTTACTGTCAACACAATAATGGTAACATGGGCACAGATCCTTTTGCCATACAGCCGAATTTTGTACTTTTGTAGGCTTAAATTTTCTTAATGTTTTTTTATATAATTTGTTTTCAAAATATTGAGTTATTTTAAGCCGATTTTCATTGCTAGTTTTTTTCCTCTCCATTCCAGCCGATGGAATACTTAGAACCACTGTAGTAGTATCAATGATTGATTATTCTGTAAGGTAATGTGTACTTAAGAAAACGAGCAAAGAACTAACTAAACTAGCTTTTTTAACAAAAAAATTAATATAAAATTAATTAATAACGCTCGAATTCTCTAAAAAGTCTAAAATAAAAAGCAAAATTAAAAATTTTGAATAATCCCACGACGGATATAAAATTTGTTATCGAAAAAGGGTTAAATAAAGTTTTTGAAAACCCTCGACTAAAAGAAAGTAAGTGAGGATATATAAAAATAAAAAGCGTTTTAAAAAGGGTTCATTTGTAGTGGGGTCTCTCATAATTAACAACTAATTATAATTTTCCTTAGTCCTTCCTACCTTTGTGTACTTATTTGTTTGTCGTAGCGGTGGACACAGCAATTATATCAAACACAGGTTTTACACATATTTACCTATCTATCTACACTTTCTACACTTATACTATTATAAAGAGGAAAGATTTGTTTGTTTGTTTGTTTGAATTGAATAGGCTCCGAAACTACTGGACCGATTTGAAAAATTCTTTCACCATTAGAATCCTACATTATCCCTGATGAACATAGGCTATATAATATTTTCAAAAAGTTAGGGATCCGTATGAAAACTTCGTTAATGTAACCCAAGGTGTGAAAAAAAATATCAAAAGGAATCCTTATATCGCGTACGCTGCGGAAACTATTGATAATAGAGCAAAGTAATGTACTTCAGTTTTATAGAAGATATCAATATCTACAAAAAAGTCTGCGATACTATATGTTTAACTATAACACAATAAACACAATAACTACTTTTTCATGTTAAAATGTGAAATAGTAACGCCGGTACAAAATAGGCCACATTATTCGTATCAGTACCTGTATCATGTGTAACCACCAATTACGTTAACCATGTAATTTTAGTAACATATTTCACTTTTTAATTCCTTGTTAATTCAGCAACCGTCCGTCGTGATGTCTCTCTCGAAGTTCGCATGTCGCAAGGCGCAGACGCGTGATATACGCGGGTGAAACCGCGGGGCACAGCTAGTTAGGTAATATAATTACTCAAGATAATCCGTCAGGACTGCCATTCATTGCCTTGAAACGAATTAAAATTTTACATTTTTAAGATTTTGTGACTAATTGAAATTAATGTTCGTACTTAAATAATTGTTGTTTTAATTAATACATAAATTGTTGCATCTTTAGCTATTCTATATTTAAATTGGGAACAACGACGGATTTTCTTGAGCACGATTATTCTGATAGGTCTTTAAGGTTGCGGTTTACGAGTGAAAGGTAACGCTTTAGGGTTGGGCTCTTGACTCGACAAAAGGTGCAATAATGAAAGTTACAGATCTTCACTGAAGAGTTGTATTCTATATTTCTTCTTTACACAAAGCTCATTATATTATAATAATATAATTAAAAGGGGTTAGCGAGAGACATGATGGGGAAAGATAAAAACGCCATAAAGCATACGCAGTAAAATACATTTCATACTTTTTCCGCGTGAGATTTGAACACTGGACTGCAGCAC
The DNA here is from genome assembly GCA_963668995.1 of Parnassius mnemosyne. NCBI lineage: Eukaryota > Metazoa > Arthropoda > Insecta > Lepidoptera > Papilionidae > Parnassius > Parnassius mnemosyne. The sequence goes on along the minus strand of CAVLGL010000082.1, from coordinate 61,096,831 downwards.
CGCAGCCGTTAGTAGGTACTAGACTTACGTAAAAAACCAAGAAAAGGGAATGAAAGTGAACGCAAGTAAGACGAAAGTTATGGTTTTTGAAAGAGAAGAAAGTAAAACGATATGTGAAATAAGAATAGAAGGGGAGTTGGTAGAGCAAGTAGATGAGTTTGTATATTTGGGATGTGTGTTTAGCAGGGATGGTAGATATGATAAGGATATAGAACGACGAGTGAATGCAGGAAATAGAGTGAATGGGGCTCTACACTCTATTGTGAAAAGTCAGAATGTGTCCAAAAAGGCACGTATGGCAATTCACAATGCTGTGTTAGTACCTACTTTAATGTATGGTAGTGAAAGTTGGGTGTGGCAGAAGAAGCATGAGAGTAGAATAAATGCTGTAGAAATGCGGTCATTAAGGAGTATGTTAGGGATGAAGCTGAATGACAGAGTGAGAAATTGTTTAATAAGAGTAGAGTGTGGTTTGCAAGATGATGTTGTGACCAGGATTAAGAAAGGAATGCTTCGGTGGTTTGGCCATGTAGAAAGAATGAATGAGGAAAGAGTGACAAAGCAAATTTATGTTGCAGAGGTGAACGGCATAGTCGGGAAGGGTCGCCCTAGGCGAAAGTTTATCGACCAAATTGGCGATATATTAAAAATGGGCCAAATCAAGAGTACCTTTAACCGACGAGCGTGTATGCGTAGGTATATGGATGTGGAGGAAGCGAGAGAGGTGTGTCAGGATCGTGCCAAATGGAAGTCCATAATCTCTGCCTACCCCTCTGGGTGACAGGCGTGAGTGTTTATGTATGTATATGTATGTATGTAAAAAACCAGCACGTATTGAGGTAAACACACAAACTCTCTCCTATTACGAAGTAGTCTTATGACTTTTTCATATGAAAGCTGATACTTCTCGTGTGATCCCATATAAATTTGATCAAGGTCAGATCAATAGTTTTTGAGTTATTCCTAAATGACTTATATTGAAGTCGGCTGTACAAAATTTTAAATTTTAAATTATGATACCTACTCTTGAATGTATGTGGGTGTCTATGGGCCACAATGTCCGCTTATTATTAATAGAACTGTATGCTCGTTTGTCATCTTTACTACGGTAAAAATATAAAAAAATACACTAGGTAGCTATGAGGATTATGGCGGATATTAATCCATCTTTGTTATGAATAGTGATCACATTGTGGTCGAAATTCGATCACAATTTATTACATTTTTAAGATTGTATGTAAAACAAATATATATATTATATTAATATTTGTTTGTTCGTATTTTATGCGCTGCCATACTGTTCGTCAGATTGCCTTGAAACATTATCAATTTATTGCTTACACTTGGACAAGGATGATAGGTATAGTATAATCAACTTACAGTGGTTTACGCGCGTATCGTACCGAAAGAAATATTTGAAAGTATTAACTTTCAATTTCAATGAATGTATTATCATTCCTAATTTTAACAATATAGCTCTTCCTTTAAAACGATATTTCTTTTTTCCACAATTATTTTTTCTGCGGAAGTAACGCCCCAGATACCAGCCAGTAAATAATAAAACGCATATATCTAAGATACAAAATATAAAATAAACGCTGCTTCTGCCATGACGTACACTCAACAGACTATTAAAAATGAACATTTGAAATAACACAAAATTCACAGCTCATTCAGTCAATCTGTAAATATGTACTGTCGGCAATATTTAAAATTCTTTCTTTTTTTTTCGTTTAACAAAATACAAGTAATGATATAACATTACTATTATTCCCTTGAGTGGTTAACTCATGGACTATTATGTTTCTGACATTCACAGTATGAGCGTAAACAATGAACGTTTCGTTTTGTTTATTAAAATATATAATAGTTTTAAATGTGTATGACGTAGCTTGAATATAATCTCAACAACTTTTGTATTGTTCGCATTATACCTATTTGAAGTTTGTTTTGCATTATACCTATTTGTAGTTTGTTTTGCATTAACCGCAGTTGAAATTAAAAGCGTCAATGTCATGAACACGTGAAATGTAGGCGGACAGGTACCGATCCAGGCGTATTGTTTGGTAAAATAAAGCCATGTATTTACTAATAAACATTTAAATAGAAACACATTATTAACAAAGCGAACATATTATAAATCATATTCACGTGTATCAGATATACAAATATTATTATATAAACATAAAGTGTATGTCTACACCCAAAGTTTTAGAAATACACTACGTCTTATGGAATAAGGGTGACAAACAAGCACGCATTCCATCTGATGGTAAGTGGATGATGTGGGTAATAGGCATCTCTATCATATATATGAAACTGACTTCCATTTGGCATGATCCAGACACAACTCTCTCGTTTCCTTCACATTCTTTCTACGTGTCCAAATCACCGAAGCTTTACTCACCTATTCACAACATTTTCTTGCAGACTACACTTTCTCTTATCACTCGATTCCTTACCATATCATTTAGAGTACATCAATTATACTCTCATGCTTTTTCTACCACATTCCATCGTTCATCCTAAATCACTTAGTCATATTTTAACCGACTTCAAAAAGGTACTCAATCGGACTGTATTTCTTTTGTTTATTTCTTTTGTATTTCTTTTGATTCTTTTGTATTTGAAAGCTGGTGCTTTTCATGTGGTTCCATATAAATTCGATCAAGATCTGACCAGTAGTTTTTGAGTTATCCTTAATAATTTATATTGAAGTCGGTTGTACAAAATTTTTAATTTGTTAGGTACCACTTGTTTTTCTCTTTCTTTTTCTTATCATTCATTATCTATAAATAAATAATGTAAATAAATTTGTTAGATAACACCACTTCGGCGACATGTTCGCGATTACTCGTTGAGTGGTTAATGTGAACGGTTAAACGCCCTAAAGCATTACTTTTACAGTTATTTTACGTCCTATAAATGAAACAGTTGTATACTAGTATTTAAAATTTTTTCTTCTATTAATTAAGTTGTTTCATAAAAAAAATTCAGCCTAAGAAATTTGGCTCTTCAATCGGTTTGGTCTTGTCGGTTAAGTCAAAGTGAATGTGACACCACGAGACTTAACGACACCTTAAAATTGAGTAGCATTTGAGTATTTGGCTATAAGATTCTGTATGGCAGAATATTTCTAAATAGCCAAACTCATTCTAAAGTGAGTAATAATAGTAACCTACTTCTTTATACTATACTAAGTAGGTATTGTATAAAGAAAACTAAAATATCTACACGAATATTTAGAAAGGGCAAAGGAATAAGACTTTATTTTCATATTTTATTTTTCAAGCCGGCTTCAGGAAAGAAGTAGATATTAATTCGAATGTACGTTTTGTCTTGTCTGTATTTTACACGATATTCGTCAATGGGTGTCGTTAGATTCGTCTCAATTGTGGAAGTGACAAGGTGATATAAGGATTTATATAATATAGATTATAAGTTTTTTCTCTTATTAGTAAACTCCTCGACACAGTCGGTTTTCTTAGTTAATATTTTAAGTATTGGGTTTGTAGATTACTAATAAAATAATAGAGACTTAGAGGGACGGACGATCCGTGTACGTCATTCGATACTAGAATTATTTCTTTATTCCTTGCTCGTAGTTGTATCATGTTCATTGAAATAAAAACTCATCGAACCGTGAATTTTGTTTGCTAAAGACTCAATAAAAAGTAGTAGTTAGGAAACGACTTTGAAACAGTTTATGAAATTCAAAAGAAAAGTTGTTTTAATAAAATTGTTTGAGAGTAAGCATTGTTCCGTGCTACAATTCATTTTCATTTTCAAGAGCGACAAGCAAACAATCCATTATCACGAAATCTGTTTTGTAAGTTGTCTCTTCTGTTCATTATAATTGTCTTTGGTAATTTGGTAATTGTAGTTCGGGCTCTGGAAATTTTATAACTGGAATTTTTATAAATACTTCATTCCAACATTTTTTAATCTAGCCGTTTCATTTTTTATCAAGTGACTTTTGAGGAATATCTCTATTTATAACCCTGTTGAGTTTATTATTGGTTTATCTCAAGAAAGTTCCGACCAGTCGTAAATAAAATAATACTTGCGTTAAGTATTACACAGTGATCCTTATTGTAACTTTAACATAAAATTTATCATCCTTTAAAAATATTATACTCGCGTTACAATAGCCGAGTCACAATATCATAAAATATTCAATAAGAATTGAGCTTTACATCTGCGAAAGATATATTTAGTACGAGATTTAGATTTCTCAGAAGTTCGCTTTGTTACTGCATAATACATACGTCGTCATTTTAAGTTTTGCTTATTCACTACATTATTTTTTCGGGTAATTCTTGAGTATTGTATTTACTAGATTGTAAGACTCCTTTTAGTATCTATCAGACAGAGTCCACCTTGGACTCTGTCTGGGTAGGTAAGACCCTTTTAACTATGTCTGCCACCAAATAGCAGTGCTTGCACTCAACGCCGTCTTAGACCATACCGGAGCCCTTTGGTACACAACAATTTGGGGCCTGTTGGAAAGTTAAAAAAGTGAATGACAAAAACATTTTTCTGCTATATGATCTTATATTTATTATAGTTAATTGGTATTAATTACTTAGGTATGTTGGTGTTTTGAATTGATTACCATTACGACTTCTGTTGTGCAAAATCTTCTATTATATCTTCAAATTCTATTTTTTGAAGGATATTACTTTCATCATTACAGCCCTTCACAAGTCCACCGCTGAACATAGGCCTCCCCCAAGGAATGCCACAAAGCACGGTCCTGAGCTACTTGCATCCATCGACTTTCTGCATGTCTTACCAGGTTGTAACTCCATCTAGTCGGTGTCGCCTTACACTTCGCCTGACGATACGTATCTGCCACTCGAGAACCTTTCTTCCCCATCGGTTGTCGGTTCTTCGAGCTATATGGCCCATTCCCACTTCAGCATACTAATTCTTCTTCTTTAAGCATACTAACTGCGAATTTTTTTTCTTTCAGACTTATGTTTATAATCAATATTTGGATTTTTTTCTTTGATCGATTTAAACTGATTGAAATAATTGCGTGTGTTATTGAATAATCGATTAGAGATTCGTAAAGTTATGTTGCAACGTCCATGGTCATAGTGCTATTCTGTAAACTTACGAGGACGACACTGAAAGTTTTTAGTACTGGCCACTTGTAAACTGTATAATAAAAAAATAAGTTCAAATTTTGGAAATGTATCTCTTTGCCAATATTATTGTGTTTGTATTTTATTAACCTGTCATTTGTTTACGATTTGGCGGCAAATTGAAAATTGTCTGTGTCACTTTAGCACGAATTTAACGCGAAAAAATTTTCGTACAATAATTTTTTATGACGTTCGATGTCATTTAAGTCAACAAGAAAGTTTAGACTTCGATTGGCCTTTCACTATGAAGCACCATCTCGTGCCACTGTTTACAACTGGTTTAATGATTTTTAACGTGGTCGCACTAATCTCACCAAAGATCTAACTATAAATTGCCAACTAAAGTGTAGAGAGGTCGAAGCGTGGGCAAAAAATTGTGGCCTTGTTCTTCGTAAGGACAGGTCATTACGCAACAATTGTTTTATAGGATCGAAAAATAGTTACTGCAGAGTGATACACTAACAATTGTTTGCCACTTGTCTTGTAAAAAGTTCGGGAGAAACGGCCTCGTAGTAGGATCCTCCTTAACCACGACAACGCCACGTCGCCGCCAAGGAAACAATCGACTACTAGGTGACGTCAGGCGTGGAATTACTAGGGCACCTGCCCTATAGTCTCGACCACGCACCTTGCAATTTTTGTTTATTTCCGAAAATAAAAGAAAAACTTCGAGGAAAATGTTTTATGGACGAAGTAGTGGCTGCATTTCAGAATATCGTTGAAGAGACCCCTAAGGACGAGAAGGCAAAGTGCTTTTCTCGGTGGTTCCATCTGATGCAGCGATGTACTGATGTAAATTTACACTATTTTGAAAAGATAGATAGAGTTTTTGATTTTTTAAGAACTTTCATTGTCACCCTCGTAAGTCATTTTTATACGTGGTAGTGGTAGAGCCATGCAGCAGCTATATTAGAAGTATAGTTGTAGCACAAATGGTTCGGTTCGACAAGGGAAGGTTTCGTATGGTGAGTGTAGAGAACCGAAGATCCTTTTTACTGGAAAAGAGGCATTCTCACGGGTGACAACGCATCTGCATTTTATTCGCTAACGAGGGTAGATGTAGATGTCTATGGGCCACAGCAACCACTTACCATCAGGTGGACTGTATGCTCGTTTATCACCCTATCCTATAAAAAAGCTGGTTTTGTTCAAAAATCCCAAAAAAATATTCCAGGTCTCTGTTAAAAGTATAATATTCAATTTCTCAATTTTTTTGCTAGGATTTGGGATTCGTTTCTTGTTTCTCTTGGTTGATTGATGTCACTTGCAATTGAGGACAAAGCATCAGAAAATATTATCATGGCTTTCAAAAAGTTTAAAGTGATATCTGCTATACATTCTGTACAATGTTTATCATAGGCGAAAACTGCAAAAATCTCTCAATAAGCTCTCCGTCTTTTAAGTACCAAACGATGAAGGTTAGTTGACAATTGTTTTTAAAACTTGCTGTCCCATTAAATTAATAAACTCGTTGCAAATATTTGCAGACAAATATGACGTAGGTTCTTCCTTTTCCACGATTTCCTCAGTATCGTATATGATCAACAAGAAAAGAATCAAATTCACTAATCAATTCTAGGCATCCTAAATAATCCCCGTAATTTTGAAACCCCAATATTTCATTATCACCACGAAAAACAAGATCGTTAGACTTCACTGCTGCGACAATTCTTCTAAATACATTCTTTCAATAATTGACTTGTCTTATCTCCTCCTCTACTCCTCAGGTATTTTTGCTTCTTGCGACATAATTCATCATTAATTGCCTGTGCTCTAAACTGGTCTCATGCTCAATTAATAAGTTACTTATATGCTTCCAATCTTTATATTCATTCGAAGAACTGAAATTATGCGCAATACCAATAGTAGCCTTAAATAGACGGCAGCAATAGCAGTACACAGATTTCTTCGACGGTGAATAAAGGAGCCATTTTCTTTCTAAAGACTCACCATTAATCAATTTACGGGTAAAATATTTATGGTTAAATATCTAGAGTTTTTTTTACTGCTTGAATCTGGAAATATTGCAGAAGTTTCGGAGAAGTCAGCATTTTTATTTTGGAAATATAATGGCCCTTTTCGAATCCAAATATCGCGTAATTATTCTGTTAAAATTTCATCGCAATACGTATCAGGATCGTGAGATACATTTTCGATCTTGAGGTGATGATAGTGAAGAATTAGTCGGTCTATTTGTTTCTTCAACCGTAAAAAATGATGTGAGCTTAGGAACTTTTTTGGTTCCCTATTTATTTTTGAGCTGCAACCTTTTTTTTTTTTTGAGAACCACGTACATATGTTATTTTCGATTTAATAAAATTAATAAATAAACGAGTACGTTACATAACACTTCTATTATATTAAATAATTTCTATGAAACAAAACAAAATCACACAACAAACTTCACCGTACAGGTTTGACCTTTCAGGAAATCCCCCAACCAAACACAATGTCGACTTCTATGTAGTGCATTGTATAGACTGCAAACTCGAATTTGCAATGTAGGTACTTTATTTTAATTATTAAAATGTCCACTGTTTAGTAAAGATAAAAAAACTGTTCTGGTCTCTGATTAAAATTCGGTAAGCTACTACCTATATTCACGTATTTTCCTATTATCAATTTAACTAAGAACATTTATTTAGCTGTAATAATATAAATACATAGATTGCCGAAAATAAATCCAGGCTATGAGTAAGGCGATTGTACAGCTCGAAAAAAAAAACGTTTAGATGGCGGCGAAATGCTGAACTACATATTTTCTACCTACGAAATTTCTCAATTATACTTTTTCTGTTAAACACAGCAATGTGTGGCTTGTCACTGCTCAGGGTTTCTTGAAAGTAACTAACAACGCTCTCATTATAAGGTTATATTTTCTGCCGACTTCCAAAAAGGAGACGGTACTCAATTCGACGCGTATGTTTTTTTTATGTGTGTTACCTCATAACTTTTTACTGGGTGAACCGATTTCGATGATTCTTTTTTTATATGAAAGCTTATAATACTTTTCATGTAGTTCCATATAAATTTGATCAAGGTCAGACTAATGGTTTTTGAGTTATTTGAGTCAATCTTAATAACTTTTATTAACTTAATAAAATTTTGTACAGCCGTTTGCAATATAAGTCGGCTGTACATAATTTTTAATTTTAAATTATCCTAAAGTAGAAAAGAGATTGTATAATGTAAATGGATATATCGTCCTCTCGGGGCCCCCCGTGACGATACCCTGGGCACGGGCCCCGTGTGCCCTTATGGTACAGACTGCTGGCACTGCGTGTTCTATAATAATAATAATAATAGTCATTAATTTCTTTTCTGGTCTAAAAGGTATAAATAGCCAGTATAATTACTAGCTGTGAGGAATTTCAACCTTGTTCTCTTTGTTTGAAGTTGCCCGCACGTGTGAACAGTGAAGTGTGTGTGCTTGGGTGAACAGTTAGTTCGTTTGTCACTTTAGTTTTATTAAAAAATATATACTAAGTAAAATTTTGACAGATTTGTTTTCTCATCCCAACCACGTGGTAGAGCCATGTTACAAGCCATGTTGCAGCTATATTAATAGTATAGTTGTAGCACGCATGGGTCCTCGGCCGGGGAAGGACCACGCTCTCTTACAGAACCAGCTTTAAATAGCAGCTTAACACTACTGTGTTTCGTATGGTGAGTGTAGAGAACCGGAGATCTATTTTACTGGAAAAGAGGCATTCTATCTTAGTCCTCAAGGTTGACAACGCATCTGCATTTTAATTCGCAAACGAAGATAGATGTAGATGTCTATGGGCCACAGCAACCACTTACCATCAAGTGGACTGTGTGCTCGTTGGTCACCCTTATTCTATAAAAAAACGCTGGGGACGGCGTAACAATACACACTAACGCATTTTGTCCGTTGAAATGACTATGGTAGAAGAAATTGATGGCGGTTTGGCCATTGCGTTCGTACTAGATGCAAAATACGTAGATCGGTGACGGGAAGCAGGGGTTGATAATGCGAGACATTTGATGCTGTAATCGCCCATTCGCCTGCCAAACGTGACAATTAAGATGAAAAAATGATAAAATAGGCACTTAATTGATCCTATTATAATTTGAAGAAATAATTTAACCCCTTATCATGGGACGAATAGTGGATATAGTTGAATGTAACAACGAAATGCATTATGTTTGAGTATAGTTCGATTTGACAGCTCCGTGGTGAATTCAGTTAAGGTGCTAAAGGTCACAGGTTCTACTCCCGCATTAAGCAAGTCTTTGTATGGCATACAAATAATTGTTCCGAGTCTGGGATGTTTGTCTTGTGAAATTTATGTATTTAACTGCCACCACGATACATAAGAAAATCCTAGTGTTGGGGTAACGTTTTCTAAAATAAAAATTAAAATAACATTATTCCTGCTAAGCGGAGTGCAAAAAGGCCAGAGGTGAGTTGACGTGAAATAATAACTAGTGTGATGCTCATGATTTAATTTCTAACGTATATTCTACGTTCCAACGTAATACACATCGAAGTTGTGTTTAAAAATTGTATGTGCGCATTTTTTTTCTTTATTTTGTAAGTGCAGTCATTAAAAAAAGAACTAACAAACTAAACTATTTATATTACAAAGATGAAGTCAAGGAGCGCCCAAACACTACTATACATATATTTATTATACTTAGAACTTGACCATAACTTGATATGCAAAACTATTAGGCACCACACATTTAATATAAAAATAAATAAGTATGTTTTCGGCGTTGCTATAAAACTTTAGTAAGTTGTTGTGGAGAAGACCGTGAGGAAACTGAAAATTTATTTATCAAGGATATGTGAAAGCCACCATATATAATACATTGGTGTATCATGCCAGAATTTTTTCTGACCTAAAACACGTACGTGACCAATCCGATTTTATAGCTCACAACAGTATCGCAAACGAATAGGCTCTTGAGAAAAGTGCTCTCGAAGTACCTGCACACATAAATAAAATTATACTATCTGTCCGTAATATCAATGTAATAACTGCCTTATACATTATGGGTGTTATTTGCATGTCATTCAGACATGAATAAATATTTTGGAACGAAGTTCCGTATCGGACGGTACGGGTTTGGCGGATGGGAGCTAGGCGACAAAAAGTGTAAGATTTTTTCGTCACTACCCCTTGTGTCATAGTCTATATTATATTTTCATAATAACTTAATATTCACAAACCACAAATCTAAATATATGAAGTACACATACAACTTAAATTATTATTAAGCACTCAATCAGTAATTAAGTTTTAGCGACCTATTATAATACTAACTCTTTACGCCAATCGGCTTAATGTTTTTAATTAATAAGTATTTTCTCTGTAAGTGATTTGTAAATCTTTTGAAAAAATAAAAGTCTTAAACCATAAATGACACTTCATTTTAATAGACGCTAATAATTAATTAATTTATATTTGTCAAACAATAATATAATACATTTATCAATCATAATGTACTATGAATGGCACTTCGATCTAATCGAGTGTTCCACTACACTCACGCATGTTTTTAATTTTTCTGTCTGTCTGTTGGTCTGTCTGTCTGTCCGAGTTAATTTTCAAAATAGGTGAACCGATTGTGACGAAACCTTACAAATAGATAGAGATCAGTGCCAGGTACGACCTACGCTATATTTTATTCGAAAAACTTGAAGATTTTAAGAAAAAAAACGAAAACTTTATAAAATAAATGATCCTTAACTATCTTAAATCTTAATAACGTCACATTAATGATTTCTAGTCGTATATATCATATTTATAAGCAAGAGTATTTTAAGTTAATAAAAAAAAAAAAAACAGAAGACTTTCAATTTTCGATTGTATGTTCAATTCTTGTAGGATACCCAATATTTGCGGCAATTGTAAATTGCGGAGCCTTTATTCTTCAATAGAATTTAACTTAGCCGACTTCTGAAGCTTTTATGTGGAAATAATTTTACTTTTTAGTTCTTTGAAGTCAGCTTTCTTTTAAAGCTTTTTTTTTCAATTTATTGATGAATAGAACTCATGCTACTTTGAAAGGTCTCTTATCAAAGTCGAAAGTCTAACCGATTCAAAAATTAAAAGATAATACTTTTTATTTTATCCTTATAAACAATAGATCCAACGATATGGATAAATTATCGCTAGTAAACTGACACCAGTTTAATGATAAAAATATTATATATGTCGTATATTAAGAGATAATATTTTAGATATTAAGAGAAGACCACAACATCCTTCATTAAAATCCTTCAAAATAAAATAAAGTCATCATCATTACATCATCATTACAGCCCTTCACAAGTCCACTGCTGAACATAGGCCTCCCCCAAAGAATGCCACAAAACACGGTCCTGAGCCACCTGCATCCATCGACTTCCTGCATGTCTTACCAGGTCGTCACTCCATCTCGTGGGGGGACGCCCTACACTTCGCCTACCGGTACGAGGCTGCCACTCGAGAACCTTTCTTCCCCATCGGTTGTCGGTTCTTCGAGCTATATGGCCGGCCCACTGCCACTTCAGCTTACTAATCCGTTGGGCTATGTCGGTCACTCTGGTTCTACTGCGGATATCCTCATTCCTAAGTTTATCACGCAGAGAAACTCCGAGCATAGCCCTCTCCATAGCTCGCTGAGCGACCTTGAGCTTCCTCATACGGCCAGCAGTGAAGGACCACGTCTCAGTTCCGTAAGTCATCACTGGCAACACGCACTGGTTGTACAATTTCGTTTTAAGGTTTTGAGGTATGTCTGACGAGACGACACATCGTAGCTTCCCGAACGCTGCCCAGCCGAGTTGAATCCGTCGATTGACCTCTCGGTCGAAGTTGGACTTACCCAGTCGGACTATTTGTCCCAGGTAAACATACTCGTCAACAACTTCGAGCTTAGTGTTCCCAACAACTATCGGCATAGGTGTGACATGGACATTAAACATGATCTTAGTTTTGTCCATGTTCATCTTAAGACCTATCCGTTGGGAAACACTATTGAGGTCATTGAGCATAGTGCTTAGGTCCTCCAGCGATTCTGCCATAAGGACTATATCGTCGGCAAATCGAAGGTGAGTGATGTACTCGCCATTGATGTTGATACCGTATCCTTTCCAGTCCAGAAGCTTGAAAACGTCTTCCAATGCAGCGGTGAAGAGTTTCGGGGATATGACGTCACCCTGTCTTACACCTCTCTGCAATTGGATAGGTTTCGTACTCTGGTTCTGTACTCGGATAGCCATCGTAGCCCTACTGTACAAGCACTTCAACACTTCGATATACCGACAGTCAACTTGGCACCGCTGAAGGGACTGCAGCACCGCCCAAATTTCGACGGAATCAAAGGCTTTCTCATAGTCCACATACGCCAGACATAGTGGCAAATTGTACTCTTCGGACTTCTGTACAACTTGCCGAAGGGTATGTATGTGGTCTATGGTGCTAAAGCCCTTTCGGAAACCGGCTTGTTCGGGAGGCTGGAAGTCGTCAAGTCTGCGCGCGAGACGATTCGTAATGACTCTCGAAAACAGCACGTAGACGCGGCTCAGAAGGGAAATCGGTCTGTAGTTCTTCAAGAGAGCGTTGTCACCTTTCTTGAAGAACAAGACCACCGCACTTCTGCTCCACGCCTCCGGTGTAACGCCACCATGGAGGACGGAATTAAAGAGCTTCTGAAGGACTTCAAGTACCGGTCTTCCACCCGCTTTCAGAAGCTCCGCTGTAATTCCATCCTCGCCTGGGGCCTTACCGTTTTTAAGGTGCTGGAGAGCCATCCTAATCTCGCTCAGACTGACATCCGGGATATCTTCGGAATAGTGTCGGATGAGACTCGCTCTTGGATCGTTACTCACACTTGCGTGTGGCTCCAACGATGATGTGTACAGCTGCCCATAGAACCTCTCAATCTCACTCAAAATCTCAGGTGTCCCGGAAACGATGCTGCCACATTCTGTCTTCAGCTTTGACAGTTGGCTCTTTCTGGCAGACAGATCTCTGGAAAAGACTTTGGAGCCTTGGTTCCGCTCGATCGATTCGCTAAAGTATTTATAATTATTTAATGCAAATCTAATATTTTTTTCATTACTTTTATATACACGGTAAGTAACTGCTATCAAGCATTTTTTTATAGGACAGGGTGACGAACGAGCACACAGTCCACGTGATGGTAAGTGATTGTTGTGACCCATAGATGAGACATTAATCAGGAAGCTACAGTACTATGGTGTCAAGAACACAGCGCTTAAACTTATTATTTCATATTTAAGTAATAGAATGCAGAAAGTTATTATCAATGGTAAAAGTTCTTCCTTCTTGTACTAATGAGTGTCCCTCAGGGCTCCATTCTCGGCCCATTCCTATTTCTAGTGTATATTAATGACTTACCTTCTCTTGTAGGGGATTATCATGATATAGTATTATTTGCTCCTTGATTTTTAAACTTAAACGTTAATCATTTAAATGTGACGAAGTGAGTAATACTGTATCAAAATTAGTGCATCGAACAAGTATTTGTATGGCCTACGAATAATTGTTCCGGGTCTGGATGTTTGTCCTTGTGCAATATATGTTTGTAAACTGCCTCCACGATACAGGAGAAAATCCTAGGTTGGGGGTAACATTATTTAAAGAAAAAGAAAAAGAAAAAAGAAAAAGGAAAGTGCATTGGTTTAACGTTAATAATCTACATTTAAACGGAAATAAAACTAAATGTACTAAATTTGCAGCAACGAATGTTATAAATCTGAGTACCAATGTGTTTTTAAATGGAAAAGAACTGAGCGCAGTTGAATTCACTGTTTATCTTGGCATCACTCTCGACGCAAAGCTTCAATGGGGCCCCCATATGTCCAAACTAGCAAGCAGACTAAGTTCTGCAACCTATGCTGTAAAAAAGATTAGAGGTCTCACTAGTATCGAGACAGCTAGATTAGTTTATTTCAGTTATTTCCATAGCATAATGTCTTATGGGATTTTGCTATGGGGAAATGCGGCTGCTTCAGAAACTATTCTTGTTTTACAGAAGAGGGCCATTAGAGCTATTTACAACCTAAAATCGAGAGAGTTTCTTAGAGATAAATTTAAAGAAATAAACATTTTTATAACTTTGTTAATTATAAATTATTATAACTTTGTCCTCTCAGTATATTTACGAAAATTTAATGTATGTTCACAAAAACAAAGGTAGTTTTAGTAAAAAAAAGTGATATACATTCTGTAGACACTATTAACAAACACAAGCTAGTGATACCAGTTTCTCGACTCCACAGAGTCAGTAATTCATTCTTGGGGCAATGTATACGCTATTACAAAAAGGTCCCGGAAAGTGTATAGACTCTCTCTATTAGCAAGTTTAAATGTTTTGTTAAGTTGGAACTGTATAAAAAGGGTTATTATAGTATAAATGAATATATGGTTGATAATAACCCCTGGGAATGAGGTGGTCGCTTCCAAGCTGTTTCTAAAGTAAATTTTGTACCAACCAATGATGTAAAAAATGTTTAAAAAAAGTTCAGCTGAGTTTGTTGCTGGTTCTACCCAGGACAGAGGTTTTTTTTTCGAACCAGTGGTAAAGTAAAAAATGACTTTCAATAAGAATTACATATGTGATATATATTGAATAAAAAATTATTCTATTCTTATTCTATTCTATTCTATTCCATCTATCCTCAATAAAAAATCAAAATGCAGATGCGTTGTCACCCGTGAGGACTAAAATGGAATGCCTCTTTTCCAGTAAAAAGGGTCTCCGGTTCTCTACACTCACCATACGACACACAGCAGTGTTAAGCTGCTATTATATGCTGATATTCTGTGAGCCGACTCATTCGTGCTACAACTATATAATATAACTGCACCATGGCTCTACTACGCGTAAGTTTATTTACGAAAAAGTTGAAATAAATAAAACAAAACCATATGATAGGTTGGTATTTTGAACCTTGCGTCCGTCTTTGAACTACTGCATATTTTTTTGAATGTCGTAATCGGCCACTGTTTATTATAACTATGTCAGATAATCAAAATCATCAAAATGACCACCGACACATCTACAGATACTGAGATGATTCCTTAAGTGCTTAGTTTTGCAAATTTTCTTGTGGAACACTAATGATGTCGGTAGATCGATGTCAACATATCTAACTTTAAAAGGTCTGCCATTTCAATGTGTGAATTCCTCACTAAATTTCGTCAGTCCATACATAAGAATGCCCGTAAGCATTTCGGAATTAGAAATATCTGGACTATTGATGGTGCAATCTATGTAAAGCACTCGGGAGGCCGAACGAAGATTTCCACTGAGGAGGAATTGGAAGATCTAATAGCCAAGGACCCCATGGATGGTTCCCCTGAGAGTTCTAACAAGGCCCCTAATACAAAGGTCACTCCAACGCAGCAAGACTCTTCGAATCGGCAGAATGATGCAGCACGTCGCACTCAAACTTTAGCGGTAACTCACATAGATGACGTAAAGAGATAGACCAGACGTCTATCTCTTAGGAGAGAAGTAATTCCTACATTGCTTTTAACTTAACATGGTATCCTTGTTATTCTTATTATCATATATTGGTTATGTTCATCTCCTTTCCTATTTTTTTTAGCTTTATAAACCGTCAGCATTAGACTAGAACATAAATCGATCGTATTCCTATTCTATGTAAATAATTTGCTATAACTTGTCTTAAGTATTCCCTTTATTCATATTCCAATAGTTTTATGTTGATTAATAACTAATTTTATTATTTGATTTTTATACTGTAGTAAACTTTAATTGTATTTGTAAACTTTAGTAAATTAGTTTGTGTTTGTGATAAATGTTATTGTAGTCCGTAGATAATAGAGCTAGACATAGACAGTGGCAAAGACAAGGCAAAGACTATTGACCATAGATAATAACTTTTACTGTCAACACAATAATGGTAACATGGCATTCGGCTGTATGGCAAACGGATCTGTGATCCTTTTGCCATACAGCCGAATTTTGTACTTTTGTAGGCTTAAATTTTCTTAATGTTTTTTATATAATTTGTTTTCAAAATCTTGAGTTATTTTAAGCCGATTTTTATTTCTAGTTTTTTTTTCCGATTAATAATATAATGTAGTGCCCTGCTGTTTAGATATTTATTTCTTTTTATTCTTTTTATTTTTATATGTTTATAATTTTTGTTTATAATTGGAATCACTGTGTTGGCTTGCTATTTAATTAGGTTCTTAGATTACGTTTTGTTTTTTTTTATATATATATTTCTTTCCTGCTTTAATTGATAGTTCAGTAGAATTGCTTTTTTTGTTGTTATTTAGTACTGATTATATCATGAAAACAGTTAACTGGTGGGATGATGTTTCATGATTTATTAATATTTAAGTCATTTTTTTCTATATTTTGGTTATATATTTTTTTATATATCATCGATAAATATCTTTAATTAAAACATATTTATATATATTTCTATTTTATTTATTTTTATATTGGGTATATTATGCTATTACTCTTAACTTATCATGTCTGACTATGACTCTTTTTATTTTATTGAGTCACAGAGTTCTTTTGTATCTTTTGATGATCAGATAAATTATAGTGTGCCCTCTTTAAGTAGCCAATTGAATAGCATTTTTACTTTTTTTGATAAAACGTTAAATGTTTGCCATATTAACGCACAAAGCATTCCCAGCCACTTTTCTGAGCTAGAAGCATCATTCTATAACAATAATGTACATGCTATCTTAGTTTCAGTAACTTGGTTGAAAACGTCTTTACATTCGGTATTGTATCCTCTTCCTGGGTTTGTGCTGACTAGGAATGATTGTATAGATAAAGGACGAGGTGGAGTTGCAATATATCTCCACGCTTCAATTTCTTACAAAATCATATTAGCATCCCCTTCTCCTTATACAGCTTCCCCTGAATACCTTTTTATAGAACTAGATGTAAAGGGCTCAAGGATGATTCTTGGAGCAGTGTATTGTCCTCCTTCCACTGATTACTTCGCCAATTTAGAAGAGGCTCTTGATAACATTGGTTCGGAGTACGCTCACTGCATAATCATGGGAGATTTCAACACGGATTTACTGAAAACTCAGTCCGGTCTCAAAAGTTTCGTAAAATCATTGAGTCTGTCAACTTCAACATTCTTCTTTTAAAACCAGCTCCCTGGATGACCGAAGATGTACAGAAGGCCATGACCAGGCGAAATCTGAAGAAAACTGGTTGTCTTTTAAGAAGGCCAGAAACAGATGCAATGAGATGGTGCGTTCTGCAAAACGCCGATTTATCCGTAGCAATATAAGTAATTCTTCGCCGGCTAATGTGTGGAAATTATTTCTCTAGAAGTGGGTAAAACACCTTCTTTGGATTGTGGTTTATCTCTTTCTCACGATGCTTTAAATCTTCATTTTGTTTCTGCTTCTGCATTGGACCTTTCAATCCGATCCCAAACAGTCGCTTACATAGCTTCAATTCCGTCTCCGCACATACCAGTCTTTCCTTTTAACCCTGTTGATCAGGATCAAATTAGAAAGACTCTTCTGGCAATAAAATCCAAGACTGTCGGTTGCGACGATATTAGTAGAGCCATGTTTATTAATATTCTAGAACAAATTCTCCTCGCAATTTCACATATTATTAATTTTTCGCTTGACTCGGGTCAGTTTCCGAGTCAGTGGAAAAAGGCTTTCATAAGAACCCTTCCTAAAATATCCAATCCTATACTTCCCAATCATTTCCACCCCATATCAGTTTTACCTTTCCTATCTAAAGTTCTGGAAGCCTGTGTCCATAAGCAAATTTCCAATTTCATATATAAACATAACCTGCTGAGTACTTTTCAGTCCGGGTTTCGTCCTGGTCACAGCACTACAACTGCCTTACTTAAATTAACTGAAGATATTAGAGAAGGAATGGAAAACAAGAAAGTTACAGTTGTGGTGCTCGTTGACCTTTAACACAGTTGGCTTTTAACACATTTGACCATGATATCCTTCTTGCTATCCTTTCTTATTATAGGTTTGCACCGTCAGTCCTGGAATGGTTCTCATCTTATCTTCGCGGACGTCAATAGTCTGTCCACGTGGAGTAAATGACTTCACAGTGGGTTGACCTGATTTCCGCCGTACCACGAGGCGGTATATTTTCTCCTTTAATCTTCTCTATTTTTATTAATTCCATCACATCTAAGTATGCTGATGACCTACAATTTTATGTACAGTCTGATATTTGTGACATCCATAATGCGATTAACAAATTGAATTCAGTCATGTCAGTCTGTGATTGGTCTATGAGCTTTGGAGTATCTGTCAACCCTACGAAATGCCAAGCGGTGATTATAGGTAGCTCAAGGATGCTTGCAAAAATAGATGCCGGTAGCCTACCTCCCGCCTATTATAATGATCGCCTGATACCGTTCTCTTCCTCAGTTAAAAATTTTGGTCTCCATATTGATAGTACTCTGTCCTGGGGGGTTCATATCTCCGAAACATGTCGTAAAGTATCTGGTTCTTTACGTTCTCTTTATCGCTTGAAAAATTTTCTCCCCTTTAAGGCTAAAATTATGCTTGTACAGTTACTTATACTACCGATCATTGATTATGCTGACGTGTGTTACTCGGATTTAAACCAAAATCTTCTTAACAAGCTAGAGCACCTACTCAACAATTGCGTCAGATACATTTTCAATCTTCGTAAATTTGATCATATCTCTCACTATCGCTCTCGCCTTAAATGGCTCACAACTAAACAGAGGCGTGACTCTAGAATTTTGTTTGTTCTCTTCTCTATCTTAAATGATCTATCCACTCCTTCTTATCTCAAGGAGAAATTTCAGTATATTTCCTCAATGCGTGATAGAACTCTGCGGTTCTCATATAATAATAAACTAAGTATCCCACTACATTTTACTAATTTTGTTGGTAAATCCTTCACCATTCAGGCTACACTGCTCTAGAACTCCTTGCCCGATGACGTCAGAAATACATCTAATAAGACTGCCTTTAAAATATTGGTACATAAACACTTTAATGAAAGCTAATATGGTTCTTTTGGTTACCTTTGTTGTTATTTTATTCACAGGTTTATGTTATATATCTAATTGTATCTATAATATGTATATATTTATATATCTATGTATTTGTATGTAAATATAATATATTGTCTGTATTATATTTTATAGTATATAAGTTTATTGTATTTATATATATATTTATATATATATATATATATTTATATATATATATATATATATATATATATATATATATATATATATATATATATATATATATAATGTTAGTATATTTTTAAATTTATCAGTAGTTTTTTTCCTTGATTTACACTATTGTTCATTTTATTTTGTCACCTGTCACTTAATTTCCACACGTCCCGGGTTGACTGGGACAGAATGCCTAAAGGCATTAAGTCCGCTCTTTGTAATCCTTTTATTAAGTGCAATAAAATGTAAATAAATAAAACACTACGAGCAACAGTGTTGCACAAAGCTAGTTAAAAATAAGGTATAAAACATGGTTTGTGTTTAATAGCGTAATTTTACTCAAAGCGGTTTAGATTAGATTTAGATTTAAGATAGAAAATATCTTCGAGAAAGCAATTTATAACAAATAAGAAATACTTTAATAGTAGCTAGTTATAAGGCGTACAAAAAAGTTAATGGAACGTTGTTTTATGATTTCTTTAAGTATCAATTTAATATTTTTTACATCTACTTATAATAAAAGTACAAAAAGCAAACGATAATCTTCTAAATCTTCATTAAAATACATTTTACTTTTATACTCGTACGGTCTTTCTTTGCATGCGATTGAAACTTACACTTTGCTGGCTAATTGAGACACTCCGTCGCGTTTAAGTAATGGTAAGGTTCTTGAAATGCGAGTGTTCAGCAGGATGACCCACTAAGTTCAGCTTTTTGAAAATTTACAAATTTGAAATCTAACTTAATGTCTGGTATCTGGACGATGGTTCACAGGGAGGTAGAGCAGATATCGAGAGATATAAATATCGATCTTGAACCAGATAGCAATAAATGTAATATTTTCTGGTAACTTATCTTTATTAGAGATACTGTAATTAAAAATTACAATTAAATTTCTTCAGGAATAAAATCTCTCAATTCGGAATTGCAATACTCGTACCTGCAGGGTTGGCTAGTAGAGAATTAGACAAGAGCATTAGAAGGCATTAGGCCAACCCTTTATATACCTTATTATAAGGTATATAATAATGATTTTTAAATAAATAAATTGTATACCCTCTCTTGCCGTCGCCTACTCCTCTCCCGTCATCGCTATTACTCTTCTGTCATCGACTATTCTGGTCATGCTGTCAACTACGAAACTGGTCCAGTCGTTGGTTTCTCTGCCGGTCCAGCCATCAGCTATTCCGCTCCCGCTGCACGAGTTGTCTTTTAAAATATTTTCATAATGTACCCAGTTATACATACTTACTCTGCTCGAGTCCACTCTGAAATTATTCCGATAATAAGTAATCTTAAAAAGTTATAAATTTATATCTTAGTACAGTAGTCTGGACATAAGCTGATTTAGATTTAAAACTTGAAGCAGTCGGTGTAAGAAATCGTTCTAGCGTTGAATTATCCGCCTTCCTTTCTTCCTAAAAGTGATTTATATATAAAGTTTTAAATAATAAAGTAGCTTGTATTTTGCTGTGGAGCAAACCCACCCCGAGTATGTTTCACTGGAAGTTAACCAACAGAAACAGTGAGATATTCCGTTGGTACAAAGTGAGCAGAACAATTCGTTATATAATTTCTGTAGTGACCAAGATTAGGCCTGGCCCACTTTATAGCAGTTTCAACTAGTTACGTATACGCGTGGGGAAAGCTTGCGTGCAACTGTGGAATCCAATTGGGACCTCCGGGCCGATCTGTCAGCCTTATTAGAGCTCTTGTGGTAGCGGTGTAGACGAGTTGGGCTCCACGGACTTTTATGTAATAAAAGTACTGTTAGGTTGTGCCCTTACGGTCCTCTGAACGATGTTATCCAAAGAGCTCTTGTTTCTATTAATTTTCACTCAGTTTTAGACGCTTTTGGAATATTTAAAGAGGATGGCAGGAGACTTAACTATGGTTTCGTGGAGATTAAGTAAGGCCCTCGTGTTTTTTTAATTATTGTCTTAATATGTTGCTCTCCTTATATTGATATAGTTCCTAAGAGTCATTTTGATTTTTCTTAAAATTAGTAGATTCTTCCTTCACACGAGCCGTTTTAAGTCAAAGAACAAATGCTAGAGGCTCTTTCGTCAGTAAGCAACATGCACACCCAGTATTAGGATAATAGTGTATTCCCATTTGCATACCCTGCATCCTATAAGCTGGGAAAAACTACAGGATGAAATTGAAAACATTGAAATCCTTTTAAAGTAAGAATATATTCATGATACAAACTACGTTGAAACTAAAGTAATGCAAAGATAAAACTTTAATATGGCAAGTAAGGAAAATTTTATAAATTTTATAATTTTTTGTGTAACCATTATTGCAAATTCGATTGTATTTTTGCATTTCAACGGCCTCGTTGCTCAAGTGGAAGTAAACGCGGTTGCTGGTCAAGAGGTTCCGGGTTTGAACCCCGGATCGGGCCTCTATCAGTTATTGGGTTTTTTGACAAGACATTCCAGTAATAGCCCGGAGTCATGAAGTTGGCGGTGTTACGCCCCTATTTTTCGGAAAGCACATAAACCCGTTGGTCCCACGCCTGATCTTTCTCCGGTCGTGTTGGATAACCGTCTAATCGGACTATGAGAGTGAGAGAATAGAGAGTGCACTGGTGCTTGGGCATATACTTGTGCACAGTAATCCAGCTAGTCTCCGTTGAGATTGACCACGGTGACGTTAATCGGTCTAGAGGACAAAAAAAAATTGCAAACAGACACAATAAAAACATAAACAATCCACTCTCAAAACGTTGCAAACACAGTTATTTGTACATTTATGGTCCCGGCAAAAGAAAGCTCACTGTCGCATTCGGAACAAATTAAACAAAGACGTAAGTGCCTAAGAGCAACAGTCGCCAGAGATTGCGACGTCTTGTTACTTTGCTTAATTGTTGTTATTTTTTCCTGCGTGTTTTTAATTTGAAATGTTCCTTAATATGAATAGTATATGATGTATATGTTATGGAACACCTGATTAATAAGGCTTAATTTATAGAAAAATGCCCAATACGAGTAGGCCATATGATAAAAATTATTACATTGAAATAATTAAATTGACCGTGTTTATTGAACAAAGTCTGTTACTTATTGGTCAGGATAATAAAAAAAATTAGGCCTTATCGTGGCGGGCATGTTTAGTAGCCGTGACTTGGTCGCTCACGGTGAACGAAAAGGAAGTTACTTGGCTGGCTCGAGGTGGCCACTCTGATTGGGCTTGCCTATTCAACTCTGGATGCGCGGTGGCAGACTGTGGCGGGAGGGTGTACGCTACCCTTTCCGCCCTACCCTTTGTGACTCTGGCGAGGCCGCAGCGTTGATGCGGTGGTGGTGGGGCCGCGAGGGGAGAGGAGTGTCTGTATTGTGGGGCACCGCTCTCTCTCCAGGCAGAAAGTTGGTTAGCAGCAGAGCCACAGATCAGATTCACCGTTGGGGTCGGAAAAGCTAGGGCTTCCGAATGCTCGCTTTTTCCTGACCCCATGGCCACCGCGTATCGGGTTCGGGGGCGTCCTTTGTGCATGTAGAGTTAGATGTTGCATGTTCCTGGTCCGTCTTACGTCATAAAGAAAAGGGGGAGGAGAAGTTCTCTGCCGAGGAGGAGCTGCTTTGGAGTCGCTGGCGCCGGTGGGACCGCGGATGTGAATTTGTCTTTAGTAAGTAGGTTTTTTTTTTACCGCGGAAAGAAAAATAATTTGTCTTTATAAATGTATGTTCCTGCATCCCACGAAGTTACAGTAAAATCTTCTACAACATTTTTCAGATCTTTCGTAGACACCGCTGGGTATATTATATGAATTAGTATGCAAACACTTGGCATTGAGATTAGGGTGAGCAAAAGGCACAAATAAATTTATTTATTGACAGACGAAAACAAAATTACACAAATCACAATTTAACAATTAGATTACCTTAGTACAGAATACGGAATGTGCAAACAGTGAAATTTGACTCCTATGCTAGGATAGCCTGTATTACAGGAGTCAATGCTCTTCTATTGCTCTTATCCATATTGTACATAATATATTACTTACAGCGTACAATCATTGTATGCGCGCTCTAATGTCCATACGCTCATTATATCATGTGCTTTGTATCTTTGTACTTTATTTTAATCTTGAAGTCCTCCATATATTTCTTTTTTTTATAAGTTATAAATCGTAATCGTTAAATATACCTAATTTATTAAACACTCGAGAGGCCAACGCGCAATATTGGCGCTTAGTAAATCTGTACGAGTTCCTATCTTTTTCCTTTGCTGAGGCGTTGGGAAAGATGGCAAAATTACCCTAACTTCATGTCTTTTTTGTTTGTTGTCGGTATAGTTAATAATGACTATAAGCTATCGAGTAATCACATTACAGAGAATTTCATATGAAAGGAGAAGGACTAAATTTTACTTTTAATATACTACAAGTTAACTATGTATAACTATTATAACTAACTATGTATAAATCCTTTTCATAGCTAACATGAGTATCGTAAACGAACGTTCTTGAGGAAAAGGTTCGTATTAAGTCAAATTTATTTTTAGCTGACTTCAAAATAAGGAAGATGTTTTCTATTCGATTGTATGTTCTTTTTTACGTATCGTTAAATAATATCTTCGTCAGTTGTGATTAATTTTTTTAATGTAATATGCAAGATATATGATATACAACTTCGCGGATAGTGGTACTAGCTTGCCTTTCGTTGACACAGTTGCCTCCACTGACTACGTTTCGGTTACCTCTTTGGGAAATCCGAAGGTACTTTGGTGCGATATGGGGTCAGATTATTAAGACCAACAATTATCAAAGATGTATCCTAACACACAGCATCGTCGATATATGTCGAGTTTGCCGCTATCCCTGTGACTCACTTAGGCATATCACCTTCGGTTGTTGGGCGCTATATAATTCTGAGTATCTCCACAGAAACAACGTAGTAGCAAGAATTTTAATTCAAGAGCACACTATTAAATACGGTCCCGTGGATCGGAAACTGCCTTATTGTACTCGTTGGAAACCGTGTTCGAAAATGACCGCAAGACTATTGATATCTCGATCTATCAACACACATATCTTTTATTAACTATTGGGAACTAGTGGGAAATTCCGTATAACAAGAACCTCATGAAAGCACGAGATGAACGATATGGATGGCGGTCTGCGGACTGAAATTAATCCTGTAGTCGTATCTACGAACGGCTGCTTCGGCCGTCTAGTTAGGTATTGTTTATTTATTTAAATTTAGTTTATTTTATATAGCTTATTTTAAATAAACACTTTAAATATAATATATTATATGCATGTAGCAACCTCAGACCAACAAAGGAAAACTTGATACGCATTTATGTACACATCTTATATATATATATATATATACTTTAAATTAGAGGATGTAAAGATCCGTCTAACTTTGTACATAATGAAAAATAAATATAGAAGTCAATGAATAGGACTTCCCTTTCTGCTCTACACCTCCGAATCTCACAAGATTCATATCCCCTGTGCGCTATATTACTACTAACCCCGGAGAGAAGTAATAATAGTTCTTATTTGAAAAGGTTCACAGAAGTTTATCTGGTTGAAACTTATAAAACGAAATCTAAAACAATTATTTTTCTCATCTTATTTTTGTGTCAATACGATTCACCTTGAGTCCTCATAACAATATGGTCTTTGAGAAAACGAAAAATTCCATTTTAATTTAGCTTGCTGTTGGCTCGATGAAAATAATAGCGACTGTGGCATGAGCACTGCGGGCAAAATGGAATTAGTTTATATTTATATAGCTATTTGGAATTCCTTGAGCTAGCTTTACTTAATAGTGCTTTTTTCTTCGATATGATTATATTGGTATACGTTCGTCCTATTATATTACATAGCTCAGACTACTTTACGGATTGCCGTAGATTGTATTTATTGTATTGTATATACTGCGTATGTCTACGCACTAATTTGATTAAGGCTTGCTTCTCCTTTGATCAATTATTTTACACCTACCGCACTTTGAATCGCATATGTTATTGTAATTATGTGGTAGTTACTAAATATCGTAAATTTTCACCTAACTTTAATTTCAACATTTCCATGTGAAGCATCTAATAGCGCGCCTTGGCAGTAAGACCGACTCTTATGCCGCGATGACAAACAACATGAGGCTCTCTAATGCCATCATGCGCCCTCTACGGCACCGCTCTGAACACCCATGTGTGTCCGTGGCGTATACTATACAATTCATTGCTCCTATGTGTGAGTTTTGTAGTGCGTGTGCCTTTCTATTCGATTATATCATTCTTGACGCGTTCCACGCTTGTACAAGCATTTTGTATTTTTCTTTTTAATATTATTGTTTTTACTAACCGGGCGTCCCGTGACAACGTGAGAAATCATCAAAACCATTTTAAACCAGTTTCAACCCCGATCGTGTGTAGTTTTTAATTGGTTGCAAAAATTGCTGTACGTTGCACACAATTCGCTTTAAAAAATAAAAAAAATTAACGGTGTTCGATAGTCGAATTTTGCGATGGTTGAAGGAACATTTTGTGGAAAGATTACTGAGTATTTTTCGTCGTATGAATTAATATGTAAAGTTTTTGCATTATTTGTGTTGATTTGGGTTTGTAAACAACAGTAAGTATACATCTACTAGTTAGTGCCGCTGATAAGGCTAAGTATACTTTAATACTTGGTAAATGTATAATCAATATTGTACACACACAGACTTCTATATCTATCCTCGATTAAGAATAATAATGCAAAATATATTGTCACCCTCGAAGAATAAGATGGAATAACTTGTTCCAGCACCATTATGCTGCAGTTTTACGCTGACATTCTTGGGTGTTAAGCATGACCCTTCCTCTTTTATATGGAATAAGTGTGACAAAGGAGCACACAGTCAACCTCATAGTAATTGGATGATGTGGCCCATAGAAATCTACATTTATCCTCGATTAAGCTCCAAAATGCAGATGCGTTGTCACTCCTGAGGATTAAGATGGAATGCCTCGTTTCCAGTAAAAAGTGTCTCCGGTTATCTACACTTACCATAAAAAACACCGTAGCATTAAGCTGTTATTTTACGATGGTATTCTGTGAGAGCTTGGGCCTATCTTTTTTTTTTGTGAGACCATATGCCAAGGCAAAGTCATAAACACATTTATGATCGGTTAAACAGGAACGAATCAAGTGGTGGGCGTTAAAATTACCCAGAATCAAGATCTCTCCAGATGGGACTTGGTGTGGCACGGAGTCTGCAGTATTTTGACGTGGTCGATGAGTCGGTCTGTGTAGGCATTACTTATATGGAACCTATAGAGGTACTCGCGGAGATGTTTGTCGCGGTATAAGGCCCATACCTTAAAGACTGCCGAGGGGTTGAAAATACTGGATGCTCAGCGAGGGATCTCCATCACCAAAGGTGCTGGATTAAAATTGCAAAAATTTTATCCAGCAACAACAAAAAAAATTGATAAAAGAAATTGCTGTGCTGGTTAAATAGAACACTAGCCAAGTAAGCTTCTACTTCACGCTGGTAAAGTAAGGTAAGGTAAGGTAAGGTCATGTACCACTCCGGTTCGAGTCGGGCAAAGCTACCGCGTGGCTCTACCACTATTAAAACGCTTTTACGCTTGGCGCTCTGCACGTCTCCCTACTACCAATTTGCGACAAGGTAAGCGTTGGTTATATACAAGCTATTTCTCCTAGAGATTTCATGTAGCTTGAATCTGAGGAGGAGCTTGGGGAGTTGCAAGATAAATGTTTTCTATTATTTTTATTCTTATAGGAACCTGAACGACAACGAATTTTGAAAAAAAAAACAAAAAAAAAAACAGTATTAATCAAATAGTTTTTTTTTAATAAAATCAGTACAATCAGGAAATCTACAATTTAAACAATTGTTAAGAAAAAAAAGACGATATCAAAATTCTCACTTCACTTTTACGATCAGCGCCCGCTCCTAACGGACTCCAAATGACCGATCAGCGATCGTTAGCTAATAAACAAATATTCGCCACGTGCCCGAGGGCGAATCGTAAGAGCCTACCGCCACTTTCATATTTACTTCTTCGTACAGCCCATATCGGGAGCTCACTTTGCGGAAGTAGTTAAATCATCGATTTGTATTGATAAAAACTTAAAAAATCTTTACAGTATACGGTAGCAAGATACGCGGAGTAAAAGATGGAGACAAAAGTGGATTATACACAGCGCTGATATACGCCGAGAAGTAGCGACCTACAAATGTTGTGCGGCAAGTCTCTGAACTAAAATATTCGTTGAAATTGCAATGATAAAATAACGTCCATGCCAATATTTTGCCCAGATGGTTTACTGATAATATAAAGTCTGTTGGCTGATTATCAGGGTGGGTCAATCTTGCGTCCGTATATTGAATCCGGTAAATTCACCCATGTATGACGCAAGATTACCCATGGGATGTAAATATATATATATATATATATATATATATATATATATATATATATATGAACGTATATATGAAATTGCGTAAGTCCCACCGAGCTCCGACCGCATGGTCAGTTTCCACAAGCTTGTCATTTGAATCGTCCACTTCATTGCAGTCTTCTAGGCACTGAAAACGGTTTTGTAACACGAGCTGAAAGGTTTCGGGACTTTGGACTAGAGCACGAGGGGGACGGAGCGTTGACTTCATTAGACGAGACCTATCCGATTTAACGTTTAGGTTCAGTGTGTCTCTAACCATTCGGTGATCGCTACCAGTTTTCAGCGTCGCGATCACTGAGACATCACCGAACAGTTGTGGTCTGGTCGTCATAATGCAGTCAATCTCATTTTTGTGGAACCGTCGGGGCTCGACCAGGTCCACTTCCTGTGAGGCCGCTTCTGGAAGAAAGAGTTCATCATAAAGAGTCCCTTTTTCTCCATGAAGTCGGCCAGCTGCTGGCCCCTTGGGTTCCGTTGCCCTATTCCGAATTTCCCTACGTTCAGCTCACCGTTCTCTCTTGTGCCTAGTTTTGTATTAAAGTCTCCCATTAACACCGTATAGTGGGTTTTGGAGAAATGTATGGCTCTAGAGATATCCTCATACATTTCCTCCACCTTCTCATCGGGATGTGCCGAGGTTGGTGCGTAAACCTGTATGACCTTCAGCAAATACCGTTTGGTGATTCTGAGTATAAGGTATGCAACCCTCGTTGACACACTTCTAATCTTTACAACGTTGTTAACGAGAAACTTGTGGACGATACATCTGACACCTTCTTGGGACAGATGGTCGCCCTCCCGGAGATAGAACAAGTTGCCGGATTCGAGGATTACCATGTCCTCCCCCTCTCTTCGGACCTCGGATAAACCTATAATATTCCAGCGCAACTTGTCTATCTCTTCTTCCAGCTCCAGGATCTTCTCGTCAGTCCTCAGGGTGCGTGCGTTATAAGTTGCGAGGTCGAGTCATCGTAGGTGGCAACCGAACCTCCACCGGAGATTCTTAGCACCCCCTGCCCCGCCGTTACCATGGTCGCCACCGTAGCCAGGAATAGCGGGACCGCCGGGGATGGCGGGCCATCTTTTTCTAACTTTTTTCATTGGGGGGTATATTGCCATAGTTGCTACGCTTGGCGGGCGGGTTGGCCATCGCAGTTTTTTTTATTGGGATATTGCTGTTATCAGGAAGATGCTGCTGCCCATCTCCTGCCTGTTTCCCATTGTCGCCATTTACGACACCCACGGGAAGATATGGGGTAGTGGATATTTTTAACCGCCACTACATGGCATTTATGGTTTACCTATGACAAATAGTCCGACTAGGTAATTCCAACATCGACCGAGCGGTCAATCGATGGATTCAACTCGGCTGGGCAGCGCTCGGGAAATTACGACTCATCTTTCCGTCAGGTATACCTCAAAACCTGAAAACGAGATTGTACAACCACTGCGTGTTGCCAGTGGTGGCTTATGTATCTGAGACGTGGTCCTTCACTGCTGGCCGTATGAGCACGCTCAAGATCTCTCAGCGAGCTATGGAGAGGACTATACTCGGGGTGTCTCTGCGTGATAAACTTAGAAATGAGGATATCCGCAGTAGAACCAGCATGATCGACATAGCTCAATGAATTAGTAAGCTGAAGTGGCAATGGGCCGTCCTTATAGCTCGAAAAACCGACAACCGATGGGGAAGAAAGGTTGTCGAGTAGCAGTCTCGTACCGGTAGGCGAAGTGTAGGGCGACCCCCCCCCCCCCCCTAGATGCAGTGACGACCTGGTAAGAAATGCAGGAAGTCTATGTATTCAGGTGGCTCAGGACCGTGCTTTGTGGCATTTCTTTCCATCCCTTCTATATTTAGCAGTGGACTTGTGAAGGGGTGTAATGATAACGATGAAGAACGTACTCACGTTATAAGCGCTGATTAGCTCGAAACAGTACTTTTCAAACCTGTTAATATCTAACTACCGCTTATCTTACATAAATGTAAATTACTCATAACTTTACGAAATTTTATGGTGTAAATAGTTATAAGAGATTTTTTTATATTAATACACCGCTTGGAGACGCTATGAAGAAAACTAAAGAGAGGTTTTCTTAAATTCCCTTTTAGCGTCAAATTCAAAGCTTAAAATATCAGAAATGGCTGACAATTTTACAAAACTGAAGAATACAATCAATCTGACAAAATCCAAGGGAAACGGTTACTAGAAAATATATTTTGATTAAAGTTGTGTAGATAAGAAATTAAAAATTTAATCCAAGTGAACTTTTTATGAAAATGCTGTGGATAAAATGATTATTTTCACCAATTTATGATACTTAATGTAATAAAATAATAGTTTAATATGTTAGAAGAACACCTATTTTAACCCTTACCCTTTAAAATTAAAAAAAAAAACAGCTTTATTGTTTTTCTATAAATATTTTAAAAGTACTCTAAAACAGAAATAAAACTCCGTGTTTGGATCAATTCAAATTAAACAGCCGCTAGGCTTTGCTTTTTCCGTTTGCCATGCATACAATACGAGAATAGTGCACTATTATAGTGTTATCCACACGTCTCAGTTCTTTAAATAGTACTCGTAAAATATTTTATTCCTATTTTTGATGGCCGAAAATATTTATTTTAGAGTAACAACAAATTGTGATTCAAACGTAATGGAAAATAAAACCTAGTAATTTTTAGCAAATAAAAGATAACGAAAAAATATTGAGAATTGAGTTAAAAGTTTGGTAAATATATCTTATACTAGCTTTGTGTATAACAAAGTTTGTGTGCTTACTAGTTTATGGTTTAACTTCAGGCAAAGTAAGAAAGTCCCAAGTGACAATGACATAAGAACGGATAAAGTTAAAAGTAATGAGATTTCGTTTATTTTGTGTCTGAGAATGATTGAAATTTCTTAAGCAACAGTATTAATAAAGAAAAAAGAGCTGGACTTAATTAAAATGATAACCTTCTTTGTAAAATGTGCGTTGCTCGTAAAAGTGCTTTAAGGCTATAATAAAATGGGCATAAATCAGGAAGTTATAGCAGGAATTATATTTACTTATGCTGGACATATTATCCAGCTTCATATTGTATTTGCCTATGGAGACATCCCACCATACATCTGTAGTTGTATGAAGCAACGCGTAATTAAGCTAACAGAGGTGGAACGAACGGTGGAATTTTTTGTTTTATGAGGATAAGAAATAAGAAGTGGAGAATGTAAAACTCGTCGGAAATATGTTGTCTCAAGGAATACCAATGAAAGCTGTAATTGCAGACGCATGTTAAGTAAACGTTCATACGGTACAAGCTACGATGCTTCCTTTAACGCTGCGACAATTGGTGACCAGCACAATAAATAAGTCCTGTACTATCGGGTGAAAAATTAATTACAAAATAAAAACAAATATTCTGTCTAATGTTCCCGATCAGAAAACAAAGGAATTGAGCCAACAGATCATATGTTATTGAAGAAATTTTGTTGGTTCAACAGGTAAAAGGCCTTTTTCAGACTTTGGAACTATGCTTACAAATGTTTGATCTTGTATTATATTTGATGAAGTCCCCAGAACAGAAAAACTTTACTGAAAAGACCACTGTTTTACACAGTGCAAACGTGCTCTTGAAAACTAGCAGAAAAGTTAACAGCGTTTTGGCTTGTCAGAGTTTGCAAGTGAAAGTTTGAAAAAAAAATGACTCAACTCACACATGCAAATTCTATTGGTACGGGGTACATGTACGGTGATACAGCCGTAAGCCCATTCGTGCCCGTGGTGCCCTATAACAATATTTTGTAATAATGCCGAAGCCGCACCCCACTGTCAAATTTACAAATAATTTGAACATTATTATCATGCCAGATACCAAATGCGATTGCAAAGTTTGGCCAACTAACTTTACATAAAATGTACGCAGCGATCCGTCTTTCATTCTTTGTTGGTCTGAGTAAATATAAAGTTTAGTTAGGTATATATATATATATATATATATATATATATATATATATATATATATATATATATATATATATGTATGTATATATATATATATATATATATATGTTTAGGCAAAAATATTAAACATTTGAAACGTGAATTTTTTAAACGTACGTTCGAAGCGTAGCACCGGTAGCAAGATCACCCGCCCCCAGCCCGGTTGCATTCCACGGGCGGTATCGGACGGACTTCTCGAGATTCATTGTAAAGTTTTTGCGATCAAACTAACGTTGAGTGTTCGGCGCCTAATTTGTTACGAACGTATTAAACCCGCGAAAATCGTTGCGTCCGCGAGAACCCGTGTTGTTCTTTAAAGACTTATTAACTTCGGTTAAATTAATTGTGCAACTCTGATAGTGATTTTCCTTTGAAGTTCTTCTTTTGGCTGTACCATTACGTGACTAGACTGAAAGGGTGCCTCAAGAAGGGAATAGTTCCGGAGCTACCAGAGGATATCATCTCCAGGACAGTATTGTGTCATCTAGCCCAGGCCACTTACCCACAGCTTCATACAAATAACTCATACATTCACTACACTTTCATCAGCCGGGCAGATCCTGGTGAAACGTCTCCGCTTCAGAAACAGGTAAGTGCCGTCCCGTTAACTGGCTTTCTCCCTTATACTTTATTGTAATTAGAGACCTCCCACTTTGGCCTTAGGAGGCCCGACCTGCATCTGCCTGTAGGTTCTTCCTTCATGAGCCGGGAGGATCCTACTCTTGGATAGGCAGCTGCACGCCGTAACATTTGGTAGCAGAGCGTGGTTGATTGATTTTCAATCATGCCACGGCCGTAACATTAATAATACGTAAAAATATTTCTGTAATTTTTTATACGTAATAATAAAATTATTTTCCTCGCTGCTTTTGTTTATTAGCGGGTAGATTGGGAACGCCACGCCCATAGGTTAACAAGCGGGAATTTTGTTGAGGCTAAGTACTTACCGTAGTTCTTAAGGCGAAGTACTTTGATTAGGTAGATAAGGTTGTCACGTAATCGGATAATTTGTTGATCCTACTAGGGTTGTTACTTGCTAATTTGATTTGTGTTTTTTCGTGTTGACGTGTCGTTTAATAATTGTATAATTTCAATTTAACTTGATTGATAGGAACTGTATTTGTTATTTGCTAATTGATTTATATTTGAGCCGCGTAGTAATTGTATTTAGTAGGGATGCCATCACACAAGGGACTAATTTGCTGCTTGCGGACTTAGCTGCGCTGGGCTACCAGCGCACACGCTTTGATAGGTCGATCGGATAGGGTTTATAACATGAGGAAGAGGCTCGAGCAGGTCAATGCTCGAAGGGCTGCCGTGGAGGAGGCTTACGCTGAGCTCGAGGACTCGGAGGTGGAAAAGGGAGTCCTGGACTCGGAGTTCCTCGCGCTCACGGACGACTTGATCGAGGCGGGGGCCAAGGATGCGGAGAAGGAGCGCGAAGCTCGGCTGAGTGGCCTGCTCGAGTCCCCCCGGTAGCCGCCCACTCACCCGGAGCTGTTAGGGCGACTCCCCACGCTGGACCTGCTAAGGTTCTCCGGGGTCCTCTCGGAATGGCTGACCTTCGTCGGTATGTTTGACAGCCTGGTGGACGCCCGGAGGGACTTGACCCCCTGCCAAAAAATGGGGTACCTCCTGGCATCACTGGAGGGGGAGGCCCTGGGCGTCGTCGGCCACCTTAAGTTGTCGGACGACGCCTACCAAAACGCCAGGGACCTCCTCGTTGGAAGGTACTCCAACGTCCGGCGGATTGCTGACGAGCATGTTCGGAGGTTGCTGAACCTCCCGCTGATGAGGGACCGGACCAGACTACGTCAGGACATCGTGAATCCAGTCGTCGTAGCGTGCAACTCGTTGCGGTGGCTGGATTTACCGGTTTGTTTGATTTGTTTTCGATATGGTGTAACAATCGTGTTTCGATTGTTACTCTCTCACCGTTCTCACCCCCGTTGGCTGAGTGGCCGCGACTGGAACGCCGCCCTCCTTTGGTCGGTGCCGGTATTACCGGGTTCCGGAGACCGCGTATCGGCCCCGGGCCTCGGAGCCGAGGATCCCCGAATTTCCCCAGGTCGGCCCGTTCGGAGAATTCCAGTCGAGGGTCATCGGGATTCCGTCGAAGTGCCGTTCTCGGGGCCCCCGGTTCGGGTGCCGGTCCAACAGAAGCAGCTCCAGATAATAGGCTGCCGCCCTAGCTCCCGCCATGGCCGCCTCCACTGAGCCTTTGAGCCGTCAGCAGTCCACCTGTCAAACTGTTCTATTGCCGACGGCCTCAGTGAAGGTGTACAACCCGAGTGGCGACCGCTTAACGATTCGAGCTCTATTGGATTCGGGTTCCCAACGTAGTGTGGCCTCCACTTGGTTGGTGGGAAGACTGGGGCTCCCCTGGAGCTCTGAATCACGTCCGATGGTAGGTATCGGAGGTGCCGAGCCTTCTGCTCCTAGGGGACAAGCGGAGTTGGTGTTCAGCCCTGCCAGCGAACACCTTCGCATTTTAGTCAAGGTAAATGTCCTCGATGACATTGTAGGGTTTCTCCCTAACGTTCGTATAAATGACAGCGCGGTTCGCTGTGCGTCGGGTTTGAGACCGGTAAACCCTCGGTGGGCCCAACCTGGGCCTATAGATTTGTTACTGGGGGCCGACAAGCTGGGGGTCATCTTGTTAGGTGAGATACGAGCTCTACAGCCCGATGGCCTGTCAGCCATGTCCACGATATTTGGGCACAGCTTCTTTGGACCGGTTATGTGGTCTCCTCCCCCTCCGACGGCCGACCCGCTCTCCGTTGTGGGCGTGTCCCTTTCGGACGCCGTCCAGCGTTTCTTGGAAATTGAGGAACCACCACATGCGGCTCGAATCAACCCTCTGGACCGTGAGTGCGAGTTGTTCTTCCAGAACAATACCGGCCGTCGGGTCGACGGTCGTTTCGTCACTCGCTTACCCTTTCTGGACTCACGTCCTTCTTTGGGCCAATCTCGTGCACTAGCGGAGAAGAGGTTGCTTTCCATGGAGCGCCGCATGCGGCGCGACCCAGCCTTTCGCGAAAAATATGTCGAGTTCATGCGCGAGTATCAAGAGCTGGGTCACATGTCACCATCCAAATTCGAATGGCGTTCACAGGAGCACTACTTCCTCCCTCACCATGCGGTCTTGAGGACCCCTGAGAGTAAGATTCGGGTAGTTTTCGACGGTTCCGCCCCCACATCAAATGGTGTGTCCCTGAACCAGTGTCTTCACTCTGGTCCTAAACTGATCAAGGACATATCCGACATCTTGACCCAATTCCGTCGACACCAAGTGGTTTTTGTAGCGGACATTTGGATGATGTTTCGACAATCAGTAGTCCATCGTGATGACCGTCGATATCAGCTGATATTGTGGCGCGGGAAGCCCAGCGATCCTATACAGGTGTTTGAGTTGAACACCACCACATACGGACTCCGGTCCAGCCCGTATGTCGCCATGCGAACCCTTCTTGAACTCGCTGAGAGAGAGCGCCTCAGATACGCTTGGGGAGCTTCTATTTTTGAGACTTCGGTCTACATGGACGACATTTGTACGGGCGCTTCCACCGTCAAGGAGGCTCTTGTCTTGCGAGACGAATTAATTGCCATCCTGAAGTCCGGAGGCTATGAGTTGCGCAAGTGGTTGTCGAACTCCCCTGCCAGGAGCCAGGAGCCAGGACCTGCCAGGAGAGGATCAACAAGACCCTCATCTGTTCGAGCACCCTGAGAATCCTAATTTGTTGACTGTGCTGGGCATTCAATATCAGAATGTTCAGGACACCTTCACGTATAGAGTAAAACTTGACCCACCTCCCAAAGCATGGACCAAACACTCCGTGCTGTCTACTGTAGCCCGCACCTTCGACCCTAATGGATGGATCACCCCGGTCATCTTTTGGCTAAGTGCTTTCTTCAAAAGCTCTGGATGTCCGGGTTGGGTTGGGACGAGCCTATTAGCGGAGTCCTCTTACGAGAGTGACTCTCCATGCTCTCCTCCCTTCCGGACATCAACCGGGTTTCCATGCCAAGGTGCTTCCTCCCTCCAGGGAAATGCAGGGCTACCCTATGTGGGTTTTGCGACGCCTCTGAGAAGGGCTATGCTGCTGTCGTATATTTGCGGCCTGTGAGTTCCTCTGGTCATACTGCAGTCCATCTCGTACTCGCTAAAAGCAAGGTTGCTCCCATTAGGTCCCGCTTAACTATCCCTAAATTGGAACTGTCCGTTGCCGCTCTTCTCACGTGACTCCTCAACCACATTCACTCGTCCTTGAAGTCTGTAATCGACATTACGGACGTCTACGCATGGTGATAGACAGTGAGATAGTACTTTGTTGGCTCCGACCTGCACCTCACAATCTTGAGGTCTTTGTGGCGAACCGCGTGTTTCAAATCCAGAGTTCTGAGACTTCTCTCAACTGGAGACATGTCCCAGGGGAGTTGAATCCCGCAGACTGCGCTTCTCGTGGCTCACAGCCACAGCCGTGCGGGGGCCCCCTCGCTGGTTGACCACCCACTGTGGTGGGGTCCCGGTTGGTTATCTGAGTCTCAGTCATTCTGGCCCCCGGGCATTACTCCGAACCTACCGAATTGCCGGGCCTACGAGCCCGAGTAGGAGTGGGCAAGGATAAGCCCACTCGGGATCTCTCCCTTCTGGAACGGTACAGCTCTCTCGATAAGCTCTTAGGAGTGACTGCTTGGTTGCGCCGCTTTGTCCGCAATTCGAGAGACCCGTCCAACCGACTCTCTGATTGCGTTTTGTCCCCTAGCGAGCGTCGTGAAGTTTTGATGCATTGGACCCGTATGGACCAAACGGAGCATTTTGAGCCCGTTATTGAAAACTTGAAGCGTGGCTCCGTTATCAAGGGCGCTCTGGCCCGCCTGAAGCTCTTTCTGGACGACGCTGGGATGCTGCGCGTTGGCGGACGTTTGAAAAATTCTTAACTGCCGTACGGGGCTCGACACCCGTTGCTGCTCCCTAAGGACGGCGCCCTTGTCCGGTTGCTGGTAGCCCACCACCATGTTAAGAATGCCATCCGACCATTCGCTGGAGTCGGAACAGACTTTGCTGGGTCCTTCGTTGTCAAGTCCTCTAACCTTCGTAACGCGCGTTCGCATAAGGCCTATCTTTGCGTCTTCGTGTGCCTCTCCACTAAGGCCGTTCACTTGGAACTTGTAAGCGCCCTCAGCACGGAAGCCTTCTTGGCCACGCTTAACCGTTTCGTATCGCGGCGCGGTTTGCCGGACTTGATCCGGTCGGATTGCGGAACGAATTATAAGGGTACGGATAGGTATCTTAAAGAGGTCGTCGAATTTCTGTCCAGCCACCGGACTTATTTAGGCAATGCTATGTCAAAAAGGGGCATCCAGTGGAAATTAGACCCTCCGGCGTGTCCCCACTGGGGCGGTATTTTCGAGGCGATGGTTAAAGTGGCAAAAACGCATCTCCGTCGCGTTATTGGTGAAATTATTTTGACATTTGAGGAGCTCGCCACTGTATTCTGTAAAATTGAGGCGGTACTCAACTCTCGGCCCCTCTGTCCCCTCTCATCCGACCCGAATGATTTGGAGGTTCTAACCCCGGGACACTTCCTGATTGGCCAGCCGCTTAACGCTCTGCCCGAGTACCCTTTCAGGGAAGCGAACTCTTCGCGGCTGAGCAGGTTTGACCTGCTGCAACAGATGACTCAGAGCTTTTGGCACCGATGGTCTCTGGAGTACCTACATCTTTTGCAGCAGCGCATTAAGTGGTCTGACAAGAAGGATCCTCCTCGGGTGGGAGACCTCGTGTTGGTTAAAGAACCCAACGCTCTGCCTTTGTATTGGCGCCGCGGGCGCATTGTTAAGTTGTCGTATGGATCGGATGGGGTGCCTAGAGTAGCCGAGGTTTTGGTCGGAGATTCGGTCTTGCAAAGTGCCGTCGCGACCTTGTCCCGTTTGCCAATCTACTCGCGGACATAATTCCTTATATCAGGGGCAGGGGTTTGTTTAGGCAAAAATATTAAACATTTAAAACGTGAATTTTTTAAACGTACGTTCGAAGCATAGCATCGGTAGCAAGGTCACCCGCCCCCCGCCTAGTCGCATTCCACGGTCGGTATCGGACGGACTTCTCGAGATTCATTGTAAAGTTTTTTGCGATCAAAACTGACGTTTAGTGTTTAGCGCCTAATTTGTTACGAACGTATTCATCATCACCATCATTACTTCCTGCACATCTCACCAGGTCGTCACTCCATCTAGTGGGGGGACGCCCAACACTTCGCCTGCCGGTACGAGGCTGCCACTCGGAAACTTTTTTTCCCCATCGGTTGTCGGTTCTTCGAGCTATATGGCCGGCCCATTGCCACTTCAGTTTACTAATCCGTTGGGCTATGTCGGTCACTCTGGTTCTACTGCGGATATCCTCATTTCTGAGTTTATCACTCAGAGAAACTCCGAGCATAGCCCACTCAATAGCTCGCTGAGCGACCTTGAGCTTCCTCATCCAGCCAGCAGTAAAGGACCACGTCTCAGTTCCGTATGTCATTACTGGCAACACGCACTGGTTGTACAGTCTCGTTTTCAAGTTTTGAGGTATACCTGACGAGAATATGTGCCGTAATTTCCCGAACGCTGCCCAACCGAGTTCAATCCGTCGATTGACCTCTCGGTCCAAGTTGGATTTAGCTAGTCGGACTATTTGTCCCAGGTAACATCTCTCGTCATCTACTTCGAGCTAAGTGCTCCCAACAACTACCGGCATAGGTGTGACATGGACATTAAACATGATCTTTGTTTTGTCCATGTTCATCTTAAGACCTATCCGTTGGGAAGCACTATTGAGGTCATTGAGCATAGTGCTTAGATCCTCCAGCGATTCTGCCATAAGGACTATATCGTCGGCAAATCGAAGGTGAGTGATGTACTCGCCATTGATGTTCATACCGTATCCTTTCCAGTCCAGAAGTTTGAAAACGTCTTCCAATGCAGCGGTGAAGAGTTTCGGGGATATGACGTCACCCTGTCTTACACCTCTCTGCAATTAGATAGGTTTCGTACTCTGGTTCTGTACTCGGATAGCCATCGTAGCTCTGCTGTACAAGCACTTCAGCACTTCGATATACCGACAGTCAACTTGGCACCGCTGAAGGGACTACAGCACCGCCCAAATTTCGACGGAATCAAAGGCTTTCTCATAGTCCACATACGCCAGACATAGTGGCAAATTGTACTCCTCTGACTTCTGTACAATTTGCCGAAGGGTATGTATGTGGTCTATGGTGCTAAAGCCTTTTCGGAAACCAGCTTGTTCGGTAGGCTGGAAGTCGTCAACTCTGCGCGCGAGACGATTCGTAATGACTCTCGAAAACAGCACGTAGACGCGGCTCAGAAGGGAAATCGGTCTGTAGTTCTTCAAGAGAGCGTTGTCGCCTTTCCTGAAGAACAAGACCACCGCACTTCTGCTCCACGTCTTCGGTGTAATGCCACCATGGAGGACGGAACTAAAGAGCTTCTGAAGGACTTCAAGTACCGGTTTTCCACCCGCTTTCAGAAGATCCGCTGTAATTCTATCCTCGCCTGGGGCCTTGCCGTTTTTAAGGTGCTGGAGAGCCATTGTAATCTCGCTCAGACTGACGTCCGGGATATTATCGGAATAATGTCGGATAAGACTCGCTCTTGGATCGTTACTCACACTTGCGTGCGGCTCCAACGATGACGTGTACAGCTGCCCGCAGAACCTCTCAATCTCACTCAAAATCTCAGGTGCCCCGGAAACGATGCTGCCACATTCTGTCTTCAGCTTTGACAGTTGGCTCTTTCTGGCAGACAGATCTCTGGCAAAGACTTTGGAGCCTCGGTTCTGCTCGATCGCTTCTTCAATACGAGCTGTATTGAAGTTGCGTAAGTCCCGCCGCATGCATTTGGAGATCTGTCTGTTCTGTTGCCTGTATGCTGTCAAATCTGTTGAAGAATGTAGCTTCATCTCCCGTCTAACAGACATGAGATTAAGAGTGTGATCGGAGAGTTTTTGTGTTCTTCTGCGGCGGGTCTTGCAGAACTTAGCTCCGACCGCATGGATAGTTTCCATGAGCTTATCATTCATATCGTCCACTTTATTGCAGTCTTCTAGGCACTGAAAACGGTTAAACCCGAATATATTAAACCCGCGAAAATCGTTGCGTCCGGGAGAACCCGTGTTGTTCTTCAAAGACTTATTAACTTCGGTTAAATTAATTGTGCAACTCTGATAGTGATTTTCCTTTGACGTTCTTCTTTTGGCTGTACCATTACTTGACTAGACCGAAAGGGTGCCTCAAGAAGGGAATAGTTCCGAAGCTACCAGAGGATACCTTCTCCAGGACAGTATTGTGTCATCTAGCCCAGGCCACTTACCCACACCTTCATACAAATAACACATACATTCACTACACTTTCATCAGCCGGGCAGATCCTGGTGAACCGTCTCCGCTCCAGAAACAGGTAAGTGCCTTCCCGTTAACTGGCTTTCTTCCTTATAGTTTATTGTAATTAGAGACCTTCCACTTTGGCCTTAGGAGGCCCGACCTGCATCTGCCTGTAGGTTCTTCCTTCATGGGCCGGGAGGATCCTACTCTTGGATAGGCAGCTGCACGCCGTAACAATATATATATATTATAGGAGCGTTTCATTTAATTTTTATGAAAAAAATAATTGTATTCCTGACTTTTAAAATATATTATTTGCGTGTGAAATTTAGTGCTCTATTAATTTAAGAGGTAGTCCTCCTTAGAAAAAAATTATAATGTTTACCAAAATAAATCGATTACACAAATTATAAATTCGATATAGAATGTATATGGTATTTGTCTTTTGTATATCAAATGGTAGAAAAAATATGACTGCGCGTTTAAATTTTTAGTAACAATAAAACTTATAAAAGTTGAAAATAATTTTATTCACAAACTATACGAACTCGGCTATTGATATGAAATAGGAAACCAGTTGATGTAATTCTGAAGCTGATAAAAAAAACCCCATCTCGATACCTCAATTTTTTCTGGAATTATCGAGACTACCATTTGTATGTACAGGATCAATATCCGGATGTCCACTTAAAATATTTTTCAAACCGTTATTTTTCAAAGTAGAAATATAAAATGATTTTTTATAAAATATAAGAAGGACTAATTACAGCGTTTTCTTAATATTATACGGCTACTCATATTATCGTATAAGTGCAATATGGTTATGATAGAGACATTTTAAGAACACAAAATTGCTTGACCTTGACGTGTCGAAAGTAAAACGCACTTATAACGCTTCGCGTTATGAGGCGTGCAACATAACGGAAAACTGTTTCAATGTGCGCATGCCTTAGTCAACTTGCAATTTGAATATCTCAATTCGAGCATGTCAAAAATGTAATTATGTCCCTAATTTAAATAAACATAAATTTATAAAAAGATAAGAATTTATTGTTCGAACAGTTGTCCGAAACTTATCTTGCAATATAGAATATTAAAAAGGTATCACAACAAAACTTTATTACCGTCTTTGATATCCAATCTTAAAGTTTTCTTATTCAATAAAGTTGAACATTTTAGAAAGCTCTTAGAAAGCCGAGTTCTTCATTTTATCAGTTTTCGAAATTTTAAACATGGTCTAAAGTTAAAAACTCCTTTTCTATCTCGAAAATTTATTAGGTTTGGTGCAGTACTCTTATTTATTTCTGCCAATCAAAAATGTGTAAACTGCTCTCCAACCAGTTGCTGGAGAGCAGTTTACACACTGCTATTTCTCAGTTGAAGGGTAAGAGAGCTAATATAATTACAGGCGTCTGTGACCTTCTTTGTTTGAAGTTGGTTGCCATCAGATGGACCGCTAGCTTGTTAGCCACTCTATCATTATTACTTCAGTTTCTTAGATCTTACCCAACAGTATATTTCGTTTTAAGTATTTGTTGTATTCAAGTTTTGAAATCAGTGCAGCGTGGTGACTTAATAAAAGTTTTTATATTATTTATTTTTTGCAGTTTCATTGCACATGGTATTATATTTGTATTATATGAAATAGTTTGGCCTTACATAGTGAGTGCTATATAATTAACCGTTTCTAAAGTTTTTAAGTAAAGATTTCTCGTTACCTGACCAATTTTAATTTTTGTGGACAGCATTAATGATATTGAGCGGATTTCTACTTAAGTATTTGCACGTGTCGTTAATGTGCCATTACAGTAATTCAATGTAAATTCGAAGTCTTTGATATTTTTTTTATAGGATAGGGTGACAAACGTGCACACAGTCCATTTGATGGTAAGTGGTTGCTGTGTTACATCTATCCTCTTTTGCGAATCCAAATGCAGATGCGTTGTCACCCGTGAGGACTAAGATGGAATGCCTCTTTTCCAGTAAAAAGGGTCTCCGGATCTCTACACTCACCATACGAAACACAGCAGTGTAAAGTTGCCATTTTACGCTGGTATTCTGTGAGAGCGTGGTCCTTCCCCGGTCGAGCCGACCCATTCGTGCTACAACTATACTACTAATATAGCTGCAGCATGGCTCTACCACGTAAAAAATCGATAGATAGAGAATCGAAGTTTACAGCCTTATCACTCTGGATTTTATATCCGTTTTGCGATCAGTCATTTTAGCGCGTCACAATTAGTAACGACGTAAGATGCTCACCGTATATACCAAATAGATATCGACGTAGTAGTGGCTCACAACTTATAGCTGCGGTATTTTATGCGCCTTCAGTAATCTTACTAAAATAAGAAACTATGTACATACTTTCGGCCGTCTTTATGTATCTGTGAGCGT
Organism: Parnassius mnemosyne; assembly: GCA_963668995.1. NCBI lineage: Eukaryota > Metazoa > Arthropoda > Insecta > Lepidoptera > Papilionidae > Parnassius > Parnassius mnemosyne. The sequence goes on along the minus strand of CAVLGL010000082.1, from coordinate 61,054,288 downwards.
GTCACCATAACTGACTGAACTCGCGTCCGTATGCAGTTTTTTAGCTAATTTGATTCATCAATTAAATGACAGGTTCAGTTACAGTTAATTGTAGTGTGATTTCTTGTCGTGCTCTTCCTCTAGCCAAAATTAACCCTGTTTTTGTTAAGGTAAGCGGTTTTAATTGGAATGTATCTCCGAAAATAATCGACTAACCCAAGAACTATCCCCACTATCTGACGGTACTGGATTTTGGTGACTTGATACGGCTGCAATTTTATGGTCGGCAAGTCTTAACGGACCTTGACCTTTTACCAAGATATTTTGTCGTTTTGTGACATTATTAGAGCATGGCTTATGTTCAGCAGCTGACTTGTAAAAGACTGTAATTGATAGATGAATAAAATGGATTTTTAATTTGATATATATCAGACATTGGTGATATAGCGATGTAGGTGTCTGTTGTGGGTGTACGTGTGTACAGTTCGAAAGAGGAGTACACATAAATAATGTTCCTGCAATTTTACTAACGGTTTATGGTTCCACAAAGACAAAAGATCCACAACACAATCACAAGGAGAATGCAACGGAATAAGGGATAAGCGTAGAAATAGAGAGAAAGGTGGAGAGAAACATGAAACGGTCTAGGTATACAAAGTTTTGCACACACGTAATTTGTTTATAAAAAGCGTCTACAAGCCAAAGCGATAACCTCTGCGCATTGTAGTATGTAAGCGACTGGTCGAAGGTCCGCAACCTCTGCCACACGATATGAACCCGGAATGTAGCTGTAAGACTTGGACCACCTGGTAAGTAATATGGTTAGTATGATGTTGTGATAGTAGTTTATACTGTAGTTTGTAAAACAGGTGTGTGATATGTGTGTTGTGTCATATGTATGTGAGTTGCAAGTTCTCTGCAATGAAATTTAATTTAGTCAACTTTCGAATCTCCCCCAGGATGAGACTAATTATATTTTGCTCTTTATAGGTGTAGATAACTTTCGTTGATTTATGAGAGACGATGATATAATATAACAACCTATAAAACGCAAACATCCAGCAATGAAAAGAAAAATACGTGATGCATTCTAGTAACTCTATTCATAAAGTTTACACACGTGTGGCTAGATATAATAGCTGTTAATCGATTTATCGGTTGTAGCGTAACTCTCACGTGTACACATTACCCTGCGGCTTGTTGTTTGGCCGCATACAACATCAGATATACTATCTACTTGTTTTAGCCTGCGGTTGCACCCACGTGGGACTCAAAAAATATTCCTTTTAGCTTTGTCCCACAACTTGGTCTGCTTAGTGTAATAGGATATGTCATCATATCACGAAGTTTCTATCTACAATTTATTTCTCGTGGTATTCTACTTGCTTTTCAAATGACACATATCCATAAATTGATGACTGAATTTTGTTGCTTCTTAGTCACTAGCTCATCAACGGAGCGCTTTATATTTAGAAGAATTATATAAAAACTATTCAAAAACTGATGTAGCTGACTTATGGCTAAAATGTCTTAATTAAGGATGCAATTTGAAGTAGCCCATATTGCAGTAACTCTAGCTCTAACTACTAACTACTAACTCTTTATTTCAGTTATGTCCATAGAATAATGTCTTATGGGATTTTGCTATGGGGAAATGCGGCTAATTCAGAAACTATTTTTGTTTTACAAAAGATGGCCATTAGAACTATTTACAACCTAAAACCGAGAGAGTTTTTTAAAGATAAATTTAAAGAAATAAATATATTAACTTTGGCCTCTCAGTTTATTTACGAAAATTTAAAGTATGTTCACAAAACGTAGGTAGTTTTAGTAAAGAATGTGATAATACACATTCTGTAAACACTAGGAACAAACACAAGCTAGTGATACCAGTTTCTATTACCAAGTTTAAATATTTGGTAAATTGAAGCTGTATAAAAAGTTTTATTATAGTATAAATGAATACTGTTCCTAAAATGAATTTTGTACTTATGTAGTTTGTACAACCATTAATGTAAAATTTGCTTTTAAAAAGAAGTCCCGCTGGGTTTCTTGCTGGTTCTTCCCAGGACAGAGGTTTCTTTTCGAACCAGTGGTAAAGTAAAAAATTACTTTCAATAAGAATTACACATGTGATTTATTTTGAATAAAAAAATATTCTATTCTATTCTATTCTAGTGTGGCGATTGCGGTGACTCCAAACGTTTCACCTAGTCTTCGTAGACCCTGCAATGTACTTATCGAACTTACAGTTCCACTCAATTCCGGCAAATCAAACGTCGCAGGCCTGTCAAACAAAAACATAACACCTTTAGCGCTTATTACATTATACAATTTTTAGAAAATCTAATTAGGAAGTTGGAAAGTGTAATCATAGTTAGAACAGTTAGGATCCGATTTAGTTAAAGTTGGAGGTCCCGACCGCTCTACTTTCTAAATTGTCTACAATTTAGGACAGTGTAATCGCAACGTTATTTTACACATACAATCTGCGACGCGTCCCATACTTAGTCCTGATTGGAAACGACAATGGCTAACATCATTAATATCACGAAATCAAGAGATTATTATATCTTTTACTAATATTGTGTGACTTTAATTGCTAGCATTTTTAAGTAAATGTGAGATTTTTGTTTGTTCGAAGTATAAGACACAAGGTCAATAAAATGAATTTTAAGGTTATCTCAAAAGATCGAATGAAGGTCAGTTTTGGCCCCTTTTGACTGAAGAAGCACCTTCGGCCAAAATCAGAGAACAGGTTTAACTGACGCCGAAGTTTTAGTAAACCACCATAAACGAAATATTTTTATGAATAATTAAGACTGCATTGTTAAGACTTAATACAGACTACGAAGCCGAAGACTTATTCCTTTTTGAGTGCCGGTTCTTTGTGCTACATGGAGGTGATAATTTCACAGGAAATGTGCTGATGGTCGACGAATAAATCTTCCGCATCCATCTGCCATCGGATATCATGTTTTAAACCTGGTATAATGGCAATTTTTTAAGAAAACTTATGTCAAAGGTTTGCTTATTATAAGGTTTTATTCACAAGAATTGGTTACATCGCATACGTATTTAGGCTTAGTAGTAGACCATAAGTTTAATTGGCACGAGCATATAAAGCATATGTGTGATAATATTTGGCGAATATGTTTATAATTAGAAAGCGATTAAACTTTCGAGTCAAAATGATGCTTTATAACGCTCTTTCGGATTCAGTTAACTTATGGGCTAAGTAGCTACGGACGAACAGACAAATCACACCTACAGTATATTTATCAACTACAACTTAGGATTTTAAAAGCGATTGTACCTATAAAAGTTAAACTTCAGGCAAAAACAAATGAAAACTTTATATTTAAACACTGCAAGGTACTCAACATCCATGATAAGTCCAATATCAATTGTTAAAATAACAATTTTTTAATTTAGGTATACAACATACAGTCTCAAACAAAATTCAGACCCGCAAAGTAACTCAAAAAAATTCTCAAACAATACCATCCAAAAATAAATATGGTGAAAGCACCAGCGCATACATAATACCTCGCTTAATAAATGGTCTGGATGATAAATTTAGAAGTGAATTTAATGAAGTTAACATAAAGTTTAAATTAAAATGTTATTTCCTTAACAAATATTAATTGTTATCCCCATTTTTGTACATGTGGACGGAACGGCACGCAACACAAACCTGCGTGTTTTTTCGCTGTGCCGCATAGCAATATTGTAACAAGTTTTATCTAATAATAAATTTAAAAAAAACACTGCTTTTTAGCTGCAGGAAAAGGTAAAAGGATAATATTGACGATAATATTAGAAAACATACTGCCACGGCGCCATAGATCCATCCAATTTTAGAACAATAAAGATTAATATGAGATAAAACATTCCTTATTGTATTCTATAACAAATATATTGTGCAATCGCTGAATAAAACAGCCATTAAAGTGTTACGGAGGGTAGAACATTAACTTTTTTGTAACAATATTATCATAACTTGCAATGTATTTTTGTTTATCTCATTTAAATTTGGATTTGTATTAGCTATTCACTTAAATACGCAACGTTATATTAAGGTGGCAAGATCTAAGTCTTTACTTTATTATAATATGTTATTTGTAACTTGTTGATAAATAAAAAAAAATTAAAATATATTAAAAACATAAAGATTTAATGATAAACTTTTCACACTAAATTATTTAGATTGTAATCCCTAAATAAAATGAATACTTTCGAAGCGCAACAGCGGCGTAATTTAAAGCGACGTCAGATACAATCAAAACCTCAAATGCCCTCATAGAGCGAGCGTAATGAACAAACAATATCAACAATATGTTGGATGTTATAATGTGGTTTTGTTTGCCTAACAGATAGCTTTGAAATATGTAGCATTATGGAACAATTATTATACAGCACAATTTACGTTATTTAGAATTTGTTTAGGTATTCACCCCATTTTCCATTATGATAAAGGTTGTATTAATTAGAGAATGTAAAGATTTTCGGGCTCGAACACACAACTAAATATATTATTTTTAGTATATTTTATTGATGAACAAGACTCAAATATTTTCGCGTTTAAAATAATTTAATAACACAGTGTTTTTTATGAAACTGTTCGTTAATTAAGTGGCGTAAGAATATATTTAGTTTAAAAATACATGTTTTAGGTATAACTTGGGATAATATTTTATGTAATTTTTTCTGAATAGCTAAAATTTCGTCTATAACCCATTTCAAGGTTATCCGTTAATTACCCAGCACCCAATATAAGAACTGTTGTAAGTGGTGTAAGTGGTGTAAGTGGTATAGTTATAATATCCCCATCCCATCGGAAGCCTTCTGGAAATCCCACATTCAACTTGTACGACGCCCATGGCACGTAAAAGTTCAAGTGTGATGTTTTGATATGCCAACACCATATTGCTATTTAATAGTGTCCGACTGAAACAGAATTTTCAAACGAAACCGCAAACGAACCTGGTGTGTCAGTTTCAGCCGAACCGAAACTGAAACTTATTTAGACATGTTAATTTTTTTATTTTATACTGAAATCTGGTATATTTTTATACATATACAGAAAGGTAATGCATGTTAATAAAAAAAGAGTTATTTGAATAGTTATGTAGCAATATATTTATTTATTTTAAAGTAAAAATCGACAATTTAATGTTAAGAAATACATTTTTAAGTCATAGTAGAGAACATATTTTATTGTGTTTACAATATTGTTAATATTATTCAATGAGAGCATTAACTTAATATATCACACTCACACACACACAATATATACACAACTTAACAAAATCCCAGAAAATATACAAAACCTGCTCAAAGTTCCAAAACTATAAACAAAGTTTGTATAAAAAGGATTATTATAATATTAAGGAATTTATGGATGATAATAACCCCTGGAAATGAGGTGATCACTACCAAGCTACTTCTAATTTGTTTTGTGTTGTTAATAGTGTTACATACATGATTGTAAGAGTGGCGTAGCTAGGCATGGGCGAAGTGGCCCCTCGCCGACGGACTTGCACTCAAAGGGGCCTGGCGATGCCCCCTAAAATGCAATGACCCCAGACTTTACCACAGATGACTAATTAATTTGATCAATTTTACGCTCAAAAAAGAAAGTCAAAAGAAAGTGTGTTTGTTTAGGGCCTCGCAAAAAGCCCCTCTTAAATGCGGCTGCAAAGCCATTGTAACCTTCAAAGACCGCGATTGTTACATTACCGGAATACGAGACTTGTCAGAAATTATAGATATGTCGTGTCAAAGCATGTTTGGTAGGATAGATCTATTGGGTAGATCCTTGGAACGAAAGAAAATGGGTCTTGCTGATGCAAATTCGCCCACATTTATATTAGTCCACTCTACGCTACGTAAGATGTTATTTAAAAAAAAGTCCCGCTGGGTTTTTTTTGCTGGTTCTTCCAATGCCAAAGGTTTTTTTTCGAAATAGTGGTAATTAAACAAAAGAGTTATTTTCAATAAGTATTATTTACAATATATATTGTACAAAAATGTTTCTGCTTCTGTTTCTGAGTAATTATGAATAATACACGAGTCACGAACTCATCCGAACGACGCACGATTATCCACGAACACTGAGTTTCGGCGCCGCCGAAGGATCGGCAGATTTTTTGCCGAAACTTGCCGAAACCGAAACCGAATCTTCGGTTGGTCACTACGTATTTAATTGTAACAGTTCTATTTTGATATTTAACAATGTAGATTATTTCTAAACTTATTGTCGCTAAATAACAGTGCTTATTTTTGTTCCGTATTGAAGGGTATAGACAGCCAGTGTAATTATAGGCTGTGAGGCATTCCATTTATAAGCCTATTTGTGACACTTGCAGGTGTCAATAAAATACAGTAAATACTTATCATCGGATGGAGTGTTGATGAGTTTGTTTGTTACTTTGAATTTATAAGAAAAATATTAAAAAGAAAAATTTGTTCCAAAACATGAAAAAATTGAGTCTTGTTCCAAAAAAAAAAGGTATATTATACAAATGTCTAAAGTGACGGATGCAGAACCTACTCGTAAAGCAGTGAAAAATGTTCGTTCAGCGTAGTTCATAAGCGGCCTGTCAAAGTAACACACGTCGATTGTTTGCCCGGGGCGCCGTTTGATATGCCAATCAAAAACTTTAACTTACGAACGAACAAGTGTTTCTTTTTTCAATTTTGTACTAAAAATATTAATATACCACGTTTTTTTTTTCAATCCAATTCTGAGCTATGTTCATAATTTGAAGTCTCTAGCTTATCGGGAAGTGCTCGAAAATTGGAGTTGCAAGATTCCAGCCGAAACGACAGACTAAATTAAATTTGAAATACATACTTACATGTTGCATTGTGGTGCAAAATTGAAACTAAGCTACTACTATCGTCCAACATAACATGTGGGACTTGCATTTGACAACTTTATTATTAATAATTAATAATTTTTTTGTTTGTCCACACATATGTTTGAGGTTTGCCCACATTCCAAAGATATATATTGAATGTAGCAGAGCCACTCTGCAGCAGGTCAGGAAACTCTGCACTCGGCCAATGCACTCCAATGATTCTAGCAAACCTATAGATCTCGCTCACCTTCTAGAGGTAGGAGCGGAGGTTGAGCGTAAATCTGCACTATCACCAGCTGGCAATCCTTTAGATCCTGTTAATCGACATAATCACAGAAGTTAGCATAGGTCTCAAAAATAAATCAGCACTCGGCCCCGGCGCCATTAGTAACAGGGTACTCAAATCACTCTCTGCGCCTCTAGTTTTCCTCCTTATAGATTTCTGCTGCTTCTTCTCCGATGCTTGGAAAAAGGCAGACATCTTATCTATCCCGAAACCAAGAAACCTCCCAAAGGAGCCTCCAGTTGCAGATCACATTCTTCACCGAACAGAATACATTCTGAAAGGCTTCACTCTCACTAGGAACTACCAAACTTAAAACACGGGTGCGTTCTTCTTACATTTCGCAAAAGCGTTTCACAATGTTTGTCACGATGTAACGGCTTGCTTTATAAGTTGCCTTTACGCTAAACTTAACGTGCCTGATAGACTCACTCACATTATCAACAAGCAAACAAGCAGAGGGAACAAGCTTTTTAAAGGACTTCGTCCATTCCCCGCTTTTAAGCACTGTCTAATAGCAAAATGTCATTAAGACACAAACACACACACACACACACACACACACACACACGCGCGCGCGCGCGCGCGCGCGCGCACGCGCGCATACACACCCACAAACGTGCGCGCGCACACACACAAATCACGTATTTCGTATGGGAAGTGTAAAGAGCCGGATGAACAAGAAATTCCACCCTAGTTCTCAAAATTGAAACCACTTCGGCACTTAGATTCTTAATCAAGGATAGATGTAGATGTCTACAGGTCGCAGCATCCACTTACCATCTGGTGGACCGTGTGCTCGATTATCATCTCTAGTCTATAAAAAAAAGGGAAATATATTAATATTACGTGATTTCATGCTTGTAAAACAGCAGCATTTAGCTGCTATTTTGCACTGGTATTCGAGCGTGGTTCTTCCCCGGTAGAGCCAACCCATTCATGCTACATCTATAATATAGCTGCAACATGGCTCTAATACGTAAACTCGTCTCTTTTTGTCTTATCGCATTAGGAGAGAGCCTAGATTGTAGTAACCACAACGTGATCTCCGGCGATGAATTAAGAGTTGGTGAAGGGATGACCTCAAGTGGCATGCCTTTTGACGCTGTAGAAAGGGTGTTTCTTTTGTCAACTTCGTGGAATAAGATTGTTTGCATGGAGATGCGTTATTCGTCATATTCTCCGAATTTGATGTGATGGTGGTACAGTTAGAGGGAGATAGGAGTGTCAAAATTCCAATGCATCGCTTCTTCCCTGCCCGCCATAACATTTTAATTAGTTGATGCCAGGGCCATAAACCACTCCAGCCTGTAAAGTCAGGTTATGAAGTTGGTAAGAAGTGCAGGGAGACTAAGGAGACTAAGAAGGTGTAAGAGGGTGGGCCTTGCTAGGGCCCGGTAACTTGTGATGTTATATTGCTCGTTGCTAAAAAAAGGAGATTTTTCTCCCAAAGAGGCAGCTTCAAGGTCTCGTTGACGCTGGTGGGACTGTGGTATTAAAGCGTTCCTATAGCTAGGGTAGAACGAGATGTATTTTGATTGGTGCAAGTCCTACATAAACTGCTCTTGGAATGAGTAGGCATATCCTGTTTGAAAACGGTTTAATCTTGTAAACAAACACCTATGAATATTGTAGATATATATATTTTAACAATATCAATGTAATTAATAGAATCAGGCATTATTGAAGAAATCCATAACTAACAAGAATTAAGGTCGGAGTCAATAATTGAATGAAACAAGCAGAGTACATTTTACGTACAACAATTAAAAACTGCAATGTTCATGGTTGTTGACAATTTCGTATTGCAATGTGATTGCTATACGAAATTGGGCGTGGCCCAGAAACTTAGCAATAAGTTACGGCATTGAGAGTTCGAATCTCGTGCGAAACAATTATTTGTAACGCCTAAAAGTAATTGTTCCGGGTCTGGATGTTTGTCCTAGTGTATAAATGTGGTGTTAAAATATTCCTTAAATAATATTAACTGGAAGGAAGTTGATGACATGGTTGGTCCAGATAATATACTACAATATATATATAAAAATATAAATGAATGCTACAACGATGCAAAAATTAATTTAAAAATTAAAAACACCAATAAAAAACATACCGAAAATAAATGGATAAGTTTACGTATTATAAAAGCTTGTAAGTATAGAGATAAACTATTATTCCAATAGATCAAAGATAATAATAATAAAATATTAAAAACACAATATAATAAAGCGCAAAACTGTGCAAATAAGTTAATCAGATCCTCCAAACATAAATACATCTATTATGAAATTAATAAATATAAAGATAATTTAAAACAACTCTGATTTATTCTAAATAGAATAACAGGTAGGGTACGTAAAACAGTAGATACAGTTCTCCTAAATGTGTATGGAGGCAAAAACAAAAATAAATTCAATTCAATTAAAATCAGGAGTAAAGTACCTTACCAGATGTTACTGTTACTGTATAATGCACTCGGCGAATCAATAGTCTCGTACGGGTTGAGCAGTTACGGACGCACTTATAAAACCCACCTTGAAAAAATATACGAGCTACAGTTGCGCATCCTTAAATGTATCACCCCTCTCAAAATAAAAGATAAATATAAAAAAAATCCTTATGGTCTTTTCCATCATTGCAAAATACTACCAGTACACGACAAAGTGAAATACCTATTGCTACTTGAAAATTATGGCAAGGAAGAATTAAAAATTAGCCGTATTTATACAAAACTTACTCGACAAGCCCTTAATCCATATACGATTATCCCAAAATACAAAAATATGTACGGAAAATTTAGATTACAATATCAAATTCCCGCTCTTTTGAAACAAATTCCCAAACCATTAAAAATGAACTTACTGAAAAAAATATTAAATATATGCTGAGACAGTATTTTATCGACAAATTGTTAACGATACCTAATAATAACTTAAACTAAAATATAAAACTATATCCACTAACACACATCATAATATAATATACATAAATAAAAAAAATTAATAATAAATATATACATTTACTAATTTACTAATTTTCATTTAATACTAACCATATTTTGCTTTGGTACAACACCACCTAGATAAAAAAAAAACATCTTGCTATTTTGTCACCCCATTTATATACGTCATTAAATAAGTTGTCGCAACGCGAACCTATTGAACATGATCAAAGTTACGAATTGGCGGTACATGGAAAAACTTTTGTAAGTTTATTTGTACTGTCGGATGTTATTAAATAGCTATACTTTGTAATAAATAAATAAATAATAAATATGTATGTAAAATACCTTTACCATATAGGACAAACCCAGGTTCATTTTGTTAAGAAATAAAAAAATAGTTAATAAATCCAGCAAGAGTATATACTCGTACATAAATTCAAAGTAAGTCATTTAAATGGAGCTATGAATAAAATAAATGTAAAGATAAGCGATTGAAATTTGTCATTATTTAACAGTTAATTGAAGGCTAGACATTCAATATTTACTTTGTATCGGGGTATTTATTGATCGTGTAGACTGATGTACAGTTGGATTTGTATATTTATCATAGGATTTCTAGATTTCAGAAATCTTTACTCACGAACCCATGGATTGTTGTAAATACTGAGTGTGGTGCGTTGCTTTCTTTTACTATTTTTTAATACAACCATCTATTGGTGCGACGTAGCAGTAGGTACAACCGACTCGTATCCGCAATGGAAAACGGCGTGATGCTCTCTTATGCCGTCATGCCCCATCTACGCCACCGCTCTCGACTCACTTGTGTGTGCGTGCGCGTATTTTATTTCATTTCGTTACTTCCCTGTGTGAGTTGTTTACTACATGTGTTTTTCTATTTCGACTATAGTATAGGTACTTGACGCGTTCACTACTTGTTTAAGCACTTTTTAAATTATTTGTCTCTCAATTTTATTTTTATTTACTTCATATTTCTATATTCATCATCATCATCATCATCATCATCATCATCATCATCATCATCATTACAGCCTTTCATAAGTCCACTGCTGAACATAGGTCTCCCCCAATGAATGCCACAAAGCACGGTCCTGAGCCACTTGCATCCATCGACTTCCTGCATGTCTTACCAGGTCCTCACTCCATCTTGTGGGGATCGCCCTACACTTTACCACTCGGTAAGAAACTGCCACTCGAGAACCTTTCTTCCCCATCGACTGTCGGTTCTTCGAGCTATATGACCGCTTATAGCTTACTAATGCGTTGGGCTATGTCAGTTACTCTGGTTCTACTGCGGATATCCTCCTTTCTAAGTTTATCACGCAGAGAAACCCCGAGCATAGCCCTCCCCATAGCTCGCTAAGCGACCTTGAGCTTTCTCATACGGCCAGTATATTTCTTTGTTGGTGTTCTATAATTGTAAATTCTGCCATCAACTATGATGGTGTCACCAACATCACATCTGCCGAACGTCCCGTGACGAGCAACTTTTTTAAAACCAAATGTTATAATAACATCCAATCATGCTTTACGCCTCCGAATACATTTTACACATATAAGCAGTGTACAAAACACTTCCCTGTGTGAGGACCTGTAATCCATCAAAAGTGTATTCTATCAATGTATGATGGAAACTGATGGATCACAATCGTATTGATCGTCCAGCTTCCGACATAGAGTAAGTAGATATCTATGGGAAGAAGTAGAAATATAAAAGGCATGAGTATTAAAATTCTAATACATATAAATAAAATTGTAGCGTCCGTCTGAAATATCGTAATAACTGCCTTTTATTGAGCGTGGGGTTATTTGCATGCCTTTAGAACATAAATAATCATTTTTGAAAATTTTGTCAGTCTGTCTGTCAGTCTGTCCGACCTAATCTTCGGAATGGCTGAACCGATTGTGTTGAAACTGTACGAACAGATAGATAAAAATGCCAGAAGGGATCTAGGCTTTATTTTATACGAAAAATTTAGATTTTTTTTTAATTCAAAAAGTAATAAAATAAATGGTGTTTGTTGATAACCTTAAATCAAAATAATGCCACATAAATAGATCCCACCTAGGTAGAGCCGGGGCGGGTTGCTAGTCTATACAAATAAACAAAATTGAAGTGTCTGTTTGTAATGGAAAAATAACATCTTTTCACTAAATGCATATGAAAGTATATACGGTACTTATAACAAAATAACAATTTTTGAAATTTTTGTCCGTTTGTTCCGGCTAATCTACGAAACGGCTTAACCGATTTTGATGGGACTTCACTGGCAGATAGCTGAAGTTATAAGAAGTAACTTAGGCTACTTATATTTTAGGAAAATAGGGTTCCGCGGAACATAATTAAAACCCTAAATTACACGCGGGCGAAGCCGCGGGGAACAGGTAGTATAATATAAAATGAATATTTGTTTCTTTGTGCGTCTTCTATGCATTCCCATATCATTCGGATGAATGCGTTGAAAATTTGGTGAGTTATTGTACGGAATGTTTTCTGAACAGGAAGAAAGAATTTTTATATGTTTGTTCGTACACACAGGAAAAATGTTTGACAGAAAAGAAACGCAAAAATTATTTCTGACAGACAAGTAATGCAACGCATGGCGGTGACCGCTAGTATGTATTTAAAATTAATTGTAACATGTATTTTGCAAATAAACATATTCGAAACAAACTTTAAAATCAAGTACTCGTTAAAGTTTTCCAACGCTTAGTGTTATGGAAAAGGAGAAGTTAAACTTATTTTTCTAGTTCAAATAAAATAGCGATGCCGCTACAACATGCGCAGTGCGCATGGCTGGAACAGTCGCGTGCGAGCACTCTACAAGGATGGACCTGTGTTGAATGCTAGTTCCTACTACAGAAAAACTACGTTACGCTACGATCTTCTAATATACTACTACGTATTTAATCACGATCTTATAATATACTTTAGGTTATTTTCATAGTATGATTTTGCTCATTTTATGACACATTATTTTTCAACTAGTTATATTTATCCTCTTCGGCACAAAATAAGGTGTATTCGAAAATATACCTTATTTTGAGGACTTACATAGAAGGAAAATTATATTTTACAGAAAAACTCGATTAGAACGCTGTCAACCTGGAAAAAAGATATTTCTGATTTGAAAATGATTTTGTGTAAAAATATATTTCGTGTACCAAATTTACCAGAAGATATTTAAATTACTCAAAATTTCTGTTACCATTTATAATATTATATTTTAACATTTATTAAACTTATTATTTGAATGTTCAAGGGAAATATTAACACTATATAAAGCAGTATCTGTTTCTGAAAATAAATCAGCTTTATGTATAACACGTAATATAATCTAGAATCATAATATACGAGATAATTACTAAATAACCTTTTCTTTACAAATAGTGTATTATTATATTATGAAATTTATTAACAAGTAATTTCATAGTAAATTTATATTACGACTTTTATTAATACAGCGGGTATAATAACTATAATTAATTTGTCCCTACAGGACAAGCGTTCAACGCCTAAGTCCGGGAAAAGAAATTATGTACTCGCAATTCTTTGCATTCAACTTTAAAATTATTTGATTTTCTGCTGCTTTTTTTCGTTCTCATTTACGACTTCTATTTTATAATTTCTTTCCCTTAATGAAAATCGCATTTAAATGTCTAACGTGTGTGGAATAAATTATATTTTAACATTAATGAATAGCTAATGCGGCAATCACGTGGAGTGTTTAGCCATTCGCTTCTACGAGAAACGCCATTAAATATTTAAGAGGATTCCCAGTAAATTTACCAAGTATACAAACTAGTTCGACTACTGGGGATTGTATTGCCCATAGTCTTGGTTAGCCTGTTAGTGTTAGTTTTGCTCGTGCAGTACACGAGCCCGGGTTTAAGTCCTACCGACACCAATAGAATTGTCAATTGTCATTTTAAGTAACACAAAACCTGCAGTTCTAATTAATAACAATTTTATTTCAAAGACACGTTAAGTCCGCCTAAAGGCACTGAAGCAGCGCGGCGAACTAATAGCCGCTTCGTACAGTAGTACGATTACAAATGAGATTAGTTAGTAAGTAGTAAGCAGTGGGACATAAGACTATAAGTCGCTTCAATATTTCGAGTTTTTTTATAGACTACAGATGCTAACGAGCACCCAGTCCACCTGATGGTAAGTTAATGCTGAGACCCAAAGACATCTACATCTATCATCTTATGACTACGATGGAATGCCTCGTTTAGCTGCTAGCTGCGTTACAGCTGCTATTTTACGCTGGTATTCTGTGAGAGCGTTTTTCTACCCTGGCGGAGCTGACCTGCAGCGTGGCTCTACCACGTATATAACGAGTTGCCTGTTATTAGTATAAACTACTGTTTTATCGCATATTTGCGGCATAATTAGACTTAATTTGAATAACGATTACAAATAAATTGTTACCAACTGTAAAATGCGACGTTAGTGTTGATTTTCATAAAACTGTATCGACAATATACAACTACGTTGTCAATATTACCTTGTATACGCTCTCGAACAACTTCCTTGAAGAACATATTTGTTATTTATTATATCGTGTTATTGGTGACACTTTTTCCTGTTGTGGGTTATATCAATTGTTGTTAGACCCGATCTCCCGACATTTAATTTGAAAAAAGAAAACTATGTTTTTACAGATGCTAAATGGTAATAATATAAAGTAAGTTTACTTTAATACAATCTATTATTAAAGGGCTTAATTTATTCTGCTGCTTTCTCAAAAGCAACTTACCGAAATCTTTCACTCATTGACTCTCGTTATGTATTCTAGTCATACTTCACTGAAGCCTCTGATATCTGTAGATTTTAAATATGTTCATGGTTTTTATGGGTTCTTTTGAAATCATAACTATATTGGTTAAATATTTTAATAGATAACAGTGGTTGTATGCAAATGCATAATATTGTTTTCATTAATTAATTAAAGCCTATCAAAGTCCACTGGTATAGGCCTTCCTATATATTGCCTCATGAGGAGGATATTTGCTATAGTCGCCGCGATTGGCAGCTGGGTTGGCAACCGCAGTTTTTTTATTTTGTAGGTGTTATTACAAAGATGTCGCTGCACGTATACTGGTTTGTTTCCTTCTGTGGGTTCTTACAATACTGCACCACCACTACACGGTCTTTACTAAATTATTTTACTGGAACATTTTAATACATATTTTCAACAGATGTTGTTTTATTTTTGCATTTTGCATTTAAATGGATTGTAGTCGTTAAGTTTGTGGACCAAATTAGCGACGTATGATGACGTAAGATGTGCTAAAATTAGGAGTGCCCATAACCGACGAGCATGTATGCATTATGTCTGAATGCGAGAAAGTTTAGTCAAGATTGTGTCAAATAGAAATCAGTAGTCTTTGCCTACATCATGGCTAACAATTTTATGTTATGTTGTGCTTAAGCACTTTAGATAAAGCTTAACTCTTCACACGAGGAAATTATGTCGTAGTGTCTTTTGAATTCCGTTCTGTCATTTATTTGGTGTCGGCATTCGTCTAATTTAAAAACTATAAAGCGAAATAATAACTAATTTCTTATTAAACGACTTCTCAATTCGAGAGGTTTTTTTTGGGTGTATGATTCTTTTTTTATTAAATGGGGTATACTTCAAGGGCAGTCGCACTTAAATTCGAAGAAATAATTCCACCCCTAAGGATTGCAAATAAATAACTTCTATTTTAGCAGGTTTTTAATTTTTGTTTAAAGTTATAATTATAGAAATTTAGAAACCTAGTTTTAATTTTTGGGACTGACGATTGATGAAAATCCCTCTCGGCTGTTTGGTTCCAAATTCTCTCGCCACCCTTCCCCCCGAAAATGTTGCATATATTAAATTAGTATAATTTGTGTTAAAAGGCTGGTAAGGTGTTAGGCAAGGTTGGAGGGCGGGCCGGGTAGGGGTGCGGCAGCGTAGAATCGGCATCGCACTGTGTCTCCGGACGGCTCAGCGGACGAACGTCTTGTTCGCTGCTCGCTCCCGATCGTATCCGAGGAGCAATGTAGTTGAACCCAACGTCAACGGACAGGCCTCAAACTGTTTTCAAGTGTAGTAAAAGTTGTTCGGAAATACACGGGCGCAGCGTCCGACGGCCAAGCAGGCTCTTCCGGTAAGTATGTAGTCCACGTTAGGGCATGTAAAAGTTTGAGAATGCCGTGCGGCCCGGCGCGGCGCCGCAACAGGTAGGGGTCGTATTGAGCGGCAAATACGTTGACTTTTACTTTTCCAAAAGCTTTCGTAATCCTTGAAACGTCTTACATCCGCCATTTTATTATTTGGTCAATTTTGACAAGACTCTTTGTCACCGGGAAAAAAAAGTAATGCACGATCTCGCGCTGCGGAGTTACAAATTAACAACTCTCCACTGGTCACTTTCATGTACGTGCGGCGTGCGTTTGTTTTATCTTAATAATCTTATATTAAAATGTTAAAAGTTTTGTTAATGGTGAATGAAACATTCGTTTTTTTAACGTTTTGCATTAGTAGTTATATTTTATTCTGCTAAAAGTATTTTAGAAATACATGAAATCAAGTAAGAAAAGTTTTAAAGTTTAAAATAAACATTTCAATTATTTTTGTTGAATTTAAAAACCTAAAAGTAATAAAAAAAAACATTGTATTTTTCATTTCTTGTTATAAATTTAATTTAATTAATTAATTATTTAATTAAAGCATTATTTAAAAAAAATGTTTAATTGAATAATAAAAATAGGGTAAATAATTGTATTTGAGAGTTTTAAGTGTTGTGGTAGGACCTGTGCTAAGCGCTCGCTGTAAATTTCACAGTAGGTACGCGAGCAATTCGGGTTCGATCCCCGCCGGTACCAATGAAGTTGGTAATTACAATTTTAAGTGCTGATATACGTGCTCTGCGGTGACGGAAAACATCGTGAGGGTACCTGCATGCCTGATATTAAAAAAAAAAGGTTTTGAGACAGTGCACTCCGCCAACACATTAGGGCAGCCCGGTGGAAATTTCCATGTATTAAAACTCTTATAGAAAATGAGATAAAGTCTGTGTCCAACTGTGGGTCGTATTTAGGCGGTGTCTTTACTTTAATAACTATAAGTGTTCTTAAATTTTAAATTACTCTTTTATGACTAATCAACATATTTTTCTATAACGGTTGATTTTTTTGGACCGTGATATGGGAAATTTTAATAATAATATATATATATATATATATATATATATATATATATATATATATATATTATTAAAAAATTTTATCTAAAACTTTGCATCTAAAATAAAGAGTAGAGATACCGTCACATAAAATTCAATCGGCAGATGAGTCATCGCTGTAGAAGAAGAAGTACCATCCTATCACAATATATAAAAGTAAAGAAGCAGCATTTTGACTCTTAATCGAAGACGGCTCCGTTGCATACACTTATTATTAGATTTTATTCAACTTAATTAAAGCCATATAAACGTCAAAATCAGCAGTTAGTGGTAGAGAATGCCTCAAGGCATTAAGTCCTCCCTTTGTATTCTTTTAGATTAAGGAATGCAACGAAGAATAAATAAATAAATAAATAAAAACAAAAGCGTATTAGAAAATGAGTAGAGCTATGCTGCAACCATATTATGGTCGTAGCACGAATGTGTCGGGTTGACCGGGGAAGTGTCACGCTCTTACAGAATTCCAGCATAAAATAGCAGCTTAATGCTGCTGAGTTTTGTATGGTGAGTTTAGAGTACCAGAGACGTTTCATACTGGAATTATGGCCTCCTATCTTAGTCCTCAGGAGTGACAGCGCATCTACATCGAGAATAGATGTAGATGTCTAAAGGCTACAGTATCAATTTACCAACAGATGGGCTGGGTACTAGGTTTTCGTTCTTTTTCTATAAATAAGTCACTTTGCTGTCATTTAGTTTTACGTAGGTGTTTTGTATGCTCGTTTGTATTCCTTAATTAAAAAAATAAACTTAGCAAGCTAACAGCATAGCAAAGTGGAGAAGCAATCAGCTTTGTAGCGGTTTCTAAGGGTTGCCGTTGAGCAATCAGTTTCAAAATAGGAGGTTCAGATGCCTGGGTGATCAGTAATCGATTGCTGAAAACAGAATTTGAAAATTCAAAACGGTTCTCGAGATAATTGTGGGACAGACGGACAGATGGACAGACATCGTGAAATCAATAAGTGACTTCGCAAGCTTCGCCACTTAATAAGCGTGCGAGCGTGGTTTTACCCTGGTCAATCATAGTATATGCCATAATATATGCATACAAAAACTCTTAAGTCTGTCACTCAGAGAGTAATGCAGAAACTACGCACTCCCATTTGGTACTATACTCGCTTCTTTCGTGATCAATACCGCAATTACATTAATCGCAAAATACAAAGAGATCGAAGGATTCAGTATAAATAAACCTGGCAAGCTAACAGCATAGCAAAGTGGCGAAGCAATCAGCTTTGTAGCGGTTTCTAACGGTTGCCGTTGAGCAATCAGTTTCAAAAAAGGAGGTTCAGATGCCTGGGTGATCAGTAATCGATTGCTGAAAACAGAATTTGAAAATTCAAAACCGTTCTCGAGATAATCGTGGGAAAGACGGACAGACGGACAGACATCGTGAAATCAATAAGTGACTTCGCAAGCTTCGCCACTTAATATACAAAATTTTTTATTATAATTTATAGATTGTTTAACTTAAAAATTCTATTTAATTTAACAGCAAAATTTTATTAACAATCTATGCTAAAGTCAAAATTTAACATCGCTTGATAACAACCAATGTTTTTTCCAATTCCCTATGAAAGATTTAATCTATCGGAAAAACTTCCAGAAACTTCAATATTTGTTCGTACATAATATAAATGAGAATTTACTCAAACAAACCCGTTCAAAAGAAATGAGTCTCTTACAAACAGTGGTATTTGCTTTACAAACGATACATATCGTAAATGAGTTCCAAATGCTATTCCTTATAGTTGATTTTCGAACCGAATGGATTCACCTTGGTTGAATTTATTAAGGTACGGTTATGTAGATTTAAGAAAAACGTCATAATTCATTTATATAATAACTATTTTGATTTCTCAAAGATAAAAGAGATTTGTAAGTTTTGCGGCTAAAACATAGTCTTTTTTTATAGGATAGGGTGACAAACGAGCACACAGTCCACCTGATGGTAAGCGGTTGCTGTGGCCCATAGACATCTACATCTATCCTCGTATGCGAATCAAAACGCAGATGCGTTGTTATCCGTGAGGACTAAGATGGAATGCCTCTTTTCCAGTAAAAAGGGTCTCCGGTTCTCTACACTCACCATACGAAACACAGCAGCGTTAAGCTGCTATTTCACGCTGGTATTCTGTGAGAGCGTGGTCCTTCCCCGGTCGAGCCGACCCATTCGTGCTACAACTATACTACTAATATAGCTGCAGCATAGCTCTACCACGTAAAAAACTGACATTACTCTTAATCTGTTCGTCAAGTTACTTTACAATCGGTTCAGCCGTTCTGAACATTTTCCCCGGATAGACATCATCATCATTACAGCCCTTCACAAGTCCACTGCTGAACATAGTCCCCTCCACCCTCCCCAAATGCCACAAAGAACGGTCCCGAGCCACCTGCATCCATTGACTTCCTGCATGTCTTACCAGGTCGTCACTCCATTTAGTGGGGGGACGGCCGACACTTCGCCTGCCGGTACAAGACCGCCACTCGAGAACCTACAACAGTAACACCTTATAAACATACAAACAAAATATTGGCACACAAATAACCCAATTACTTAATAAAAGGCTTTTATTTCGATATTAGAGGCAGACATTTAAATTAAACTAAGTTTTAAGGATATTATCGCGTATATTTACTAAAAATACGCGATAATATCTGTAAAACTTAGTTTCATTCCGAGGTTTCATTTAAAAGTGTAGTGTTCGCGTAAATAATATATAAGAAATATATATTATTTACGCGTTACTTATATATATATATAAGAAATCATTACAGGTAAATGCTTCATTTTTACTTATATGTATATATTAGAAAATTATCTTTAAATGCTGGATCCTTCATCAGGTAATTTACTTATTCGTTTATTCATTACCGCCTATCTAATATATAATTACCTCGTAAGGAGTTATATAATAATATATAATTACCTCGTAAGGAGGTATTATTACTACTTTGGTAGGAGATATACTGTGGCAATAGTTAACATAGGCGCTTGGAATACAACCACAATTATTTATTTTCTAGTTGTTATTAGGAAGCCTCCTGGTATCGGCTCTTACGACACGATCGAGATGTGGGGTTGTATAAAATCCTACACCGTAACAACACGGTCAAGTTTTTTTTAGTACTGTATTTAAAAGTCTTTTTTTTTGATTGATGGATATACAAAGCCGGGATAATTATTGACTGAGGCATTCCATCATCAGAAGTTATAATGCATCTTTACTCTTCTTTCTTAGAAGTTGGTCGCAGGTGTCAATGGTCTTCTTAGCTGCTTACCATTAGGTGGACGGTAACCTTTTTTATAGGATAAGAGTGAAAAACGAGCACACAGGTGCTTCCCGAGAAATTGTGCAATTGGATCACCAGCTTCCTTGCAGTTCGGAGCATCAAGGTAGTTATAGACGGTGCATGCTCCGACTATAAGCATATTAACACTAGTGTTCCACAAGGCTGTGTGCTATCACTAACGCTGTTTCTTCTGCATATCAATGATATGTTGCTAACTGGTAACATTCATTGCTATGCGGGCGACAGCACTGATGATGCTCTATACACCGGCCGTGCCTATATTTCTCGGGAAAACGTCATAGAGTACCGAAACAAAAGTGTCTGAAGTCGAGTCTTTGCTGAACAAAGTCTCGGATTGAGGGCGCGACTAAATATAGTCCAGTTTAATCCTCAGAAGACACAAGTTTGCGCGTTTACCGCTAAAAAGAACCTCTTTGTCCGTATCTCCTCAGTTTCAAGGCACTCCCCTTCTATCCTCAGCCAGTATCGGAATCCTCGAAGTCGGACAGTATTTCATGCCGGCCCACCAGCTGCAACTTTACAAGGCGCAGGTTCGGTCTCACATGGCATACTGTTCCCATCTCTGGGCAGGGGCTCCCCAGTGCCAGCTCCTTCCACTTGACCGCACTTGAATCGTCGACGACTGAGTCCTTTCCGATCGGCTCGATTCATTGGTACTGCGAAGAGATGTTGCATCCCTTTGCATATTCTTTCTCATTTACCACGGGGAGTGCTCTGAGGAATTGTTCGGATTAATCCCAGCCGCCAAATTTCACGATCGCATATCGCGGCAGAACTCCCGATACCATCCACACCGTCTGGATGATTGGCGGTCCACCACTGTGCGATTTAGAAAATGTTTTCCTCCTCGCACAACTTACTTGTGGAATCGATTACCATCAGCAATTTTTCCGGACCGATACGACATAGGGACCTTCAAGAAAAGAGCCTACTCCTTTTTAAAAGGCCGGCAACGCATCTGCGATTCCTCTTGTGTTGTAGTAGTTCTTGGGCGGCGGTAGTCACTTACCATCAGGTGAGCCGCATGCTCGTTTGCCCCCCCTCCTATAAAAAAGTGATTGCTGTGGCCCATAGACATCTACATCTATCCTCGATTACAAATAAAAATGCAGATGCGTATTCACCCCTGAGGACTAGGATGGAATGCCTCGTTTCCAGTAAAAAGGGTCTCCGGTTCTCTAAACTCACCATATGAAAGACAACAGCGTTAAGCTGCTATTTTACGCTGGTATTCTGTGAGAGCGTGGTCCTCCGTGGTTCCCCGGTCGAGCCGAACGATTCGTGCTACAACTATATCAGTAATATAGCTGCAGCATGGCTCTACCACGTAAAACTTCGTTTGTCATTTCAATTATAAATTAAAAACAACTCTTAGGCATAAAAAAGACACCTAGTAATTATTTTTCAATTGTTATTTTTTTAATTATTGTTGTTTATATACCTATTACTACTATAGGTATATTTTCCAGAATAGAAATTGGAATCAATCTATCGATTTGAACACGCGGCCTTGCAGCTTCGGAACCAAACGCTTAACAATGGTCCTATCGAGTTTTTGCTGTCACCTCATTTACGATTATTCCCTGTATTTACTCAAACTAAGATCGGCCTAATTGGTTTGACGATTTGTGGACGGATTATTATATCTAAGCAATATGAGTATAAATTTTAACCGTTATTACTTGTTAATTTAACATGTAATCAGCGGTTAATTAACACGTCGTGAGAAAGTCCGCATGTCGTTTACTACAGCCAAGTCCACTTCTGAACTTAGGTCTCCCCCAAGGAATACCACAAAGCACAGTCCTGAGCCACTTGCATCCATTGACTTCTCTAACTCTTACATTTGAAGCTCTTACTAGGTCATCAGTATATTTAGTAGGAGGCCGCCCTACACTCAGCTTACCTTGCTTCCTCCTTCGCTTGCCTGCATGTATCATAATTCAAATATATTTTCAAGAACGGTGCGGCTGATTCATTCCATTCCATTCTATTAGTTTTTTTTTATAGAAGAGGGGGCAAACGAGCATGCGGCTCACTTGATGGTAAGTGACTACCGCCGCCCATGAACAACCGCAACACCAGGGTATTGCAGATGCGTTGCCGGCCTTTTAGAAAGGTGTAAGCTCTTTTCTTGAAGGTTCCTAAGTCGTATCGGTCCGGAAAATTCGCTGGTGGTAATTGATTCCATAAGGAAGTTGTGCGAGGGAGAAAACTTCTAAATCGCACAGTGGTGGACCGCCAATCATCCAGATGGTATGGATGGTAACGCGAGTTTGTGCGATGGTGAAATTGAGCGGCTGGAATTAATCCGAACAATTCCTCAGAGCACTCCCCGTGATAGATGCGATAAAATACGCAAAGAGATGCAACAGCGACGTTTTCCCGAGAAATATTGGCACGGCCGGTATATAAGGCATCACCAGTGCTGTCGTCTGCATAGCAATGAATGCTACCAGTTAGCAACATATCATTGATATGCAGGAGAAACAGCGTTGGTGATAGCACGCAACCTTGTGGGACACCAGCGTTGATAGGCTTGAAATCAGAGCATGCACCGTCTACTACGACCTTGATGCTCCGATCAGCAAGGAAACTGGTGATCCATTTGCACAATTTCTCGGGAAGCTCATAGGAAGGAAGCTTCGAAAGAAGCGCTTTGTGCCAGACCCGATCGAAGGCCTTCGCTATGTCCAAACTAACGGCCAATGACTCCCCCTTGAACTCTACTGCCTCCGCCCATGAGTCAGATAGACTAGAAGATCACCAGCTGATCGACCTCGACGAAAACCGTACTGGCGGTCACTAATCAGCTGGTGACCCTCAAGGTACATCATGAGCTGGCAGTTTATAATGGATTCCATTATTTTGGAGAAAAAGGAGGTGATGGCAATAGGCCTGTATTTGGACGGGTCTGAGCGGTCGCCTTTTTTAGGGATCGGGTGGACCACAGCTGTCTTCCATGAATTGGGGACTACGCCTTGGGAGTAGGAGTACCGAAAAAGACGCGTTAAAACCGGTGCCAACTCCGGAGCACATGTCTTCAGCACAATGGGAGGGACTCCATCGGGCCCACTTGACTTGATGACGTCCAGGGAGAAGAGTGCTTTGCGAACCGAGCGCTGTGTAAACCGCACATCCGGCATGGAGCACTTACACCACGGGATGGTCGGTGGTGTGTTTCCCCCGTCATCTAGAGCCGAGTTGGACGCAAAAAGAGAGCTCAACAGATCGGCTTTCTCCTTTGCGGCATGGGCCAGTGAGTCGTCCTCTGTGTGCAGAGATGGAAGAGATGGCTGACAGAAATTCCCTTGGACAGCCATGGTGAGAGACCAGAATACACGGGTTCCCAAAGGAAGGCTAACTAGCTTCTCGCCAATTCTGCCGATGTGCTCAGACCTTGCCTTGGCCATGACGCTTTGGAAGGACCTGGAGGCAGATTTATACTTCTTTTTAAGTGCGCTGGTGTTTACATCCTGAGACGTTGATACGTCAGCCCAGGCCCGGTAGCACTCCTGCTTATAGCGTGATGCTATTTTACAGGAGCGACCAAACCATGGCTGGGATCTGCCACCGATGGGTACCACAGAGGATGGAATAAAAAGTTCCATACCCTGAAGTACCATATCAGCAACATAATCGGCAACAACGCTGGGATCTTCCGGCGAGAAGCAAACCCACCCCCAAGGGTAGGATGCAAAAAAAGACCGCATCCTGTCCCAATCAGCTGACCTATAGTGCCAAACACGGCGGCAAGCTGCAGATCGCAACTGCTATTGGAGCGTGAGTGGCACCGTACTCCGGATCAGACAATGGTCCGAAGAGTCCAGAGGGGCATCGACGGAGACCTGATATCCGTCCGGATGAGAGGTCAAAAGAAGGTCCAACAGGGAAAGTACATGGTCTTCCACATCTGGGATCCGCGTAGGCGAAGTAACCAGTTGTGTTAGACCATATGCCAAAACAAAGTCATAGACAGATCTACCCGCATGATCGGTTATACGAGAACCAAGCCATTCAGCGTGGTGGGCGTTAAAATCACCGAGTATCACGATCTCTGCGGATGGGACCTGTTGTAGCACGGAGTCTGTAGCCATTTGGACGCGGTCGATGAGTCGGTCTGTGTCGGCATTACCGCTATGAAACCTAAAGAGGCACCCGTAGACGCGGGGATGGTCGTCGCTGTCTACGCGCAGCCATAGGATGGACAGGTCCGTACCTTCAAGACTGCCGAGGCGTCGAAAACAGATGTCCTCTCTGACTTATACACAAACTTGAGCCCGGGGCACATATGAGTATTCGAATTTGTACCCCGGGTAGGAGACATATGAAGTATCAGCCGGAGAGGAAACCTGAGTCTCGGTTAAAATGAGCAAGGCCGGCTTCGCCGTCTCTAGATGGTAATGGACAGCGTTAAGGTTGGAATGAAGTCCCCTGATGTTGCAAATATTCACGGATAGCGTGACAGGGGTCACCTTGGTTGTATTGCTCCGCTTGCCCCGAGCAGCATTAGTCGCGAGCGGAATTTTGCCCCCACAAAAACGCGAAACCGCGGGACAGCCTCAGCACCCACACTCAGGAGTGAAGTAGTTTGGTCGTGGATGCTCAGCGAGGGATTCTCCAGGGGTGCTGGTACCCTCCTGGGGTAGTCTTTTATTTCATTCCACTACCATGTTGATGGGGGGGGGGGGAAGATTGGGCCGGTCACCTGCACTCACCAAGCGCAAACAGAGGTAAACCTCTACTTCACGCTGGTATTCTGTGAGGTCGTGGTACCACCCCGGTTCGAGCTGGCCTATCCGTGCGACAGCAAAAGCTATCGCTTAGCTCTACCACTGTAAAAATGTGTGTCCAATTTTTGCCTAATAGTGGGTCTTTATTAAACTACTATTACATTAATTTGTTTTTATATTTTGTGGAAAATACGCACATTAAAACGTCTAATAATTTAACTCTTAGAAGCTATCGTTTTACTGAAAAATTTTGGGTGTTTTTTAGCTTTGAAATTATAGTTTTTCAATAAAAGTTGCCATGCTGATATCGCATCTTCCATCAAATTTTCTCTTTCATACCCTGAATAATTTTGGTCAATTGTAATGTATTTTTATTTATTCAAATATACACCTACATGATACGAACCTTTACTCATTTGAAAACCTCAAATTTATTTACATAATATTGTAAAGGCACAAAGTCGGAGCATACATTATCAAAAGTAATATAATCATTAGATAGGATTGTAAGTAACAAGCATGGTGTCTTAAGTAATAAGGTGACATCAAATTTTTAACAATAGAGCAGATATTGGACTCAAGGGAAAGTTTAAAATATGATCATTATCGAGAGATGTTTTTCTAAAATGTAGACTGTCGTAAACCTAAATTTGACACACATACAAGCGCGCACTACGCAGGCATGCATGCACGCACGCACACACAAACTCAACCCTCCCCCTCCCCCACACGCATGCTCACGCATGCACGCACGTACACACGCATACACTTTTTTCATTCCACGCTCATTACTATTGTACATGACGCAACTAAGTTGTGAAATAAAATTCACAGGAACAAAAATGTTATAAACTAACTATATTTTGGGATAAGACTAATTTTACGGATTTATCGCGTCTAACTTAATTTTTTTTATTTCCGACGTTCCGGGCACTTTATAGCACCCATGAGGTGTTGGACGTCCTGATGCCATAGTTAATGAAGACGACCTTCAACTTTTAATTATAATTAAAAGTTAGAATATTTTAGAAGTATATGTAGAAGGAAGAAGTGTGGCACAAAAAGCATGAGAGTAGAATAAATGCTGTAGAAATGCGGTCATTAAGGAGTATGTTAGGGATTAAGCTAAATGACAGAGTGAGAAATTGTTTAATAAGAGAAGAGTGTGGTTTGCAAGATGATTTTGTGATCAGGATTAAGAAAGGAATGCTTCGGTGGTTTGGCCATGTAGAAAGAATGAATGAGGAAAGAGTGACAAACCAAATCTATGTTGCAGAGGTGAACGGCATAGTCGGGAAGGGTCGCCCTAGGCGAAAGTTTATCGACCAAATCGGCGATATATTAAAAATGGGCCATATCAAGAGTACCTTTAACCGACGAGCGTGTATGCGTAGGTATATGGATGTGGAGGAAGCGAGAGAGGTGTGTCAGGATCGTGCCAAATGGAAGTCCATAATCTCTGCCTACCCCTCTGGGTGACAGGCGTGAGTGTTTATGTATGTATGTATATGTAGAAGAATGTTAAGAATTTGCGAAAATTTATGAAATTATTATATTTTTGAAACTCAAGCGACTAATAAGCTTATACGTTTAGTCCACGTGATGGTAAGTGATTACTGCAGCCCATAGAAAACTGCAACCAACTTAAAACAAAGAAGGCTATTGATGTGTCGTCACCACTGAGGGCAAAGGTGCAATGATTCACAGGCTGTTCAAGTGGTTCTCTATTACATTTAGACTAAAATGTAGTTGCGTAGTCCAGTGACTAGCAAATAAAAATATAGTAGTTTAGTCCAGTGACTAGCAAACTAAAATATAGTAGTGTAGTCCAGTGACTAGCAAACTAAAAAAATAGTAGTGTAGTCCAGTGACTAGCAATCTAAAATATAGTAGTGTAGTCCAGTGACTAGCAAACAAAAATATAGTGGTGTAGTCCAGTGACTAGCTAACTAAAATATAGTAGTGTAGTCCAGTGACTAGCAAACTAAAATGTAGTACTGCAGTCCAATGACTAGCAAACTAAAATATAGTATTGTAGCCCAGTGCCTAGCAAACAAAAAGATAGTAGTGTAGTCCAGTGACTAGCAAATTAAAATATAGTAGTGTGGTCCAGTGACTAGCAAACTAAAATGTAGTACTGCAGTCCAATGACTAGCAAACTAAAATATAGTAGTGTAGCCCAGTGACTAGCAAATAAAATGTAGTTGTGTAGTCCACTAAATAGCAGAGTATTTAGAGGCAGAAATAAGTAAGAGGGTAGTACCCAGACGGATATTAATCCTAGGAAGCCAGGAAAATAGTCCTATCGCCTAACGGTACATTAGAAAAATATAAACACTCAAGTGGTAGAATCACGCTGCAGCTATATTATGGTTGTTGCATAAGTCGATCAACTCGACAGGGTAGGACCACGCTTTCTCAAAATATCAGCGTAAAATAGTAGCCTGCTGTATTTCTTATGGTGAGTATAGAGAACTGGAGACCCATTTTTACTGGAAACGAGACATTCTATCGTAGTCCTCAGGAGTGCCAACGCATCGGCATTTACTTTTTAATTGAGGATAAATGTAGATGTGTATGGGGCACAGTATCCACTTACCATCAGGTGGACTGTGAGCTCGTTTGTCACCCTTATTCTATAAAAAATACTTTTTTTTGCACTTAACACCATGTAGACCTCGTTTTCCAACATTACCCCCAATCCCTTCATTTTCATTAAAAAATGTAGACATTCTAATATTTGGTTCATTACAACAAGTTCCCTTGAGTTTGTTTCTGTCATTACGTTATTAAAATCCGCTAAAAGTTTTTCAATGAAGTGTCAAATAGCTTAAATAATATAATGTCGCTTGACAAAATAAGACCACAACAATTTATAACACAAAGTTGTACTACATTATGAAGTGTTTAAAATTGTAAATTAAAAGCGAAAATAAGAGGTCTGAGAATATAATATTTCAAGTAAGTACATTATGTAAGACTAAACTGTATAATACATAATGATTTCTTATATTTACGCGAGTGCTACACATTAAATAAAACTAATTTAACGAAATTTATCGCGTTTAATTTTACCTTTTTAATTCTCAACGTTTCGGGCCATTTACAGCACCCATGGCCGCGGGACACTGAGGTGTTTGACGTCAGAGGTTTTTGAGACTACATTTCATCATCATCATTACAGCCTTTCATAAGTCCACTGCTGAACATAGGCCTCCCCCAAGGAATGCCACAAAGCACAGTCCTGAGCCACCTGCATCCATCGACTTCCTGCATGTCTTACCAGGTCGTCACTCCATCTAGTGGGGGTCGCTTACACTTCGCCTACCGGTACGAGGCTGCCACTCGAGAACCTTTCTTCCCCATCGGTTGTCGGTTCTTCGAGCTATATGGCCGGCCCACTGCCACTTCAGCTTACTAATCCGTTGGGCTATGTCGGTTACTCTGGTTCTACTGCGGATATCCTCATTTCTAAGTTTATCGCGCAGAGAAACCCCGAGCATAGTCCATAGCTCGCTGAGCGACCTTGAGCTTCCTCATACGGCCAGCAGTGAAGGACCACGTCTCAGATCCGTAAGTCATCACTGGCAACACGCACTGGTTGCACAATTTCGTTTTCAGGTTTTGTGGCATGTCTAACGAGAAGATGTGTCGGAGTTTCCCGAACACTGCCCAGCCGAGTTGAATCCGTCGATGACCTCTCAGTCGAAGTTGGATTTACCTAGCCGGACTATTTGTCCCAGATAAACATACTCGTCAACAATTTTGAGCTTAGTGCTCTCAACAACTACCGGCAGAGGTGTGACATGGACGTTAAACATGATTTTTGTTTTGTCCATGGTCATCTTAAGATCTATCCGTTGGGAGACATTATTGAGGTCATTGAGCATGCTTAGGTCCTCCAGCGATTCTGCCATAAGGACTATATCGTCGGCAAATCGAAGGTGAGTGATGTACTCGCCATTGATGTTAATATCGTATCCTTTCCAGTCCAGCAGCTTGAATACGTCTTCCAATGCAGCGGTGAAGAGTTTCGGTGATATAACGTCGCTCTGTCTTACACCTCTCTACAGTTGGATAAGTTTCGTACTCTGATTCTGTACTCGGATAGCCATCGTAGCTCTATTGTACAAACACTTCAGCACTTCGATATACCGACAGTCAACTTGGCACTTGATCAACTGAGCCCAAATTTCGACGGAATCAAAGGCTTTCTCATAGTCCACATACGCAAGGCAAAGTGGCAGATTATACTCCTCTGTCTTCTGTACAATTTGCCGAAGGGTGTGTATGTGGTCCATGGTACTAAAGCCTTTTCGGAAACCGGCTTGTAAATATTAATTAAAATTAGACTACATTTAGCTTTTGAATATTAATTTTGATACTATACTATACAATTTATATTTCCGAAAGTCATCACTCTTTAATTTTGGAGTGAAATGAAACTGTAATCTAATATATCTATTTCTCGGCTTAAATTTTTATACCTAGTTTAATGTACCGTGTGCAATCATCGCGTTATTGAAAGAATTAAAGAAGAAATTGTTATGTTCTTCATATCTCCTATTAATTGTGTACATGGTAGGTACTTTATTCGATAAACCCGTCTTTAAATGATCGTTTTCTTTTAGTATAAAATTTAAAAGGCGAATGAACTTACAGTTATTTTATGGGAAGTGGTACTCCTTGGACACAAACAAAGAAGGAACTTCAAAAAAAAATGGCATACGCCTGAGGATTAAGATGGAATGCCTCACAGCCTATAACTAAACTGACTCTCTATATCCTGCAGGCCGGAACACAACGTACGCCCTCCTACTTGCCGACAGAAATATTACTCACTACTAAATTCCAAACGAGCAAATGTGACGAACAATGAGCTTGGATCTATTATTTGTAGGCTATGCAAATACTTTATGCCGACCCCGCAGCGCCATATGCTAATACCAGCGCAGTCACTGCGTTACCGAACCTTCGTCGTACCATAATATTACCCTACTTAAGGCTTGTAGTAGATTATGTAGGTGTGAAATACTTACATATCTTCCCCCAATTTTCGGGTGAATGAGTACTAACGGATAGAAAATATTATGAAAAAAAAATCTTACGTCCAACCTCAAAGATGTCTCGGCGGACGGTGGCAATTCTTTGAATGAATTGTTAAATTTTTTTTCATAACATAAAATATAAACGAAATAGTGAAAACTGTTCTCAACATGATGTGTTAAATAATAAGGCTTTTCATTTGATGTAAGTTTTACTCGGTTTTATTATGGAATTTCTGTGAGGTACTACCTTTAAATAGCGATTTAGTGCCATCTTTAAGACTTTTTTTAGTCGTATCGAGCCAAATATTAGAAGTCGCGTATCTGTCATTTACAGCACAGTTAACTTTAGGTTACTTACTCTTATTAAACAGTTAACTTAGCCTGATTTTTCAATGACAGATAAAGTTATTCAATGAAAAAATTATAATCTGACAGAATATAAAAGTGAAACCATTGAACTATTTTATTCATACAATTGCAATTTTTATTTTTCTATATATTTTGCCCAGGAATGACTTTTGTCTGACGATCGCAAAGTCAGGCTTAAATAAAGTAATTCAGTGTCGGCTTTAGCTTACAGTAATGCTCGTATTTAATAAAATGTCACGTTAAATTTGAAGAATCGTTTATAATAGACTATCTAAAGTGAAAAGCTAGTTAAATAATATTTTCTAAAAATGTTTAATCCAACGAAACTTCGAAACATGAATTCCACTTTGGGGAGGGTTCACTGCTCACTCTTGTCAAAACTCTTTATACTGTTTTTACGCGACTGCTCCAGAAGAAGGGTTAGACTTTTTCGATACATATGAGACGGTGTATGTATATACGTACATAATATATATACATACACTCTCTCATATAAGCGAAACAATTGAAATATATTTTGTTCATACGCCTCTGTTTTGTTTGTGTTGTTTTTATCCTTTATATAACGTGTATTTCCTTTGAAAAAGTTTTGCCACGTTAAAATAGAGAAAATAATATATTAAAAGCCAAAATGTGTATTTGGACAAAGGTTTTTATGACATATATAAGAAAATATTGGGTTAGAACATGACGAGGGTTTAATGGCATGGGTGTGTTAAAACAAGCGTATTTAGAAGTTCTTGTAACTGTAATATTTTTGCCTCAATATTATGTTTTAATTCAACTCTTGAATGTGTTTTTGTATAGTTCATTCAGCAAAAAGATAACCGAGAGAGAACAGAAACGCTATGAACGTTGTGTGGGAACTTGACAGATAGTTTGTCTGTGTTTTACACTATGATAAGTTGAATAAGGCCTCTTATAGAATAAAGTCTACAAGAAGATAATAGTCACGTTTAAATCATATTTTCTGATTTGTGTTTAATATAGGCTAAATAAAAATCATGAAGCTTATCGAATAAATATGTAAATGACGCAAAAATAATTATTTTGTATTCATAACAAACAAGTCGAACTAAATTTGAGAATTATTATTTATCTTAAAGATACTTAAACATTCATAACATATTCGTATTTGTCACGTTAATTACCAATAAATCAATCATTCATTCAATATTATTGTTGTATTATATTTATTATTGTTTAATCTGGGTGCACGGCAGTGCCACCGCCAAGTCGAGCAAAAAAGCGGCACGGTCGTACCATCCTTTTCTCGAAGCAGTTCAGGCCATTTTCGAAACCCTATAACTTCGTTGTGGATAAAACTAGAAGCCTGAATTTTCAGTAAACAAGCATGCATTGTATAAAGACGGCATATTTCAAATTTCATTTAATTTAAACCAGTAGTTTAAGAATTATAACTAGTCAAAGTTTCTTAATTTTGTCACTCACTGACTGACCGATCATCAAAGGCACTTTAAGGCACTTCTAGCAGACGCAGAAGCATGGTCTTTGGAACACAATTAATGTTTAGTGTATAAATCAAGAAAAAATTAAAATAGTTTGTAATTTCGCCCCAGTTTTCTAGATACACCAACTGCATAAATAACTTTGTAACCCTATATAAATAGTATTACAAAGTTACATTTGCAGTGAATGAATCAGTTTACCTGTATATGTATAATATTAATGGAATAATAGATGTAGATAGGTACCTAGATATAATTATGTTCAAAGGTAACATGTAAAATGATCAACGGAATGAAAAAACAAGAATGGGACATGTCTTGTGAAGTTGTACCAAAATCCCGCAAAGTATTAAGTGGACTAAATTGCCCGAAAATCCGTAGATGGTATTCAAGAAGTAGATGGTATCGAAAAGGAAAAAAGTAGGACTATCTACGAAAATAAATGAGATGCCATCAGAAACATAACTTGTAAAAAAAGCCAAGTGTCGCAACTCAGTTCTTCTATCGTAAAAAGTTGTGAGATCCATGTAATACCAAGTCGGTTAATTTCTTCAGTCCCTACTTAAGGGTCCTTCTGTTTCAATTATTATGTAATTAGCTACCTAACCTAACAACATCTTATAGTGACCATATCAATATTAAAAACCTTTTATGTTTTAAATACATAGATTGACTTGGCAATCGCACTAAGTAATCTAAATTAATATAATATGTATTACTTATGAGATATATTGTGTTTTCATGCGATGGCCGAGTCAATCGATTTATTTAAAACATAAAAGATTTTTAATATTGATATGGTCATTATAAGATGTTGTTAGGTTAGCTAATTACGTAATAACTTGAGACAGAAGGACCCTTAAGTAGGGACTGAATAAATTAACCGATTTGGTATTACATAGATCTCACAACTTTTTACGATAGAAGAACTGAGTTGCGAGACTTGGCTTTTTTTACAAGTTATGTTTTTGATGGCATTATATTACTGAACACCAATACACACTAAAAAATATACAACTGCAATATATGATCCAAAGCGATTTAATCCAAACAACATTGTTACGCAAAGAACTGTTGTTCACATCAAATTTCATTCGGACAATCATTAGAGCCCTTCACAAGTCCACTGCTGAGCATAGGCCTCCCCAAGGAATGCCACAAAGCACGGTCCTGAGCCACCTACATCCATTGGTTTCCTCTATGTCTTACCAGGTCGTCACTCCATCTAGTGGGGGTCGCCCTACACTTCGCCTGCCGGTACAAGGCTTCCACTCGAGAATCTTTCTTCCCCATCGGTTGTCGGTTCTTCGAGCTATATTTCCGGCCCATTGCCACTTCAGCATACTAATTCTTTGGGCTATGTCAGTTACTCTGGTTCTACTGCGGATATCCTCGTTTCTAAGTCTACATATCACTCAGAGAAACGCCGAGCATAGCTCTCTCTATATCTCACTGAGCGACTTTCTACTTCCTCATACGGCCAGCAGTGAAGGACCACATCTCAGACCATAGGTCATCACTAGCAACACGCACTGGTTGTACAATCTAGTTTTGAGGTTTTAAGGTATGTCTGACGAGAAGATGTGTCGTGATCTCCCGAACGCTGCCCAGCCGAGTTGAATCCGTCGATTGACCTCTCGGTCGAAGTTGGACTTACCTAGTCGGACTATTTGTCCCAGGTAAACATATTCGTCCACAGCTTCGAGCTCAGTGCTCCCAACAACTACCGGCATAGGTGTGACATGGACGTTAAACATGATTTTTGTTTTGTCTATGTTCATTTAAGACCTATCCACCCTAGCCACCGTAGCCAGGAATAGCGGGGCCCCGGAGATGGGGGGAAGGAGAGTTTATTAGTGTCATTGGTCATGGGGGGTATATTGCCATAGTTGCCACGCTTGGCGAGCGGGTTGGCAACCGCAGTTTTTAATTTTTTTGCTGTTATCAGAAAGATGCTGCTGCCCATCCTCTGTCTCAGTTTCCCTCTGCTGCCTTTTACTACAGCCACGGGATGATATGGGGTAGTGGGTATTCTTAACCGCCATTACACGGGAAACAACGAATGGCGAAATACTATATTATAATAGCTTGTTTTATTTTACATTACAATACATGTTGAAGTACAAGGAGTAAGTAATAAAATATTAAATGTAAACAACATTTGATTTCAAATATAGGTTTATTATCAATCACCGGGGCTTCAGCAAACACAAACCACTTTATACGATAAAATTGGGAAATAAACTTTATATTGCTCTCCGAGCTGTTCGCTAAAATATTAACAGGGCTCTTTGCAAATACCCGATAAAATTGTAATCACGATACTAACATTTCTTTTTTATGAACAGGCTCTTAAAAGTGACACCGGTTTTATTTCATACTTTGTTTGGTCGTGGAACGAATAGGGGAGATCTCCCTCCGCGCAAAGTTCAACCCGGGGAGCGGCCAACGCTTCATATGGCAGTTCCAAGCTAGTATTTCGGAACATTAATAGCGCGATCTAAGCTACGGCGCGTTACGCTAATGGCGAGACGACATCGCCGCTACACTTTGTTTCATAATTATTACAGTACCTAATAAGCAGGTTAGGCACACTATTATCTAATAAGAAAGCTTGCTGAATGCTTGACGATCCACCGCAGTGAGTCTTTAGGAAAATTATATGCACGATTCTTCTATCCCATATCATCCTGTGGAGGTTGTTAGAGGCGTCTGGGGAAAACTTATAAATAGCAACATTTTCCATCAGGAAAATGTATCAACAACTTACTAATAATAATGAAAAATTGCGGCTGTAACCTACCAATCAAGTATGTTAACTGAATCTAAGAGAAAGACAATCTGAAAGAAGGCTTATATTGAGATGTTGACTTATGGATGCGGATGGAGCTTAATTTTCTTATAGAGTAAGGGCGACAAATGAGCACAATGATGAAGTGGCATCTGCAGCCTATAGATATCTACACAAGCTGCTATTTTACGCTGGTATTCTGTTAGAACGTGGTCCTACTCCTGTCGAGCCGACCCATTCGTGCTACAACCATAATATAACTGCATCATAGCTCTACCACGTGATTGTTACGAAATAATAAAATGGAAATTATATTTAAAAATTGTAGTCTAATTTAAAATTTCTTATTGATTATATTTAATCTTGTAACTTATACTGTTAGTAACTGAGACTGTTTTATTTAGATTAAAATTGAATTCCAAATTTTTTATTTCTTTTGTAACGTGAAACAAAAATAAAATGTTTATTTGTTGCGAATCATTTTAATAGAAACATAATAAAATACAATAACAAATGCATTTTATTTATTGGGTTGCCTAAAAGATTGTGGCGGCACGCGGGGTTCGAACCCGGGTTAACAGTGAGCTCTAACCATCTGAGCTACGTTATGTTTCAAAGAAGACAATGGAAGGAAACCTGAGCGGAAGGAACATAATGTTATTAATTCCACTCTATTTCACTAATTATCAAGGTACAGTACTAAGAAATACAAACAAAAGCCTTTTTCTTATGCTTTGCAAAGAAAATAGTTCATAATTTTCCTTAAACTTTGTAGTCGAGTCCCAATTTGACGCGACTTAGTAAATGATAAAAGAATTAAATATTTTACAATAATAAAGGAAGAATATTAAATACTACATCAGAATTAACATAGCATTGGTTGTTTATTTTGTTTTAATTATGTTTGTCTTTATGCAAAACTACTAAAGATTGTACTTTTTTGTTACAAAACTGGCTAAACATTTTTTGAAAATAATAAATTAATTTCGATTGAGAATTGTGGTAATAATGAAAAGTGCAAATATAAATAATCTTACATGTTTGGTTTACTGTAGAATAAAACACCTTTCTTAGCAGTTTCTCATGTTTTCTACCTAATTTGCAGAAAAAATAAAAAAAAATTATCAACACGCGGCCATTTCACGTTGGGTAAGCAAAAAGCAACGCGTGCTCAAATCATATCATAATATCAAAATGAAAAATTATCATCTATGTATACATTATCAATCAATCAATAAATTTGTTGAGTAAGTTTGTCAATCAAAAAAGTAAAAAAAAAATCGGTGCTATTAATCTCAAACATAATCTTGTGCAGAGAATCGCTTTTGATCCAGATATAAATCCCTGTCGTCGGTCGAGATAACTTGAAATATTTATTGATTTCGGGAGCCGCTTACCTACTTCCCTTCAAAAGGGCCACGTTATCTTTAGGCGAGTACGCGAGGCCCAGATGCGACCTCGGAATACGATGTTATTTATAATAATAATGGCAATTCAATCCGCACGATACGCTTCTGTAAAAATACTCTATCTTTCGCAACATGAAATAAGCCTCTTAATGAAATTTCAACGAAGTTATTTATTTTATTGAATTGTTATCAATAAAGTCCAAGACTTGGCTACATTATTATTAGTATTGTAGCTTGATTTGTAAACAATTTGAAATGATAGTTCGATCTTTACTTCATGCGAATATGTTTGTCACCGTGATGTGTAAAAATATAATTATGTAAGCGTAACTGGCGTAAGGGAATTAAAATAATGGAACCTAAAAGTTACGTAATAGTAAAGAATACGTTTTATTTTCTATGGTTTATTCCTTCATTCTCATTTTCACACCTGTATTGTTTTTCTTTATTCCATGTGCTATGAAAGTTTTTTGCGTTGCTATTTCTGCAAGTTAACCTTATTCCACTCTTCACTATTCACTCCGCCATCTTCATAAGTCCATTAGGTTCACAGCTGATCATGGGCTTTTTATATATAATATACTTGAAAAAAAATCTGATAGTTCTTCTGGATCAGATCAGGAAACCCTCTCCAAAATGCTCATCATGCACGTTTCGTAGTTTCGT
This sequence comes from Parnassius mnemosyne, assembly GCA_963668995.1. Lineage (NCBI taxonomy): Eukaryota > Metazoa > Arthropoda > Insecta > Lepidoptera > Papilionidae > Parnassius > Parnassius mnemosyne. The sequence goes on along the minus strand of CAVLGL010000082.1, from coordinate 61,017,174 downwards.
TGGATTATACATTTATAGAAAATATTTTATAAGTAGGCTTTCACTTTAGATAGTATATTATAAATGATTCTTCAAATTTAACGTGACATTTTATTAAATACGACCATTACTGTAAGCGGAAGCCGACCATGAATTATTTTATTTAAGCCCGACTTTACAATCGTCAAAACAAACCGTTAGTATTGAATTGGCAATACACCCGGCAGTTTTTAATTGTCTCGAACACCAAGCTTGAAACAATATATTTATAAGTTATAGCCTAAATATTATTCTGATGTATGAGCTATATAATTGTGTAGTTGCATTGAAATCAGTTTAATAGTTTTTACGTGAAAGAGTAACACATCCATACATCCTCACAACCTTTAACGTTTATAGTATTAGTAGGATTAGTGGAATATAAAGCGAAACGACTGTCATTATTGTGAAATGTTTTCTTGCCGGGCTACTTTTTTTCAGACCGTTGATAATTCTTATAGACTGTTTTTGACATTATTAAACTTTTATAATATCCGTAGCTTTACCCCAAATAGTAATGGTATACCTTATTATAGAATGAATACACTGGTGTCTTTTTATCTAATAATTGCTTGAGTTTAAATAATGTATGATTACCGCTAGATATTTTCTTACAATTAACGTATACCATAATGCTGCAATTTTAATATCAATAAATCAAATCGTAAGCAATGAAAAACCTTTGATAGTTCACAAAAAAAAAAACATTGGCACATCTATTCCAGCTGTCCAAAGATTCTAGAATGAAATAAATTGCTTTTCTTATGGCCATTTCGGTCGATAGTCCATTTCTAAATCCAAATTGTGCCGTTGTAAATAAATGATTTTTTTCATTGTATTCTAGATTTTATAATGGCTTTTAATATTTTTGGTAAAGTCGGCAATATACAAACTGGCCTATAAATACTGGATTTGAGTATTGAGTACGTCGGGGAATATGCCATTGGTTAAGCACGAATTGACAACAATAAATATCAATTCAAATAAATTATTTTTCTTTCTAATAAGATTACTTATTGTCCTTATGCTCATATCGTAAATGTCTAATGTAGATTTTTGCTTCATGCTATTATTTTTATTTGAATAATATTTTAAGACAAATAAAGGAACTGTGAAATTTACGGCGAGAGCTCAGCCCTTCAAAACAACATGGCTCTATATGCAAGGTTATTTTGCAATAACCGGCCAAATTTGCAGAGAAGGTCCAGAATATTTGGGCTGAATAATAGGATTGGCTGGGATCTACCTCCGAGCGGCCACCCCGCGCAACCGCATCACTAGCTACTTTAACATGTGGTGATGGCTGAAGATCCCATCATGTGGTGCTAGGCAAGGGGCCGCTTGGCTTGCTACTACCCTCCTGTCGGAGTAATACGTGAAGTAGTTCACTGCGTTCTCTCTGTGAGCGGAAGAACCAGTGCCTTCGGAGGCCTCGGCTAGCTTTGCTCAGAAGACCAGTATGGACTTCTGAGCAAAGCTATCCAAGGCCCGATCTTAACGTTGGCCGACCGCAGGTAGTTGGAGGCTCAAGTAGCGCGCCAGCCACATGACAAAGGCTACCCTGCCAATTCGCGAAAGATCCCGAAGTGCTCCACCGTGAAAGTTGGCGACTGGATGGGAGGACCCGGTGGCCATTTTAGGCGGCTCGGGCGTCCCCACGGTATCCAAATGAGCTCCCCATCAGTTGGCTAAGTTCTTGAGTCTTCAGTTAGTATATTGAGCGGCGCCTCGATTTTTAAACTATTTTCCCACCAAAAACATGGAAGCAAAATGAAAAAAGGTGCTTTGATGTTTCAGGGTTTTCTGCAATGTGGCTTTTGGTGGACACCGGTGTAGAGACAACCCTCTATGCCTGTATCTATCGATTGCACAGCGAAGGCCAGGAGACGACTAGGCTCATTGAATACTTGACAGGGATGACAGATAAAGCCCAACAACGGTATCCGTCTGCGGAGCTAGTTTCCCCGAGGATTTTAACGCCCACAACGAAGACTGATTGTTTCCATAGGAGAAAACTGACCATGCTGGGAATTCATAACCTCATACCGCCATCTCCATTCTTCTACCGAAGTACCAGACGTAATGCAGATTACCATCCACACTTGGTTGATATTCCGAATATTTGCACTAAGCGCTATAAATCATCTTTCATAATGCGCACTGCCAAGTAGTGGAATAAGCTGCCAGCGTTTGTTTTTCCGAGTGCATATGACCGTAACCTCTTCAAGGTGCGTGTTAACAGGCTTCTCCTGGGTAAACTGGTTTCATCGTAGACCTCATCTTTGCCCTCGGGCTAGATCGAGGTCATGATTGAGTTCATTTTTAATTAAAAAAAGTAATATTAACGTCATAAATTTAAAAAAGTTAATTTTTTTTAAATTGATGAAAAACTAATTTTAAAAAATCTCAAAAATTCTGTCCTTTTTATCTTTTGAATTGAAAATACGTGGTAATGCATTATTATAACTAATTTTCATTCATAAATGTCTAATGCCTACTACTTTACTACGCACGTATACATTTGTAATGGTCAATCGGTTGGCAAAAACGTTGTGAATTAAATCGCACACAGAGAAGCGCGCGTACTCGTAGTAGTTGCCCATAAATCATATTCAATTTGGGATAATTTCAAATAAAAGTAGAAGCCTTATTTACTCGTATTTTCAAAAACTGCCATAACGGTATAATATCATTATTTATATATACTTGAACGTAAGTTTAAGGCTACTCCTTGAAAAATTACGCTATATATGTAGGTATATTAAAAACAGATAAAATTAAAAGACTTTATAATAATGAGGTATTGGCGATCTCACAAGTCATCTACAATATTTCTTTTTGTGAATAGCGACCGATTGGCCATGTTAGTCTTAGAATGCACTTCGAACTAAGGTTCGCGAAAGTCGCAAGTGACGATTACTACGACATTGGTGAATATTATCAGTCTGAACGACGGGGGGCGGCCAATCTCAATGGAGACTAGCCATCATCACATGAAAGGATTAAAGTGTTTTCAAGCAGAGGTGCACTCTAAATTCTTTCATTCCAATTGTCCGATAGAACGGCAATCCGATACGACCAGAGAGAAATCCACCGTAGTACTAACGGCTTTACGTGCTTTCCGCGGTACGGGGGTGAAACTTCGCCAACTTCCACGCTGCTACTGAGAGTATCTCGATAGAAAAATATTAATTACTAATTTTTTCCCAACGTTCAGCAGTCGCGTTTACGACTACTAGTCCAGCGATTATATTGACTCTCATATAATTTAGCCGAATCATAACAATGGGGGCACCGTCTCTTGGAGGCGGATACAGTTCTGAGGGTGGCCAACTCAGAGGGAGTTCTAGAGAAAAGGCACCACCTAACGAAATGGAAAACCCTTTATCTATTATCATAAACTTTTAATAAGTCAATTCCGAGAATTACAAAATGCTGTTCCATTTTCGGCCTTTGCTTTTATAATTGTATATTTATTTAAATGCATACATTAAATTTTATACAACTAACAACGTTATTTAATACATTTTGAAACATTAACCTATTATTTATATACACTTTAATGCATAAAACACCTAAATAAAGAGGATTACAAAGGCGGGCTAAATATAAAATAAAATGCCTTTCAGCGGTCGCTCACAGTCACTGTTAATAAAATTGTAAGCTACAAGCTACAATATTTTAAATTTTAGAATTTATGTTATACAAATAAATATAATTGAAGTGTCTGTTTGTAATGTCAAAATTACAGTTTTTTTACTAAATTCATATGAAAGTAAATACGGTACCTATAACTAAAATATTATTTTTAAAATTTTTGTCTGTCTGTCTGTCGGTCTGTTTGTTCCGGGTAATCTCTGAAATGGCTGGACCGATTTTAAAGGGACTTTCACTGGCAGATAGCTGATAGCTAGTGTTAAATAAAATGTAAATACAAAACTAACTGTAAATTTTAAAGTGCGAATGTCCTATACCGTTCGTTGGGTGTCGTAAAAGGCGACAGAGGGGACAAACCAGAAGATGGGCACCAGCGACTTGCTACTAACAATTAAAAAACACATGAAACCGCGTCCTAAGCGTGGCAACTATAGCCAATATTTTGCAATCCATGGGGAAAGTCTGTATTCAATAGTGGTCCGTAACGGTAAACCAATGTCAGACGTGTTACAAGTTTTATTAATAGTATCAACGAGTTGTGGATTAGTGATAACTTTGGGTTTTAGCAGATTTAGAATGTCAAATATCCTAATATTTGTGGCCTTGGTCCATAAGCTTGCGAGAAAGATTACGGTATTTTACTGCCGACTCGTCGTTATACTGCGAGCCTCGCTTGTCGGCTTACAAAACCGCGGTTTTGAGATGATCAACCAACTAGCTTTACCGGTGGGGCAACCAAGACCGCGTTAAAATTTTCCTGTCAATCCTTAAGCCTCATATTAAACTTACCGACGGCCGTAAAATCTGTGGATATTCTTTATTATTATTAAATTTTATTGTGATTTTTAAGTCAGTTTTTTTTTGTTTTATAGTTTTATACGCTACGGCTATATGTTATGGCTCCAGCATGGATGAGTCAGTTCGACCAGGAAAGGACTCGTAAAATGGAAAAAAAATGCTGCCGTGTTTCGTATACTTAATAAATATAATAATATCCACTGACTACCGCTAAAAAGAACCCCTTAGTCGTATCTCCTCAGTTTCAAGGCACTCCCTTTGCTGCCTCAGCTAGTATCGGAAACCTCGGCATCGATTTACCGAATAGTATGCAGTTGCTTGGTCACTTGGAAGGGAAGGCCAAATTGGCCTCAAAAAAGCTTGGCGTGCTCAGCAGAGCGAGACAGAATTTTATGCCTGCACATTTTTCATTTTGCACTTTACAAACCGCAAGTTCGGCCTCATCTCTGGGCCGGGGCACCCCAGTGCCAGCTCTTTCTGATCGGCTCGATATACTGGTGCTGCGTAGGGATGTTGCATCCCTTTGGTTTTTCTATCGAATCTACCACGGGGAATGATCTGAGGAATTATTCGGATTAATTCCAGCCGCCAAATTTCACGAACGCATATCGCGTCAAAATCACGATACCATCTTCACCATCTGGATGCTTGGCGGTCCACGACTATGCCTTTTCAATAGGAGTTTTCTTCCTCGTACAACTTCTCTGTGGAATTGTTTACCACCGACAATTTTTTCGGACCGATACGACTTAGGTACCTTCAAGAAAAGAGCTTACACCTTTCTAAAAGGCCGGCAACGCATCTGCAATTCCCGTGGTGTTGTGGTTGTTCTGTAATATAGGTAATGTGTCAATGAAATGAGGCGTGTTGATGCTTCTATAACATTAATTATACTGATCTTATTCTACCTTAACACTAATATATATAGTCGTGGGGGCTTTGCTACACTACAGTTCATGGGCGGTGGTAGTCACTTACCGTTAGGTGAGCCATATTCTCGTTTGCCCCCTCTTCTATATAAAAAAAGCTAACTAACCCCCAACCCTTGGCCGTTTGGTTTTTTCTGCCGAGGGCTTGTTTCTGGTTGGGTTTTTCTTTATATACGTATTTTAATGCATTTATTTTATTTTATAGATAGTTATGAGTATTCATCATTTTCATTTACAATTATATATTTATACAGCCCAACCAGATGAGAAAACTGAACAGGTATACATAAATAATAAGAAGGAGCTCCACGAGACGTTCTACAAGGCTCTACATGAGACTTTCGTAGATACAGTCGCCCGCCTCCACTGACTACGTTACGGTGACCTCTTTGGGGAATCCGAAAGTTTTGTCTGTGTGATACAGGATCAGGTTATTAAGACTAACAACAATCAGAGATACATTTGTTTACTTTATTTATGACTTAAATAATTTGACATAAAATACTATACAATTTATACATGATGACATGTTATGTTCTATCTGTGACTCATGTTTACTATTAGTCGCCTGTTTAGTCTATCAACTTATTTTTAGCTCTAAGCAGAATAAAATGTAACTACTATTAAATTTGCATGACAATTATAAGTCCAACATGAGGACATACCACTATGTTAACATCTTTGTCATTACTTGCAACACGCACTGGTTGTACAGTCTACTTTTTAAGTTTTGAGGTATACCTGACGAGAAGTTATGTCGTAATTTCTCGAGCACTGCCCAGCCGAGTTGAATCCGTCGATTGACCTCACAGTCAAAGTTGGACTTAACTAGTCGGACTATTTGTCCCAGGTAAGTAAACTCGTCTACAACTTCGAGCTTAGTGTCCCCAGTAATAGGTGTGACATGGTCGCTATACATGATCTTTGTTTTGTCCATGTTCATCGTAAGACCTATCCGTTGGGAGACACTATTGAGGTCCTCCAGCGATTCTGCCATTAGGACTATATCGTCGTCAAATCGAAGGTGAGTGATGTTTTCGCCATTGACGTTAATACCGTATCCTATCCAGCCCAGTAGCTTGAATACGTCTTACTATGCAGCGGTGAAGAGTTTCGGGGAAATAACTTCACCCTGTCTTACACCTATCTGAAATTGGTTAGGTTTCGTACTCTGGTGCTGTACTCGTATAGCCATTGTAGACCTACTGTACAAACACTTCAGCACTTTGATATACCAAAAGTGAACTTAGCACCGCTGAAGGGACTGTAGCACTGCCCAAATTTCGACAAAATCAAAGACATTCTCATAGTCCATATACACCAGACACAGTGGCAAATTGTGCTCCTTGGACTTCTGTATGATTTACCAAAGGGTATGTATGTGGTCTATAGTGCTAAAGCCTTTTCGGAAACCGGCTTGTTCGGGAGGCTGGAAGTCGTCAAGCCTGCGTGCGAGACGATTCGTAAAGACTCTAAAATAGCACGTAGACGCGGCTCAAAAGCGAAATCGGTCTGTAGTTCTTCAAGAGAGCGTTGTCGCCTTTCTTGAAGAACAAGTTCACGCACTTCTACTCTACGCCCCGCTGTAGGGCCATCATGGAGGATGGAAATAAAGAGCTTCTGAAGGACTTTAAATACCGATTTACCACCCGCTTTCAGAAGCTCCGCTGTAATTCCATTCTCGCTTGGGGCCTTGCCGTTTTTAAGGTGCTGGAAAGGCATTTTAATCTCGTTGAGACTGACGTCCGGGAAAACATTGGAATAGTGTCGTGTAAAACTTGCTCTTGGATCGTTACTCAATGTGCTTTCGTGTGGCTCCAACGATGACGTGTACAGCAATCCATAGAACGTCTCAATATTACTCAAAATCTCAGATGTCCTGGAAACTACGCTGCCACACTCGTTCTTCAGCTTCGACAGTCTAGCAAGTACTTTGGAGCCCTGGTTCCGCTCGTATGCTGTCAAATCTACTAAAGACTGCAGCTGCATTTCCCGTCTAACAGCCACGAGATTAAGAGTGTGATCGGAGAGTTTTTAAGTGTTCTTCTGCGGTGGGTCTTGCAGAACTTAGCTCCGACCGCATAGACAGTTTCTAGGCACTTAAACGATTTAGTAGCTCGAACTGAATAGTTCCGGGATTCTGGATTAGAGCACGAGGGGAACGGAGCGTTGACTTCATTAGACGAGACCTCTCAAACTTAACGTTTAGGTACACCTAAATGTTAAGTTGTGTGCCTCTTACCATTTGGTGATCGCTACCAGTTTTGGAGGAACGCATAGCTCTAGATATATCCTCCTAAATTTCCTCCACCTCCTCATCGGGATGTGCCGAGGTTGGTGCGTCACCTGTATGACCTACAGTAAATAACGTTTGGTGATTATGAGTATAAGGTACGCAACGCTCGTCGACACACTCTCTTTATAACGTTGTTAACGAGAGACTTGTGGACGACAAATCCGACACCTTCTTGGGACAGATAGTCGCCCTCCCGGTGATGGAACAAGTTGTCGGATTCAAGGATTACTATGTCCTCCCCCTCTCTTCGGACCTCAGATAATCCTGTAGTATTCCAGCGCAACTTGTCGATTTCTTCTTCCAGGTCCAGGATCTTCTCGTCAGTCCTCAGGGTGCGTGCGTTGTATGTTGTCAGGTTGAATCGTCTTAGGTGGTAACCGAACCTCCACCGGAGATTCTTAGCACCCCCTGTCTGCCGTTACCATTGTCGCCACCGTAGCCAGGAATAGCGGGGCCGCCGGGGACTGGGGACCGTCACTTTGTTACTTTCATCATGGAGGGTATAATGCCATAGTTGCCACGCTTGACGAGCGGTTTGGCAACCGTAGTTTTTTTATTGTTGTTTTGCTGTTATCCGAAAGATGCTGCTGCCCATCTTCTGCCTCAGTTTCCCTCTGTCGCCTCTTGACGACCAACGGGAAGATAAGGGGTAGTAGATATTCTTACCCGCCACTACACGGGGAAATGATAAATATATCATTTATTTTTATATATTTATTCAGCCCAACCAGATGAGAAAAAACATAAACACTCACGCCTGTCACCCAGAGGGGTAGGCAGAGATTATGGACTTCCATTTGGCACGATCCTGACACACCTCTCTCGCTTCCTCCACATCCATATACCTACGCATACACGCTCGTCGGTTAAAGGTACTCTTGATTTGGCCCATTTTTAATATATCGCCAATTTGGTCGATAAACTTTCGCCTAGGACGACCCTCCCCGACTATGCCGTTCACCTCTGCAACATAAATTTTAACCAGATGAGAACTACTTTACAAATACACCAAATAATAATAATAATGAGATTTTCTTGACAGAAAATCCATTTACTTATTTTGGCCCGACCCGGGATGCGAACCCGGGACCTTATGATCAGCAATTGCGTTTTCGACCACTACACTAACGAGGTAATCAGTGTTTCGTCGCATTTCGGTCGAGGCAGTGTTTCGTATAGTGATGTAGAGATATGGAGACCCATTTTACTGTTAACAAGGTATTTTATCTTATTCTGGTTTATGGTTGACAATGCATCTGCATTTTGAATTATATGGACAATAGAGTATTGTACTGCGCTCTAGCTGCTGAAACCGAAGTATGCGTTTCGGAATTGAACACACGTTCGAAAAGCTCGCGTTCGAAATTCAAATGAGGCGGCACGCCCCACCCTCTGCCCCGCCGCGGAGCCATATACATTTAATTTTAGGTAAACTGGGTGCTCGCTTGACAACCTAACGGCCAAACTTATTAAGCTACTCAATTTTAAGATGTCATTAAGTCTCGTGGTGTCGCAGTCACTTTGACTAGATGTGATAGAGACAGCACGACGCTGAACAGCATTTTAAAATTGAGCAGCGTTTTATTACTGGGGTTTCTATAAAAAATATTAAGTGGTTGGACTCTTTTCCGTCTGGGTTGGTACGACCCTTTGGCCTATCTCTGCTAAGCAGCAGTGCCTGCATTGCTCCATTCCGGTCTGAAGAGTATAGGCAGGCAGAATTGTACGTAGTTATTTAAAAAGTATCCAACCCGCGATAAATTAATTTGAGTTTATGATATTTTAAGTATCTGACAATGCATCTGTAGCCTTTTTAGTCTAAAGTTGGTAGCAAGAGCGTGATCGATCAGGAGTACTTACAGTGCTCCTATGGTAAGTGGATCACTGGCCACTTCAATTTAAAAAAAACTGAAGCCGTTAGAAAAATTACTAATATAAATATAATGATGTTCTTTTCGCGGTAGAGCCATGCTGCAGCTATATTACTGGTATGTTTGTGGCATGTATGGGTCGGCTCGATCGGGGAAAGACCACGCTCTCACAGAAAACCAGCGTAAAATAGCAGATTAACGCTGCTGTGTTTCGTATGGAGAGTGTAGAGAACCGGAGACCCTTTTTACTGTAAAACGAGGCATTCCATCTTAGACCTCACGGGTGACAATGCATCTGCATTTGATTCGTAATCGAGGATATATGTAGATGTCTATGGGCCACAGCAACCACTTACCATCAGGTGGACTGCTCGTTTGTCACTTTTATCCTATAAAAAAATGAAGAACTACTACCCTCAGCGATATGAGTTAGCTATAAAATCCCCATTTTGAGTTTGGCTATTTTGTTGGTTAAGTGATTTAAGACGCTTCTGTTGATCATGGGTTCTCATCCCAAGTTGAGCCAAAATCAGTTATTGGGTTTTTTTTATAAAATAATTCTTAATAGCAACCCGGAATCAAAAGGCTGGCGGTGTTTCATCCTCGTGTCTCGGTTAGCACGTAAAGCCATTGGTCTTGCGCCTGATCTCTCCGAACGGTGATAGATCAATATGAGAGTAGGGGAATAGAGAGTGCAAATGTGCTTGCGCTTACAATAAGGCACTATAATCTAGTCCTGCGCAGATGGCTAGCTAACTAGTCCGCCGTAACTGCAATTCGATCTGAAATAGAATAAAATAGCATAATTTTTATTCAATATCGATTACATGTAATTCTTATTGAAAGACATTTTCAACTTTTAACACTGATTCGGAAAAATAACCTAGAAAGAACCAGCAAAAAACTAAGCGTGACTTTTTTTTTAAAGCATAACTTTTATACACCATTGTTATGAAAACATTTAGAAACAGCGTGGTAGCAATCACCTCATTCCCAGTGGATATTATCAATCATGTACTGTCTAGTAGTTGCTTAATAAATATTTTAAATTTTTGTGTAGATAAGGCATAAATTGCACCATGAAGCAATTACTGACTCTTTGAAGTCGTGTAACTGGTATAACTACCTTATGCTTGTTTCTAGTATTTACAGAATGTACAACGCTATTTTTAATAAAACTATTTTTGTTTATTTAAAAATTCTGCTCTTATGGATTCCTTCAGACCTAGGTTACAAATTGCTCATAGGAGTCTCTTTTGCATAACAAAGATAGTTTCAATGTCATGGAGGACTAACTATTATTATACTCGCCATAATCTTCATAATACAAGAGCAATGTAGTTTGATCCACGCTGGTACCATAAAATTGTCAATTACTATTTAAGTACTGATTTACGTAAGGTAAAGGACGGGAAGCGATGTGACGGGCGTATAGGCGGGCCCCAATAGGGGAGCAAATACCTGGTCAGAGTTGCAGAAAGTTGATGTAAGCAGATGGCTCAGGACGGTAATTTTGACATTCTTTACGTGAGTCCTATGTTCAGCAGTGGAATTGTGATGCTGTAATGATGATCGCAATGAAGTGATAATGTAATTATGAAGGTGTCTCAAAAGTGAAATATTTCTATGACATAATATAAAGCGCACTTTAAATGGCAGTTCTTTCCATTTTGTGAAAGGCTTATTGATGTAAGAACAGAATAATCTATTTTAAGGCTCTATCAAATATCAACGTCCTTGAGAAGTTGATCCAGTTCCGTAGAATTCTGCTGATTCACGTCAAAATTTGCCTACGTTCAGTATTACAACAGTCCAATTTGAACAACATTATCAAGACAGTTTTCTGAGTTCCAATTATATTCGAATTTCTCATTGAACGAATAAGTTAAACAACTTAAAGGTTTTCTTAAGGGAATTTGCCATCTTATGATTGAAATCATTATATTGAAATATGCCGTAAAGAAAATCTATATCAAGTGTATTGTGTAAACACACAATACGATAAATATTAATGAAATTGATGTATATTTGTCTGTAATATCGGAATAATTGATATTAACTCAGGGGGTTATTTGCATCCTATAAAATCACGAAATACTATTTTTAAATTTTTATCTTTCTGTCAGTCTATCCGCGCTTATCTGCGAAATGGCTGAACCGATTGTAATGAAACTTTACTAACAGATAGATATCAATGCCAGAAGGGATCTAGGCCAATCTATTATTTTATCTAAAAAAAATTAAGATTTTAACTTTTTAATAAACGAAAATTTACAAAATAAATACAAAAGTAGTATGATCTTAAATTGTAATAAATTTTATGTGGTAGAGCCATTTTGCAGCTATATTATGGTTGTAGCACGTAAACTTTTGGCTAGACCGGGGAAGGGTTACGCTATCACAGAATACCAGTGTAAAATAGCAGCTTCATGCTGCTTTGTTTCGTATGGTGAGTGTAGAACCGAAGAATCTTTTTACTGGAAACGAGTCATTGCGTATTAGATCTAAGCGTTGACAACTCTTCTAAATAGAGAATAAATGTAGATATCTATGGACCACAGCATCCACTTAGTCTTTTCATCCTTATTCTATAAAAAATAGTATGAGACTGTGACTCTTAGGCCACACAGCAATAGCATATAAGTTTTCCTTTATTTAAGCGAAGGCATTGGAAACTTCGCCAAAAGACAGATATAATGTTGGGCCTAATACTGGTCCTTGAATAACTCCAACGCTCAGTAGAAAGTGTTCGGGAAATGTTTGGACCATTCATACTATTTACGCCATGCACTTCGTATGCAACCGTAGTCAAATTGTTGTGAAAATAGGATCGAAACCAAGCAATATAGCTTATGTAACCTCGTAATATTTTAGTTTTGCTAGGAGATTTGGTATAACCTTTCGAGTGTACTGATTCAGATTTAGTAACTGTTCATTACGTAATCGAAAATGCATAAATTAATTAACTTTCTATTTTATCTTCTACCAACGTCACAAAATAGTCAGAATGAAGCCAATATCTAGTGATTTAAAAACGGCATTTTCTAGCACGCGCTTTAGCTTTAGTTCTGAGCTCGCATAAAATTGTCATAAGTCAATGTCTAGGTTTTATTTTATAAAATAGGATTAAACATAAAGTTATATGTTCAAAGATTTAAGTGAATATTTAAATTATTACTTATTTTAATAATTAATCAATTTGGTGAGAATATAGGGGTAAAATTAAAAAATCAACCGACAAATAATGAAAAGTTATCTACGCTACTCACAATGCAAATATACAACAAGTTTTAGATTTATTTTAAAATTTACCCTTTTTCTGTTATACAAATATTCGTATTTGGTTAATGTAAACAATGTGTAAAATGTCAAATATTAATTAATTTATGAGTTTATCATAGCTTTTTTTATGCTTATCAAAGGTAGCGAATTTGTCAGCCTACTCTATCACGTCATCGTTTTTAAAATAACTACTGCTATCATAAATAACCACGAAACGATAAAAACGATAACATTTGTATATACCCGAAAAAATGTTTGAAGCCTATAGATATATTTTCCGTGTACTGGCAGTGTAAGAGAATTCACTACTCCATATAAGGCGCTAAAGCTAAGGTGACTGAGGAAAACTAAAACAGGAGATGGGCAGCACCATCTTCCTGTTAACAACTCAAAATATTAAAAATTGCGGCTGCTAATTTTATTGGCAAATATGGAGGATATTTTGCAATCAAATTAGCAGCCGCAATATTTAACCTATAAGAGAGGCCATTCGTGGAATTTGGTAAGCTGTAAGATGATGATGTTACAAATATCTGTCCCGTGCGAGATTCAAACTTACATTTGTCATTTATACAATCGTTTATAATTTCCGTAATTAATTATTTCTAAAAAAACGATATTTTACGGTTTCAGTTTCTGAACGAATGGTTGAAACACTTTTCACTAGTCCTATTTAAACAACAGTCCGTTGCTTTGTACTTTGTATATTCAATATAGAGCTTACGTCGAAAAATAATTAAAGATCCTTTCGACTGTAGTGTCTCCTTTGTATTCGAACGTTACGGAGGCCAGTATTAGCTTAGTGAATATTTGATAATGCGCTTTTGTTCTCTCCATTAAATGCTATATTTTATTTAAAAAAAATAACAATAGCTTTTTTTAATACTACACAGGTGAGACCCGAAGTGAGCCAAAGCCAGCGGGTGCTGAATCCGTGTCAAGTAGCAGAAGCTTCTTACCCAGAATGTCGGCTATAATATCGAAATTGAAGTGCGGGGTGAGCACCAACACTCCCCCCTCCCTGGAAAATAATCCGATTATCCAGTACTTCGAGGTCGGGAAAGAGTGTTGCACTGCTGGCCCTGGTCTGGTGTGGAGAGTGCACGACGCTTATAGGAAGAGCGATGGAAAGGTAAGCTGTTGAGTTATTTTTTTTAGATTTCTAATATTTATCTATACTAATATTATAAAGCTGCAGTGTTTGTTTGTTTGTTTGTTTGTTTAAACGCGCTAATCTCTGGAACTACTGGTCCGATTTGAATGATTCTTTCAGTGTTGGATAGTCCATTTATCGAGGAAGGCTATAGGCTATGTGTTTTTTTTTTCAAAATTAGGGATCTGTAATAAAATTGCTATTTTGTAACACAAGGTGTAAAATCGAAAACCTATTTTTGCGTGCGCTGCAAAAACTATTGATAATAAAACAAAATGATGTACTACGGGTTTGTAGATCCCATTAAGACCTACAAAAAAGTCCGCGAGAACATATATCTAGCTATCATGGTTTAATCACAATAACCGATTTTGTGTTCAAATTAATTATTAAATCGCCTGAAGAAAAAAAAACTACGTTAAATATGTATCGTAATATTAATCTTTATCGAAATCTAGCATTATGGTATCAAGAGTATTTATGTAGAAGTAAAATACTTTTTGATTGTAAGTATAAGATCTTTGAAGAGTATAATAAATACATTTCGCTCCCCTATTTAAGAATGTTACTGCATCATGTTCGCGGTCCAATGTCATTTGAACATCTAAGGACAGTAAATGGTGTTATTTTCAATACTTATCAAGGAGCTTGCAAGGAATTAGGTTTACTGGAGGGAGATGAACATTGGCAAAATACTATGTCAGATGCTGTCATGTCCGAGCCGGCTCCAAAATTAAGAGAGTTATTTACCATAATCCTCATATTTTGCCAACCATCTGACCCCTTGCAGCTATGGAACAAATTTCGGGAAGATTTGTGTCAAGATATATTATACAGAATGCGTAATGAGACCCAGGATATGACATTAGCATATAGTGACGACATATACAATGATCGACTTATCATAATTGAAGATAAGATTCATGAAATTTGCGATAAATCATTAACTGATTTTGGGCTTCCTGCAACAAAAAGGAATAACACACACCATAATTTGGATCCTTTAGAAATAGCGTTGCGGAAGCCATACGATGTAAATGAATTAAATGAGTATATTACTGTAAATGAACCCAAGTTAGTTGATGACCAGGATTAGCAAAAGTAAGGTCTCAGGGAAAACTAGCTTTAGCAGTAGCGTCATCAGGAATCGCTGCAACTTTATTAGCTGGAGGATGCACAGCTCATTCCACTTTTAAACTGCCCCTAACCGTTTCGTTACAGAAAGATAGCGTGTGCTCTATTCGTAAAAATGGCCCTTTAGTAAAAGTTTTGCAAGACGTCACTTTAATAATCTGGGATGAATGTACCATGATTCATAGAGCTCACGTAGAGGCTCTAGATAGGACTCTTAGAGATATTAGAAGCTGTGATAAAATCATGGGTGGGATTACTGTCATGTTTGCTGGGGATTTTCGGCAAACTTTACCAGTAGTAGTAAGAGGAACTACAGCAGACATTGTAAAATCTTGCCTCAAAAGTTCTCCATTATGGAAATTTGTTCATACCTTAAAACTATCTACGAACATGAGAGCACATTTGGGGGGAGGTAGTACAAATTTTCCTTTGAAGTTACTTTTAATTGGAGACGGAAAAGTACCTCATTTTGAAAATAAAATACCTATTGATCAAGATTTAGGACAAAAAGTGACTAGCATTTAGAGTTTAATATCAAAAGTTTACCCAGATATCGTCGAAATAGAAAATAAAGATTATCAATGGATGTGTCAACGAGCAATATTGGCGGCGAGAAACAGTAGTGTTGACGAAATTAACGATTTAATTTTAACTAAACTTCCAGGGGATATAGTCACCTACACTTCTATTGATAATGTAATGGATCAAGAAGATGCAGTCCATTATCCACAGGAATTTCTTAATTCTTTAAACCCGAGTGGCCTCCCCCCACATTCTCTCAAGTTAAAAATTGGTGCCCCAATTATTTTACTTAGAAATCTTAAGCCACCAAATTTATCTAACGGGACTCGACTTCAGGTTAAATTTCTTCGCAATAACGTGATCGTTGCAACAGTTTTGTCTGGTCCAGCGGTTGGTCAAACAGTACTTATACCTCGGATCCCAATGATTCCAAATGATTTGCCTTTTCATTTTAAAAGAGTCCAATTCCCAATTAAATTATCTTTTGCCGTAACGATAAATAAATCACAGGGGCAAACATTTAAATATGTAGGGTTAGATTTACGGCAAGACTGTTTTTCGCACGGCCAACTATATGTCGCGTTGTCAAGATCAGGTTGCGGAAACAATCAATATATTCTTCTGCCACAAGAAAATAAAACGAAAAATATAATTTACTCAGAAGTACTTTAAAATAATATTTTAACCCGGTTTAAAGTGGACGGACACTCCCGCCTGTAGTCGTAATTCTTATGTGTCTGGCTGAATGTCGAACAGACAGACAGCTATTGCCTGCGACTTATACAATTTAACTTAATCTATATTTTTCTTAATATTATAAAGCTGAAAAGTTTGGTTGTTTGTTATGAACGCGGTAATCTCGGGAAATACTGTTCTGATATGAAAACTGTTTAAATATTCAATAGTCCATTTATTGAGGAAGGCTATAATATAGGCAATATTTTATCTCGGTATTTCCACGGAAACGAGAAAAACGCGGGTGAAACCGCGGTGTACAGCTAGTCTATAAATAAAAGTTATGTAACAGTTGAATTTTTTTTGTCCAATTGGTGTCGAAAGAGACAACTGTGGGAAATACCAAAAGGATCTTATAGCTTTTGATAAATGTTGGTATTACCATCTCCGAACGAAATCACTGGCATCAAAAAATTAAAAACAAATTAAAAGTTTGACGTTAAGATGTCATGTTATGTATTCTTTTTAATTATTCCAATTTTTATATTAATTTTTAATATTCTTTTTTGAGTAGAATAAGGAAAATATACCTAAAAACTGAACGAAATTCTCATTGTCGTCTAAATAGTTTCATTAAAAACTTAATCCACTATTTTCCCCACCTTTAAGACATTATTTTACACATTAAGACATAAGATATCTTCCATCCATTAATAAATATTTGTGGTATCAGTATCGGCGTTTGACTCGTCACTATGAAGTAGTTTAATAAGTGTTATATCTATATAAATACTTAAGTCACCTGCGGATAATTTCACATAAAAGCAATTAGATCTCCAAATTTATATAGCCCTAGAATATAACCTATTTAATAGAAAAAAAATCAAAATCGGTTCACAATTGACGAAGATATCGTGTAACATATATACGTAAAAACATACAGTCGAATTTTTAACCTTCTTCTTACTTTTGTCGGCTTATAACTAGACCGGCAATGGACAGTAGCTTACAGGAGCGATACGTCTGGTACTATAACTGTCTATCCGCCCGTCAAGTGTGACTATTACGAAGAATTGGTAGAATTGTCAGATACATTTTCGTTGAAGCACGAATGGGTCCGTCTTACAGAACACCAGCGTAAAATAGCAGTTTAATGCTTCTGTGTTTTGTTTGGTTATTGTAGAGAATCAGAGACACATTTTTACTGGAACAGAAACAGAAACTTTTTTATTCAATATAGAAGCTCATAAATAATACTCATTGAAAGTCACTCTTTTGTTTAATTACCACTGGTTCGATAAAAAGCCTCTGTCCTGGAAGGAACCAGCAAGAAACCCAGCGGGACTTGTTTTTTAAATAACAGCTTAAAATCATGTATGTTACAAAATTAAAAACACAAAACAAATTAGAAAAAGCTTGGTAGCGATCACCTTGTTCCCAGGGGTTATTATCATCTATAAATTCCTTAATATTATAATAACCCGTTTTATATAAAGTTTTTGAACTTTGAGCAGGGTAAATTTTGTATATTTTCGAAGAAAATTTAACCCGTATACATCGTCCCAAGAATAAATTACCGACTCGGTGTAGTCGAGTACCTGGTTCTACTAGCCTGTGTCTGTTCCGAGTATTTACATTTTAGTTTTAGGCCAAAGTTAATATATTAATTTCCTTAAATTTTTGTCGGAGCGACTCTTTAGGTTTTAAATCATAGATTACTCTTATGGCCCTCTTCTGTAATACAAATATAATTTCAGTGTCATTCGCGTATCCCCATATCAAAATACGATAAAACATTATGCTATGGAAATAGCTAAAGTAAACAAGTCTAGCTGTTTCCACACTGGTAAGATTTCTAATATTTTTTACAGCATATGCTGCAGAACTAACTCAGCTTGCTAATTTTGATATGCGGGGGCTCCATTGAAGCTTCGTGTGTAGTGTTATTCCAAGAAAAGTGGTGGTATCGACAAGACTCAATTCCTCCCCAATTAAAATTGCATTAGTATTTAATTGTTTGTCGTTTGGAGTCATGAATTTTAGCCGCCGCTGGCACAGGCGTCACCCGTGTCAATGTGTGTGTAATTCTTCCGAAGTACGATAACGACCGCCACCGGCGGGACGGCAGCCTGTAAGCGAGGAACACAGTTCCTTTAGTGTACTAAGCGAGCACGCGTCTCAGGTTTGATAAAATAAATCTACCTCAACCAGTTATGTGAACAATCTAATCATTTTCCCCTCTACACATGCCTTTATGACACACCAGAATCCCAGTAACACAACATTGGTGACCCCGACTTAGGCCTTGGGCGGGAGTGATACACGTCGTGCCGCAAACTCCACGACAGAATGGCTCAACCAACGCCAAACCCGCCGCTGACCCCAATGTCATTCCGACCGGGCAAAATAGCCACCATCGGCATCACGTCGCGTATTCCACCATTTTGGACCGACATGCCCAAGATGTGGTTTCCACGTTTCGAGGCTGTGATGGGACCACAACACCAGGGGGGACGGGTCAAGTACGACATGGTAGTGAGCAAGCTGGGCAAGGAGGAACTCAGTCAGGTTAGCGACCTCATAAGCAACCCACCGGATCAAGGTCGCTACACCGCACTGAAGACCAGGCTCCTCTGAGTCTTTCAAGCCAGTGCGGAGGCCCAGTTTAACAAGCTCGTGTCGGAGATGGAGTTAGGACATCAGCGAACATCTCAGCTGCTGGCCAAGATGAATGAACTCGCGAAAAACTACGGCGCTGGAGGCCGTTTTAGTGCCATTTAAATGCAAGTTATTAACATTAAACCAATTTAATAATTTGGATATAGCATTATTTACTTCGTAATATAAAAAAAAATAACGTGATTTGTTTTACCGCGTAGGGTGATTGATTATATTTCTACTATACTTATATATATATATATATATATATATATATATATATATATATATATATATATATATATATATATATATATATATAATTGAAGTGTCTGTATATTGAAATAAGTGGCTCCTATTAATCTCAGGGGTGACCGAACAAGAGGATAGTTATTAGATTAAAAATGGTTGTAAGTCTCAATGAAGAATATATGTTATTAAGCACCTTTTCCTTTTGTGTTAACGATTCAATAATCATTGTCACATCACATCACATCACATCACAGCAGCTAATAAGTCCACGGCTGAAAATATTTCATTGCGATCCTGAGTTTCCAGCATTCATTGTCAGCTAGAATCACAGGGACATCGCTTTAATTAGCGAAAAAAAAAGAATAAAATAGGCTGCCATTCCAAAATAAGTTCGAAAATTTCACTTTGACTTATTGATCCCTCGGCCTAACTATGTCAATTACTCTAGTTTCATTGCTCCATGACGATTCATGACTCGACGAATTAAATGTTATGTATATGATTGAAAGTCATCCGAGTGTGTGATTTTGAACTTCCAAATGAATACCTCAATAATTGCAACAGCGCAGTTGCTATTCGACCCAATTTATATCTGAATGCGCTGTATTAATAGGACCTGTTCGAGAGCGTCAATAATCGGCTTAAGTGTATTGGAGTTTAACTAATTACGGGTAGAGACACGAGATTCACTTACGTATATGATTGCGACTGTAGGTGACTGGTTACTAATTTGGTGCTAAATGACGAAATTTTAAGCTTAGCGGACGGACAAATAACTAAGTTTAAGGAATAGCCCGGACTTAGTTGTAACTGACTTTTAGTAGTCAACAATTGACTTTAGTTAATGAAAATCTCCGTTCGATTATATTAAGCAACTTTATTAAGCAAAAATTGTTTGATATGGGATATTGTACTACTCCACGGTACATGATTGATATAATTCCTGGGAATGAAGTGATCGCTACTATATTGTTTCTAAATATTTTCATACTAATTGTATAAAATAGTATACTATACATAAAGTTTATTTAAAAAACGATTCGTTGAGTTTCTTGCTGTTTCTCCCCAGGACAGATGTTTATTTCGAACTAGTGGTAAAGTTAAAAATGACTTTAAGTAAGAATTAATTGTAATCTATATTAAATAAAAATTATTCTATTCTATCTATTCTATACAGTCTCGACGCACGCCTCGTTAGGCCCTTTTTTATATTCAGCATCTCGGAGAAAAGAACTATTCCCTTTAAAACCAGCAGCGATAACAAGTCGCGGATACAGTTCCGTTAATAATTCTGAAAATGTTGCGTGAATTGACAAATTTCAAATAGCTTTATTTGAACAAAAGAACGGATGTAAGAGGGAATATTCCATTGTTTTCCCCGAGTTTAAATGCAGGAAGCTATTGCAGATTTTCACTAAAATAATATACAACATTTCTACTGTACCTTTCTGTAAATAATAAGAATTAAATACTTTTTTTTTCGATTTCCCCTATTGAGTGGAACATCGTGAGTAGGTCTTGAAAATAATTAGGGGGTACTCTAAATTACTTTCAATATATGAGCTACTAACTACCTTTAATAATGAAATGAATAAGTTTTAAAGTTCGTATTCAAAAGTTTTATTTAAATAAGTAAATAATCACAAGTGGCACCTATATTTTCTGAAACTGATCGTTTTTTTTTAATTTCAATGGATATACGTGACGGTCTCACACGCTCTTAGAATTCTCTTGGTTGTGAGGTTGCATCGTAAGAGAATCCAACACAAAATTCATTTCAAGGATGTCGTAAGAGACTTGGGACCTGCCATAAAGATTTTATGGCTTACGATCGATCTTTTCTTCAGAAGCAAATCTTTTCCACAATGGGAGAGGAAATGTGCAGCAATGGAAATTTACAGGCTGAGAAAGAAGCAGAAGAACCACGTTTTATTATATTATGTCTTAGCCTTCGACTTCGTATACGGTCGGGAGTAAGCAACACAATTATATGCGACAACACAGAAGCACGCCTTCGATCTAACCTGGTCCGGTTTAGCGCTGATGCGTTAACATCAGTGGAAGTGAAAGTTTTAGATACAAAGCCACAAATTTATAAATTGTTTATTTAACTCTTCGTGTATCGGGTGACTAAAATCCTTCACCGCACTTGGTAGGTGATATACGCCATGATACGAAACGTGAAACTAGTATGCCCATTTGTTTGAGTATTGTATTCATGGAATATAATTAATGAATTATAATTAATTGTTCTAAGTTAAACTTTGAAGTAATTTAAAAGTTTTATGAATTCGTTTTAATAAAAAAAAAAACAAATTCTGTAATCTCTGAAACATAACAATATTTTACATGTGTAGTAATTTTGAATGACAATTTTAATTATTACAATCTTTTAATTTAATTAATAGTTAAATAAGTAAATCACTTGGGGCCTGGACTCTCCAGGTGAACCAAACTTTGGTTCTCCTCCTCCCTCCAGGTTACACCATTGCCCCTCAAATTTATTTATTTATTTACATTTATTTCTTTTTTATTGAATTCCTTAAAACAAAAGAACACAAAGGGCGTACTTAATGCTTTGAGGCATTCTTTATCAGTCAACCCATGGAGTGGTAAGAATTTGACGTCAGTTTTTTTTTATAGGAGAGGGGGCAAACGAGCATGCAGCTCACCTGATGGTAAGTGACTACCGCCGCTAATGAACAACTGCAATACCAGGGGAATTGCAGATGCATTTTTAAAAGGTTTTAAAAATGAGTAGGCTCTTTTCTTGAAGGTCCCTAAGTCGTATCGGTCCGGATAAATCGCTGGTGCTAATCGATTACACAAGGAAGTTGTGCGAGGAAGAAAAATTTTTCTAAATCGTACAGTAGGGGACTGCCAATTATACAGATGGTACGAATGGTATCGTGAGTTTTGTTGCGATGTGCGCTGGTGAAATTCAACGGCTACAACATCTCTTCGCAGCGCCACTGAATCGAGCTGATCGGAAAAGATTCGGTCGTCGACGATTCGAGCAGCTCTGCTTTGGATGCGGTCAGGTGGAAGGAGCTGGTACTGGGGAGCACCAGCCCAGAGATGGGTTGTTGCAGGCGGTGTGCCGGCATAAAATACTGTCAGATCTGTTGAGCATGCCAATTTTTTTAGACTCCAATTTTGCCTTTTCTTCCAAGTGACTACAAAACTGCACGTCACTCGATATGTCGACGCCGGGCAAGCCGATACTGGCTGAGTCAACTAGGGAAGTGCCTTGAAACTGAAGTGATACGACAAGGGGGTTCTTTTTAACGGTAAACCTGCAAACTTGTGTCTTCTGAGGACTAAACTGGACTAGATTTAGTCGGCCCCAATCCGAGACTTTGTTCAGCAAAGATTCGATTTCAGACACAAGTTTATTCCGGTACTCGGTGACGTTTTTCCGAGAAATATTGGCGCGGCTGGTGTATAGAGTATTACCAGTACTGTCATCCGCAGAGCGATGAATGCTACCGGTTTGCAATATATTATTGATAAACAGAAGAAACATCGTTGGTGATAGTACGCAGCCTTGTGGAACACCAGCGTTTGTCCGAGAAAGCCGAAAAAAATGAGATGATAGCTAAAAGTTGAGTCCGAGAAAGCTGTAAAAGGCAACTAGCTAACATCAGTAACATCAAATAAAATGGATAAATAAATGTTACTCCCGTAATAGAAATAACCAAGAGAATATATATTCAATATCTAAACTAAGTATACCTAACAGCATGTGACAGAAAAAAAATCTATTTTCATTTCTCGATTAAGAGAAAATGTTTCTGTAACTTTTCTTTTCAATAGGCATATTTTATTCAGTATGGAATAATAAAAAATACTTATTGAAAGACAATTTTCAGTCAGTCAGCTCGCAAATTATTTACGAAAATTTTAGAAAGCCAGGGTAAGCTAGAAGCGAGACATACGAAAATATACCTATATTAAATACTTCAAGGATGGTAGGTTTATACGTGGTACTTCTATATTGTTGTAACATGGATGGGTCGGCTCGCCCGGGGAAGAACTCACAAAATTCCAGCGTAACATAGCAATTAAATACCGCTTTTTTCGTATGGTGAATGTAGTAAACCGAAACCCTTTTTACTGGAAACGAGGCATTTCATCTTAGTCCTGAAGACAACGGATCTGCATTTTGTTTCTTTATCGAGGATAGATGTAAATGTGTATGGGCCTCGGTATTAACTTATCATTAGGTGAACTGTGTAGTCGGCTATCACGCTTATTCTATAAAAAAAGGTGCGATTATAACTAGTCTTTCTCAATAACTTAGAATGGCCAGGAACTACCCGGGGCAGCTAGAGCCAAAAATGCCCCCGGCTCATTCCGAATTCCGAAATCCTCCCTCTTTCTAAATATCTTGAAAAATATAAAATCTGAAAAAGTCTTCTACAGTACTAGGACTAGTACGTTCCCCATATTGGATACGTATGATTTTTTTATATGTATTCAATGATTTCTCGGAAACCGCTAATCCCATTTTAATGACTCTTTAATTAAATAGCGTATACTTCAGTATTTGATTGTAGTTTTTTTATTTATGTTATATAAGTAACGTGAGAGCCAGAATAGCACACGGGCTAAGCGCTCGCTTTAAAACTTTACAATACGCGGGCCACCCGCGTTTACCCCCCCGGCACGAGAGAAACTGTTAATTGAAATTTTAAGTGCAAATATAACACGTGCTCGGCGGTAAAGTAAATCTGCATGTCGAAAAATAATTTAAAAAAAAACATTTCCAAGGCATGTGAAGTTCGCCAACATCCATTGGGTCAGCGCGGTGGATACATCCTTGCCCTAAAACCTTTTTAGAAATGAGAGGAAGCCTGTGCCCAGCAGGGAGACGTATATAGACTGTAATTTTAACTTTAACTTTGTCAATTGTAAATAAATTCTATTAATTATTTTTGTCTTAAATAGGTGTAGCTTAAAAATTATCCTTTCCTTTATTAGAAATTTAAAGAGTATGTTTAGCCGATAAGGGTGGAAAACGGGAACGGAACTGACGAAGTGTTTAAGGTAACTATTTATACGACATTTTGTTACTTTGAATATACTATACTTTAGTCCACTCAAAAGTTGTTTAGATATAGTGTTTCCATCTTAGTCTTTAGGGTTGAAAACGTATCTGTTTTTCATTTTGATAATAAAGAAATTATTTTATGTTATTTCTTTATGTAGGTTATACTTTTTTTAAATTTACTATTGCATCCACACTTCCAGATAATAGGCATGTGTGTGTGTGTGTGTGTGTGTGTGTGTGTGTGTGTGTGTGTGTGTGTGTGTGTGTGTGTGTGTGCGTGCGTGCGTGCGTGCGTGCGTGCGTGCGTGCGTGTGTGCGTGCATGAAGAGCGTGCGGGCGTGCGTGCGTGCGTGGTTGCAGGCGAGCGGGCGTGCGTGCGTGCGTGAGTGCGTGCGTGCGTGCGTGCGTGCGTGCGTGCGGGCGAGCGGGCGGGCGTGCGGGCGTGCGTGCGTGCGTGCGGGCGGGCGGGCGGGCGTGCGGGCGTGCGGGCGTGCGTGCGTGCGTGCGTGCGGGCGAGCAGGCGGGCGTGCGTGCGTGCGTGCGTGCGTGCGTGCGTGTGTGCGTGCGTGCGTGCGGGCGTGCGTGCTTGCGTGCGTGCGTGCGTACGTGCGTGCGTGCGAGCGTGCGTGCGTGCGTGCGGGCATGCGTGCGTGCGTGCGGGCATGCGTGCGTGCGTGCGGGCATGCGTGCGTGCGTGCGTGCGTGCGTGCCTGCGTTTGTTTGGGCGGGCGTGTGTGTGTGTGTGTGTGCTTGCAGCTTATCTCTATTTTAAGAAAATTTAATG
Organism: Parnassius mnemosyne; assembly: GCA_963668995.1. Taxonomy (NCBI): domain Eukaryota; kingdom Metazoa; phylum Arthropoda; class Insecta; order Lepidoptera; family Papilionidae; genus Parnassius; species Parnassius mnemosyne. The sequence goes on along the minus strand of CAVLGL010000082.1, from coordinate 60,992,092 downwards.
CTACATTATGTGTAATATTTTAATCGAAAGTAGCAGTAACAGAACATTTTCAATTTATTTTGATATTTTACTGGAATAATTTAAATTATTCCCAAAATGGCACTCTCTTAAATCTAGCGCCCGGGGCCATGGCCCTTTTACCATTTGCTACGCCTACTGGTAAATTGATAATTTGTCTTAGCAGAGGCGGATTATTTAAATATCAAAACTCTTGCGCTCTATCTTGTATATTTTTATGTCTTCTGGAAGTATAATTATAATTTGAGCGTTAAGATTTAATGCCACATCTTTAATTGGAGTTATATCTTGTTTATATTTTAATTATGCTTACTATTAAAATTTTATTAATAAAATATTTCAACTATGCTTTGATGATTGAGAAATACATAATCTTAGTTCTCAGCAACATCGTTATTACACCCCATCACACGTTCACTGTTAAACATACACCTCGCCCAAGGAACACTATTTAGCACTTTCTTGAGCCACCTGTATTCATCGAATTCTTGCACATTTTACTAGGTCGTCACTTCAATTAGTGAAGACTTTTCTACTCCATTGGTTAATGATTTCTTATATTTACGCAAACAGTACAAATTTAATTAAAACTAATTTTACGGATTTTATCGCGTATATGTGCCGGACGGGCGTAACTCTCCGGAGTAAATGTTGTCGAAGATACTCCGCGAGTCGCTCACGCCCTACACCTATAGGTTCCGGAAGATACTTCTACTGCCGTCTCTGTGTGTGCTGCTGGAAAACTGTGGACTGAGGTTCAAAATTAAAATGCACGATTTATAAATTCAAATAGCAAGGGAGTGGCCAGCGGTTCGACTGATTGATTAGTCGCGAAATTTTATAATTATTATTTATTGACCACGTTTGTTGAATACGGTTGGTTCACTATTGGTTGGTCACTATATATTTTCAAAAGATTTAATTAAAATGTGCGGTAGTATTAAAATATCTATTGGTAGTAGCTAGTTTTCTAACACTACTGACTAGCAGCTAGTAATCAACTAAAACTAGTTGATTTTATCACTTGTGTAACTGCGAATATCAGTTACTACTTTCTGCGATTAGCTATCACTTTCACTATATGTAACTGCGAATATCAGTTACCACTTTTTTCGGCTAGCAAACACTTTTCCCTATATGTAACTGCGAATTTTCAGTTACCACTTTTTCGGCTAGCTAACACTATTTCACTATATGCAATTGCGAATTTTCAGTTGCCACTTTTTTCGGCTATGTGTATGCGAATTTCAGTTACGACCTTTTTCGGCTAGCTGACACTTTCACTAATTCACTATTGCTGTTCACTATGTTCTGCTAATAGTCACTTCAGCTACTACCGGATACTACTGCTTGTCACTGGTAGTTCTACCTACTACAAAGTTGCTGGGTTTCGCGCCCATAAGGTAGACTTCGGCTATACTGTATAGTGAGCCACTTGCCATTTTCCATTTTGCCTCTTTATTGCATGAAATTTTCACTACATAATTAGCATAAATTGCAATACTTTCTATATAAGGTTAAATCTTACACTAAAATGCTATACATCATAAATTCGGCATTTTTGTCCTTTATCAGTATATGATAAAGGTTACTCAATATAACAAATTAAAAATCCCAAAATTTCATAATATTTGGGCACATTAATTCTTTATTTATTCTATAACTATTAAATGCGTTTAATTATACAAATTATTTCTTTACTTTCGTAATCTATACACCATATGCTAACTAAATGTCATATTTACAATTCTTTTAGAACACGAAATTATTCTCATTATTTTTAGTATAAACTATTGCGAAGTTAATTAAATTTCCAGAAAGTTCTACGATACGACGCGCTGTGATTGGTCGATTTTTTCTTAAACAATTAAAGTTGATTATATTAACTATTATCAAAACTACATTCTATACAAATATATTAAGAGTTGTAAACACACTGTAAAACTATATTAATACACTATTTGCTCGATTTCGTTGGTAATTTCAGTTTTTATACAATACAATATTCTTTCATCACTTTGTTTCTTAAAGTTGTTAGGCCGTCGCGAACAATTAACTTATTTTATATTCCCGACGTTTCGAGCACTTTACCCTAACCACTTGACACTGACCATGGGTGCTGTTATTTATTTAAATAACCCTGGTGGTATTTACCTGGTATTTACCCCATTGGCTATCTCTGAGACATATGGCCGGCCTAATGCCACTTCTGCTTACTGCTCTACTGTGTGATGTCGGCTATCTGAGTTCTATAGAAAGGGGGAAGACACGGTAATCATCAAACCCAGGCAACTTGTTCTGTCTTTTTAAATGACTTTCAATAAGTATTACTTTTAATCAATATTGAATGAAAAATATTCGTGTCATCGGAATGTCTACATCTGTCTCAAGGAGGTGTCGGATTTATCATCCACATGTCTCTCGTTAACGAGGTTTAAATATACGGATTGTCTACAAGGATTGTACTATACACATAATCACTTAACGGTATTCATTGAAGATCGAACAGGCTTACGCACCAACTTTGGCACATCTCGATGAAGAGGTGGAGGAGATATATAAGAATATTTCTAGAGCTATGCAGTCCACGAAAAGCCACTGTTCGCACTAATCGCTAATTTCAGGAACAAAAGCGAGAGGGCGCGCGGCTCAGTGTCATACCGGTTTGACATTCGGTCGTGCGTAAAACGCCCAAGGACAGTCAGTCGTCTTTAAGCAGTGCTAACGATTGGCACGCTGTCATTTTTGTCGGGAACTCGGAATAATTAAGCGTGGACAGTGAAAAGACGGTCTAGGATTGTAGCGCGCATCCCTACTGGAGAGCTTCCCAGGGACACATTGTGTCTGACTCAGAATCTGCATAAGTGCACTCGGCAATATTAGCTAGTGTGGCCTCTGATATTCTAGAACTAACTGTTGCAACGCGAAACGGTAGTGACCTTTGATCCAGAAACTCCGTGTGCGTTTTGTGCGTTAACCTTATACCCAGCGATAGTTAGTGGCTTCTGTAAGTTAGTTAATCGTACGATAGAGTTAATTGACTGTCATCGTGACGAACGAGGAAAGTGAATGTGGACAACGCCTCGGAGGGCCCCTTCAAGTTGGAGCGGTGTCGACGCCCGGGCTGCTGCCGACGGCTAAGGTCTAGGTTCAATCACCATCAGTCACACCCAGATACACATCACATCACTTTCCTTCCCTTGCACTACACAACCACATGCGACTTATCGAAGGGTCGATTTCCGAGCTAGGCATTTTTTGTTGATCGACCGTGATATGTATCTTCGTTTATATTGTAATTTGTATTTGAACTAAAGAGTAGTAATTTGTATTTGCGCCATTTGAATTTAACTTGATTTGATCGCACTAGTATTTGTTATTTGTTAATTTGATTTGTGTCTTTTCTTTTGTGCTAACTTATATTTGGTTGATACGTAGTAATTCGTATTTGTGTAATTTCTATTCAACGCGATTTGCTAGGAACTGCATTTATTAATTGTTAATTTTTTGTTGTATTTTTTATTTGTTATCTTTGTAATTTGTGCTCGAGCCGCGTCGTTATTTGTATTTAGTAGTGGTGTCATCGCTCAAGCTACTAATCCGTTGCCTGCGGACTGAGTTACGCTGGGCCACAAGCGCCCATGCATTGTTAGGTCGACCGGATAGGGTCCATAACTTGATGAAGCGGTTCGAGCAGGTGGATGCTCGAAGGGCCGCAGTGGAGGAGGCTTACGCTGAGTTCGAGGATTCAGATGTGGAGAAGGGAGTCCTGGACTCCTGCTTCGCGGACTATGAGCAGTTCCTTTGGCTCACGGACGAGTTGATCGAGGCTGAAGGCAGGTATGCCGAGGAGGCGCGTGAAGCTCGGATGAGTGGCCTGCCCGAGTCCTCTCGGAAGCAGCTTCAGCCGGAGCTGTTGGGACGGCTCCCTACTCTGGCCCTGCCAAAGTTCTCCGGGGTCCTTTCCGAATGGCTGACCTTCGTTGGTCTTTTCGACAGCCTAGTGGACGCCCGGAGTGGCTTGACCCCGAGCCAAAAGATGGCGTACCTCCTGGCCTCACTGGAAGGGGAGGCCCTGGGCGTCGTCGGCCACTTGAGATTGTCAGACGACGCTTACCAGACTGCTCGGGAACTCCTAGCCAGAAGATACGCCAACGTCCGGCGAATTGCGGACGAACATGTTAAGCAGCTTCTAAGCCTCCCGCTGATTAGTGACCGAGCCAGACTACGTCCGGACCTGTTGGATCCAGTCTTGGTGGCCTGTACTGCGTTGAGGCGGCTGGAATTACCAGTGGGCGAATGGGCTTTTTTGTTGCTCCACATCGTGCTGTCCCGTCTACCTCTCGACCTTCGAATCCATTTTGAGGAGAGGTACGGCGGGGACAAGGCCTCCTATATTCCGCCCTTCTATGACCTGCTGCGGTTTTTGGAGGAGCAGTGCCGGCAGATCGAGAACGCGGCGGGCGCCGTTGACGACTTACGAGATATGCCCAGTGAGAGGCTGAACCCGCCAGGCAAGTCGTCGTCAACCCCCCCTGCTCCTATTGTCGAGCATTTGATCACCGGGTAACGTCGTGCCCGAAATTATTAGGTAAGACGGTTTCAGCGAGGCGAACTATCGCCAACGAGCGCCGCTGGTGCTGCTCATGTTTGGAAGGGCCTCCAGCGAGACTGTCCGCATCGGCGGCCCTGTCTGCATTACCAGGGCAATCATCATGTAGTTTTGTGCCTTGGTGTGAACGGCGTCTCCTCTCGGGACTCTGTCAGGCCCTCGACCCCCACGGGCGGGGGCGCTCAGCCACGCCCTCTGCCGGGCGGCTCTCGGTGTCCGCCGGCCGGCCACCGGGCCCCTAGGTTTGGAAGGGGTCCCTCCCCCGACCAGTCGGGGGGTAATTCCTCCAGGGGCGGGGGTGTCATCACCCCTTCAGCGTGTGAAGAGGAACTTCACGGCCACTCATCGGTCCGCTGGACCCTTCTCACTCCCGTTAGCTGAGTGGCCGCGACTGGTGTACCACTGTTCCCCATTTGATGGAGGCTGCCCTGGCTAGCTGCCGCCTTAGCTCCCACCACGGCCGCCTCCACTGAGCCTTAAGCCGTCAACAGTCCACTTGTCAAAATGTTCTGTTGCCGACGTCCTCAGTGAAGGCGTACAACCCAAGTGGCGACTATTAGCGGTTGCGCTTTATTGTTCTCGGGTTCACGCCGTGTGGCCTCCACTTGGTGGTGGGAAGATTAGGGAGCGTTGAATCACACTGTCAAGGGGCATTAGGTTTGGTTTGGTCGAGCACTTAGTTAAAGAAATACTTTGAATTAGAATTAAAAAATGCTCTGGACTTTCCGCGAAATTCTCCTATTTGTAGCGGTTGTGATTAAAATAATTGAATTTAATCTACTCCTTTAAATGCTACTGCATGTGTTTTGTAAATATATTTAATCACTGCATTTGATTGTTGCGCCTGGTTGCTGAAAAGAAAATTTGAATTCATTAAAATTGAATGCCGCGCTACTTGGAAAACTATGTATATGTTTTGTGATAGTGTTTAATCATTTTGCTTTGTGAAAAAGAAGGCTGAAATTAGATAACCCTATTTGTGCCGAGGTAAATAAAAGTCAATTCTCCTTTGGTTTACATTTTGTTGGCACTGTCTATGTTACGTAAATGAGAAATAGGGCTGTCTCTTACGTTTATTGTTTTGTTTAATTTGCAAGTTGACCTATGTGCATCGGTGATTAATTTGGTTGAATTAATTCTGTAACTAAACATTGATGCTTTTGAAAAATTAGTTGAAATATGAGCATTCTTCTTGTCTTACAGGCTAGCTTAGTTTTGTAGATTATCAGATGGAAATCAGCTGTCGCACCATTTGGTAAATGATTATATGGTGGATGGCTTAGCTATGCCTACTTGTTGGAAATTCATACTAGGGACTATCTGTGCGCTTCGTTCGGCTCTCCACAGACGACGTTCATGTGGAATTTGTGGGTGCACTCTGCACAGAAGCTTAGGAGGCCGCTCTGGGCCGCTTCGTGTCGCGTCGCTGTTTGCAGACCTGATCTGGTCGGATTGCGGAACTAATCGTAGGGGCACAGATAGGTGTTTGAAAGAGGTCGTCGGACTTCTGTCCAGAATAGGACTTATTTATGGGCTGCGATGTCCAGAAAGGGCATCCAGTTCAACTCTCCGGCTTGCCCACGTTGGGGCGGTAATTTGAGGCGTAGGTTAGGGTTGCAAGACCTGATGGGGCACCTAAGGTGGCCTAGTTTGGTTGTAGATTCGGTCTTGTAACTTGCCGTCGCGACCTTGTCCCGCTGCCCGGTTTGCTCGCGGACCTAAATCCCTATGTCCGGGACGGGGGTTTGTTCGTGCCAAATGCTAATTTCAGGAACGAACGCGAGAGGGCGCGCGGCTCAGGGTCATACCGGTTTGACATTCGGTCGTGCGTAAAACGCCCAAGGGTAGTCAGTCATCTTTAAGCGGTGCTAACAATTGGCACGCTGTTATTTTGTCGGGAAGTCGGAATAATTAAGCGCGGACAGTAAAAATACGGTCTAGGATTGGTGGCGCGCATCCCTACTGGAGAGCTTCCCAGGGACACATTGTGTCTGACTCAGAATCTGCATAAGTGCATTCGGCAATATTAGCTAGTGCGGCCTCTGATATTCTAGAACTAACTGTTGCAACACGAAACGGTAGTGACCTTTGATCCAGAAACTCCGTGTGCGTTATGTGCGTTAACCTTATACCCAGCGATAGTTAGTGGCTTCTGTAAGTTAGTTAATCGTACGATAGAGTAAATTGACTGTCATCGTGACGAACGAGGAAAGTGACTGTGGAAAGCAGCAAAAGCAGTCTGAAGCGGTACAGCATTTTGGAGCAGCCTGGCTGGAACTCGGCCGCGGCTGGTCGCCTATGCTTGATAAGGCCCCACACATTCACACCTCACTGTACACTACTCGCCATCCACTATTACACACACTCACGGCCTGCCCAAGCCTTGGTGCGAAGCTAGCTTCGGATAATGGTAAGTACTATGACTTTCTAGCGTCCTCCCATCTGGTTTATTGTAATTAGGAATTTCCACGTGGCCATATTCTGGCCCCGTCCCTCTGCTGCTCGTCGATGGGATTACTCATGGGCCCTAATCCCGTCAGCCTTGGTTGGGGCAGCTAGGGGCGTGTACAGCCACTATACGGTGTTAATGGGAGACTTCAACGAAAAGGCACAAAATAGAACGGTGAGCTGAAGGTAGGGAATTTCGAGTTAGGGCAACGGAACCGAAAGAGTTATACCATACGGTGTTTATAGAGGTCGGACGGTGTTCAACGCAAACTGAGATCAAGAAAGTAACAGTTAGTTAAAGGTACGAAAAATAAAAATAATAAAGCAGCGAAACTGAAGGAATTAATACCTGACCGAATTCATAGAGAAAGAGGGACTCTTTATAATGAACTCTCTCTTACATTATAATAACCTGTTCTTTTCGTCCTGCTCCTGTTTAGTGATGTTTCAGTAATCGCTAGGGTAAAAATGGGTTGCAATTACAGAATGGTGAGTGAAACACTATATCATGACGTTGAGTTGAAACAGTCACGTCTGATGAAGTCATCACTTCGTTCTTATCACGCTCTAATCCAAAGCCCAGTGAAAATTAAGTTTTTATTGCATAAAAATTTGCGATACAGTGGTTAATATATACAAATGGCTCGCGGAAAGTAGCCACGCAGTCGGCAACCATGCAAACTAAGTTTTGCAAGACAAGCGTTGGCCGTTAGTTTGGACATAGTGAAGGCCTTCGACTGTTTAGCACAAAGCACTTCTTTCGAAGCTGCCTTCCTATGGGCTTCCCGAGAAATTGTGTAATTGGATCACCAGTTTTCTTGCAGATTGGAACATCTAGGTCGTAGTAGACGGTGCATGCTCCGATTACAAGCCTATCAACGCTGGTGTTCCACAAGGCTGCAAACTATCAACAACGTTGTTTCTTCTGTATATCAATGATATGTTGCATACCGGTAACATTCATTGCTATTCGGACGACAGCACTGGTGATGCTTTGTACACCGGCCGTGCCAACATTTCTCGGAAAAACGTGGCCAAGTACCTGAACAAACTTGTGTCTCAAGTCGAGACTTTTTTGAAACAAGTCTCGGCCTGGGGGCGACTAAATCTATTCCAGTTCAATCCCCAGAAAAGCACAATGAAAAATTAAAAAGAATCCCTTCGTCGTATCTCCTTAGTTCCAAGCAGCTCGAAAAGCAAAAAACTACCGTTACTATTCCGACGTTATCCCGGACGTCAGTCTGGGCGGATAAGAGCGACTTTCTAGTACCTTAAAAACGACAAGGTTCCGGGCGAGGATGAAATTGTACCATACTTCTAAAAGCGGCTTGAAAACAGGTATAAGTCTTTCAGGAGCTCTTCGATTCTGTGATCCATGGTGTCCTCCGAAGATGGTGATCTTGTTCATCTAAAAAGGCGTCGACGCTCTATTAAATAGCTCTAGACGGACTTCCCTCCTGAATTGCGTCTACGTGCTGTTTTCGGGAGACATTACGAATCGTATCGCACGCAGACCTGACGACTTTCAGCCTGCGGAAAAAGGCGGTTTATGAAATCTAGTTATACCGATTCCTAATTAAATTACGCTTAGTCACTTAACTACAATGGTTTATCAACGATTCAAATATTATTTTAATTATAATGTAATAAGTATAGACAAGGAACTTATTAAATGATTGTCCCTTTGTACACGTATACAATTGTACAGAAGTTGTAAAGTGATATCGTGTGCTTCTATGCAGGCCAAGGATATTATATTTCATAAGCCAGAGGAAATTGTCCATTAATATATCATATCCTTACATTATTACGCACTCGGTGTCACAGAATTTAATTAAATATATCATCCCTTTCTGCAGAACATTCTATATTAAACGTGTTATTACAGATCGCCACTGCCTTTTGTTAAAGTTTTTTTTCATATCAAAAGGTATTTATGTCACAAGTAGTATAAAACATTATTAATTGACTTCGGTATATGTTTTACGTTAAATATAGATATATAGTATTGATAAAGATAAGACCGCCTATTGTACCTTTATTATATATTTAATTTTGTTTTTGTTTCAATGCACATTAATGTACATTAACTAATATTGATAAATTGAAAACCGAATCCATATAGTTTGCAATTTTATAATAGTTTTCATCCCCTATTTTAATGTAAAGGGTGGAGTGTCCAAAAATCGTTAAAATCATATTTGACACTAAGTTTCTAAGGTTCGAAAATATGTATAACTATCATTATTTCCTTTTACGTGTAACTAAACCACCGTGCAAATTAGAAAGCCATTTATCCCACGCAAACATTATACCCTCACATTAACGTTAACGATTAAATTTTCGAAATGATTAAAAAATTACTGTAACAAAAATCATTTAATAATTTTTCACCATACAAATATGAAATCGTTTCGTAAAATAAAAAGTATCCTACAAACTGTAATACCATATTTTACTCGCTGAGTTTGAATTTTTCAAAATCTTATCTTAGTGGATGCCTACGTTATAAAAGGCAGCTTATGTCCAAATTTCAGATTATCACGTTTAAAGGTTTGGGCTGTGCATTGATAGATGAGTCTGATATTATTTGTATCTATTGAAGTCGTAAAAATTTTTGAAGTTATACTTCTTTTGGCGCGTTTGAGAAAAATGATGAGAGTGTATTTTTTACGATGCGCGCGCACACCGACACCTAAAAACGACACAATGAAGTTGTTATGATGCGCGCGCACGCCGAAACCTAAAAGCGACAACTTCAGTTGGTAACTGTCTGGCAACTGTCAAGTTTTCGTGAGATCTGATAACTACATTAAGGTGGCACAAGTCGCGGGCTCGAACTCGCTGGTGGGCGCGGCCAAAAAGCACGCTGTCTCACCTGGCATCGTGCCCGACAGAGATAGTATCAGTGATGAGCATATCGACACTAGTATTCACGCACGTCTTGTTCGTACGGCATTCAGAACCGTTTGAACAAAAACGAAGTTACACGAACACGATGCAACATTTATACTAATATAATAAAGCAGAAAATATAGATCTTTACTCCGTCTAAAAAAAAGTCCGCGATACCATATGTCTATTTTTTATATACTCGTATAAGCCACAATTAGGCATTTTTATTTTGACAAAAAAAAAATGAAAATTTAATTATTAGGCATGGCATATTTATCCTTACGAACGAAAGTTACTTCATTATCAAGACAATTTTTTGAAGATAAACTTCGTTGTTTATGCCATGTTTATATAGTACATAGTTGAGATAATGTAAAATTAAAATAATTCAATACTTGGCCTTGACGCGCAAACAACGCATAACCCCTAGCCCGGTGCGAACTGAGAAGCCAGTATTGAAAGCTTCTATGAGCGAGGTTAGGTTAGCCGTTAGTTCAATCATTATCTATATCTACACAAATAAATAAAATTGAAGTGTCTGTTATAATGTCAAAATAACAGCTTTTTACTAATTGCATATGAAATTATATACGCTACTTATAACACAATTTTTAACATTTTTCTGTCTGTCTGTCTGTTTGTTCCGGTTAATTTCCAAAACGGCTGGACCGATTTTGACGGGACTTTCACTAGTAGATAGCTCATGTTATAAGTAGTAACTTAGAATGCTTAAATTTTAGAAAAATTATTAGGCGTCCGTGCAACAAAACCCTAAACTAAATGCGGACGAAGTCGCGGGGAACAGCTGGTAGCTAAAATAAATTCAAAATTAATTGAGTGCTTTTATCTATCTCCCAGGTGAGCGTAACAATGATTAGTTAATTCTGAACTCTTTCATTTCACGTTGCTATGGTATTTTGAAAGTTTAATTGATTAATAAGTTTTTATTTTATTTATTTCTTTAAAAAAAAGACGTTACCCCCACACTAGGATTTTCTCGTGTATCGTGGAGGCAGTTTACAAACACAAATTGCACAAGGACAAACATCCAGACCCGGAACAATTATTTGTAGGCCATACAAATACAAATACTTGATCCGTGCGGGATTCGAACCCGCGGCCCCCTGCTCAGCAACTCATTGCTAAGACACTGCGCCACGGAGCCGTATAAGAGTATAAGAGGTTGATAGCAAATGTATCAAGAATCATTTCTTGCCTACACACTTTTCATGTATCGTGTACGTTTTTCTTTAAAACTGAATAAAACCGCGCATAGTATGCCGACAGATAAAATAAAAGTACTTCATTAATTATGACAATTTTTCCATACATTATTATCAAATAAAATATTTGATTGCAATTATAAAACTAGGTGTCATGTCATGCCATGCATCTCGGACACATGATGACGCGGGTGAAACCGCGAAATGATTAGGCGCTGCTTTATCGCTTCATATTATACCTCTGTGGCTCTATATACCTAATATAGATTGCTTATTTTATTATGTTTAGTTTTTCCGAGTGGTTATGCAGCGATCACTCAAGAGTTCGGCTTCGAACGTGTGTAACTGCAAAAATTATCCCACGGGAACGAAATATTTTATATTACTGGGAGCCGCGGGTTCGAATCCCGCACGGAACAAGTATTTGTATGGCCTACAAATAATTCTTCCGGGTCTGGATGTTTGTCCTTGTGCAATTTATGTTTGTAAACTGCCTCCACGATACAGGAGAAACTCCTAGTGTGGGTGTAACGTTTTTTAAATAAGAAAAAAAAAATTTGTATGGCCTACAAATAGTTGTTCCGGGTCTGGATGTTTGTAAACTGCTTCCACTATACAGGAGAAAATGCTAGTGCGGGGGTAATGTATTTTTAAAAAATAAAATAAAATAAAATTCCAGACTATAACCTATCTCTGAGCAAAATATCATCCAGGTCCCTTCAGCGGTTCTGGCGTGATTGAATAACATACATCCTTTCATTCGTCCATCCAAATATCCAAACTTTCGCATTTATAATATTTAGATAATAATTGTAATTAGTTCTGCTTACCTATAAATTTTTTTCAAAAATACTTACCTGTCTTCTTACTTTTTTTTATATATACTCAATATCACTAAACGTAAACACAGGTTTTTATCAAGACAAGTGACCCATCAAGATTGTTTTCTTAGTACTGACGTACCTACCTAAAGTTTACAATTTTGTGGCCACGACGCGGTGACGTTTTGTGACATTTTGTTGTATTGTAGGTTGTAGGTATCTAGGTAATAACAGTAGGTACCTATGAAAATCCCACATAATATACCTTGTTTGTCCGCCGCAAGAGTCGTCTAATAAATAATTAAACTGTTTTGTAATTCTTTATTTATTTATAACACTTGCATTGAGAGCCGTGGTAGCTCAGATGGTTATCGTTCGCCGTAAGTATCACACTACGCGAGCAACCCGGGTTCGATCCCCGTCGGCACCAATGAAATTGTTGCAATTTTATATAGTAATCGTATATTATAGACTTAATTTTTTTTCTTTTATAATTATATTATATTACAGACGAAAATTGAAATAAAAAACAAAATTGTCTGTCGTCCAAAACGCATCATCTCTTTCAATTATATCAATTTCCATGCTGTCTTTTGTCTTTGGCGTCCAAATTACAAAATAGCAAAACTTTTCGTTTCGAATAAAACTCGAATAAGCCCGCGTCACCGCCCGTGCATGTGTGTGTAAGCGTCGTCCTCCCGCACCGCACCGGGGCAAACATTATTCAGTGAGATGCACGATAATTCATAGTAACATACGCGCGTAAAAAAATACGAAAAGGCCTTTGGAAGAAGGGGTTTTATGAAAAAACCACTGCATAAATTAATTACGAATAAAATTTCTTGAATTCTTCGATAATTGAGCTGTGTCGGTACCGACTTTGTTTTGGAAATTTCACACTTCTTTTATTACTAATTTACGCCCAAAGTTGTGTTAAAATTGGCAATAAAAACGAATCTTTGGTAGCTCGTAACTTTTTAATAACATTTTATTTTACTATTCTGTTTCCGTACAGACAAATTTGATAATGAGACAAAACGATATCATGTTTAACTTTGGATGTACACTGTCAAACAGCGTAGTAAAACCCCTCCGAAATTTGTATGGAAATCAATGGAAATATTGTCGACTAGTGTCACCTTAAAGGTAGTTATTCAAATATATATATGAATCTATAAAACGTGCTTAATTTTAGTTAATTTTGTTTTGTTACGCTAAAGAAGTATAACTTCTTGAGTGCGTACATAAGTACACAAACACGTTTTTTATTTTATTTTACCACTTGTTTGTGACGGTGTCGGTCATCTAAATTAAGAGCGCGATTAAAATATAACTCTGTCACAGTGTTTTTATAACTGTAATTATATATGGACGCATACTTGTCACATTAATTACAAATAAATCAATCATTTATTCAATATTATTGTTTTATTATATTTATTATTGTTTAGTTATATTATTAAACACCAATACTCACTTAACAATAAACAACTGCAATATATGATCCAAAGCGATTTTTTTCCAAACAACATTGTTACGCAAAGAACTATTGTTCACAACAAATTTCATTCATACATTCATTACAGCCCTTCACAAGTCCACTGCTGACCATAGACCTCCCCCAAGGAATGTCACAAAGCACGGTCCTAAGCCACCTGCATCCATTGACTTCCTGCATATCTTACTAGGTCGTCACTTCATCTAGTGTGGGATCGCCTTAAACTTCGTCTAACAGTACGAAGATGCTACTGGAGAACCTTTTTTCTCCATCAGTTGTCGGTTCTTCGAGCTATATGGCCGGCACATTGTCACTTTAGCTTACTAATCCATTGGGTTATGCCGGATACTCTGGTTTTACTGCGGATATCCTCATTTCTAAGTTTATCACGCATAGAAACCCCAAGCATAGTCCTCTTCATAGCTCCCTGAGCGACCTTGACTCATACGGCCAGCAGTAAAGGACCACGTCTCAGATCCATAATCACTGGTAAAACGCACTGGTTACAAATGTACAGTCTCGTCTTCAGGTTTTGAGGTACACCTAACGAGAAAATGTGTCGTAATTTCCCAAACGACACATTTTCTCGTCAGCTGCCTAGCCCAGTTGAATCCGTCGATTGACCTCTCGGTCGAAGTTGAAATAAATCATAGCGAGGCAAAGCCAGGTTGGGTGGTTTCGTTTGTAGGTATTAAATATTTATTTCTATAATCGAAATTTTATTTAGGTTTGTATGAATATGAATGCTTAGAATATAATAGTTTCTTTGTATTCTTGTCAGGTGTTGTCCCCGCAAAGAACTGGCCAAGTAGATTAATTAAAATTAATAATAAAATTTCCGTTCTGCGATACTGGCCATTTCAAATTGAATAATTTCGATGTTGAAACATCGAAATTGTTTTGTATTATTTTGCCAGGCGTCCCGCGGCGGCTCACAATTTTTTTGTTTGGCTAAAGCCGGGTCTGCTGCGACACTGTTTTGAGTCTTATAACACCGAACATCAAACATCTAACAAAATATGGGCGTGGCCTAACTGTTTTGTTAGCTCAAACAAGGAAACATGTTATCCGAGGCGGACGGAAAACATTCCCGCGTTCGTCTGCGGGGTTGGGGTTATTTCATTTCATCGTTGCTTGCGATTATTGAGGTTATGCGTTTCGTATTTCCTGATTTCCTGTGTACATTTCTGTTTCACTTACCTATAGTGTACCTATAGTGTGTTTGTTAATATGAATTATAGTAAAGACAATATGTTGTTTTTCATCGATTTAATACGCGCGCGCCCTGTAATTTTGGATGTTTCATTGTCGAGTCACAAGAACAAAAATAAAAATAAAATATGTAGTTATTGAGGTGTCCAAATAGATGGGAATTTCAATCAAAGAAGGAAATACAAAGTGGACAAGTCTCCACGGTCAATATACCCTCGAGAAAAAGAAATCTACTGGTAGTGGATCAGATGCCGTCCAAATATCGGAGTGGTTCGCCGATAATGATATGGAGAGTTTTGAAGAAATTTGATGGGCTTCAACATACCACAAGATTCATTTTGTAACATAGTAAATAACAAGGTCAGTTGATATAAAATTATTTGTTGTAATTATTAGATTATATTTATTTGTATGTTTTTTTGATCAAGATTTATACATTGTTTTGCCAAAGTACCATTCCTCTATCAGGGACATAGTAGACAGCAAACTCATCACGTATTACGCGACTACTCCGTGGTGATCTTCTTGGTACTCTCGGTAATGGTTGCAAAGCTCTAATTTCGGGTTAATTTCTAAATTGGCCCAGTGTCACCAATTTCTAAATCCTTTTGGTCGAAAGAGCCTCAAGAGGTGAATATAAACTTACACTATTGCGTCTTAAGTAATTGCGTGAGGCAACACAAGCCAATACTACAGTATTTGTCTGTACTGTGAAAGGTTTCTTAAAAATCTCCAATACTGAACATAATACGCCAAAAGCATTTTCAACTATTTTGCGTGCAAGACACAATCTATAATTATTAAATATCCTCTCATTTGAGCCTTGTTGATAATCATCATTATATGGTGTCATGAGAAAATCTGTCAATTGTAATACTACATCAGTCAGTATGACATATGGAATGTTAATGTCGCTGCTGAGAAGAGGTCTTGATCAGGAATGTTTGAAGTATTATTACGAAGACATCTAAATGATGTTGAATTTCTAAATATCCCTACATCCGATAGTCTACACTGACTGCCAACATTTACATACAAAAAATTGTAATTGTCATCAACAAGTGCTAGAAGTACAACACTAAATGTACGTTCATGATTATAATATAGACTGCCTGTGTTTTCCGGAGCTTCCATTATCACATTTTTCTATAAAGTGCACCGATAGCATACTCCAACACCACCACCAATCACGCCACACCACCACCAATTACTCCAACACCACCACAAATTACTCCAACACCACCGTCAATTACGCTAACACCACCGCCAATTACTCCAGAACCACCGCCAATTACTCCAACACCACCGCCAATTACGCCAACACCACCGCAAATTACGCCAACACCAGCCATTGTATTCGATGTCAGATGATTCAATGTTAGAAGAAGTTACAAACATTAAAGAATCACAATATGAATTGACTGCCAATACTTCTGCCTTCCCGGGTTACGACAGCCAGTAATATATATTACAAATGATGGCACGATTCTTACATCGTCACCAGCATAAACTAGTTGCAATGCTAGTACTGCAAACAATTCTGTCGTTATTTTAGATGATACAGTTATGTCTCTTCCTACGACTCAAGTCGCTTTGTCACCAGAGGCTAAAGAAACTGCGAATGCTTGTTAAAATTTAATGGAAACATAATTTTAAAATATTAATCTATGTTTTGATGGGATGATTTGTAACTTCAGGGGGGTTAAGGTAATATACCCCATATTTGCCTTAGGCGCTTTGCTGGTGGGTTGGCAACTGCGGTTTTTTATTTATTTGTTGTTGTTTAAAGACTGCTATCTGTTTTGTTTACCACTGTTGTCTTTTACGACAGTCACAGGACGACATGAGGTAGTGAATGTTCTTACACCGCCACTAAGTAATATAAAAATAATTATAAAAAAACTACTTAAACATGTGATGATACTGGTGAGAAAACTGTATCATATTCATTAAATTATTGTATTGAATCGGTTCTTATTAGGTCTAAAACTATTAGCAAATGTAAATATCTGGAGGTGGTTCAAAACTGAACAATGTATGTCATTTATAGATACATATAGATCTAGCTAATATGGAGCGTGTGAAATTTATAGGTTTTATAACGACTTTGTTGAACATTGAAATTTTTCACAATTTGCATTTCTTGTCTGGGTTAACATTTGTGTCCAATCATTTAAAATCGTTTGCCTTAATCAGTTCCATTGAGGTAAATTAGCTTGAAAGTAAATTTACTTGAAGTTAAAAATTGCTCAAATATGGACAATATTAAATAAAATATTCCATGAATTATTATCTACTTTCGTATTAAATATGCTTTTTATGGAAATGGCTAAGTTTTCTTAACGTTATGTAATCTGCAAATTACACATTTATACTATTTAGTTATAACTATATTGCATTTATTTATATATTCATACGTCATACAGTCGATTGTACCCCTTTAGACGTAGTCGACACGTTTTGCTACTTAGGTTCGACAGTAACGAGCGCTCTTTCGCTTAATGTCGAGATCGATATACGCATCAGAAAGAAAAGCGTCGACCACGTTAGGCAAAAGTTTTTTTTTAAATATATAATATAAGGGTTACAAACGATTATCAAATGCATATGCGTTGTCACTCCTGAGAACTAGAATGGAACGCCTCGTTTTAAGTGAAAAGGGTCTCCAGTTCTCCACGCTCACCAATCGAAACAAAACCGCATTAAGCTGCTTTTTTACGCTGGATCAACCACGTAGCTTTCTATAAAGCATAGCCATCTTACTGCTAGAATAAAAATATTGGTTTATCAAGCGCACATCCCCAGCGTGCTATTGAACGTATTTGAAACCTGAATGACTAATTATAATTTTATTTAACATAATTAATTTTATTTATTTGATAATAAATTTGTAATTTTTTAACTCTTTATTTTAGTATTTAAGAGTTATATTAGACATTTTTTGAGCACCGCGCACAGAGGAGGCCGAGATTGTAGGAAACACTTTATACTGAACTAGCTGTTACCCGCGGTATCACCCGCGTATATCACACTCTGAGCTGCGTTACATGACACCTCGCTTATTCTCTTCCGGTGCTCATCAGTAAGGCGTCGCATGCTCGCCATCCCGAGTGTTAAATTATTTTAATTTTTGTCTCTCTTAAACCATTCATCCAAATAACATGGTATAAAGAGCAAAGTTGATCTTCATGAAATTGTCTTGATGATAAAATAACTTTCATTCGTAAGGATTAACATGCTATGCCTAATAATAACGCTCATAAACCACTTCTCAAAAAGTACCATATTGCGGCTTATATAGGTATAAGGAATATAACTATAATATCTGTGACTTTTTTTAGGGTTCCGTACCTCAAAAGGAAAAAACGGAACCGTTATAGGATCACTTTGTTGTCCATCTGTCTGTCTGTATGTCTGTCAAGGCTCTTTTTCTCAGGAACGCGTGGAGGTATTAAGCTGAAATTCATAACAAATACTCAAATCTACTGTCCCTTGGAGTTGTGAAAAAAATCAAACTTCTAAGCCAATGCAATCAAAACATACAGCCGTTTATGCCGCAAATTTTTGACATTCGCAGGGGAATCAAAACCTACAGGGTACTTCCCGTGAACTCAGGATCTTAAAATTTGGTACGAAGCAACGTTTTATAGTACAGATAAAGATAATATTGCGAAAAGCAAAAATTTTTAGTTACATCATATAATAAAAATATTTTTAATAATTTTAATCTTATATGTATACCTACGGATTTGTTCGGAACCCTCGGTACGCGAGTCCGACTCTCACTTGGTCGGTTTTTTAGATGGAGAAAAGATCTTTATTTTTTTACAACATAGTATTTACGTATCACCAAACACTACGCCAGCGCATGCGAATTAAGCAGTTCGGGAGCGCTTTTTCTTCCGACTTGCTCAACAAAAATCAATATTTAAGGCTAGCTGAGAGGTGTAGCCTAAGACACCTATACTATTTCTCGTAAATTTGGCTACCATATATAAAAAATTATCAAATCGGACTGGTAGTTCCAGAGATTAATGTGTTTAAATTAACCAAAAACCTCTTTCTCTTTATTATATTAGTATAGATATTATCTCATTCTCTCCTATAGATTTATATATTTGTCTCTTTTTAGAGATGAGTTATACCAGACGATAAATTTACTAAAGTATGAAGGTACGCACGCACACACTATACCTATTTTATGCTTAATGAATTTCAAAGCCTGATGATATCATAGTGAAGTTCTAGTTTCAAATATCGATTTCATTTTAACTGCAAATGCCAGCCTTTTTTGAGCAAGGGCAAATTGTTTACTTAATATAAAGCAGTGCTTGACTATAAACGAATTGAAATTTTTACCCCAAACTTATATAGAACCCGAGTAGTGCTTTCCCGTGTAGTGTCTGTGTAAGAATATCCACTACCCCATATCATCCCATGAGTGTCGTAAGAGGCGACACAGGGAAACAAATCAGAAGATGGGCAGCAGCATCTACCTAATAACGACTAAAAATAAAAAAACTGCGGTCGCCATTTCGCTTGCCAACCGTGTCAACTATGGCAAATGTCCACTCTATACATCAATCTATGGGGGAGGTCTATTTTTAGCAGTGGACTGTAATATGCTATAACGCTAGGACCACCCCTGAGGTAATAACATGTTATAAAAAAAGAATAAACAAAGGAAGGAGACTCCTTATTTGAAGTCGGCTAAAAATTACGAAATCGTTTCTTTATGTGGTAGAGACACGGCTTTATTTAACATGACATAGTAATGATGATGATTTTATCAAAATACAAACGTAAAGAGCAACTAATGTTGACATTGTTTTCATATATTGAGTGCTTTTACCGTGGGCTTCAAGGGTCACTCCACTTAAATCAATTCTGACTCTTAATCGAGGAAGATGAAGATGCGTAGATAGATAGTGTTGAAGAGCCATTCTAATCTTTCTATGATTAGTGTCAGGAATATCATCAGAATAGTGTTGGATTAGACTTGCTCTTGAATCGTTACTCACATTTGCATATCGTGAAACGAAACAAATATTTGAAAAGCTGACCGTAGAAACCCACAATTTCACTCATAATCTGAGATATCCAGGAAATGATGCTTCCACAGTCGGTCTTTAATTTCAATAATTCCAGTAGACAAGTCCCCAAGAAATACTGGGTTTCGCGGTCGCATTCTACTCCGATTTTTCAATTCTTACATAATCTAATGAAGTTTCGTAATCTATCTGTGTAAAAGTTCGAGATTTGTCAGTTCAGTTGACTGTATGTAATATGTTTGAGACTGTAGTTTTAAATTTCCTTCTAACGGCTACAAAAATAAGAGCGTGATCCAAGACTTACAGATTTTTTCTGCGACGGGTGTTGCAGAAATTATCTTAGATAACTCGGACAGTTAAAACGAGCTTCCCACTATTATTGTCTACTGTATTGCAATCTTATAGGCACTGAAAATGATACTTAAATTGTCTGCAATGGGATACAAATAGATATTTCAGGTGAAAGTTTTTGGGTTTTTTGGTTGGTTAGAACACGAGGAGGACGAAGTTTTGTCTTCCTTAGTCGTGACCTCTCCAACTTAATGTTAAGGTTCAGTGTGCCATTCATTATTCAGTGATTACTACCAGTTTTCTTGCGATTACTGAAACATTACAGAACATACATTTTCGGGTATTTCCATTAGAAACTGTAGTATTGGGTCAAATGTGGATTTTCTTACGCTGCTAAACACGGCAGCAATAAGTAATAATCGTGGTGCAAATTAGTTAGGTATGTAATGCAAATACTATGTAAGAACTAGCTGAATTATGATATTCCATTTCCTAGAAGTTTTAGAGCTTTTGTAACAAACCTGACGGGGTATAAAAAGATCACGGTAGATTTATCGCACAACAGAAACGCTAGAAAAATGTTTTCAAACCACTAATGCAAGGCGCTTTCCCATTGCATTACAGAAAAATTTATAGAGAAATGCACGTAGTTGGAACGTAAAATGTTACCTTTCAGTACAATGCTTATGTTTTTTCTTTATTCCAATGAGATATTTATTATTTTTCGAAGTACATTACGTTTAGTACATTATTTCTAGCAAAAATACCAATATATTAATTATTCTCATACCTTAAACTAATTGTCGACATATTTTATTGACTTTTTTATACAAAAAAAGTAACCATTCAATCAAACCGATGAAATGAAATAAAGAATATCTATGAAATTCAAGTCTCCCAAATAAAGTTGTTTATAAACCAAACGCCGTCAAATCTAACGCCGTCCATCACCATCTCGAGACGGCTAAGCCGGCCTTTCTCTTTCTCACTGAGACGCTGTTGTCCTCTCAGGCATCTGGCCTGCCATGTTATATATAGTCTGACACAACTAGTAACATTCCCAACACGGTTTCCAATATAGAGGGCCATGCATCTTCCCGGTAGGATCTTCTACTGACCTCTCATCAGGACAGCTGTCAGGTTTTTGTCGATGCCCCTCTAGGATCATTTACTGATCCAGAGCACGGTGCGTATCACATGCTCATTGTAGGCGCGATCTGTAGGCTTACGCCGTGTGTGGCACTAGAGGTCATCATATTGAGTTGGGAAGCAGTTTCTTTTGCATCTGGTAAACTGTCCGAGTAATCGAAGATAAGCCGGACGTCCCATAGCGGCAATGCCGAAACAGACTGACTCTTCAACCACGTCCAAATGGCTACAGATTCCTTGCTACTGCAGACCATCCGCGGAGATCGTGATCCTTGGTGATTTTAACACCCACCACGCCGAATGGCTCGGTTCACGTTTAACTGACCATATGGTGAGATCTGTTCATGGTTTTGCCTTGGCATATGGTCTGACACAACTGGTTTCTTCGCCTACGCGGATTCCAGGTATAGAGGATCATGCATCTATACTGTTGGATCTTCTGATGACCTCTCATCCGGACAGATATCAGGTCACCGTTGACGTCCATCTTGGCTCCTCGGACCATTGTCTAGCCACCATTGGTGCCACTCACGCTGAAATCGCGGATCATTCGCTGCTCCACACAGCGCTCGGTTCGCAAAGCACTCCTCTTTCTGGACATCCAAAATTTGAGTGGGCTTGACGGAATCTCCCAATTGAGCTGAAAACTGGAAAACTGAGCTGGAGCACAGAGTTGGCACCAGTTCTAACGCGCCTTTCCGGTACTTCTACTTCCTAGGCATAGTCCCGAAATCATGGAAGACGGCTTTCGTACCCCCGATCCCTAAAAAAGGCGACCGCATAGATCTGTCTAACTACAGGCCTATCGCCATCACCTCCTTGTTTTCTAAAATAATGGAATTCATTATAAACTGCCAGCTCATGCGTACTGGAAAGGATAACCAGCTGATTAATGATGGCCAGTACGGTTTCCGTCGAGGTAACTCAGCTGGTGATCTTTTGGTGTACCTGACTCATAGATGGACGGAGGCAGTAGAGTGCAATGGGAAGGCTTTCGATTGGGTTAGCCACAAAGTGCTTCTTACGAAGCTCCCTTACTATGGGCTTCCCGAGAAATTATGCAATTGTATCATCATGCCACCGTGCTAATATTTCTCTGAAAAAACGTCGCCGAGTACCAGAATAAACTTGTGTCTCAAGTCGAGTCTTTGTTGAACAAAGTCTTGGTTTGAGGGCGGATAAATCTAGTCCAGTTTAACCCTCAGAAGACAAAAGTTTGCGCGTTTACCGCTAATAGATCTCTTTAGCTTTGTCGTATCTCTTCAGTTTCTCCCCTTGTTGCCTCAGCAAGTATCGGAATCCCCGGCGTCGACATATGGAGTGACGTGCGATTTCGTGGTCACTTGGAAGAAAAGGCCAAATTGGTCTCTAAAAATTTTCGCGTGATCGGTAGAGCGGTATTTCATGCCGGCACAACGCCTGCAACTTTACAAGGGGCACGTTTGGCCTCACATGGAATAACTGTTTCAATCTCTGGGATGGTGCTGGTCGACGACCGAGTCCTTTCCGATTGTTTCGATTTACTGGCGTTGCGAAGAGATGTTGCATTCTCTTGCATTCTCTTTCCCATTTACTACGGGGAGTGCTCTGAGAAATTGTTCGGATTAATTCCAGCCGCCAAATTTCACGAAAGCACATCTCGGCAAAATTCCCGATACCATCCACACCATCTGGATGCTTGGCGGTCCACCACTGTACGTTTTACTAGGAGTTTTCTTCCGCGTACAACTTCTCTGTGGAATTGTTTACCACCGGCAATTTTTCCGGACCGATGTACCTTAGGGACCTTTAAGGAAAGTACTTAATTCTTTCTAAAATGACGGCAACACATCTGCAATTCCCCTGGTGTTGCAGTTGTTCATGGGCGGCGGTAGTCACTGACCACCAGGTGAGCCTCATGCTCGTTTGCCCCCTCACCTTTAAAAATGGTGGGGGTTTAACTTCTAGCTGAATGATCCCTACACCGTTAGTGAGTATGTCCTCGATCATCAGGGGGTGGAACTTTTCATCCTGTCATCTGTAGTGCTTATCATCTCGATGGTAGGCGGTCCACTACAGGCGGTCCACTACCGTGCGATTTCCTTTCTGCCTCGCACAACCACACTGTGGAATTTACTGTTGCCAGCGCTAAAGACCACAAGAAAAAAGACTACTTCTTTCTAAAAGCTCCGGAACGCACCAGCAATGCTCCTGGTAATGCATATGTTCACGGGCGACGGTGATCACTTACCATTATGTGAGCCGTATACCCGTTTGCCTCCTTTCCCATTAAAAAATCTCAAAGTTTGTGTTTAAAGTACTTCAACTAAGTTTACTTGCAAAAGGCGATTTAGTAGATATTTCTTTTTTATAATCAAAATCATTCGGTTGGTTTGACACGTTCAACAGTTCTGACTTCAATAGAATAATATTTTTGCTATTTTATAAAATCCCTTTGAAGCCGCCATTGTTACGGTCTCACTGTTATAATAAATTCAATTCCACTTGTTGCATTACAAGAGTTTACAGTAAGAACACAAAATCTTTGATTAAAAAACGATTTCGATTTATTACTGAGTGTTATAAATTTTGGTACGAATGGATTAACCTTTATATCAAACAGTTCATATAATGTTATTGAATATATTTCATGAATATTTGCCATAGTTTTAATAGATGAAGATGTTTCGTAAGCATTAATTGCCGCTTGTAGTTTTTTAGCGTCACTGCCAAGGAATCAAAAGCATTTTCAATATAAATTCTGTGGAAAATTCTTGACGTGCAATTGGAAATGGACGGAATGCAATTAAACGACCAACAAAGTTTTATTTCGGTACGCTTTATGAACAGTTTTTCATAACAAGCATTTGTTATAATTTATCGAATGATGTTCATTTTAATTCTGTATTATTTTGTTACTGCTCTGTATTATTCGGAGCTTACGAAACTGCCTACTATAACTACTATTTAAAATCACGTTTTCAAAACATTTTCAACTCTCTATTATATTATTTTAAATTTTATAGTCACTTAATATTTTTATTATTACATTCACTTTAATTTCATCACCATCATCATTACAGCCCTTTACAAGTTCACTGCTCAACATAAGCTCCCCTAAAGAATGCCACAAAGCATGGTCCCGAGCCACCTGCATCCATTGACTTGCATGTATTAATACCAGGTCGTCACTCCATCTAGTGGGTGGTCGCCCTACACTTCGCCAGCCGGTACGAGGCTACCACTCGAGAACCTTTAAGAAAGGCACCTCAATTTACTTTAGTTTATTTAATAATCATTTTATTAAAATTTTAGATCGATTTTTTATTGTTTTTATAGCATCTTAAATTTTTATATAAATTGAAAAACAAACTTCTTATTATTTTATTATTTAATATCTTGTCGACATAAACGAAATAACTTATCATTTAGCAAGGAAGGAATTAAGGAAAGATTTTACGAATGAATTAATAAAATAAAGCATCCAAATAATTAAAAAATTTAAATAATGTTTATTAATAAATGTAGAAATCAAATTTGTATTTTTTTTTTTATTATTGTATCTATTTATTGAGTGATTAAAACGCAGGAACATTTAAGTACACTACTTAAAAGTACTTTTTAGTATCCGAACAAAGAAGGTCCGAAGATATATAACATTTTTTATAATTACATTGACTGCCTCGGTGGTCTAGTGATCATGAGGTCCCGGGTTCGATGCCGGGTTTTTCTGTCAAGAAATTCTCAGTAGCAGCCCGGAGTCAAGAAGTTTGCGGGGTTGCATCCCCGTGCTTCGAAAAGAACGTAAAGCCGTGTGTCTGATCTCTCGCCGGTCGTGTTAGATACCGTCCCATCGGACTATGAGAGTGTGAGAATAGAGAGTGCACCTGTGTTTGCACACACTCGTGCACTATAACCCTGTCCTGCGCAGATAGCTAGTCTCCGTTGAGACTGGACGCCGAGACCGAAATTTGCTCTGAACAATGTTAATTACTATAATTACTTTCATCTTTTATTATTTTATGATTTAACAATTAAAGTGTTGTTATCGTTTCTGATATTCGTTGTGAATTGTATTCTTGATAATTATATTTCAGTACGTGAGCAGTTGAGTTTTACTCGGCGTTAAAAAAATACAATTTTCTCAGCAGTTACATCTATCTAGAAAAAACTTGATTATTGATCCTATCCAGATATGCTTGCGCATTCATCATGCACAATCGCGAAGGCACAATATTGTGCATTTTTGACGAAATCGGATAATTCATTCTATAAGGGTGTCATTATGTTTGATAAAGAGCGCACTCCACTATGTTTAGTCACCGAGCAATGGCAGGACCCGGCAGCATGGAGCAGAGCCGGTACGGAAGGAGAGGGAGCTCCATAGGAGGTTCTACGGGCTCTGCATTTCGTATCTAGAGAACTTTTTGATGTTCTCTCCATTGGCTACATATAGGTGACCTCTTAGGAAACCAATAATTATCGGAGATGCACCCTAATTAATGGCACCGTAGACACTCGCAACTCGTAAAAGTATAAAATGAACTAAGTACAAAATATCATTCAAATCGTTAGAGACGTTTCCGAGGAACCAGTTACATTATAAAAATATATCATTGTAACAATATGCTTATATTATTTTCTTTTATATTTAATTATTCAAAAAAGTATTAAAAATACTTATCTTCACGCACAATCCCTGACGGGGTATCCAGAGAGAACAGATCGCCAAATGTCACGATCCTTACATACCTCTTTCGCTTCTTTCAGATGCATTATCTTCTTCATACATGCACGTCTAGGTATCCGAGTACTCTTGACCCTCCCCTCTTCGAGCAATTTGCTCACAAGGTCTTCGAAAGTTAGTCTCGGTCTACCTCGACACCTTTTAATATTTACTTTCGCGCTATATATTTTCTTCACCATTCGGTCTTCACTCATTCGCTCAACGTGCCCAAACCATCGAAGCACGCCCTTATCAATTTTTGTGATAAGGTCATCTTTCAAACCTGCCATATTGCGAATCTCTTCGTTTCGCTTTCGGCCATGGTAACGTCGCACATTTTACGAAGAGATCGCATCTCCACTGCATTCAACTTACTTTTATGCTTCTTCTGGCATACCCAGGTTTCGCTGCCATATAACAATTCGGTACCAACACTGCGTTATGTATTGCAAGGCGTGCACTTTTCACTACGCCTTGCCTTTTGACTAACGCAGTCAGGGCACCATTGACTTTCTTCCTGGCAGCGACACGCCTGTCCACATCTAAATCACATCTTCCATCCCGGCTGAAAGCACTCCCCAAGTATACAATTTCATTTACCTGTTCTAGACATTCCTGATTTAGCCATTTTTCACACTTCGTTCTCCCTTCGTCCCTTTCAAATACCAGAACCTTAGTTTTATTAGCATTCAAACGCAGACCTTTAATTTCACATTCCTCTTTCATACACGTGACGAATGCCTGCAGTTCTGCCTCTGATAAGCACTACATCATCAGCATAAAGCAGACAATTTACTTTAATGTCACCCAATTTCACACCCAAACGGCTATCTTTCAGCTTCTGTACACAGCTGTCGAGATACAGTATTAACAGCCAGGAAGACATGATACAACCCTGTTTTACGCCCTTTTGGACACTAAACATGGGTGACAGGTCATGCCCTACCCGCACACAGGCTTTACAGTCACAGTAAAGTGACTGCTTAACCCTTAACAATCTATCATCCACACCATACCCCGGCAACAGTTCCCACATTTTCTTCCTTACAACCTTATCAAATGCTTTCTCAAGATCCACAAAAGCACAGAAAATATTCTGGTTAGCAGCCAGAAGCTTCTCCGTGATCTCCGTGCATCCTCTTCCAGGTCTAAATCCGCATTGTGCCTCCCATAGAAATCTTTCCGATTTCTCTTGCATCCTACGTGTCAATACCTTGAAGTGAACTTTACTTGCTAAACTGGTCAAGCTGATCGCCCGATAGCACCCGCAGTCAAAATGTGAACCTTTACCTTTATATAAAGGCACAATAACTGCGGATCGCCAATCATCCGGAACATCCCCCGTCCGCCAGCACAAATTGCACAGCAGATGAAAGCTGTCCCAGACGCGAGGCCTATCATACTTGACCATTTCAGCAGTAACTCTGTCTAGTCCCGCAGCCTTACCACTTTTCAAACTTCGAATCGCACGTTCAATCTCTTTCATACTGATGACCTCAGTGTTATCGAGGTCCGGGTCTGGCGTACCAGTCACGGCGTCACCCCCGGATCCCTCACTAAGATCATCACACGTATACATTTCTCTATAAAATTAGCCCCATCGCTGCATGACGTCCGATTTTTTTGAGAGGACGTCATTGGTTCTAGAAAGCACTTTGTTCATTCTTAAGGCCGTCGCACCACTTCGGGTCTTTCCTACCTCTTTTCAGAAGAGTTTGGAGTTCTCCTTAAAGTTGTGCGACAACCTTTCGTCCGCTTCCATTCTACACCTTTCACGCACTTCCTCAATCAATGTTTTCGTATGAACTTTCTGCAGCTTATATATTTCTTTCATCTTTTCTCTCATATCCTTATCATTACTAGAGGCCAAGTAGTCTTACCATGCTTTCTTCTTCTTCTTTACAGCTTCTTTCACTTCATCATTCCACCATGCATCTCTTCTTTTACTACTACCTCTTTTTGTCGTTCCACACACTTCTTCCGCTGCACTTACCATTCCATCCCTAAGGTTTTGCCATGTTCTTTCCACACATTCTTTTCTGCCATCGATGGTGTCAAGCTTTTCGGCTACCCTCGCATGATATTTGTCCCTAGTATCCGCTTTCTGAAGCTTCCAGCTTCGGATGCGGCAGACCGACTGTGGTTCTGTCACTGCCGTCCGGTAGCGCCAACCCGCGAACAGACCCCTAAATCTAGTAATCACTAGATAGTAATCCGTTCCCAGGTCACCACCCCTGAACACTCGCGTATCCATCACCTGTTTTCGCAGTCGGTCATCCACCAGGAACAAATCGATCATAATTCTCTCATTCTTTCGTTCTCTAGTATACATATAGATTTTCTTGTGATTAAACATAGTGTTTATCACAAGAAGACCCTTTTCCTTGCATACAGCCAGTATAAGCTTGCCAGCATCGTTAACCCTTTTATCGCCAAATTTTGCAAGCACCGACTCGTACCCTGGTCGAGCGGTACCAACCCATCCATTCAAATCACCACATACAACAATTATTTCGTTTTCCCTAACTAAATCTAGAACTTCTCTTACATTCTCCCAAAACTCCTCCAGCTCAACTCTGGACGACGAAGCTACCGGCGCATAAACAGCCAAAAGAAATAACTTCGTCAGTCCCAATTTAAAGCGAACCCAGAGAAGTCTTGAGTTCACAACCTTATATTCAGTCATAACATCGACCAATCGAGACGATAGCAGCACCCCCATTCCCTGGCAGGCGCTCTCGCTCTCCGGGACTCCGGACCATAGAGCTAACGTCCCGTCAGGAAGCTCTTCAGTATCACTGCCCTTCCGTTTGGTCTCCGACATACACACTACATCTAATTCTCTTTCTTTCATTATTTCGATCAGCTCATTCGTCTTATCTCTCATGCCTCCTCTAGCATTCCACGTGCCAACTCTGCACTCTGTCTTCCGCCTTCCGCCGTGTCGGGCTGTGCGTGACGGGTGGCGGTCCACATCGCCGCTTTGCGCGCTGCATTTCACACCAACGGGGACGAGCTGGTGTGCGTCGCCTTGAGGGGACGCCCTAACCCTCGTTGGCATGGATGCGCAGCTGTGTAGAATTGCAGCCCTGAAAAGGGCTGGCAGGGGTCGCGACGAGCACGCTTCTACAATGACCCCCATTATTAAAAATAACAATTAAAAATCACCATTAAATGTACCAATCAAAGCAATAGGACGGCTATATAATATAAGCCGACAACTGATAGGGAAGAAACGTTCCCGAGCGGCGTTATAACCTCGTACCGTTAAGCGAAGTGTAGGGCGGCCTGCCACTAGATGGAGTAACGTGGCCTAAGGGCAGTGCTTTGTGGCGAAAACATTGTGGCATTTGTTGGTAGGGGCCTATGTTCAGCAGTGAACTTGTGATTGGCTGTTATAATGATGATGATGTTGATGGTGAATATAATATCAAATCTTAGTAGACGAAAACGCAGATTATCGCCCGTTCTCAATGCAACTGGCCTTGCGAGACTTAATTAATTCCAGTCTTCAATATTGGAAATAGCATTTCAATTACCTATCGAAGGTCACGGGAATCTTCTGCTAATGAGTTTAATTCCAAAGGGAAGTAATTTTAAGCAACGTCAATTGGTTTTACTGATGGCTTGCTGGCGCTGAGTTTTTAATCTCACAAATGAGTTCCGTACAAATTCCATACTATCTTATATTTTATTATTATTAATTGGTTGCAACACTTAAGTTTACGGCCGACGGCCGTTTGACTTTAAAAATTACATTTGTATCAAGGACCAATGACAATACAAAAATTTAATAACTTTAACGTAGTATAAACTGATCAGGATCACCAGCATAAAATAATTTTTTTTTTCTTTAGCGTGGATTTTTAGTTTTTCAAGCTATATTTAATTTATTAATACGTAGTAATTAACAAAAATTTGACTAGCCCAGTATTTGTTTTGTTTACGTATGCAAACTAAATAAGTAGTGAAAAAGAGGAAATAAGATGTTACTTTGGCGATTTTCCACCCCAAGTTATTTAGTCCGCTTAGGCGCTTTGACATTGACTATCTGTTTATATATATATATATATATAAGCTATAAGCCAAGAATTCATCAGATGCCGTGCATCGTTTTAAAGATTTCACTTCAATATTAATTCTTTACTTATTTTTTAATATTAACTTTTTGCTTCACTGCACTAAGGGTTTTGGTAAGTTTTTATATAGTTCAAAATGTTAACAGTACACATAAACATTAATCGTGTAATCTATTGTTAACATATTTTATTATCTACCTTATAACAAATAAAGCAAAATATTAAAAGTTTATATTTATATTATTTTTAAAAATATAGAAAGTTTTACATATATCCCTACCTGTATAGCCCAAATACCAGAAAAACAGATGTAGTAGGGTAAAGTCTCAGTTTTTATAGCCACAAAATTATTAAAAATCATAGTACAAATGCGTTGACATCCATGAGGGATAAAATGGAATGCCCCGACCATTCCGACAGTAAAATTGTCCTGCGTTGTCTGGTGTCTACACTCACCATATGAAAAAGTGGAGAGAAAACTGAAAAATGTTCCACGAGAGCGTGTTCTCTACCTATTAAGCCGACCTATTCCTGCTGCAGCTATTATTATACTGCTGCAGTGTGGCTCTCTACGTAGTTTTGGTGTATGCTCCTTAAGAATCGTTTCATATAGCCCACGGTTAGAAAAATAGATGGGTAGTAAAATCAAGCGTTTACAAAAAGTTAAGCTGTTATAGTTTTCATCTGCGCAATACACTTCCCTCTCTCTTTCCTCACTTTATCTCTTTCTAAATACGTAGAACGCGCGCTGGGGTGATCAAATTCAATTTGTGGAGTTTTTATGACTTAAATTAAATTTTTAAGTATATCTGTTGATATTTATATTTGTATAGAGCGAAGTCAATAAAATTAACAAAATATTGTCACAATATTTAATAATGACGTTACGATTCACGAAATTAATAATGTAATATAAGTCATTTTATATAATATAATTTATGTAATATATTTTATCAAATCAGGACCGTGCTTTGTGGTGTTCCTTGGGGGAGGCCTATGTTCAGCAGTGGACTTCTGAAGGGCTGTAATGATCATAATGAAATCAATGTAAATAAATATATGAGTTCATTTATTTCCTCTGCCTGTTGTACCTATATATTTAAGGACAATCGTTTTTCCGGAGTTAACTCCAGTCCCGCGTCGGAGCTAATGCACATTTTATTTTTATTTTAACATCGCTTATTTGTGAGTAGGAAGGAATTAAAAAGCATTATCTACTGATATCTCTAAATATAAAAGTAAAAAGGAAAATGGACTAACGTGTTAAATATAGCTTTTTAATCTTAAATTTATTATTAAAGTAAATTATTTAGTTTGAAATATTATAGTTGTCGGAAATTTACCTTTCTGTACTGCGAACAGCCAACTGTGTACTTAACTGAGGAGGGGCACATCGTTAAAAGTTTAAGCGTTTTTTTTTTCGTTGTAAACTAGTTATAGTTCATTATTTGTTATTTTTGTACACGAATACATACGCGTGGTACTCGTATATCTACCCCTAAACATGTTTTTTACAAACATCAAACTTTTTGAACTGTTGCTTAAAAATACCATACATTAAAATATACGATTAATATTACTGAAATAAAAAAGTAAAATAAAAGAAAAAACTTACATTTTCAGTCCTACTCCTCGTATATATTAAGAGTTCCTTACACATGAAATTAGCGTTTTGTCGTACTGACCCATTTGATCTGAAATATCTTCTGTTTGGTTAAGGATTCCAAATTCAAATTTATAAATCATTTATCTGGTAAATTAGAGTTTCGAAAATAGTCATTCATTTGTTTTTTCCTAATTAATTTTTTCTTTGGCGTCACTTATTACCGCACAATGGAAAACATGAAATATCGGTATATTTACGAGTACGAGTTCTACCGTGGCACCAGTGCTGCAGAAACAGCTCGAAGGATTAATAATGTGTACGGAGCTGATGTCGCGGTACGGTACGTTTTTGGTTTCAACGTTTTCGTTCTGGAAATTTCGATCTTCAGAATCAACCACGTGGACGGCCGGAGACCAAAGTGGAAAATGAAGAAATAAAGGCTATTGTGGAAACGGAACTATCACAGGGGGATGAGTCGCTCGCGTCCGTAGGCTTCGACCACCTAATCCTAGGCCCACCCTACACGTGCCCCCCGGGTGGTGCTAAACGAGCGACAAAGCCGAAAGAACTGACTCGGCTCCTCGCCGTGTGGTAGCGGCGTAAAAAATACCACAACTTACTTTCGCACCATGAGGCAAAATGTTAACGAAATGGCCCCGAGTTCCCGGCGCCCCTTTAATGGGGCAGGGGTGCGAAGAATCTCCGGGAGGAAAACCGGCGACGAGGTTCGCCACCCGTCACGTTCTGTCCCCCGGAGGGGCGAAAAGTGGATTGCGGAAGCCCGTCTGGCTACATTGAATGTATGTGGAGGAATTAATGATAAGATGGATGAAGTATGCGATATGATGTATGATAGAGGAATAGACGTGTTATGTGTGAATGAGACGAAACGGAAGGGAAAGGATGCCACTACACATGGCATGTATACCGCGTACTGGTCTGGTGTAGACGAGACCGAGCGGGCATGCCAGGGAGTCGGTATCATCCTTTCAGAAAGAATGGGTCATTGTGTGAAAGAGTATGAATGTGTAAGCCCGAGACTGCTATGGATACGAATGAAAGTGGGCTTAAAGAAGTTGTTTGTTTTAGGGGTCTACGCCCCAGACATGTCTAAGCCCACTTATATCCGAGAGCAGTTTTGGGAGTTCGTAAGGATGGTGCTAATGAAATGCAAGGTTAATGAAAATATTGTAATATTAGGCGATTTTAATGGAAGGGTTGGGGTGAGGAGGCTTGGTTATGAAAGGATATTGGGAACTTTTGGTGATGAAAGTATAAATGAGAATGGTGAAAGCCTTCTCGCCGTATGCGTGGAAAAGAATCTTGTTGTGACGAACACTTTCTTTCGTCATAAGAAGATTCACACGTATACATGGGAAAGAGGTGATGATAGAAGTATGATAGATTTCATAATTGTTGATGAAAGAATGAGGAGCGCGGTGGTAGATACAAGGGTTTACCGGGGCTCTAGCGTAGGGACGGATCATTACTTGGTCTTATGCCGAATTAATGGTCTTTTCAGACGTTGGAGGCATCGGACATCTGTGTCTACCACAGCGTTACAGCGTATAAGAACAGAGAGGTTACAAGATGAAGGTATGAAAGAGAAGTTCAAATGTAGATTGAGAGAAAATATAAGTGGTATGGCTGAATTGTGTATGAATGATTTAGACTTGGAGACTGTGTGGTATAATGTCAAGAAAGGTTTAGTGGATGCAGCTACCGAAGTATGTGGTGTAAGTAAGAGAACGAATGAAAGGAAAAATAACACGTTATGGTGGGATGATGAGGTACGGATGGAAGTTGAAGCAAAGAAGAAAGCATGGCTAGATTTACTAGCAACCAAGGCTAGTAATTCTAGCAGTATGAATGATGATATTGAAAGGAAAAAGGCAGTTTTTAGACACCTAAATAAGAGAGTAAAAGAAGTAGTTGAAAGGAAAAAGCAAGAAAGAACGGATAAGAATGATAGAAGAATATCGGATAACTTCCAGGCAAACATTAAAATGTTCTGGAAACTCGTAAGAACTACCAGGGGACATTCACAACAGCCTAGAATGAATGCTATACGAGACCAGAATGGCTGTATTCTAAATGACGAAGTTTTGAGTTTAAGGAGATGGAAGGAATACTTTGAAAGCGTGTTTATGAGTGATGAGACGCTTGAATTAAATGAAATAGAAATTACGAAAGAGGAGGAAATAGATAGAGATATAAGTATAGATGAAATAATGAAAGCAATGAAAAGTATGAAAGCAGGTAAGGCAGCCGGTTATGATAGAGTATCTCTCGAAATGCTAAGGGCTGGAGAAGGAGTGGTGGCAGACCTGCTGTACACCTTGTTTAATTTATGTTGGGAACTTAAGCGGGTAACGGGAGACTGGTGCAAAGCCGTGATAGTCCCAATATATAAGGGAAAAGGATCACAGCAGGACTGTAAAAACTACCGTGGTATCAGCCTTCTTAGCATTGTGGGAAAACTGTATGCTAAGGTACTAATTGAAAGAGTTATCAAAGAAACTGACGGAAAAATTTGGGATGTGCAAGCGGGATTTAGAAAGGGAATGGGATGTACGGATCGGGTCTTTTCCATGCGCATGATCGCCGAGAAGTTTTTGGCCAAAAACCAAAAAGTTTTTTGTGCGTTCATGGACTTGGAGAAGGCTTATGACAGAGTGGACAGGGATGTGTTATGGCAAACACTGAACTCATTTGGGTTGAGCGCTGGTCTGATACAGGCATTGAAGTCTCTATATAGGGACTCTAGTGCTTGTGTCAGGATCAACGGGGCCTACTCGGACTAGTTTGACATCCATAAAGGTGTCAGACAGCTGTGTGGCTTCCCCGTGGTTGTTCAACCTATTTATGGACAGTTGTTTGGAAAATTTGAAAGTAGAAGAATGCGGGTTAAGAATGGGTGAGTTAACCGTCAAATGCCTTTTGTACGCCGATGATCAAGTCATACTTGCGTCGTCGGCAGCCGAGTTGCAAATGATGGTTACATTAATGAACAGGACATTAAAAGAAAAGGGAATGAAAGTGAACGCAAGTAAGACGAAAGTTATGGTTTTTGAAAGAGAAGAAAGTAAAACGATGTGTGAAATAAGAATAGAAGGGGAGTTGGTAGAGCAAGTAGATGAGTTTGTATTATGGGATGTGTGCTTAGCAGGGATGGTAGATATGATAAGGATATAGAACGACGAGTGAATGCAGGAAATAGAGTGAATGGGGCTCTACACTCTATTGTGAAAAGTCAGAATGTGTCCAAAAAGGCACGTATGGCAATTCACAATGCTGTGTTAGTACCTACTTTAATGTATGGTAGTGAAAGTTGGGTGTGGCAAAAGAAGCATGAGAGTAGAATAAATGCTGTAGAAATGCGGTCATTAAGGAGTATGTTAGGGATGAAGCTGAATGACAGAGTGAGAAATTGTTTAATAAGAGAAGAGTGTGGTTTGCAAGATGATATTGTGACCAGGATTAAGAAAGGAATGCTTCGGTGGTTTGGCCATGTAGAAAGAATGAATGAGGCTTTCCTCATTGACAAAGCAAATTTATGTTGCAGAGGTGAACGGCATAGTCGGGAAGGGTCGCCCTAGGCGAAAGTTTATCGACCAAATTGGCGATATATTAAAAATGGGCCAAATCAAGAGTACCTTTAACCGACGAGCGTGTATGCGTAGGTATATGGATGTGGAGGAAGCGAGAGAGGTGTGTCAGGATCGTGCCAAATGGAAGTCCATAATCTCTGCCTACCCCTCTGGGTGACAGGCGTGAGTGTTTATGGAACTATCACAAAACACTTCAGAGATAACTGCAGGCTTCGGGGTAAGTGACAAAACTGTATTAATCCACTTGAAGCAAATCTGGAAAGTAAAAAAAAAACTTGAACGGTAGGTACCTCATGAATTGAGTGAATCGAACTTGCAAACATGCGACGACTCCTGTGTTACTTTGCTCAACCGACACAATAATGAAGGGATTTTAAGTCGAATCATTACTTGTGATGAAAAGTGGATACTGTATGATAATCGGAAGCGCTCGTCGCAATGGCTGAACTCTGGAGATCCAGCCAAATACTGCCCTAAACGAAAATTGACTCAGAAAAAGTTACTTGTAAGTGTTTGGTGGACTAGTGCTGGTGTCGTTCACTACAGCTTTCTAAAATCTGGACAAACGATTACGGCAGATATCTATTGTCAGCAATTGCAAATCATGAAGGAAGAACTAGCTGCTAAACAACCGAGATTGGTCAATCGCTCTAGGCCACTGCTGCTTCACGACAACGCAAGACCACACAGTGCACAACAAACAACCACTAAGTTAGATGAGCTACAATTGGAATGTCTGCGACATCCACCGTACTTCCCGGACCTTGCTCCAACAGATTATAATTTTTTCCGGAATTTGGACAACTTTTACATGGAAAAAAATCAACTCCGATGCGGCAGTCCAAACCGCCTTCAAAGAGTTAATTGATTCTCGCCCCAAAGGGATCATTGAACTACCTATGAGATGGCAAAAGTGCATAGATAACAACGGTGCAAATTTTGATTACTTAAATATATTTTACAAAAAAAATGACTTTATATTCCTCCCGTACAAAACACCAATTTCATATGTAAGGACCTAATAGCTTGTTGCGTTTCCTCGCCGAATTTATAAGACAAAAACTTAGCATTTGAGCGAAAAAGAACCAGTAGCATTAAATTTTGTTTTTAAAACGGTTTTAATACTATCAAAAATAACGGGGCACCTAAGTGGTATAGCGATTCCGCACTGATTGTTTTTTATTAATACTTATATTTCTATTCCTAAGGAAATATTATTGAAATTGTGAATTAAACTGTCTGTATTAGAATTAAATAAATTAATAGGTGGTAATGCGTGGTTTTAAATTGGTGTAAAGTGGACTGTAATAGGTATTTGGAATTGGATTTCGTTGAAATATACAACCGACACATAAAACTGAAGGTACCTGGAGGACGCTGGTAGCTTGTCTTAGTACTTGAGGTTGAAACTCGCGTGGTACAGTCTTAGTTGTCTTGCGCGATTTACACTTATTTAATACAAGTCAAGGCCGTGATTTTAAGTGTATGATAATTAAATAGATATAGCGAGCGACACACAATGCTTCCGCGTGCGGGCGTGTTTTTTTACTTAGACTCCTCTTTTACCCGGTTCCTAGTAGGAATGAATGGAATGAATGAAAGGTATTATAGAGGAAATCTGATTCGTCAATAAGATTGACCAAAAAACGAGGAACATTTGAATTTGAGAAGTGGCGGTAAGACTAGAATTAAATAATTCACATTTATTGGTATTTGGGTCCAGATCAATATTTAAAAATTCTGAAATTAAATTAAGATTATTCTACACATTAAATCGGAAGTTCTTTTGCACGCCTCACAATGACGAGGGACATTTGAATTTGAGAAGTGGCGGTAACACTAGAATTAAATAATTCACATTTATTGGTATTTGGGTCCAAATCGATATTTAAAAATTCTGAAATTAAATTAAGATTATTCTACGCATTAAATCGGAAGTTCTTTTGCACGCCTCACAATGATGAGGGACATTTGAATTTGAGAAGTGGCGGTAACACTAGAATTAAATAATTCACATTTATTGGTATTTGGGTCCAAATCGATATTTAAAAATTCTGAAATTAAATTAAGATTATTCTACGCATTAAATCGGAAGTTCTTTTGCACACCTCACAATGCGCGAGAATGCGATTGTTCTACTCTCGATATGTCACTATGTGACGATTTTGCGATATAGAACTTATGTATAACTAGCTGTGCCCCGCGGTTTCACCCGCGTCATCACGTGTCGGAGGTGCGCGACATGACCTAGTTCAAGCATTTTATAATTGCAATTAAATATTTTATTTAGCAATGGATGGAAAAATTGGCATAATTAATGGAGTACTTTTATCTGTCGGCATATTATGTATGATGTAGAGCGAAGTTAAGTTTTATCCACTTTCCCTCCCCCTACCGGTTGAGCAGTTCTCGCAGTTCTCACCGGGCGGCTAGGGTTTATGTGTCGTTCGCGCGTCCAGCCATGTATTGAATTATTTTAATTTTACATTATCTTTAACAAAGTTTATGGTCATAAAATTTTTTTGATGATGAAGTAATTTTCGTTCGTAAGGATAAATAGGCCATGCCTAATAATAACGCTCATAAAACACTTTTAAATTTTCAATATTTTTTTAAAGGAGAGGGGGCAAATCAGCATGCGGCTTACTTGATAGTAAGTGACTACCGCCGCCCATGAACAACTGCAACGCCAGGGAGGGAATTGCAGATGCGTTGCCGGCCTTTTAAAAAGGAGTACGCTCTTTTCTTGAAGGTTCCTAAGTCGTATCGGTCCGGAAAAATCGCTGATGGTAATCGATTTCACAAGGAAGTCGTGCGAGGAAGAAAACACCTTCTAAATCGCACAGTGGTGGACTGCCAATCATCCAGATGGTGTGGATGGTATCGGGAGTTCTGCCGCGATGTGCGTTCGTGAAATTTGGCGGCTGGGATTAATCCAAACAATTCCTCAGAGCACTCCCCATGGTAGATGCGAAAGAAAATGCAAAGGGATGCAACATCTCTTCGCAGTGCCAATGAATCGAGCCGATCGGAAAGGGCTCGGTCGTCGACGATTCGAGCCGCTCTGCGCTGGATGCGGTCAAGTGGAAGGAGCTGGCACTGGAAAGCCCCTGCCCAGAGATGGCAACAGTATTCCATATGAGGCCGAACCTGCGCCTTGTAAAGTTGCAGGCGGTGTGCCGGCATGAAATACTGTCCCGCTCTGCTGAGCACGTCAAGCTTTTTAGAGGCCGATTTGGCCTTGTCTTCCAAGTGACCACGAAACTGCACGTCGCTCGATATGTCGACTCCGAGGATACCGATACTGGCTGAGGCAAGAAGGGGAGTGCCTTGAAACTGAGGATATACGACAAAGGGGTTCTTTTTAGCGGTAAACGCGCAAACTTGTGTCTTCTGGGGATTGAACTGGACTAGATTTAGTCGGCCCCAATCCGAGACTTTGTTCAGCAAAGACTCGACTTCAGACACAAGTTTGTTCCGGTACTCGGCGACGTTTTCCCGAGAAATATTGGCACGGCCGTTGTATAGAGCATCACCAGTGCTGTCATCAGCATAGCAATGAATGTTACCAGTTAGCAACATATAATTGATATGCAGAAGAAACAGCGTTGGTGATAGCACACAGCCTTGTGGAACACCAGCGTTAATAGGCTTGTAGTCAGAACATGCACCGTCTAAACCAAATGCACCAAATTATGGCTTATGTATAAGAAATAGACATATGGTATCGTGGACTTTGTTTTAGACGGAGTAAAGATCTATATTTTTCTAGAACATTGTATTTACGTATCCCTAACGATAACACCAGCGTACGCAGATAAATCATTTCGGGAGTGCTTTTTCTACTGACTTGCTTAACAAATATCTAAATTTAAGGCTAGCTGAGTGATATAGCTTAATTCTAGATAGCCTATACTATTTCGCATGAATCAGGCTAAAATATACAAAAAGAATTTTTCAAATCGGACTGGTTGATCCAGAGATTAGCGCGTTTAAACAAACAAAAAAACAGAAAAACTCTTCCGCTTTATTATATATAGATAAAAGTTAGTATGTCTCACTTTAAAAACTAAATCAATAAAAAGGGATGTTTTGAAAACTAGATATAATACATTACAA
This sequence comes from Parnassius mnemosyne, assembly GCA_963668995.1. Classification (NCBI taxonomy): domain Eukaryota; kingdom Metazoa; phylum Arthropoda; class Insecta; order Lepidoptera; family Papilionidae; genus Parnassius; species Parnassius mnemosyne. Next base: position 60,952,754 of record CAVLGL010000082.1, on the reverse strand, counting down.
AGTCAGTGTATTTTATTCGTTTGTTTAGTTACGGTATATTAGAAAAAATGTACTTAAAAACTTACTTGTACGGCTGTCAGTTAGTCTGTGCACCTGTCTGTCATCACGTTTCAGAAAAATATACGCAAGGAAATGAAATAAATCTCTCTGAATAAGTTTCCATTTATCCTCAGGATGATCCCTATTGCTGGTTGTTTTCAGACGCATAGACGTTTAAAATATATTTATTTTATAGACGTTTAAAGAAATAAAAACGCTCATGAGGCGCCTTTGGATTTTCCAATTTTATATTTTTGTGTCCTTAAATATTTGTGTATTTAATTTATTATCTATGCATTAAAATTCAAAAATCAGTAATCATGAAGTAATGCTGCGTCATAACACTGCTCACCTCCTCTTTAATTTCCTTCTGTCTCCTGGTTAGACATACACGGGATAGGTTAGTGGATTCTCTAACGCTACCTTTTACCGCATACGACAGCAAAATATATTTTTTTTTTAATTTTTGTTCCGTAAACATCTTGCCGAGATAAAACTGTATACTAATAAAATACTTACCTAAAGGAAATAAGAAAACAAAAAAGAAACGAAGGATGCTAGCAGTTGCGTTCATACCTACTTACTATTTTAATATAATTTTAAGAATCATTGCTCAAACAATATGTAAAGGCTTGTTCAAATACTTTTAAATTCCATAGAGTATTGCCAAAAATATTGTTAAATATTTTATATTTATTGATGTTAAGAAAACAGCAGACTCATGGGGGATTTCCGTTAAAGTTATTTTATCTATAATAGATACAATAGCACCTTATTTGGCTACTATATTTAATACATGTTTCGAATCTGGTTTATTTCCTGATTTAATGAAATATAGTAAAGTCATACCTTTAATTAAATCTGGTAGTACATTAGACACCGCCAAATTTAGACCAATTTCTGTACTACCAACATTTAGTAAAATTTAAAAAAAAAATTTTAGATCAAAATTTAAGTTCCTTATATATTAACGAAATGATGCTGCATAAAAATCAATTCGGTTTTACAAGGGGTCGCTCGACAACTGACGCTGGAGCTGAGGTTATTAAACATATTTTTTGTGCATGGGAGAAATCAGAGAATGCTTTGGGTATATTTTGTGACCTTTCCAAGGCAATCGATTTTGTTCATCATGAGACATTAATCAGGAAGCTACAGTACAATGGTGTCAAGAACACAGCGCTTAAACTTCTTATTTCATATTCAAGTAATAGAATCCAGAAGGTTATTATCAATGGTAAAAGTTCTTCCGGGTCACCTGTACTAATGAGTGGCCCTCAGGGCTCTAGAAATAGTTCTAGTGCATATTAATGACTTACCCTTTCTTGTAGTGGATAATCATGATATAGTATTATTTGCTGATGATACTTTCTTGGTTTTTAAACTTAAACGTCAATTATTTTTTTAATAAATTATCACATCATTGTGACGAAGTGAAAAATGCTATATCAAAATTAATGCATTGGTTTAACGTTAATAATCTACATTTAAATGGCAATAAAATAAAGTATTAAATTGAATGAAACTAAAATGATTAATTAAATGACTTAGACGTGGTCCTTCACTGCTGGCCTTATGAGGAAGTTTCAGGTCGCTCAGCAAGCTATGAAGAGTGCTATGTTCTGAGTTTCCCTGCATGATAAACTTAGAAATGAGGATAGCAGTAGAATCAGAGTGACCGATTAGTAAGTTGAAGTGACCATGGGCCCGCCATATAGCTCGTGGAACCGACAACCGATAGGGAAAAAGTTGAGAGCAAGTTAAACATCCGCTCTTACATTCTTATTATATTTCATAAATTATTCCTGATGTAATTTCGACAATCTTTTAATTTCGACAATGTTTTTAAAGATACCGCCGAATTTTGTATATGATATCACCATCCAATCGAGTTTAGTCTTTATTGAAGTTTTAACACCAACATTTCACGGAATTTTTTTCTGATAAAAGCCTAAAAAAACTGCTGTTACTAATCCATTTGCCAAGCGTTGCAACTATAGCAAATATGCTCTCTACCAATGTAAGAACTCTATGCGGGAAGTCAATGTATGTAATGATAATACCACGGTTGCGGTTTCAGATGCATAATATTATGACAGTGAACGACCAGTATTTTTCATATCTAAACGTCTATACGTGGTACAGCCATGCTGCAGCTATATTTCTGGTATAGATGTTACACGATTGGGTCGGCTCGACCGGGGAAGGACCACGCTCTCACAGAATACCAGCGTTAAATAGCAGCTTATTGACTTTTCATTTTAACGAGGCATTTCATCTTAGTCCTTAGGGGTGACAATGCATCTCCATTTTGATTCTTAATCGAGGATAAATGTAGATGTCTTTGAGCCGCTGCATCCACTTATCATCAGTTGAACTGTGAGCTTATTGTCAACCTTATTCCATAAAAAATACGTAATGAAATAGCCGTCATAAATTATTTAATCAATCACCACCAAACGTTCCCAATACTCTTCCATTACAAGTCCTGTTCTTCCCAATCCTTTTATAAAAATCACCTAGCATAATAATATTTATATTTCCTTTGCATTTCATTAACACCATTTCCCAATACTGCTCTCTGCAATTATGTGGCATTCTTCATTAAGCCCCCTTCAATTCGCATCTATTTTATGTTTATAATAGTATGTTTCTAAATTGCTTTCGTATTATATCATAAAATATAACAATTTAATTTATTAAATCTGTTAATAACAAATTATATGTTATAGTATATTATGACGTGTACTTTAATGTTGATTTTATTGATGTTTCTGTTTTAATATCTGGGATATTTTCTGCGGAATGAATTTTTATGGCGTGTAGAGCATATTACGTTATAACCGGAAATTAATATCGCCGTCACTGTTTTATCGGAAATCGATTATTATATACGCTGAATAAGATTCGAACTAGCAACTTGTCGTATTTTTTTAAGCTTGATTTATTTCTCATGATGTGTGAATGCTCTAAATGTTTAATGTTTTTTTCGTGAGAACGTCGTTGTCTAAAATGTTATCTTAAAACTTAATTTATATATATATGTGTATCTTATATATGTTATATGTTTATGGCATGTTTACCTGTACCATATTTAATAGAATAATGAATATTTTGTATAAAAGGTCAAACCACATTCTTTAGAAGAATGTGGTTTGAATGTTTTTCAAACCACGAATGTTTTTCTTTGAAAATTAAAAAGATGCGGGAACAAGTTAAAATATAGGCAATAATGGCAGTAGGAAAAGTTTCCACAGAGTTTATAGCAAGTCATATAAAATAACTTGATTCGAGAGGATTGCCTAAAGGTAATTTCACTATCTCTTTACGCAAATATAATATTAATTAAAAAAACCTGAAATCTACCCAAATATTAAACAAGGAGTGCTTGAAATTTAGAAACATAATAATTCGGGGTTTGTCCTTTGGTTGCTTCCTTTTTCCTATTAAATTAGTTTAATAATTAAAAAATCATCACAAAGTGACCTCATCTTTAGTCTTGGAATAAGAATATTTTATTATATACATTATGAAAACTATATATAAAAAACTAGTAACTTAATTATCACACAGTCCTACTCCCCGCGGTATCGGGCCAAGAACGCTGGCTGCGTTTCCCCGCTGAATATCTATACTTAGCCTTTGAGCGGGAAAAGAACCAGCCCTCTTATTACCAGCAGCAAGGAACTCCTTTTTCGACGAGTTCCTTTAGGAAATTCACCGCACGTTGACCCCACGGACCGATAGTCTCTACAGCAAATGGCACAAATATGTAGTCATTTCTCAGAGATTCATATTTGCGCCACTATTAGAGTTGAAACAAACTGAAAAAATAAGGGTAAAATTAAAAACTCATGTCCGTACATGGCACGTTTAAGTAACAAATAATACATATACTGCTTTGTATCCTTGCCTAATTTTACATTTGTGTTTTCCTCCAAAATTTCCAGTTCCTTTGTTTACTTTTTCCTCAATTTAATCTACACTACAATACATGTATTATATGTTTCACATAATAAATGTTTGTTATTTAATCATAAATGACACAATATATTTAAATAAAATTTGATACAAATACAACATGAACCATATTCTGGATAAACATACAGGATACATTTAATTCCAGTTTTCTTACAGAATACGGATCTACAACTGTAAAACAATTTTAACGTGAACGAAGTCGCGGGCGTTCACTTGGAATGAATTAAAAAAAGTATTATGTAAACATTTGGCCATCAATGTAGTGATGCAAAATTCACATGACCAAGACCATGTATACAATTTGCATTATACTTATTATTTTATTATATGTATAGCTCTGTTATATAATCAGCTAAGATTCACTTTAATACCAACCCTAGGCTATAGATAAAGTTTTTAAACTAATTTCACCTCACCCGAGTCAATAACATTCCCAACCCACGTAAATATTTCTACAATTAAAAGAATAAAGATATTAGAAGAGTAGTTCCAATATTTTTTTTCAAACCATATTAAAATAATACTTACCTACAAAGACTTATTTCAGTGTAAAATTTTACAACAGCAGAGCATCCAAACAATTCAAAATTTAAAAAATAATTAAGTATTACAACTTTAAATAATTCAGCAAAAGTACTGCCCTACATATTATCTATAAAACTACCTCTATTACTAAGAGTCAGTTTTTGACTGTTTTAAAGTTTAATCGTTGAATAGATTTAACGGTTATCCTTCAAAATATACGAACAGACTGTTTTCCTTAACTTGATAATCTGTGATTAGACATATTTAATCTAGAGTAAACAAGATCTCTCTCCCTTAGGCGTATACAACAAGAGCAAAATTGAATGGCGTAGGTAATTTATTTCCTAATTACCCAGGAGAGATAAACTGATTGTATCAAATTCAGTCTCGTCGCTTTTTTTAAAGTCCTTAACGGGTTTTTTTTATTCTAGTGTGTCGTCAAACTGTGAAATATAAGTGAAATGCTTTTCTACTGTTTGTTAATGTTACTCAAGTAAGGAAAAAATTCTTTACAAAATTTTATTTTTCGTTCTTGAAATTATTCGCAACTGCCACTAAAATTGCTTTCGTACAATTTCACTAAGTCTCTCTAAATTCCTGACTTTGCTGACGTCTGCTATCGAGTTCTCACGGAGGAGCAACTGAATAAGCTTGAACGATTTCAAAATTTATGTTTAATATTTCTAATTAGTTTACACAAATATGATCATGTTCAACATCATTCACCTTAGTACAAGTGGCTACCACTTTGCCTTAGCCGAAGTGTGCATATTTTATATTTTCTGCACAGTATCTTGTTTACTTCCTCATATCCCTCGTGTCTTAAGCGAGAAATAGAAGAATAAAGAATGGAAACAAAACGTATTTTTATTTTTTTTATAGGATCGGGTGACAAACGAGCACACAGTCCACCTGATGGTAAGTGGTTACTGTGACCCATAGACATCTACATCTATCCTCAATAAAGACTCAAGATGCAGATGCGTTGTCACCCGTGAGGACTAAGATGGAATGCCTCTTTGCCAGTAAAAAGGGTCTCCGGTTCTCTACACTCACCATAAGAAACACAGCAGCGTTAAGCTGCTATTTTACGCTGGTTTTCTGTGAGAGCGTGGTCCTTCCCCGGTCGAGCCGACCCATTCGTGCTACAACCATAATATAGCTGCAGCATGGCTCTACCACGTACAAAAAACGTTTTTGTTTCCATTCTTTATCCACACTCACGCGCTTTAAGATCAACAGGAGATTTAGAATTGGAAATCCTTGCACATAAGTAATTTTCTTGATAAGACATTTGTTGTTCAATCTGTTAGTTTGTGCCCTGCCTTTAGCAATAAGACGCACTCAATATTTGTCAACCCATAAAAAAAGTTGTAAACTATCTATATTTTTTTCTTAAATTAGGAATTTATAACTTTTAATGCTACATCTATTATTTATTTAATATTTTTTATTATAAAACGAAATTTGCTCTTTAATTTTTATTTCATCATCGTCATCATCATTACAGTCTTTCACAAGTCCACTGCTGAAAATAGGCTTCCCCCAAGGAATGCCACAAAACACGGTCCTGAGCCACCTGCATCCATCGACTTCCTGCATGTCTTACCAGGTCGTCACTCCATCTAGTGGGGGGTCGCCCTACCCTTCGCCTACCGATGCGAGGCTGCCACTCGAGAACCTTTTTTCCCCATCGGTTGTCGGTTCTTCGAGCTACATGGCCGGCCCACTGCCACTTCAGCTTACTAATCCGTTGAGTTATGTCGGTTGCTCTAGTTCTACTGCGGATATCCTCATTTCTAAGTTTATCACGCAGAGAAACCCCGAGCATAGCCCTCTTCATAGCTCTGTGACCTTGAGCTTCCTCATATGGTCAGCATATTTATTTATTATTAAGAGATTTTTTAAATTTAGTTATAATTTAAGTACCATAATAGAATTTACGTTGTAAAAAAATAGTAACGTATTGTAGTCTCAGTACATTACTGACCCATTCGCATTTAAATCTAATCTCTGTAAATCATTAAGTAGTCGCTTTGAGCGATTATAGCCAAATGCCCATGGTAGGTACAACTTTTATCACTTTTTATTTTAATTGTTTTATTTTGTGTATTAGAATGCATTAAAGAATGTTGTATATTCTACATATCTATTTTTATAAAGGATATTTAAGTAATATAATCATGACTTATAGTCTCATGTATTCATCTTTTAGTTTATTTTTATTTCTTAAAGTATATTGAACCTATTTGTGATGTTTTTTTGAAATCACAAACATAAAGACAAGTAAAAAGTTTTCCGCCTACATTCGAATTTGTCACATGGTAAAATTGTTCTGCGCGCGGCGCAATATATACGGCGCTTTCTAAACATTCCTTTGTTCAGAAAATGTTTCCTGCAGTTCTTATGAACTTTAAAATCTTTTGCCGGTTTGAAAGTTACAGAAACATTTTTAGAATAATCTATATCTTGAAGATATACACTGTACATCGGAGGTCATGATATGTTACTGTTAATCGATTCGCATCGGTAGTATCTATGGGTATTCCTCAGGGTTCAGTTCTTGGCCCCGTTCTGTTCTTAGTTTGTATTAATGACTTACCTTACTTGGTAGGGAATAACCATAATATAGTAGTATTTGCTGATGATACATCGTTGATTTTCCGACTTAAAAGGCAATTATTGAAATATGAATAAGTGAATAATGCTATATCAAAAGTAGTACACTGGTTTAAGGTCAATAATTTGCTTTTGAACGATAATAAAACGAAATGCATTAGATTCGCCACACCTAATGTTAAACAGGTGAATAAAAATGTGCTTTTAAATGGGGAGGAGCTGGACTTTATTGAATCCACTGTTTTTCTCGGAATTACAAACTTTTTTTTTTGACGCAAAGCTTCAATTGGGCCGTCGCTGCTAGTTCTTCTCAAGACAGAGGTTTTTTTTGCGAACCACTGGTAAAAGTAATAAATAACTTTCAATAAGTAATACTGTAATTTATATTGAATAAAAGTGATTCTAATCTATTCTAATCGAATCTTGCAAGATTCTTGTAAGTAGATAAAAAAAACAATAAAATTAGTACTTGCAATTTTGTTTCAAATATAATAGTGAAGTGCTTGGAGTTATACCAACCAGTTGCCGAAAGGTGTCATAATAACATTACATTAATATTCAGCCTTAGAGGAGACAAAACCAGCCCTGTTATCACCAGCGGCGACAACATGTTCCAGATAAACAAATTGCTTTAGGACTTCTTAACTTCACCGCAAGTAGACCTCACGGTCTCTACAGCTTAGGGCATTAATACTTGGGCCACTTACTCAATTCAGCTGCCTCTGATGCCCTGTTGCTCATGTCTTGCTTGATTCTATAAATCTTAAGGATCACAAGTCACTAGGTAGGAGATATGATATTCTTCTAAAGTGTTTTGTATAGTTTTATCTTCTTACCACTATTTATCAATTCTTATTCGATAGGATTTTCTACTAATGCATGTTCCTTAGTTTTAAAAAACAGAAACCTTTTAAATAAAATTAATTTTACGGATTTTATCGCCTATATTAACATATTTTATATTTCCGACGTTCCGAGTACTTTACAGCACCCATGGTAACGGGAGAATCGAGGTGTATGACGCCCCAATGTCATAGTTAACCACGGCTACCTCCAGATTAAAAATTATTAATTTTTGTTCCGATCTACGCAGTATGAACTTACAGTATCTTGAAGTCTTGCAGTTGTGTGCTTGGGTTGGAATTTAATTTTTATTAACTATGGGATCCCAAGCAGATTGTAGCACCCAGCCATCTTCTCTTTTGAAATTAGGATGTTTTTTGATTTCAATAGCCTCGCATATCATCCTTGGAAGGAATCGGTGCTATCAAATCTAATGTAGTGACGGAGGCGATCCTGTACGTGTTCACACACTGCAGACTTACCGGAGCGTCGATTCTTCACATCAGCTATGTGTTCTTTAACGCGAGTTTTTATGTGTCTTTTAGTTTGTCCTATATAAGAGAGACCACATTCACAATCAAGCTTGTAAACTCCTGCATCTTGCAAAGGGACTTTACACTTGACTGGTGGTAAAAACTGACTAATTTTCTTCGGCAGCTTGAAGTATGTTTTAATAGAAGCACGCTTTAAGGCACTCGCTCGACTGTGGTCGGCTTCATTTGTTCACTGTAACGTAGGCACGGTACCCAAAGCTTATTGTCTTGCAAAACTTGCTTGACGTGTTGGAGCTCGGCGGCCAAGACTTTACTATCACAGATCCCTCGTGCTCTCTGAAGCAAAGACTTACCCACGGTAGATAACTGTGAAGAATAGTGATGAGAATCGCCTTTTGAATATCTATCTCAGTGCTCAAAGTTATCATAGAAACCTGGTACGGTCGGCGAGTTATATTTTACAATATAGCCTGGCATGTTACTCGTTAGGTAGTACATGTACTATAAATTATAGGTCGTTTGGGGTAAATGATGATCACCGGTATGAAGCATATTGCAAATGTCTTATGATCTTTAATTATCAATATTTCAAAACCTTAAATGAGATATTAATATAAAAAAAGGCACCGGATCTCTACTGACTAACGTCAAACGTCAAAAAATAAACTACCACGAACCCCATAAGAGTTGTGCTTATGAGTTATACTGAAGATTCGAAAACCAATAATAACTCAATCTCAATCAACTAATCTCACAAATTTCGGCTCTAACTGTGATTGGAATTGAAAATTTAAAACTTTTATAAGTTTTATTAGTATTTGTATAGTTTTATACACTAGTATAAATAAACTTGTAAAACGAAAAAGTAACTATTTATAAACGTCTCAGCTTAGACTGCCTCTCATTTTCAGAAAGTAATCGAGTTCTTGAGAGTTCGCTTCGCTACTCCAATACAAATAGGTTGCGTTTCACGGAGATGAGATATTATTAAATTCTGAAAGAAGTAAGGTTAATTTAGAACATTTTCTTTCTGAGCTGGTTATATTTTATTTAATAAAAGGTTTATACCACATTATTTTATACTATCATATTTCTGTTGTCGTGTCTATAAGCGTTTAGCTACGAGATATGTATATTATATATGTATATGATATAGTATATTGTTAAATGTGTTGTAAATCCTTTGTGGTCCATGGAGGAGGTTTTCCATATGCAATTTACGAATATATTTGCTCAATTTACGCCCGTAACAATTAATGTATTAAAAATTTAGAATCCAATAAGCCATTATTTTGACATGAATTTGGTAGTGTTAATAATGATCCCAGAGAAAAATTCAAATATTACGTTGCTCAATTTAAAGACATAAAATCACATCTTCGTCTTTAAATTATCACAGGCACGCTTGAATTTCCATTAAGTTGTATTAAAAATTCATTTTATCAAGTGCTGTGCTACTTAAAGGATTGTACTGGATTTTCTTGGCTTTCTCAACTCGTAATAGTTCACTCACTGATAGACACGGACGTTTTTAAATGCAAAGCAGATTTGCAATCACCAAGATTGAATAACAAACTTAAAAAAAATTACATATCACTATCCGCCCCAACTTCGCACGAATGATCTTGACAACAGCGCCACCTACCGGGTCCAATTGTAAATCTAAATCATTCAGGAACCCACTCAAAAGCACACAAAAAAATCATCAAAATCGTTCTAGCCGTTTTCGACTTTTAGTGAGACTAACTCATTTTTAATTATAGAGATAAATATAATACTTGAAATGAAATTCTTCAAAACGATCTTCAGCAACATAAGAGGTAACATTGATAGCGGGGGCGACACGGGCCCTTGTTGATTTCCGCCGAATGTACTTCTCGACTGGTTTGTTTGTGAAGGAAATTAAATTTGATTTCCTAAAGGTAATGATTCATTTAATTTTTATTTATATTTTAATACCTTATCTGCATTCACCCTTATTACTCGCAAATTTTCAAATAATGTACTATCGATAACAAGTGCGATTGTGTCAGGCTGTTGGGGATCGTTGATCGATCGAAATCACTCCGCAACTGTATGAGTTTTTTTTTTATTGTGACAATATTTTGTAACCTTAACTAAAATACTGACATTGTATTTTGAAAATATTTAATGATAAGGTTGATCCATGTGTTTCAACGAGTGCTTCACAACCGCACTATGAACTTCATTAAATCAATCATTATTTATTTTTCCCAAACAATAATTGACACGTGGCACCAATGGCAAATATCAAATAGAAAATACGTATACATCTATGCCTTAGTTGCCACGCTCAGCAGGTAACCGCAGTTTTTATTTTCTAGTCGTTATTAGGAAGCCGCCGCCATCCATTTTAGGTTTGTTTTCTATTTGTCTCCTTTTTTGACACTAGCGAGATGAAATAGTGGATATTATTACATCGTCACTGCACGGCCAAAATCATTGGCAGTAATTCTGATTTTCATAATTTTTAAACGACCTTATTGTACCGTACACAAACCAAAAGCGTTATGTTGTTATTTTCCACTAATTTTTAGATATATTCTTAGAAGAACCATTAACTAGGATGAAACAGGTTGAGCCGATATATTTTTATACTATAGTCTTTCATACTTTATCCTACCTTTTTACTTTTACCACATAGTCGGCTTCTTACACAATTTAATCCATCAAGTCTCTTCATATTTCTGCAAAAAGAGGTGAACTTAATGGTTAATTTAGAGTCACCCATGTGGACTTTGATGGAATTGGCTCGTGAGACTACGGCTTAATAAAATTTGCGTCTTAATAAAATTTATGAAACAATATTATACTGTTATTTTGAGTCGGTATTCTGTGTGAGCGATCTATTATTATAAATTTCTTTTGCGATGAAAATGTACAATTTTTATTTTTACTACAGCAATAGCATCGGAAAAAGTATTGAATCAGTGCTAAAATAGAAAGGAGTATTGAGAAATTTGAATGATTTGTCGTTTACAATATGAAATTAATTGATATGGGCATGATTAAAATGTTGGTGATCAGTATCTTTATCTATCTGTAGGGACTTGTTGCAATGCAACAAAGATAAGCAAGAGACGAGTATCTTGATCACTAAGGTTCTGATAACATTATTCATCAGATGCAAAAAGCGTAAAGACACTAAGCGGATAGTCCATGTTTCTTGTAAATCTATTACATATTCAATGTTGATTAAAATTAGTTGTGCTGGTGATGGAGAGCGGTATCAAAGATAAAAATTGTTTGCAACTGTGTTCACCAATTCACCTGCCAAGATTGTACTAATCATCTTTTTTTAACTAATACAAGCCAGTGCTTGACTGCTATACTACCTGATGGTAAGTATTCATGCAGTTGAAAATGGTAACGCATACTGACTTAGCTTAATAAAAGCCTATACACCCTTGCCTTAAAACACTCCATATAGCAATCGGATAGAAAGAGAGCAGACGCTGGCAAATTATTTCACTCCTTTGCTGTATGCATTATAAATGACGATGCAAGTGGTAGTCCGGTAGTATTTCTGAAGGGTATAGGAAGCGAGTACAGTTTAAGGCTGTGAGACATTTCATTCACGTCCTTAGAGGTGACAACGCTCCTGTAACCTTTTTTGCTTTATCACCATCAGCTGGACTATAAATTAATTTGTCCTTTCAATATAAAAAAAAATACAACAATTTTTACTGCGTCCATTTAATAAAAGCAATATGTATCACTGACATTTGAATCCGATTTCGTACGCTATTCATTTTAAAGTTGGCTTACTGTAGGATATTTAGGGATCAACTTCGAAAATTTAAATTGAGTTTTCATTGCACTATGTTATCGCCAATTTTGTGACTGGGATGAAAATGTATATCTATTATTTTTGAGAAATACCATTGGGATTATATTGAAAATATAATATTGCTCATTTTTTTGGACCATAAAAATTATTTGTGTTTATAAACATCATGACAAACCGCTTAATTTAAACTGAAAGTAACATAATACCAAGTCTTACCATTAAAGATAATATAATATAAAATAAAAATATATTCTAATATATTCCACATAATAACCCCTAAAATCGATGATAAGACATAGTATATATTTAAGAGTTAAATCTCCTACTTCACAAGCTGTTATATGTAGATTATTTTATATAAGTTTCTTTACCTTTAGAAGCGATTTAAGGAATATCAAAAGTTAAAGGTAACAATTGAAATTACGTGTAAATTGAATAAATTAAAGTTTCCAAATTTAACATTAAATTTACGCCGATTACCGATTAGATGCACATGAACAGCAGTCGCGCTTAGAGTACCAGACCAACCCAACGAGGCAGTCGATAAACATGAATACATGATTGCATACAGGTCAAAAAAATATTTAAAAAGTGTGTCAAAAACAAAGCATCCATCAAATTACTGCACTGGTCGTCGCTGCTGGTGATAAGAGGGATAGTTGTTTCCTCGATTAAAGGCTAAGAATAGCCATTCAGCGATTAAACGCAGCGAAAGTTTTTAAGTTAGTTCTATAAAAAAATTACTAGAAAATAACGTCAAATAAAGTAAAAAACGATGAGATTTGTTGTTGGTTTGTATTTCAAAGCAGAACTTAAAAATCAAATGACGATATTGCTGTGTGATAGTGTCGTGTATTACTTCTCGTAACCCTCAATTTGCGACCTGATATCTGACGTAATCGTCGTTTCATGACTATTATTAGGTAAAACGAGCAAAGCGTTCGAGTGTTGCGGCTGTTATTTATTTTTTTTACTTTTTCAATCTATTGCTTGACTACTTACCTATTTGTTTTTTAGTTATAGTCATTTTGTTAAACTACAGTGAAGTATGATTTTTTTTTAAATTGATGGCTGTAACTCACTCATATATTATTATTATTATTTTTCACTTATTTATTTACAATATAATCCTCTTGATATGTTAAAAACTTTGATTTTGAAAACTAAATTTTACGTTTCATTATCATCATCATAAACATGACATCTGATAAAGTCCACTGTTAAACAAAATTTTCCTCTATACATTGACTCATACGAGAAGGAGGATATTTGTCATAGTTGTCACGCTTGTATTGGACATGGGTTGACAAAGGTAGTTTTATGATTATTTAGAATAGAATATAGATTACATGTATTGAAAGTTATTTTTTACTTTTATCACTGGTTCGGAAAAAACCTCTGTAGAACCAGCAAAAAATACAGTGGAATTTTTATTAAATAAAATTAATTTATAATGTATTACGTATTTTATACAATTAATATAAAAAGATTTAGAAACAGCATGGTACCGACCACCTCACTCCCAGGGGTTATTATCAATCATGTATTCTTTAATAGTTTAATAACCCTTACTAAACAATTTTAATTAATAAAAAATCTAAACGTTTTGATAGATAACGCCTGTATATTTTCTGTGACTTTGTTGTAAAAGCGTAAAAATGAATTACTGACTATTTGGAGTCGAGTAACTGCTATAACTATTTTGTGTTTGTTCCTAGTATTTAAATAATTTACAGCACTACTTTGAATAAAAATATTTTTGTTTTGTGTGTATATGCATTAAATTTTCGTAAATATACTGAGTGGTCAAACTTATCAAATTTTTCTCTAAGGGATTCCTTCGGACCTGAGTTATAAATTGCTCTTATGGCTCTTTTCTGCAAAGCAAAGATAGTTTCAATGTCAGCCGTTATACCTCATAGAAAGATTTCATTGGAAGTTATGTCTAATAAAATCCCTTTATGATACAACCACGAACATAAATATGAATACTTACCTTCTTTTCGCAGGAATGCTCGGTGTTCGTGTTTGATAAACGCATCGCTGAGAAGCTATTTAAGCCAAAGCGCAAAGAGACCATGCTTGAGCGTATCCGATATTGTGTCATTCAGCTCGAGAAAATGCGAAATCCGAGAATGCTGCAAATTATTCACTCCCTGGAAGAGGGCACTCATACAATTGCATTCGCATCCGAGTCGGTGCTAGCGAGCCTGCATAACATTTTATCTTGGCACGTAAGTAGTAATTTAAAGTATTTATATATATATATTTTGTATATAGGCTTACATTCGAACAATTTCTCATTTTTCGTAAGGTCACGGGCTACTTGATCGATCAATCTTGTCAAAAGTAATTCTCGATCTTATTAAGGCATCGTAATATAAATAAGAGACTATGTCGGGTTTCTACTAAAGCTTTGTGATAATGCATTTGAATATCACTGTAGCCCATCACAAGACCATTGTTGAACACAGGTTTACATAGATTGCAACAAAGTTCAGCCCTGAGCCACCTACAACCATCGACTACCTACGTGTTTCATCAGGTCGTCACTGCTTCTAGTGGAGTTCGCCCATCACTGCACTTACAAATAGGAGACTTCTACTCGAGAACCGTTCGTCCCCAACGGTTGGTAAAGGGCTTTGGTTGAGAAGCTTCGAAATATGTGTTTTAGGATTTTTGGAAATTTAACCCTAAAGAGTAAATGATATATAGGAGATTAAAATTGATGTAAAAAAAATTGACGTAATCCCTCAGTAAAATAAATTAAATCTTGAATTTAGGCTTTAGATTAAAAACATTAGTTTTTAACCTGAGTATTAACATACAGACGAACTAATGCCGCCTCAGAAAACTGATCCGCTGGGCTATGTCAATTAGTCTTGTTGTCCTGCGCATACTATATTGGTAATGTATTTTATAATGCAGAGAAAATTGGGCATAGCTCACGGCTCACTGAGTTACCCAGCCAGCAGTGAAGAACCACTATTCAGTTCCATTATGCAATCACGTGTTCTCAACACATACTAATTGAACATATTTTTCTTAAGACTGTGAGGTATATCGAACATGTGATTTGTTGCAATTTCTGAACGCAGATACACTTATTAGTCAACGAGATCGAGTGCAGTGTTCATGAACGCAAGGTATAATTTTTGCTTTTTCCATATACATCTTAGGACATACCCGTAGTAAGACACTGCCTAGGTTGCTGAGTTAAGCATAGTGCAAATGTTTTCCAGGGATTACGAAGAAAATAAAACACACATATAGCAGGCAAAAATCCACGAATAGTCATAATATATCACCACCATGATTAGAGTTAATCACGAATTCTCTACAGAACACAAGTATTAACATTTAAATATTTTTCTTATATTATTATTATTAAGCAGAAAGTAGGACCGTACGTAATCAAAACCGTAAGGTAGAACAACCTCCAGTATATGTGTTTTTTTTTATAATAAAGTGTAGCCAGTAGATAGATTTAGATAGATTGAGAGAGGTTTTCAGTAGATGATTTATAATGGACTTGGATGCGATGATTCTGATGATTCTGAATTACGAGAATTTCCATTTATGATTCACTTAGTCTACGTTTAAAGTTTGATTACTAAATTTGTCTGCTTTACGAAGGAGTCAAACCCAGTGCTGACGGGCGGACAAGCACCGGTTATGCCTCACCCGATGTCACTGGGTCCGCCGAGCTCTCATCACCAACTTCAGCAAGCTCCCCCTCAGCGCCCACCATTCGCTAGGGAGTACTACTTCATTGATATCGAGTTGCGATATGGATTGCTACAGGTACGTGAATAAATTATGCTGTTCGTTAAAATTATTTATATATTTATTTAATCTTTTTTGTTGACACCTTAATAACAGGGGTAACAAAGGGCGGACTTAATGCCTAGCGGCATTCTCTGCCAGTCAGCCCGTGGAGTGATGAGATTTTGTGGCAGGTGCAAATACACACACACACACACACACACACACATATATATATATATATATATATATATATATATATATATATATATATATAATATACAAAAACTTTACATATAAAATATATTAACAAAATATGTATCATACATAGATATAATATATACGTTACATATAATAATAAAATACATATATTGAAATTACAAATAATAAAACATCTAAATGTGTCAAAATTATCATCATCATTCTTAACATCCAACATCACTTCGATTCAAAAAAAGTCGTGTACCAACTTTTAAAATAATCCTTACTTGGCACTCTTCTTATGTTTTCGGGCAAGGAGTTCCAGAGTAGTGTTGCCTGAATAGTAAAGGAATTGTTGCTTAATCCAGTGAAATGAGATGGAATACTGATCTTATGATTAGATGAGGAGCAAAAAACCTTATCATGAGTTGAAAAGAGATATTGGAATTTGTCCTTCAGATATGTTGGAGAAGTTGGATTATTCAAAATTGAGAAAAGAACAAGCAAAATTCTAGAGTTTCGTCTTTGTTGGATAGTGAGCCATATCAGGCGTTCACGATAATGAGAGATATGATCATATTTTCGAAGACCAAATATATATCTAATACAGCTATTGAGAAGACGCTCTAGCTTATTAAGAAGAATTTGGTTCACATCTGGGTAGCACACATCTGCATAATCAATAATGGGTATTGTAAGTGTTAGCTTAGTCTTGATTGGAAGAAAGTCCTTCAGACGATAGAGGGATCGTAAGGTGGCAAAGATTTTATGGCTAATTTCGGTAACATGCGTACACCACTTCATTGTGTTATCCATATACAGGCCAAGACTTTTTACAGAGGAAGAGAACGGTATCAGTATATCGTTGTAATAGACAGCAGGTAGGCTTGTCACATCAATTTTTGACAACATTCTCGAGCTACCTATGATTATAGCTTGACACTTCATTGGATTAACTGATATTCCAAAACGCCTAGACCATTCTTTAATAGCTTCCAAGTTCAGATTTAACATTCTAATAGCGTCATGGAGCACTTCAATAGATGAGTGCAAGTAAATTTGCAGTCGTCAGCATACAGATGGTACGAACAGTTAAGAGTAGATGTGACCAAGTTTATAAAAACTAAAATTATTCTCGAAACTAAACTAAAATTTGATGTTTCAGTATTTTGTGTTATTTTTTTTTATTTAATGTATTTTCATACAAGTCCCGAGATAATTATTTCTTTTAAAGTAGAGGAGCAAATGAAATATGCAGCTCACCTGATGGTAAGTGTAGACTGCATCCCATAAACTGTAACATCAAAGGAAAAGTAAGCTCATTTCTTCAAGGTCCTGCAAGTCGTGTCGGTCTGGAAAAATCGCCGGTGGTAAACGATTTCACCAATAAGACGTGAGTCAAAGTGGACTTCTACAGGCTAAAACCCCACTGTGGTCACTATCAGCGTAGGCGAGGGGGTTCCAATCCAAAATGCGTATAAGATATTTATTTTTTCATTATTTTAAACAATTTATACAACAATAGTTTAGGTTTACTATAAGCATTTTAAAGGATTATTTATATTTGACGACTCGATGGCGCAATGGCTAAGCATTCGGTGCGGCTTTGCGAAGAGAGGCAGGTACGAATCCCGTACAATACAAATGTTTAGTACGCCTACAAATAGTTATTTCGCGTCTCGGTCATGTGGAGTTTACAACGAGTATGTGAAATCACGACGAAAGATGACTAGAAGAAAACCCTAGTGTGGGAGTAATTTTTTTTAATTTATCATGATATTACTCCACTACTACTGTACCAATAAAACTCAACAATTAAAATGAAGTAACACAATCTATAATAAAACTCAACAATTAAAATGAAGTAACACAATCTATAGATATAGTATACTCGTAGAATAGATATAATACAATTTAGCAGTTAGTAATCTAATGTATATAGAAAACCAAAAAATCCAACCGAGCGCATCAGATAGATTTTAAAAGCATTTTCCATTAGAGTATTTCTTCTTTTTTTCCGTTCCGAATATGGATGATAAATCTCTTTGGATGATATTCGTGCTGTCAAACGATTATTAAAATTTCCAATATTGTAAGCTTTTTCTCTTGTTGAAAAAAGGAATTAACCAGAACTGTTACAGATAATACAATAATTTTTTACTAAAATAGCAAATAAATATTTTCTGTTTAAGATATTCCTTTTATGCTTAAATTTCAAAGCAAGCAGCACTCACTACCCTCTGTAATAGAATATTGTTATCCCTTTACAAACAAGACCTAATGGTAAGGACAAGGATGTAGATAAAGAGGTTTAAACCTAATTCTAATAGCGGGTAATGGGTTTGTAAACTGAGTTAGTTACCTAACAAACCAATTTTATTTTTTGTTTATCAACACTTACACTACACTTACAGTTCGGTGTGTAGTTTAATTATAATGGTATTAAAGATGCGTATACGGTGCTTATTGCGTTGATATTAAAAAATAGTTTCACATAATATCACAACATTTTTAACTGCAGATAATTACGTTTTTTTTTTTCACGCAAAGGAAGTTAAATCTTTAATTTTTTTATGGTTCAACAAATAATTTAATATTAATACTTATGCTTAATTCTAAGTTGGCAAAATAAACTAAGTGAACATTTAATAATAAACACTGCATGCTTGCTTACACCCTTAACCCTTTGAGTACCCTTAACCGACGAGCGTGTATGCGTAGATATATGGATGTAAAAGAGGCGAGAGAGGTGTGTCAGGATCGCGCCAAATGGAAGTCCGTAGTCTCTGCCTACCCCTCTGGGTGACAGGCGTGAGTGTTTATGTATGTATGTTTGTTTTATGTATGCTTGCTTACATAATTTCTTACAAGCTTAATGTTATCAGATAGCTAAAAATATACTATACAATAGAAAAACTTAAAAATAAACAACTACTTTACTAGAAATAAATATTGACAAATTTATAAATTTTGTGCCGAAAAACGTTAAAAGTGCCGTGGCGAGTATCTACTACATTATTATAAATATTTAAATGTCTACAAAGTCTGTGTATTGGGGAATTAAATCCTATTTTGTAAACCAAAGCGTGAAATCTTTGGTTTAATATTTATTATAATTATAGTATTATTATAATACAGTATATTTTAATTTACACATAACTTTTCATTAGACTGGGATGACAAACCAAATAACAGTCCGCCTGAACTCTGATTATCATCAGTGTTCCACTGCAGACTATGGCCACATACAGCCAACATCGAACAAAAACGCAAATTCCAAATTAGCCCCCAGAGGTGAAAACGTACAAATGCGTTTTCACTAAGTTGGAATGCATCAAAGTCTGGTATTATAACAAAATTTTAGTTCCAAATCCATCACAAGATAGGTATGGTCCACGTCCATCCGTGTAATTACTAGAAGTATTAACTAATAGTAGTGAACGCATATTCGTCGAAATTCGACAGTCGTTTATTATATATGTTAAAATACAACTTGCTAAATTAGGTTTGCTTAATAAAACAAACCTAGAAATATACCAAGCTGTATTCTACTTTCAACTACACATATAAATATAAAAAGAAACAGATATCTCATAAACAAAATATAAAATAAACTCCTTTTTTGCCCTGGAATACACACTATTAAAAAAGGAACATTTGAAATCACACAAAGTTCACAGCTCATCAATCTGTCAGTAATTATTTGTAGGCTCCATTTTAAAAATTCTGGGGGTGACAATCTCTACACTGTGTGATTGTTTGACCACAGACTATTAAGTGTTAGACATTAGCATTGATTTGGATTGAAGCTCTCAGTTCAATATTATGTGTGGAGCATCTCCCGTGTAAATTCCATTCCATGTAAATTTCAATTCCATTCGCTCTAACGCTATCTTTAGAACTACAAGAATATTGGAATGCAAACACGGGAATGCAATTGAAATCAAATGTGCCGTAGGTTTTCCAAGGCATGATTTTATTTTTTATTGTGAATCGTAAACTCTAATACCAGCATTTTCAGCCTTCGCGAAAAGTTTACTAAAAGCTCATATATATTTGATATTTATTTTTGTTACTCAAGTCAATTTATCTTATGAGTTTTGGGTACTATAATTAAATTCTGCTGACTTGTCTCATGTTGGTGGGGGACTTATAAGTCCCATATTTATGTGGGTCTTATGACAAAAGAATGTGTCAACTGTGTTACCTGCTTAGCGTTATGCAAAAGGCGACTAACGCTATATTGAACTTATGATTTTTTAGACAGTCTAGCCATTTATCACTTCTTTCACAATTTTTCATGTGAACCCATTTTCTTGACTAAACGTAGTCTAAGTAGCCCGTTATAGATAGGGCGTTAGCGGTACGTAATAGTCAAACTATATATTTCATCACGTCTCTATTATAGGAGTTAAGCTTTAGATTTGATGAGTTAGGAGAAAATCCATTGATTTTCTGGTTAAATATAATTATAAACTTCCGGATGATTTCATATAGAGCCTTTAACGCTATGTTATTTAGTAGTTCATTAAACTCCAAATCCACTAAACCTAAGACCCTGAACCCGATCAGCAGACATAAAGCCACGTTAAAATTAAAAATCCGTTATTGAGTTTTCCCGTTTTTTTTCTTAAATCCTTTGTTGCAGCCCGCAGTCAGGAAATTCAATTTCCTACATTTCACCTCCGTGCCTCGAAAAGCACGTAAAGCCCTTGGGTCTTGCACCTGATCTCTCTTCGGTTGTGTCGGTTTGCCGTCCCATTGACATGGGAGTGTGGAAATAGAAAGTGCACTTGTGCTTGCGTGTACACTCGGGCACTATATATCCTGTCCTGCGCAGATTGATAGTGTCGGCTGAAACCGGCCAAAATGACCATGATTCGGTCTAGACGACATTAATTATTAAACTCTAAGTCTTTCTAACTTCAGTGAACTCTTATTCAACAGTGATAGAGCCAAGCGGTAGCTTTTGCTGTCGCACGAATGGGCCAGCTCGAACCGGGGTGGTACCACGACCTCACAGAATACCAGCGTGAAGTAGAGGTTTACCTCTGCGTTGCGGTAGCTTTTGCTGTCGCACGAATGGGCCAGCTCGAACCGGGGTGGTACCACGACCACACAGAATACCAGCCTGAAGTAGAGGTTTACCTCTGCGTTGCGCTTGGTGAGTTCAGGTGGCCGGAGGCCCAATTCCTCCCCCCCCCCCCATCAACATGGTAGTGGAATTAAATAAAAGACTACCCCAGGAGGGTACCAGAACCCCTGGAGAATCCCTCGCTGAGCATCCACGACCAACCCACTTGACTCATGAGCGTGGGTGCTCAGGCTGCCCCGCGTATTCTGGGGGGGGGGGGGGGGTGAGGGGGGGGGGAATTCCGCTCGCGACTAATGCTGCTCGGGGCAAGAGGAGCAATACAACCAAGGCGACCCCGGTCACGCTATCTGTGAATTTTTGCAACATCAGGGGACTTCATTCCAACCTTAACGCTGTCCATTACCATCTAGAGACGGCGAAGCCGGCCTTGCTCTTTTTAACCGAGACTCAGGTGTCCTTTCCGGCTGATACTTCATATCTCTCCTACTCGGGGTACAAATTGGAACACTCCTTTTTGCCCCGGGCTGGAGTTTGCGTATACGTCAGAGAGGACATCTGTTTTCGACGCCTCGGCAGTCTTCAAGGTACGGACCTGTCGGACCTGTCCATCCTATGGCTGCGCGTAGACAGCGACGACCATCCCTGCGTCTACGGGTGCCTCTATAGGTCCCATAGCGGTAATGCCGACACAGACCGACTCATCGACCACGTCCAAATGGCTGCAGACTCCGTGCTACAACAGGTCCCATCCGCAGAGATCGTGATACTCGGTGATTTCAATGCCCACCACGCTAAATGGCTTGGTTCTCGTTTAATCGATCATGCGGGTACATCTGTCTATGACTTTGCTTTGACATATGGTCTAACACAACTGGTTACTTCGCCTACGCATATTCCAGATGTGGAAGACCATGTACCTTTCCTATTGGACCTTCTGCTGACCTCTCATCTGGACGGATATCAGGTCTCCGTCGATGCCCCTCTGAGCTCTTCGGACCATTGTCTGATCCGGAGTACGGTGCCACTCACGCTCCAATCGCAGTTGCGATCTGCAACTTGCCGCCGTGTTTGGCACTATAGGTCAGCTGATTGGGACGGGATGCGGTCTTTTTTTGCATCCTACCCTTGGGGGTGGGTTTGTTTCTCGCCGGAAGATCCTAGCGTTGTTGCCGTTTCTGTTGCTGATGTGGTACTTCAGGGTATGGAACTTTTTATTCCATCCTCTTTGGTGCCAATCGGAGGCAGATCCCAGCCATGGTTTGGTCGCTCCTGTAAAATAGCATCACGCTATAAGCAGGAGTGCTACCGGGCCTGGGCTGACGCATCAATGTCTCGGGATGTAAACACCAGCGCACTTAAAAAGAAGTATAGTTCCGCCTCCAGGTCCTTCAAAAGCATCATTGCCAAGGCAAGGTCTGAGCACATCGGCAGAATTGGCGAGAAGCTAGTTCGCCTTCCTTCGGGAACCCGTGCATTCTCGTCTCTCGCCAAGACTGTCGAAGGGAACTTCTGTCAGCCATCTCTTCCATCTCTACACAGAGAGGACGACTCACTGGCCCATGCCGCAAAGGAGAAAACCGATCTGTTGAGCTCTCTTTTTGCGTCCAACTCGACTCTAGATGACGGGGGGAACACACCGCCGACTATCCCGCGTTTTGAGTGCTCCATGCCGGATGTGCGATTTACACAGCGCTCGGTTCGCAAAGCACTCTTCTCCCTGGACGTCAGCAAGTCGAGTGGGCCCGATGGAGTCCCTCCCATCGTGCTGAAGACGTGTGCTCCGGAGTTGGCACCGGTTTTAACGCGTCTTTTCCGGTACTCCTACTCTCAAGGCGTAGTCCCGAATTCATGGAAGACAGCTTTGGTCCACCCGATCCCTAAAAAAGGCGACCGCTCAGACCCGTACAACTACAGGTCTATTGCCATAACCTCCTTGTTCTCCAAAATAATGGAATCCATTCTAAACTGCCAGCTCATGAGGTACCTTGAGGATCACCAGCTGATTAGTGACCGCCAGTACGGTTTTCGTCGGGGTCGATCAGCTGGTGATCTTCTAGTCTACTTAACTCATAGATGGGCGGAGGCAGTAGAGTCCAAGGGGGAAGCATTGGCCGTTAGTTTGGACATAGCGAAGTCCTTCGATCGGGTCAGGCACAAAGCACTTCTTTCGAAGCTTCCTTCCTATGGGCTTCCCGAGAAATTGTGCAAATGGATCACCAGTTTCCTTGCTGATCGGAGCATCAAGGTCGTAGTAGATGGTGCATGCTCTGATTTCAATCCTATCAACGCTGGTGTTCCACAAGGCTGCGTGCTATCACCAACGCTGTTTCTCCTGCATATCAATGATATGTTGCTAACTGGTAGCATTCATTGCTATGCAGACGACAGCACATGGTGATGCCTTATATACCGGCCGTGCCAATATTTATCGGGATAACGTAGCCGAGTACCGGGACGAACTTGTGTCTGAAGTCGAGTCTGTGCTTAACAAAGTTTCAGATTGGGGCTGACTAAATCTAGTCCAGTTCAATCCCCAGAAGACACAAGTTTGCGCGTTTACCGCTAAAAAGAACCCCTTTGTCGTATCTCCTCAGTTTCAAGGCACTTCCCTTGCTGCCTCAGCCAGTATCGGAATCCTTGGCGTCGACATATCGAATAGTGTGTAGTTTCGTGGTCACTTGGAAGGGAAGGCCAATTTGGCCTCTAAAAAGCTTGGCGTGCTCAGCAGAGCGAGACGTAATTTCATGCCGGCACATCGCTTGCAACTCTACAAAGCGCAAGTTCGGCCTCACATGGAATACTGTTCTCATCTGTGGGCCAGGGCACCCCAGTGCCAGCTCCTTCCACTTGACCGCATCCAGCGCAGAGCGGTTCGAATCGTCGACGACCGAGTTCTTTCTGATCGGCTCGATACACTGGCACTGCATAGAGATATTGCATCGCTTTGCGTATTTTATCGCATCTATTACGGGGAGTGCTCTGAGGAATTGTTCGGACTAATTCCAGCCGCTCAATTTCACCATCGCACATCGCGACAAAACTCGCGTTACCATTGATACCATCTGGATGATTGGCGGTCCACCACTGTGCGATTTAGAAGAAGTTTTCTCCCTCGCACAACTTCCTTGTGGAATCGATTACCACCAGCGAATTTTCCGGACCGATACGACTTAGTAACCTTCAAGAAAAGAGCTTACACCTTTCTAAAAGGCCGGCAACGCAATTCCCCTGGTGTTGCGGTTGTTCATGGGTGGCGGTAGTCACTTACCATCAGGTGAGCCGCATGCTCGTTTGCCCCCTATTCTATAAAAAAAAAATTCTTTCCTCATCTTTATTCCACAGAGGCGCTGCAAAATGAACTCGATGTGCTTTTCTTTCCTTTAGACGGGTCATCATAATTGCTGCCCATAACACAGGGTTTTTTTTTAAATATTTGTTATATTCTAGCTCGCTAGACAAACATCGGGACGTCAAACTCAGTCCCTACCGTGATCATGGGTGCTGTAAATCACTCCAAACGTTGGGAATTCAAAAGTTAAATTTAACGCGATAGAATCCATAAAAATTAGTTTCATTTAATGTGTAGTCTTCGCGTAAATATAAGAAATCATTATGTAAAATTTGCTTTAAAATTTATGACTTTCAAGAAAACATTTGCCTTTATATTAATTTTCTAACGTAAATTATTTAGTCAAAAATTTTATAATGTTGTAACTTAATAATGTTTCTGTATAGTTTGTTAAAATAATTCTTAGATGTAGACAAAAACACGTTTTTGAAATATCGTATTTCATTCACGTCGAACAGACTTATCGATTTATAATCGCTATATATAATTAAGTTGTCCTTTATTATTATTTTTTTTTATCAAATTTCGCTATTTGCCCCTTAACTCTTTGTAATATATTTGGCTCAAATAATTGGATTTTTTTGTGTGGTAGGTGAATTGGGATTTAATACCATAAATAGTGAACGGTAAAGTCGGGAAGGGACGCCCTAGACGAAGATTTATCGACCAAATCGGCGATACATTGAAAATGGGCCAGATTAGGAGTACCCTTAACCGACGAGCGTGTATGCGTAAATATATGGATGTAAAGGTAGCGAGAGAGGTGTGTCAGGATCGCGCCAAATGGAAGTCCGTAGTCTCCCCTCTGGGTGACAGGCGTGAGTGTTTGTATTTGTATATTTTGTATTTGTTGTCATAAATACTCTTAAGCGAATCCAGTTGAAGGCATGGATCTCACGAGCAGCTGCTTTGCACTTGGTTTACTCTCTGTAGTACCGTACCAAGTCAGCAAACTGCTGATTAGTTTTGAGCAGCACATAACATAGTTACAACATTGTTTATTTTTCACAATACAAATTCATCTCGGGGGTACCCCGTTTAGAGCCGGGGTGGCATCAGAGGCAGCTGAACTGAGTAAGTGGCGCAAATATGAGTCTCTGAGAGATGACTACACATTTGTGCCATTTGCTGTAGATACTATCGGTCCGTGGGGTTCACGTACGGTGAAGTTCCTAAAGGAACTCCAGCCGCGGCTGGTCGTTGCTGCTGGTGATAAGAGGGCTGATTCTTTTCTCGCTCAAAGGTTAAATATAGCTATTCAGCGGGGAAACGCAGCCAGCGTTCTTGGCATGATACCGCGGTGAGTAGGATTATATGATAATTAAGTTTGTAGTTTTAGTTTTTTTTTTTTTAATTATTATTAAAGTTTTTCATATTGTATATAATAAAATACAAATTCGCTATGCAAGAACTCCATATTTTTTTAATTACAGTAATTTTGAACCCCTCTTCTCCTCCTTTTAGTGCATATACATTTTAACATTACTAAGTTTTTGAAACGTATCATTGTATGGAAAAATTGGGTTATCTATATACATGATCGGTTTTTAAAATAAATTTCGCTTTATAAGTATATACATATCTACACAATTACCATTTGAAGTGTAATAGTGATGTAGTGTATGAAATTGAAAGTGGTTTAATATAATGAGACCATGGTAGCTCAGAGGCAATGCGCTCGCTGTATATTTCATAGTACGCGAGCAACCCGGGTTCGATACCCGCCGGCACCAATGAAATTGTTACTTGCAATTTTAAGTGCCGATTTACCATATGATCGGCGATAAAGGAAAACATTATGAGGAAACCTGCATGTCAGAGAAATAAGAAAAAATATTACGAAAATATATGAAGTTCGCCAACACGCATTCAGATACAGACGCCGCTCAGATATGAGAGAAAGCCTATTGGGCACAGGAGGACATATTAGGCTATAATTTTATTGTGGTAAGGTTTAAACCGAATTAATTACTAACGCACCTGGCTTCAAAACAATCGAAGAAAACGAGTTAGTGAAACGAGGTGTTTTTATTGCCCTTTCTTATGTAAGGAGGGTTTTACATAAGGGAAGGCAATAAAAATACTCTACGTATTTGCCAGTAAATGAAAATTTCCAGAAAAATCTTATAGCTTACCAGTTTGCTTACGCCAGGCGTGAAATAAACAGACCGACGATGGGAAGCAGCGTTAATGGTTGCGATACGATCGTCAAACCACCTGACGAGTGTGGTGATTAAGTCAAATTCTCTCTACCACAGAAGAGATCCATTTTTAGCAGTGGACTATCACGGGCTATAAATTTGATTCAGATTTGAGTTAGTAAGAGCTTAACTATCTACTGTGGTACGTTTTTAAAAATAAACGTTTGTATAAAGACTTATAATTGGAGTGTCCAGTTTAGCAATTTGTAAATTCATTATAGTATTGTTTGTTACCAATACATCTAGAATGACAGTGGCTATTTACTTGGGGACGATGGCATGAAAACCGACAGTGCGTGCCTCACTGAAAATTCACGTGCGTCGCGTAAAAGCCTAATAATTAAGTGCAGGGACAGTATACTCGGAAAGTCGTGAGTTTGAATCCACCATTCGAATACAGTCGTCAGCCACTCCTAACACAAGGATTTTAACACTTTCACTGTCCGGTTTCAAGACACAATAGTAAGACAATAGTAATGATCTATATGTAGTGCACGGGACAGCGAAAGGGTTAAGCTCTCTTACAGTGTGTTTTAACATTACCATTACTAATACTCCCAGTATTAGTAATGTTAACAGTGTTACTAATATTAAAAAATATATTTGCCCGAGTATTCTTGTTGTTGCTCACAGATCATAGAAGCGCTGCATTTCTTGCACTACACCGCACGCCAGGTACACCGCAACGTGTGCCCCCAGGTGATAATAGTCACAAAGCGTGGCACGTGGAAATTATTTGGACTGGAATTTGTCGGTAAGCTAAAACGGTACCTTTAAGGAACTTGCGAGATATTAAACAAGTGGGAAGAATAGTAAATAAACATCGCAACTATTCGGAAACACGAGAGCAGCAAGTTTAAACTTAGCTAATTGAATACTAAATTTAATTTTAAATTTAACTTATCCATGTGATTCAATTTGTAATAAAATTTTGTAACTCCATATTCGAATAAGCTTTATGAATATGCTGAATTCGCTCAAAAAGATTTTCATACAATTATGTTAATTTCGTTACTCAGTTTCTTTGAGACACAGTTAACGACATAATGTTCTTAAAATATCTCATATTTATTTTGATATAAACCTAACAATATTATATTTGGGCCTTTTATTTTGCAATTTTAATACGTTTGTCAAAGAAAAATAATTGCTTTACTAAGAAGTGATAACTAAAACACACAGGGTTTGCAGATTTAGTTTCCAAAATAGTTTCAAAACGGTGGTCGCGTTGTAGGGCTTGCTTTAAATTACTGATATGATTACATTGTTTTGGGGTTTTATATATTGAAATATACTTTTACTGCAGTTTCGATTGGAAACAGTAGAATCAGAATTAATTATACTTTATTATAATTGAATCGATAAGACCAAGGAACTTAGTTGAAACTGCGACACCAAATGTTTCACATACCACTGTGGGTAAATACACGTTTGTAATTATTCGGGTATAGGTAAGTTGATAAACAAACACACACGCACACACACACACACACACACACACACACAGAGAGAGAGAGAGAGAGAGAGAGAGAGAGAGAGAGAGAGAGAGAGAGAGAGAGACAAACTCACACACACACACACACTTGTAAACTTAATTTAAATCCATTATTGTCATTGTACGAGTAAGATATTAAATTGTGAATGCTCTGATTTCCTATAAAATAATATGAATCTAATATCCTTTTTAACAGAGGACATCATTAGCTCGGACCCAATAGAAATGATAGCGGTACCACCGTGGTCGATTAAGGTTGCTAAGCTGTGCCAACCAAATCTTGATTTTCTCGGTATGTACAACCAATATTCTGTAATAAAACGGAATAATTTTGTTTCAAAAATTAATACAAACAACCCATATTGAAAATTAATTTTCTTTTAATCAAAATTATATAATGTTGCTCAATTAACCGTTATAATTTTTTTGGTCTACTTCCCTGGAGGAATTATTAACCAAGTATTTATTACGACCAAGTTAGAAATAGTTAGATGCGGGTGGCCTAGAACCGTGCTATGTGGTGCGTGATAGATTGCCGTGAAATACGGTCCTGAGACATCTGCATCCATCGACTACTCGCATATTTCATCGGATCGTTACTCCATCTAGTGGCTGTTACCCAATATTTCATTTGCTACGTGATTGTCATTCAAGAAATTTATTCATCTTAAGGTCTATTAGTTTCGAGTAAGCTGCGAGATAATGGACGGTTTTCAATTCACTGTCACGGCACCGGCATTGCGTCGGATCTGGCAACGGCTCGGCTGCCGGGGAAACAAAATTGTTTAAAATGTATGAAATTTATGGCATGTCTTTCTACTTACCGACGCCGGCACCAGAGCCGTCGCTGGTGCCGAGACAGCAAGCTTCCCGTTCGGTGCCGGTCGGTAAAACTGCATGTGTATGTGTTGTGTGTATGTTTGTGTGTGCGCGGGCCGAGATAGAAGTGATGTGTTGAGATTGAGACTCAAAATTGACTTGTGAAATTGTGAAATGTCTCCTTGTTCATGCGGAAGTAGTTGAAATAATTTTTGGAGTTCATTTTCAATTTTCAAAATAGGGCATAATACGTTCCTTCTAACTATATTTTTTTTAAGATTGGATGAATTCAAAATTTTACTTCTCTGTGTCGATTATATTTTTTACTTAAATGTAATAGATATAACAAACAAATACGATGACTTGACGAGACCATGTTTACGTGTTGGAGAACTGAAGTTTGTGTTAGTGTGGTAGTCCGTGCCGGTGCCGTGCCGGTGAGTGAAAAACCGCCCAACATATAGGAGACACTGTTGTGTTCCTTTTCATTCGTAAACGATATTTAGATTTTAGACGCAACTTTTATTTAATTTTTAGTCCCTTTCGTATGCAGAACATATAATATATGTGGTTGCTAAAATATTATTTTTAAAGTGTAATGAATATTATAAATAAAATTTTTTTTAGCTCCCGAAGTGCAAACCAACGGGCAGTGTAACATACTCTCGGATATGTTCTCTTTGGGCTTGGTAATCTGTGCCGTCTTCAACAGCGGCAAGCCGCTCCTGCAGGCCAATAATAATCCGATGTTGTATATGAAGCAAATAGAATACGTAAGTATTTAATTTATTATTATTTACTATCTGACAATGTATATTTATTTTAAGTTCATTTTAAGTATAACACTATGTTAACGTGTTGAACTTGCCTTCTATTTCTTTTATAGTATTACGGTGATAAACGAGCACACAGTCCACCTAATGGTAAGTGGATGTTGCCACATAAATATCTACAGTTGTGTCTCGCCAGCAACGCAAAGTTGGGAATTGGCATTTGGAAAAATCCAAAATTAGGGGCTTTTTAGGTGCTAATTAGGTGCCAAGTTTAAATATTAGGTGCTCTAAAATTTTCACCGCAATGAACGATTGAAATTTGCGCTGCTGGCAAAACGTATCGCTAGCAACGCAATGAAGTTATTAGATATATGATAAATATGAATAGCTAAGAATTAAGTGCTAATTAGGTACTGCAAATATAGGCAATGACAAGGCGCCCCTAATAAAAATAAAGTTGTTACTCAGAACAAAGCAGATGCAAAATTCAGGTTTTCTGAAAATCAGAATAGAATAAGCCCAAATTAGGGGCTTTTTAGGTGCTAATTAAGTACCAAATTTAAAAATTATTTGCTCTAAAGTTTTCACCGCAACAAACGATTGAAATTTGTGTTGCTGCAAAACGTATCACTGGCAACGCAATAATGTTATTAGATAAACGATAAATATTAATAGCAAGGAATTAAATGCTAATTAAGTGCTGAGCGATTATCGAAACCTGATACAGATTAAGATATTATTTTGGGAATTATAGGGTCCACAACCACCATTACCTTACCGTAAGGTATGAACAGCATTTTATGTACTTTATCAGTGCTAAAAATAAAGTGCTAATTAGGTGCCAAGTTTAAAAATTAGGTGCTTTAAAATTTTCTCCGCAACGAACCGTTGAAATTTGCATTGCTGGCAAAACGTCTCGCTAGCAACGCAATGAAGTTATTAGATATACGATAAATATTAATAGCAAGGAATTAAGTGCTAATTAGGTGCTGCAAGTATAGGCAACAACAAGGCGCCCCTAATAAAAATAAAGTCGTTATTCAGAACAAAGCAGATGCAAAATTCAGGTTTTCTTAAAATCAAATTAGAATCAAAATTGCTTTTAAAAAAGCCCAAATTAGGGGCTTTTTAGGTGCTAATTAGGTACCAAGTTTAAAAATTAGTTGCTCAAAAATGTTCACCGCAACAAACTGTTGAAATTTGCATTGCTGGCAAAACATATCACTAGCAACGCAGTGACGATAGATATACAATAAATATTAATAGCAAGGAATTAAGTGTTGAAAGATTATTGGGGTCGGATGTAGATGACGGTAATATTCTGGGAATTATCGGGTCCAGGACCACCGTTACCTTACTATAAGCTATGAATTGCTATAAGGTATGAATGGCATTTTTTGTTCTTTATCAGTTATATATTATAGATAAGATTTGCTACGCAAGGGCGTAGGGGCTGCACTCCCCGCAGCGCCGAAGCCGTTGCAGAAATAACTATGTCAATATTCCTGCAACGCAAATTTCAACAATTCGTTGCGGTGACAATTTTAGAGCAACTAAATTTTAAACTTGGTGCCTAAACAGCACCTAAAAAGCCCCTAATTTGGGCTTTTTTAAAAGCAATTTTGATTCTAAATTGATTTTAAGAAAACCTGAATTTTGCATCTGCTTTGTTTTTATTAGGGGCGCCTTGTTATTGCCTATACTTGCAGCAACTAATTAGCACTTAATTCCTTGCTATTAATATTTATCGTATATGTAATATCTTCATTCAATTTCAAATCTAATCAAAAATCAAATTCATCAAATTTTAACAGTTCGTTGCGGTGAAAATTTTTGAGCACCTAATTTTTAAACTTGGCACCTAATTAGCACCTAAAAAGCCCCTAATATTGGGTTTTTCTAAATGCAAATTCCTGATTTTGCGTTGCTGGCGATACACAACTAATATCTACATCTAACTTCAAAATAATCACTATCACTTCTGAGGACTACGATTGAATACCTCGTTTAAAGAAAAACGGTCTCCGGTTCTCTATTCTTGCCATTAGAAGCAAATCAGCATTATGGTGTTATTTTACGCTGGTATTCTGTGAAAGCGTGATCCTTACCCGGTCGAGCCCAACTATTCGTGCTACAAACATAATGCAGCTGCAGCATGGCTCTAACACATATAAACAGTATGAAAGTTTAAAGTGTTCGTTATAATTTTCGAACAGTAAGAGCTATTACGTGGGGTAAACTGAGTTTTGCGTTACTAATAAATAATACAATTTATATGTAAACTAATATATTTACTGCTTGTCGCAGTATTCTTTACATTTTATTTTTAGAAACATAAGGACCACGTGATAGTTGAAAAATATCACGGTCTCTTATTTCTCTTGCTTCATAAGTGTCAAAACTCTCATAAAATCTTTAATATGCAAAGTGATCGCATGGTGCGCGTTCTGGACTGTGTACTTCCACCTTTTTAGAAGTTTTTGGATGTCTTGTTCGCAGTGTGCGCCGAAGCATTGTCATAGTGCAATAGGATGCGATGATTTTTGGTCGTTTTTACCTACTTTTTTTAAAGACATTGCTCAGTGTCGACAAATGGTAGTGGCTACTGACATTTTTGCTTTGGATAACGTATTTCTTTGACACTTGATCATTAAATGAGTTTATTATGTTTAAAAAAATATATTATTCGAAATTCAAACATTAATCAGTGGCCAGGAGCGCGTTCCAGAATTATAATTGCATTGCAGACTATATTTGAAGCTTAATATTTCCAAAACGATGCGTAATTGCGAAAGGTTGTATGATATGAAACCTCATAATTATTTTGACACGGTTTTTAACGAAAAATAATTCTTTACCCCCGTCAACATATATTAACATAGCACGTAATATTGTTTCCTTACCTTAAAATCAAATTCGGCCAAAAACTTACTCTAATTTAATTTTAAGGATTTCCTTTGTGATAGCGAAAGTTTTTCATTTAGGTGCTAAGCTTAAAACTAACATCAGAAAAATATTTAAAATAAAATGTATCAATTGAGACATGGCATTCTTTTTCTTTCCTCATTCTCTTCTCCCTCCTCTTTCCTCTTCTTTCCTTAGGCACTTAAGACTGGAATCCACTGTTGGAGTTGAGCCTCTCCCGTATTAGGATTTGCCTTAATCGTCTCCCTTCGTATAGCATTCAGGATGAAATAATTCAGGAATTAAATAAATGGAATGAAACTATTATAATATAAAATAAGAGTCCATATTGTCGTAGAGCAATGAAATGCGTGGGCTTAAGTGTAAATGATGTTGTATTCTATTTTAACTACATTGCTTTTCATTGAGTATACGAAATCCTAAAACAATTCAAATGTAACACGTTCCATTTTCATTATTTAACAGTTGTTTCGTATCTAGGTCGTTTAGTTTTACAAGCTAAACTACGTTTTAATTTCTTCAAGCCATTCTCGATTTATATCGTTTGTGAGAAGCATACAAAGCCGGTTGGCGTAGTGTCAAAAACTGCTTATGTTTGTATTATTTCTTTTATGTTTGGGAACTACCATTTGATATAATAAATAACATGTGACATTTTAGAGAAACTAAAGGAGAGTTCTTCAATATAGGAACTATTCCTAACAGGCAGGTAATATAAGTGAGTGATTGTTGAAATGGGTGTAATGTAATATATTTGTGTTTATGCTATGCTAGTGTTGGCTGTTACTACGGAACCTTAAAATTGACTTCGAGATTTTAATAAAATTTATATCGTTTTATGCATTATTGCGGTTGTTATAAGTTACATAATAGAAAATAATGATTTTTATTTAATATGGATGATAAAAACTTCTGTCATGGGAAGAACCGGTAAAGATTCACACGGACCTTTTTTACAATGTAACATTATTCAATAAAATAGACGTTGTACAATTAATTACAAAACTCATTTAAGAAACTGTTTGGAAGCGATCATCTCATTCCCAGGGGTTTTTATCAACCATGCATTCATTTATATTATAATAATAACCATTTTTGTACAGTCTTTGTTTAGTAAAAACAATTAAACTTGATATTCTGGAACTTTGTTGTAAAAGCCTATACATTGCCCCTTTTTTTCTTTTTTTTTAACATAAAATTAATAACAAACTAAGACTAAATTAATGACAAGCAGATTAATTTACCTGCCAATTTACCATAAGTCGACCACAGATTCAATTTTAATAATCTTGAAACAATATGGTTTCCTTTTCAAAACAGCACACAACGTTTATATATTTCACA
The DNA here is from genome assembly GCA_963668995.1 of Parnassius mnemosyne. Taxonomy (NCBI): domain Eukaryota; kingdom Metazoa; phylum Arthropoda; class Insecta; order Lepidoptera; family Papilionidae; genus Parnassius; species Parnassius mnemosyne. Next base: position 60,918,475 of record CAVLGL010000082.1, on the reverse strand, counting down.
TCTGAAATATGATACTATTTATCATTAATAGCAATCATCTTACCCAAAGTACTAATTTAAAGCATATTGATCAGAGTAACTAATCAGGCTTATACACTCAATAATTCAACATACTTAATTAAAAAAACAAAAAGCTTTTGGTGTATTTAGTTGGATCAGCAAGTGAACGCCGTGCTTCCGCGTGTGCCGTGCGGTCTTCAAGAAGCCGTGCAACGTCTCCTGTCCCGGGACCCACATCCTCGGCCATCTACTCAACTGCTACCTTTGATAAAATACTTCAAGTTAGTTTTGAAATAATTATTTCTTTTAAGTTATGTCACTACACGATGCCTTGAACTTCAATTAAGTCTGCACTAAAAGTTAATGTAAAAAATAATTTAAATTCTAGCTCTCTTTCTATATATCTGTCCGCCAAAGTCTATCAAAAGTCAACTCTTAAACACAAGACTCCCTCATAGTTGCCACGCTTGGTAAGTGGGTTGGCAACCACAGGTTTTTTAATTTTATGCTGTTATAAGTAAGACGCTGCCACCTATTTTCTGGTTTGTTTTCCTCTTTTCTTTTGTTCTTTAAATACTATGGAGTTGTGGTTATTCTTACTATAATTCTTTTTTTTTGGTCATTTTTTTAAAAAACGTTCCATTTTAAATACATTAAATTCTAGACGTTCCATTTTAAATACATTAAATCTTATTTATTACAGGCTTTTAATTAAATTTCTTTCTTTGTATGTCTATGCGGTAAAAAAATATTGTAATCAATTTTTAAGCACTTTTCGACTGAGCTGAAATTCGGCATATTTATGTAACTTCGATTACAATGCAATGACATTTTTTTCTATAAAAAAACAATGCAGTTGATTTGTTGATGGACCCGCATGCTGGCACTAGTAACGCCAATAAAAACAGCTTGATTTTTGATTACATTTTATACTTAAGTTTATTTATTAGTGAGAAATTTATTTTTCTCTTGAACAGACTGAACAGATGCCAGATTCGAGGGTTAATGTTTTTTTTTTCTCTTGAACAGATGCCAGAGCGAGCCAGCTATCCAGGCAATGCAGTTTTTGGATGTGATAACTATGAAGGATCCCCAACAAAAAATAAACTTTTATCTAGTTGCTCTTATGGATGCGTTGCCGTATATACCAAAGGTATACATACGAATTAATAACATCATATATAAACAAGAACGTACTTATAATGTAGTTATTATAACAAATTCCTTTGTTTTCTACCTGGATTATGATATTACATGACAATATATATTTAACACTGTCGTTTTACTGTTTCTTTATACATAAGATGTTATTTTTAAAACTAGGAACCCACTATCATTACTAAAACTGCGCAGTTCTACCATTGTTATTTGACACTCAACGAAATAATCATTCTTAAATTATACTTGAAAAATTTTAAAAATGTTCAAGTTTTTGAGGAGAAAACATGGGAATACGGATTGATAATTTTAGCAAATTATCATACGTAGCTATAAACAGTCCGAGCTGCGTTTGTCCCTCTTAGTTACCTAGCTATATCGTATGAACACATCGTGACAGTAATAGATTACAAAAACTTATTCAACTTACTTTTTTTTTATAGGATCGAGTGACAAACGAGCACACAGTCCACCTGATGGTAAGTGGATGCTGTGGCCCATGGACATCTACATATATCTTCGTTTGCGAATCAAAACGCAGATGCGTTGTCACTCGTGAGGACTAAGATGGAATGCCTCTTTTCCAGTAAAAAGGGTCTCCGGTTCTCTGCACTCACCATACGAAACACAGCAGTGTTAAATTGCTATTTGACGCTGGTATTCTGTGAGAGCGTGGTCCTTCCCCGGTCGAGCCGACCCATTCGTGCTACAACTATACTACTAATATAGCTGCAGCATGGCTCTACAACGTAAAAAAACTACTTACTTGCAACCCGGATATCCACTTAAACGAATTTTTTACCTAATACGAGTAATCCATCATATTAGTATTATGGTTCAAGAAAAAAATATTTTAAAATACTGGAGAAGAACGGACTTTGGGAATTTTGTACGTCTTATCTTTTCATACTACATTTTAAACACATTTATATAATTATGCTAGCGAACTGCCCCGGTTTCGCACAGGTGATTTCTAAATCTTGACAACGTCACCACCTATCGAGTCCGACTATAGCTCAGAACTTTCCAATTGACCTCTTAGGTACCCCATAAAATTTTACCAAAATCGGTCAAATCTTTTATAAGGAGAAGAATAACGGATACCAAAATTTTTATATAAAGATATAACTTAGACCTCATGTGTGCAAATTTGAACAACAAAATTAAAGAACAATGACTTTGTCCGTCTTAGTTGTATATATTTTACTACTAATTCTCACTTGAATTACTGCATTAGGTCTGAAAAAAAGCAATGTTTTAGAAATTACGTTGGCAACATGTGTGGCCTGCACTGCAACTGGAGGTCAGGACTGCCGAAGTCCTCTATGCCGTAATGCAACCAATTGTCTGGCTTACTAACGAAGCCACTCCGGACGAATTTTCTCAATACGTTCTACCGACTCTGAAGTAAGTATCAAACACTAAATTATATTCTTATATACCAGAAAATTAAATCAAATGTAAGTTACAAGATATCAATAAAAATATTTTACAAATTGTTTATAAAATTTCTGAAATAACATTTATGAAACATTTATTCCTTTAGCGGACATTAAGTTAATATAATGGATCATTTTACAACAACGTTTAACTTGAATTGCTCCTTATTAGAACATTAAAGATTATTTACGGGCATTAAATTGATAATAGCAGTGAATTGGATATAAATTGATGTGAAAAGTAAAAGCCTATACAATACATTCATACGCACATACAATGCTACTATACATGTTCACATTGATGTGAAAAGTTACAAATCAAAAAAGATTCTAATCATTAATAAATAGACCTTACATTTACTTCGTAGTTTATAATTTTATACAAAGATTTATGTACATAATAATAATTATAATTATAGAAAACTGACAAATAAATATAGGCCACAAAATTGTAGTTACCAAAAAAAGAACTCGATTACCTTCTTTTGGGAAAATTTATAATTAAATTGGGTTTAGAGAGAAAATAAAATAAAATAATTATAACTTACAATAAAATTAGAATAATAGATGACGAGTGAAACAATAAAGAATATTAAAACAAATTTTATAAATAGAAATGAGTTTTACTTAAAATGTTTTAACGTAATTTAATTTTGCATTGTCTGGATTTTTCGGTAAGTTTTGTACGCAATGATTTAAATTTAATGAACGTGATGTAAGCAAAATGTTCTTATTAAGAAAATTTACTATATTTCTGGGTGTATTTCACCATAATGTAAAAAACAAAGATAAAATCTCCATTGAAAAAGCAAAATTTTTTCTTGGTTTGCCACAATTCCCAAAAAATGCAGGTAAATTTTATTAAACAATCGGACGTTGTCTTCGGTCTATAATATATTACTTAAAATATTAATAGCATGAATACCAGGCAACGATCTAGTTTGAAGCATTTAAATGTAGTCATCGGCATATTTACAACCCATCAAAGTCTTCCACCGAACATAGGTCTCTGCCCATAGATTGCCTCAGAGGGTGGATATCTTCATTAGTAATTATTAATCCCATCTAATATATAAAATTCTCGTGTCGCGCTGTTTGTTACCAAACTCCTCCGAAACGGCTGAACCGATTTGTATGAAATTTTGTGTGCATATCGGGTAGGTCTGAGAATCGGCCAACAGCTATTTTTCAAACCCCTAATTAATAAGGGTGGCCCATCCCTAATTTTTTATTTTTTTGACCATTTTTTTTATTTTTATTTTATTATGATTTAGCAAAGAAAAATACATAAATCTTAAAATTTTCACCCTTCTACGATCAACCCCTGTTTTTTAATCGCGATTTTTAAAACTAAAAAATATTTCCTAGAAATAATTTATATGGCAAAACAACGTTTTTCGGGTCAGCTAGTTTTACCACAATATTGATAACCGCAGCTTCTTTATTGTTTTGATTTCATATCAGGCAAATACTGCTGCCTACCTCTTGTTTCAGTTTCCCTCTGTCGCTTCTTACCGACACCTCTGGGATAATATGGGGTAGTAGATTCAATAACGCCACCACTACACGACAAATACAGCACTACCGACGATAGATATATTAGTATTATTTAGTCCTCATAAAGACATAACACCATATTACTCATTACGAATAATTACTGGTAAACAGAATCAAAGATGCAAGGCAATATTGCGCATTGCCAAAACAACCTGCCAAGCGTGTCAAATATGGCAGATCAAAATACCATCCTCACCATCTGGATGCTTGGCGGTCCACCATTGTGCGTTTTACTAGGAATGTTCTTCAACATACAACTTCTCTGTGGAATGGTTTACCACCGGCGATGTTTTCGCACTGATAAGACTTAGGGATATTCAAGAAAGGAGCTTACTCCTTTCTAAAAGGCCGGAAACGCACCTGCAATTACCCTGTTATTCATGGCTGCCAGTAGTCACTTACTATCAGGTGAGCCGCATTCTCATGTGCCGCCTCTTCTATAAAAAAAAAAAATATTTCGTGTATTCTATTTCGCATATTATTAAAGCTAAATCTGTTTATATTTCCGCCACCAAACAGCAGTGAACTGCTATGTTCTGGATTCAAAACCTGTAAAATTACGGGCTTTTAGACATTCCGCATCGAAAAAATCCATTAACAAAAATTAATTAATTTACTAGAAAAGTTATAATTTGTACACCCAAAACTGTTCACTTTTACGAAGATTAGGTAGAAAGTTTTATTAGTTATATCCGCAGGAATCTTATGAGTTCCCCGAAGAGTACTCAGGCCTTGGTCACAATTTTGGAGAACTTACATGTCATAATAAAGAAGTGCCAAAGGGACGAAGCCCAAACCGATGCAATGCCGCTGCTATTTGCCGCGTTGGATAACAACACCAACCAAATTCAGGTAAGCTGAATATGAATTTATCATTTTTAAAGCAATTTGTAGTTGACATACATTAACGTCAACATCGGCCCTTATGTAGCTATGTTGGATGGTTCTCCCTTTTGGATGACTTTTAATCGTTAGTAGCCTCTAAAATGAAGATCGCAGTAGAAGTAGTGAAAGATCTTTGATACTGCGTCCTATCGACAGTCTCGGCTATATGGATCTATCTAGTAGTAGATGAAGTTATTGAATATTATAAATATGTTCTTGTTACTATATATATGTATCCATCAAACTACTTTATGAGTTCATAACTGAACGTAGGCCTCTTTAAAGCGGTAGGGGAGTTTCACCACTACTCACACTTCAGTGAGAGCGGTGTCTTTAGTTGGCTTGGTTGCCGTCCATAGCCTATAAACAGTTTTAAAACCCAGTTTCTCTGAAGGCTGCCACTAAATATAGAATACAAAAATAATTGAAAGATAAAAAGATTGAATAGACATGGATATGACAGTAGAGGAAAGACTGGAAAAACTCATATTTTAATATACTCGACCACTTTGCAATAGAAAGAGTCTGCTATAGTTCAAGGAGTTAACTAGACAAAAGTAGTTATTGAGTTGTATTCTCCTAATCTAACCTGTTAATTTTATTACAGACAGCTTCACTTATTGCTATCCTAAACGTGATTGATCATATTAATGACGACGCTTTACACAATATCGTATTGGGCAAGGTCAAAATAATGCTCGAAAAGAATCAATGCGATGTTAAGATTATCAGCTTAATCCTTGGATTCTATGAAAAAGTGCTCACCCGCCTGGAACGAAATCATGTTCTCGAACTAGTAATCCCCACTCTGCTGCTCATGCGACTAAGTGACCCGGACATTATTAATCGGGTAGTCAGTAAGTATAATTGGTATAGCCATCGACGAATTTAACTTGCTTTTACCTAATTTTATATCTCTAAATTATATTAAAATGTCTTAGAATATATAATATGCATATATCTAGTACTGAATTTAATAATCAAGAACATGTTTTTGCAAATGCCAAATCTTTTTCGCTAGATTGTTTTTCTTATTTAACTTTGGTGCGACTTAGATTTAAATTACATTTATATTTTTGAATTAACATAGGAAAGCTGGCGCTTATTTTCTATGTGAATAAATTTTACTTATATCATTTATTATTATGTGTTACTGATGCTCAGCGACTTGAAAAGATGCTGTTGAATGTATTTCGCATTGCGGTAATGTAGTTTTAAATATTATAATATACTTATAAAGTGATTTCAATGAAAGCGACGTGAATTAAATTTAAAAAAGACTTATATTGATTACAGAACTTTATAAATCCATACTAATGGAAAGAAAATTTGGCTTAACGACCAACGTCATGGCGACAAAGATGATTCCTTCTCTTGCACCCCAAACGGTTAATCCGGCTTTGAATGCTGATCAATTCACCAACCTTATGGAGGTAAGAAACAAAAGTTAACTTATATTCGTTTCTTTTTACTCGCCTATTTCGTTACCGTAATGACGTTAACCGCACACTAGACTCCTCCTGTACAGTGAAGGCAGTTTCATAATCATTGCAGCCGTTCACAAGTCCACTACTGAACATAGGCGTCCCCCAAGGAATGCCTTTGTGGCACAGTCCTGAGCCATCTGCATCCATCGACTTCCTGCATGTCTTACCAGGTCGTTACTCCATCTAGTGGGGGTTGCCCTACACTTGCCTACTTGTACGGGGCTACCACTCGAGTTCCTTTTTTTCCATATCGTTTGTCGGTTCTTCGAGCTATATGGCCCGTTCCGGTCACTCTAGTTCTACTGCAGATATCCTCATTTTTAAGTTTATCCCGCAGAGAAACCCCGAACATAGCCATCTCTATAACTCGCTGAGCGACCCTGAGCTTCCTTATACTGCCAGCAGTGAATGATGAAGTCTCAGATCTATAGGCAACACGCACTGGTTGTACAATCTCGTTTTCAAGTTTTGAAGTGTACCTTACGATATCTATCCAGCCGAGTTGAATCCGTCGATTGACCTATCGGTCTAAGTTGGACTTACCTAGTCGGAATATTTGGTAAACATACTCAGCAACGATCTTTTTTTAATTAATTTTTCTTCACCATTTGTCTATATTACTTATTCTGAATATTCTCTGCAAATTTTACCGCTTATTACAAAATAATCCTGTATAAATTAACACGTTCTACCATATGCACTACAATTTGGCGGCATAAATAAACGTGCGCCTGGTACGATGAAAATATATAAAAGAGCTCCTAGTATGATGGAATTCAAAAAGCGCCTGGCAATTGTACTACCGCAGTTTGTTAACTATATATCTATTAAAATGTAATGTTTTAATTACTCAGATTTAAAGTACATACTTTATTATACACTATGGAAATCTAACGATATTTTATAGAGATAATAGCAGCGGAATAAAGTTTATGAAAAAAAAAAGAAGAAGAAAGACAAATAATTTTTTTACTATAAAATAATATTTTTCTAATAAAATAAAATTTATATTATTGCACAACTCGAACGAGAAACGGACTACCCACTATAACTAATTCTTGTTTATCATCATTGACTAGCTGTGCCTCACGGTTTCATTCGCGTATATCACGTGTCTGAGCCGCGTGACATGACGTGGCACCTAGTTCAAGCATTTTAGATAGCATATCGGCGACAAAAAGCTGGTGTAAACGAAGCTTCACAGCTTAGCTGAACGTCGCCAAGTTGCTTGTTTATTGGTCTTCTACAGATTGTACTTCAGAGAGTGTGCCCATGAGCTTTATAAGCTCATAGTGCCATCTCGATTCTCCTATTGGAGTACCAGACGTATTGCAGGTTGCCATCCACACTTGGTCGAGGGGGGGAGGGGGAGATGTTCACCCGCAAGAGAGAGGAAAAGTGGATTCGAATTGAATTGGATTAAATAAACGGACTGTTTTCGTTCGTTTATCGTTTCCGCAACTCCACGCTAAGCGCGTATTTTGCGGTTGGACTGGAATAATGTTTTTATTCGAGCCATGAAATCTCCTCGTAGAAGTTCAACAGTCCTTTGATGTTGCAAGCAACTTTGGGGAGTAATCCCGGCGTACTGAGATGTTTAGCCCTGTATACAGGGACCTCCTGACATGTCAGCAACATGTGGGCCGTCGTTTCTTTCTCCCTCATACCATGCTCAAGGGACTGTCCGTAACACCTATGGTAAATAAATGTTTGTTAAAGGTGCCGTGTCCTGTTATAGCATTTGTTACTATCCTGATCTGCGGCTTGTACAGTTTCATTAGAACCTTGTTTAAATGACTGTTTAATTCAGGCATGGCCTCCCTAGCTTGCCTACAGTCTACTAGATTTTTCCAAAGTTGAGCGTGTTGATTAGTGTAGTGTCTACGTACCAGTGAACGAATATTACCAAAGGGTACTAATCCCCTTATTAGTTCCGGTCCTATAGTGACCAGAGCTGATCCTCTTCTGGCCAGTTCGTCCGCTGCATCGTTGCCTCTGGATCCAGTGAGGGAAAGTGGATAAATTAAACTTCACTTTATAACGTAAACAAATCGAGAGATAAAGTGCTCCAAAAATTTTGCCAATTTTAGCTAAAATTATTGAACTGACTTCTCTCACAGATGATTTCACTGCTGGTTTCTCTCGGTTTTTATCAGGCGATTATGCGTAGTTCGTGCGCCGTGCTGAGTGTTGAATTATTTAAATTTTTCATTATCTCTTAAACTACGCGTCTAAAGTACATGCAATAAACAGCAAAGCAAATCTTCATAAAATTGTCTTGATGATGAAGTAATGTTCGTTTGTAAAGATTAATATGCCATGTCTAATAATAGCACTCATAAATCACTTTTTAATTTACAATCTTTTTTGTCTCAAAATACCTTGTTGTGGCTAATGTATAAGAAGTATATCATACTCGTACATAAATACATATGGTATCGCGGATTTAGTTTTAGATAGAGTAAAGATATATATATTTGTGGAAAATTGTATTTACATATCACTAACCATTATGCCAGCGCACGCGGATTTTTTTTAACTTACCTAATAGAAATCAATATTTAAGGCTAGCTAGCTAGATAAGGCGAAGTGTAGCCTAATGCTAGATAGCCTATGAATCTGGCTATAATATCCAAAAATAATTTTTCAAATCGTACTGATAGTTCCAGAGAAGCGTGTTTAAACAAACAAAACACAAAAAAAAAACTATTCCGCTTTATTATATTAGTATAGACTAGTATAGATTTGTTCAGGATATTCGGGTGCCTAGTTCTTACAAAATTAAGTCTGTTTTCTCCCGAATAATAAGAAGTGACACCATAGTAAATATTTGTACGTTATAATCTTTATCTACCAACCATTTTTTTCTTATAAATAATAATTTAGAAAACTAGGAACTTTTCCAACTTAATCAAACCTCCCAGTAATACTGTCGTTATTGCACTTCTATAAAACAAATTTAACAAACATAAAAATACTTAAAGACATAGCCATAACCTTATATTCATTTAAAAAAAATAAGCGCTCCAGTTTTGGAGAAATCAACAGGGGAAGACGGTCAAAGTCAAAACTTTTTATTCAATTTAGACTTAAATATAGCCCTTATGAACGTCGTAATCTACAGCGGTTCGCAAAAATAAGACCAAAAGAAGATAGGGAAGATCCGGCAAGAAACTCTGGCATCTTTTGTAAGCCATATTACACTTTTATTAACAATTACAAGCTATAAGAAAATAATACAATTTCAAATTTCAGCAAATATTATTAAAGTGTCAGTTTCAATAAAATCATTAGCCAGTTAACTTGCAAGTGCAAAGTAATAGTTATATCCATACATCATGGTATAATGATTTCGTCAAGCTTTTTTTAATAGAATAAAGGTGACAAACTTGCACATTGTCCACCCGATGGTAAATAGATGATGTGACCCATAGACCTCTACGTCTATCTTTAATAAAGAATTGAAGTGTAGATGCGTTGTTACCCTTAAGCACTAAGATGAAATGTCTCTTTTCCAGTAATAAGGATATCCAGTTCTCTGCATTCACCACATGAAACATAGCAGCATTAAGCAGCTATTTTACGCTGGTATTCTGTGAGAGGGTGGTCCTTTACTGGTCGAGCCGACCCATTAGAGCGTGATTCCACCACGTAAAAGGAAGCTCCAGTTATCTCTCTTAGTTTCCTAGTTCGGCAGTAGTTAATAAAATATTCTTAAAATTTCTTGCAGCACAGATATCCTCTTAAAGATTTATTATAAATATTATATGTTCTAGTAAAATACATTTTAAAGGTTTATTCAACTTAATACCCATTAGTGTCAATGTGTGTTTGGAAAAGGCTAATGAACGTTTATACCAGGATATGCTTTTTGGTATCCTTCCCTATTTTAGATTTTCTCCGCTAGTCTTAGAGTGATGTTCACTTACTTTCACTGGTGTCAGTAGTCCGTCTATTTGGAGCAATCGACTTCTCAGTGGGTTGATCTTGTGTCTGGTGTACTGAATTTTATCAGTTTTTATGAATTTTATCACATTTGATATTGAATATTTCTACTATCTGATATCGATAACATTCATAAAGTGATTGACAAATTAAATTCAAATATTAAATTAGTCCATGAATGACCTTATAGTCTAAGTTGGACGGTACATATCCCTAAAATAGGTCGGAATATCTCCGGCGCCTTACGATAATTTTAATCGCTTTAAAATCTTTCGTTTAATACACACACATTCTCGATTCGCTGGGAAGAATGCCGAAAAGCATTAAACTCGCCAAAATGAAAAGGAAAATAAAAAAAATTCAATTTAACGAAATCCAACTATTCGTATTTTTTAAACTTCGCTAGTGTCTGGTAATATATCACATATTATTAAGATCTTAAGCTCATGATGATGATTAAGATAATCTGTATAATATAAAAATATGAATAATTTGTAAATATAGATTTACATAATGTCTCTATGACAATTTTCTCAATACTTACGCATAAACACAATTTATTTATATAATAATACATTCTGGTTTTGTTATAAATAAAAGGTATAAGAATTAATTTTTTTTTCAGATATTATATGATATGCTGGATAACATTGACCATAACCAACGTTACAAATTAAAAATGGATGGGTTAACATTGCCAAGCCCTGAACGTCATAGGCCATTACGCCATCAAATGAGCACTGATAATATGAACGCTCCGCCATTCAATATCCCCAATTTACGTGTGGAGCAACGTAAAACATCTAGTGCTGAAGACATGGCCCGCAAGAACTCAGTTAGTGGGCCAAGTGCCACTGGAAGTGTTGGAGCTTTTAAAAGCAAATTCTCCCTCGGTAGGTTTTCATAAATAAATAAAAATCTAAATTGATTTGTGAGCAACTTAAAATTAATTTCATCATCTTCATAACGACTTACGAAGAACATTTTTGGATAACCAATTTTTTTATCATCAGCTTACATTATAGTTAATAATTTCTTACACAGGTACTGGAATTGGTCAATGGTTCTTTGGTTCAAGCAATTCCACGAACAACGACAACAATTTCTTACGTGTCGGGAGTGCTTTTCCCAATCGCCGTCTGTCTGATAATACTCTAATGACTCCCAAAATTCGCATTGCTCCATCTTGCGCTTCGTCCCCAGGCGGGACTCCAGGAGGTAATTCAGGCTTACCAACACGCCGTCATTCAAGCATTGGCCCTCAAGAACGCCGTGGTTCAGCCGTTAACCTATCACCACCAACCGTAAGTCATAATAAAATATTTTCTTCCTTTTACACCATCTGTAGCTTTTATTTATTTTGTCCTTGAAGCATTAAGTAGGTAATGCATTGTGTGTTGCTACGGTAACCGATGGTTTTCGTGATAATCGTCATGTGTCGGTATTATTTTGGCAGGGTTACCAGTTCAGAGGACGAGGTGGTTCAGGCTCAAGTCTATCAGTGCCGGCAGCGTCACATTGTGTTGTAAGTGATGAACGTCTCGTGCACCTGCCTGGCAGTGCATCGTCGCTGAGCCCTTTATTGAATGTCGATTCGGAATTGCTTAGTATTCTATGTGGTCTATCCTCTTCTGCGGTTGCATCTTCTTCCCAAACAGACAGGGAGAGATTATGTGTCATCGTTCATTCTATCATCTCACCCATACATTTGCACGAACCTGGTTGGCGTTTCTATCACACGTTGCAAACTTTATCCGTCTGATCATTAATCGTCTCATCACATCACATTAACGCTGATACTTCTATTCCTATGAGATCATTTCAAACAAACTTAAGAAATATGAAGTTATGCATGCCCCCTAATTCTGTGAGTGATGCATGAGAGCCTCGTAAGTGAAAAATGTGTTCGTCCGATCCATGGAGGAGTGTTAAATAATTACAAACTTATATGAATAATAATATACCTCGTTTATGATTATTCATTTACAGCTGCCTCTGTCGATTCAGTGTTGTCTTCTAAAGTTGTTTCAATACCCGACACCGACTAATTGTATAAGGATATTTTGTGTTTAATTATTCTAAGCTGTTTTAACAATCATATCATTAGTTTAACAAAGACTACGCAATATATGTTGATGGTAATTTTAGCATAACTATTAATGGTTGTACGCCGTCAGTAGTTCTTAAGTACGCTTTGCGGCCAGGCACTAGAAGTTGTAAGTAAAATATAATATGAATGTTATCATTTCATCATCAAAATGGCTTTGAGCCGTATGTATAACGCTGTCTCATTTACTGTTGCTATTTGTTCTTCTACGCAGCTTGCACGGAGCATGATCGTGAGTATGACACATATACTAAATGTTCGTCGTTTCAGATCAAGCGGTTCGACTTTGCTCTGCTCTAACCACAATATTTCGTATCTCATTTCTGTATAATACTTTCTAATTATGTGATTAGATGTTGCTAGTATTTTCACAACTATCTAATTAAAATTTTTCAAAAGTTTAATAGAAATATCAAAGCTTATTGATAGAAAGAAAAATATCAATGTCAGGGAAAAGCTTTCCTTTTCGATTTTTATTACCTTTACCTCTTTAATTAGCAATACGATTAATTGTAGTGGGTTATAAAAAAGTAAATGATAAACGCAAATACTGGCAACTTGTAAATGATAATACATGTAGATTAAAAATGAGCCCATATTACATTTTGTGCTAAATCAGTCATGCTTTAAAATGTTGAAGAAAATGAAGCTTCTTTTTATATTAGCATGCAGTAGTGGTTCTAATATTTGCATTGGTTTGTTCCGTAAAAGGTATGGTTACGAAAATATTTGATAAAAGCATTTGCTAATTATGCTTTCGCTTATCTCATATTTTATAATAAATATTGCTTAAATTGATGTCTAGTTACAGACCAACAAAAAGTCAGAAAGAGCACAGCGTATGTATTAAGTAACGCAAAAGCCAATCTGAAACAAACCTCAGATTATTGTAAGAACCCGCAATCATATAAAATATACCCACATCATATACATATATAACCACAACATGGCTTAAGATTCAATTGTGAGCCACCAGCAGTAAACTTATACCGGCTGTAAAACTAAGAAGGTAGTAAGATGCGTGTGTGAGTGTATGTTAATAGTTGAGCATGGTTTTTGCGTCACTTGAAAATGAACGCTGCGCTTCGTCTATCTTTTTTTTTGAGTCTGAAATATTCAGAATGATTAAAACAAAAACAATCAATAAAGTGCTTACATTAATGCTTCATAAAGCAAGATAAAAGTATCTAACGAAGATGCAAAATCGACAATAAATGTTCCTTGCGTTTATTTATAAAGATTTTGTTTTGAAAAATATAATAAATCGTAAACCCTATATAAAATCAAATGAAAAATAGTTGTTCCTCCCAGATGTACGAGAAGTTATTTTTTTAAATATTTGATCCGTTTCAATATTAAGGTAAAATTAAATATTTTTAGCTTAGCTGATTTTTATCGTTTAGGGTGTAGGATATAGCTATAGATTATTAAAATAACAATTACAGATTTAACCGCTTTTTATTATTTGTCGCTGAAGGTTTACCCTAAGTAACTAAACGATTAAAAGAAGACAGTAAATTTTTTAAGATGAATGATTATCAAATAACTTTCCATTGCTTATACACAATACTTGTTATCGTATATACTGCATAATATTGTCGTTATAATAATAATATTGTTTTTTATCTGTGCAACATAGGGTGGTTCTATGCCAAATACGTCATCAAGCGTTCCGTTCCTATTGACTTCATCGATGCAGTCTATCCGATCACGGCGACCGTCAGCGTGTATCACCGGCTCTCAAGGCTCCGGAATACTACAACAGCTCAGCAGCGGCATGGTAAGACATCTCCCTATGGGCTCTCGCAGCAGTATGCAGGCACACCCGCATGCACCATTAGGTGCAATTCAAAGTGCCACATCAGCTGGATACAGCGCACTACAACATACAGCAATGGCTGTTCGAAAATGCCCTTCGCTAAATATTACTCTCACACGTTAAATACGCTGAGTTAGCCGCTGCACACAACTAGAAAAAGTGGCGGCTCTTTAGCTCACCGCGTTATTCTTCACATCGTAAGAGCAAACCCTAGCTGTTAGGATATCTTTGCACTGCAATCAGATCCTCACCAGTAGAAATTCTACATAACATCAGTAATCTTCAACGAACAACGGCGATCCCCGTCCGATCCCTCCATGTTCAGTAGTTACATCGATGTTGTTTCCGTAATACCACCTTTAATTTATTTGCATTTTTTTTTATAAGACCTGTGTTTAGTTGTGTATGATATTTAAACAAAACGTCGATTATGTATTAAAGCGACAATGTTGGACAAAGTATTAAATTTCTTATTTGAATATCTTATTGGGAGTATGAAAAGTGTAAAAAATGGGAAACACTGTAAGCTTTAATTGATAAATAATTAACATATCACCTTTCGGACATTATAAAAATATATAATATTATGATAACATGTCCAATTTTTAAATCGAATAATAAATTTATTAACAAAATATTACCAACTGTTTATATACAGCAAAGTGTTGTATATGATTCTGTGATATGATGTTGTTGAATTAGGGACTATTAGAACGATAAAAGTACTTTTTTTTAAATAATATATAAAAATTAGGCGCAAGATAAATAAATCTTTTAAAAACAACCCAAAATGTGCCAAAAATCAAAAATATCACAAGTTTTGTACTCTACAGTGAGGAATGAAATGGGTCGGCATAAATGAATTGCAATTGTTAACGCTCTGCGTACACTTCAATTTAATTGAAAGGCCTACACCGTCATAAAACGTAAAAGGTGATATATAACAGTTCCAGGAACTACAATAAAACTGTTCTCATAATTAAAAACGACAATCAAATTTGTCGCGTATACGTAATTGTATTTTAGAGGTACAGAAAAGTTTGCCTCTTTGCAATTATTTTTAAATATTATATGCGTTCAAAATAATTTTAATAAGTCCCTTACAGGGAGTTATAACTGAAAAAAAAAACAGGTACAGGCCTGCTTATATGCATATACTTGTAAGTCTTCTATGTTTGAAAATGAAACGCACATCATCATTAATGAGACCAATTTAACAGCGATATCTTAGGATAATGATGAACATCTGTTGGAGTAATTTATTACTTGGATGAATTCAATGTATACGGTTGATCCTAAAGTATCTACAAATAAAGTATAAATTATATCACGCGCATTTATTATTGACTATTGAGCAGTATTTCTTTCAATTGTAAATTAAAAATAATCAAGTATTATCTTTGTGGCGAAATTTCGCCATTGTAATGAATATATATTTCTCGGATAAATGTTTACTACACTGTTACGAAGGTATTATAATTGATATTGTATCACCTGAAGGTTAATGGAACATAGTTTTAAGATCTCTTAAATTTTCTAGTAATTTCTAAATATAATTGACGACTCAGATCACGCCAGACATTACGATTAAATATAACATGTTTTGTATTTAAGGACCGGAAAATGAATGCAGATTTGTTGTGGAACTGTCAACACCTTTTCATGTTTTTCTGTTATACTTTGTTACGATAAACGGATTTAATTCACTCAATTGTTGTGATTTATTAGATGTTGTTTCACATTAGAACATTTATTTGATGTTTAATTTTAATGGATGTTTAATTAGATTCTCATTAAGGCATCAGATTTAATTCCGATATTTAGTACACGATCTATTATTTAGCCCAACTTATGTAGTAATTTAAACATTTACTATCATAATTTGTTTTATTTGCTTTTTGTTAGTGAACACGTGTACGCTGTGTAGATAATTTGGATTTGCTAGTTTGGTTTTTGATGGTTGCATTGGCTGGAATTGCAGAGTAGTTTAGTTTAGAGCTTTTAGTGGAGCGGGCGGGCGGGGGTCGGAATCTCCGGCCTATCGCGCTTTGGTTTTAATCACTCTTTGTTGTGGTTGCTTGCAGTACCAGCTGTTTTCTGGGCGTACGTAAAGAGAAAATGATTAGCGTTAAGGCCGGGTAGCGTAATCGGGAGCGGCCGGAGGAAGCGAGCATCGCGCAGTTTTGCCGCCACCGCCTCTCCGCCCGTCCGCATCTCGACACATCGCGCCCCCACTGCAACCATAATTATGTTTCCATCAACATTCCATAGACATTCCATATTCAAAATGATGCACTTACTTACGGAGGCTACAGAAAGACCGTGACATATAAATTAGCGCTACGTTCATGAGGCTCAAGGAACTCGAGTTTTTTGTTACGCGTGACAGTCGCACCAGCAGTTTCATACAATCAATAATGTCGTGCATTTATTTAATTTTGTTATTATTATCATATCATGCGTTTTGTTATCTGAATCAATCAATTTTACGCTAATATGTTTCGCGCCTTGCACGATCATTTGCATTGTTTCACTTGAGAATTATGCTTGAATTTCTCCACCATCGCTTCCTCTAATTTGTCGACCGAAAATATCGCTCAGGCTCCGTTTATTGAAACAAAGCAACAATGTATTAAAAACAAATAAAACATTTTAATTGGTATTAAATTAATAAAAAAAATTAAATATATACAATTTTAACATAAGTTTTAAAACAAAAGTTTAAGCCTTATATTATTTTTATAAATAAGCGATTTTATATTATTTTAAACGTGTTTCAGTTAGGATACACTGATAACATCATGTTAATCAAAGATCTGTTGTGACCATTTAAAAGTAGAAATTATAGAAAAACAACACATACAACATTTAAAACGATTGTACAAAAAAAATATAACAGTCGCCTAATCACAAAACTAGTTCAATTGGTTTTTAATGGACCATGGGCTATATAAACAATTTGAAGCAATTGAATTTAGGATGAAAGACATATGTTCCCTTGATGCAATCACCCTGAACTATGACTGGAAACTATTTCTGTTGGAAATGAGCAAATGATGTAATAATAATAATAATAGGAACTAAAACAATAACAAACAAAAGTCACAGTGTAAAAATCTAATAGATTACAAAATAAATAAAGCACATCTAAAAATTGTTGAAAACTTCGTAAATCATATTTCTTTTCAATGTGTATATTTTTGTTTTTAATATCAGTCCCAATTAAAATACGCCCTATTTTTATATTCATAAATATATCTATAAAATTAGGTGGAAGTATTTATTTATCATTATTATCGTATGAAAGAATAATATTTATAGATACCTAAGATTGTCCAGAAAGTGAGAAATAGTGGTAAGCAAAATATTTTGTTTGATTTGTAAGTACTTTCTGTCTACAGGTGTAGTAGACGTTAAACTATTGTTAGAATTATTATTTAATTTCTTGATAAACTTTTTAAACTCTTTGAAAATGCCTTGGCTATTGACTTTTAGGTATTTATCATTTAAAAAGCCGTATTTATCTAAATGCACTTTAAATCTATTAGTAATGTTTTTTGTCTTAGAGAGTATATTACCTGTTAAAACCTAATTGTGATGTTAATTGTTAGAAATATTGCAAATCGAGGAATGTGAACAGTATTTAAAAGTTCCCTAAAATTTTTCTATATGTAAGATGTGTCCAAGTACCTTTTTAGTTTTATTGATAGTCATGTTAGTAACAGACACAGTTATTTTTTCTACAATATTAACAATTTTGTATCCGTCATACGACGATAAATTTCTGATTATATGTAATAATATGTCAAAAGTCTATAATATGCTGTTACTTACGTATTATATATTAACATTAACACTTTTCAGGGTTGTGGAGTTTTGCTCAGTATTTGTGATGTATGAATTTATAAACCTAATATATGAGTATGTATAACACACAAGCATAATTCCTTTTAAAATATTCTATGTGATCTTATAATTTTGGCTACATGTTGTACTTTCACTAGTATAATACATTTTTTTAATACATCGTGTGCTCTCTTGTGATCTTGTTCTATAAAAAAACTTTACTCGACTGCTATCTTTTTAAGATGAAAAATAATATTTGACAATACTTTTGTAGAACCCTATATACTTCTTGCTTCTTACGAAATATAGTCTTCATTAAAATTTAGATAGGAAACCATTTGTATGGTTGAGCTTAATTGGTGAAATTTTGTATATAGTATTTAAATGTTTTTACTTCGTCTATTCCCCTTATCTTATAGGTATAACATGTTGCCTTAAATCATTTTTTTTTCATATCTTCGTATTATAATACCCTTACACAAAGCGTTGTATCAAAAATAATAGATCGACCATACTATTTTTGTTATATTATTCTATCTATATCCATTGTTGACTGTTAAGGAAAGAACAAAAGATGGTTGGAAAGAAATTGCATTAAAATGACGTAGAAATCATCATTAAATATTACTTTCATTCAAAACTCATTCTATTAGTTATCACTCATATATAATAGCGACGTAGTTTAAGAAAGCTTTCAATGTATCGATATTTATATAGTACCTGTCTCTTTACATGATAAATTTGAATCTTTATATTCTTGTTACACTATCGTAGTTTCATTGGAAGTATTTTCATGGGATTTTATGAAATATATCATAATACGAAAGAATTAAATAGGGTCTATTTTAAATAATCAGGAAATATTATAAATTATATGTAGTAATCAAAAAGAACAATATTTAACTTTACCTGAAACAATCATTACTTGAATAAAAATTGTGTGTTGAGAAAAATATAAGAAATATTATTCTAATAATAGAGTTTACGATTTAATGTTGCAAAATATCAATAGTTTAAAAATGGTTGTATTTCTGTCAGATGATCAAAGTTTTCAAAATATATTCTATTATTCTATTATAGTAGGTTGAATGTCTCAAATAAGAATTAAATATCGTTAACATAATCAATACTTAATCACTAAGTGATGATTTATTGAATAAAAAAAAATATATTAAATGTTTTGACATAAATAATTAAATGTCTTTATATGTATATTACCATAGGTATTTATGTTGTCAATCGCCGTTCAATATATGTCTACGTGAAAATGTATGTAGTGAAATAAATAAAATAATATCTTAAAATAATACTGTATTTTTATTTATGCCATTCTTATTTATTCGTTATTTTTCCATTTATAAATAATTTATAATGTTTAAAATTACTATAATTTGTAGTATTAAAAATATTTATAATATTTAAGTCATTATTAAACTGCTTATGTTGCTTTATCAAAGTTCAATATTTAATTTAGTGATTCCATAATCATATTCTAACTAAAACTCTAGACGGCTATTTCTTTAATCATGATTTATTAAGAAGGCTTTTAAGAACTCCATGAAATAATAAAGATAAACTTGGTGATGTATAATATGCACCAAAAATATGAAAATCAAACTTAGAAAAGGGTAAAAATTATTATTATAAAAAACATAAAGTTTCTTGAATTGCAAACTTCAATTGTAAGGAACGGTCGATACTTCTTTCGACATTGTAACCCATAAAATAATACGACAAAAATAAACAAGAAAAAAGTATTTTGAAACTTTCGTCGCTATTATTACAGCTCTTCACAAGTCCGCAGCCAATATAGGCCGCCTCAAAGGAATGCCGCAAAGAACGGTCCTCAGTCCTTAATCAACTTTCTGCATCTTTGACCTTTAACTTCGTTTATTGGTGCGAGGCTGCCACTAGAAAACTTTCTACCTTTCTGTAATTTGTAATTCTAAAGAACAACACAAAAAGCAGATAAACTGTAAAGCAGTAATTAAAAGACAAATACAGTATACAGTGATAAAACATAATTATCAAAAGTAGATGAGTAGATGATACAAATTTTTTATTGCACTCTTAAACCCATAATAAGAAAAAATCTGAAAAATGGTTGACCCTGCAGGCCATCCCTCGAAATTCTCGCCTATTTATATATATATATATATATATATATATATATATATTATTAAACGATTATTTAGAAAAATTTTAATAGTAAGAATTTTTTAACGACTCGTTTGATTTGGTTTGCTAGGCGGCATTCGACGCATTTTTTTAACTACAATAATTCTTTATAAAGTCTTAAGTCAAGAAATCGGAGATTTTAAAATTTATTTAAAAAAGAAAACAATTATTAGAGATGTTTAAGGCCTATAATTTTTGAACGTATCGTTCGATTTTGACTAGCTTGACGGCATTTGACGCAGTTTTGTAAGTACAATAATTTAAAATTAAAAATGTTGTGCAACCGACTTCAATATAATTAATTAAAAATAACTTACAAACCTTTGGTCAGACCGTGATCAAATTTATATGAGACTACATGTGAAACACCAGCCTTCAAATAAATAAAGCACCATCGAAATCGGTTCACCCAGTACAAAGTTATGAGGTAACACACATAAAAAAACATACAGTCAAATTGAGTACCGTTTTTAAAGTTGGTAGAAAATGGTTTGCAAGGTCTTGAGTTAATGGATCGAAGAATTTAAAAGTTATCTCAAAAACGATTATTTGTAAAAATGTCAATAATTTTAGTGTCACGCACGCACGTACGCACGCACTATCGCAACGCCCATCTCTAATTACCTAACGTTATCAATATAGTGTTATTGATTTATATAATTCCTTATCCCTTATCAGAGAAACTGTTTCTTCACTTATACTTACTTGCAGTTAAAACCTTATGTCTGTAAATTATGTTTTTAACTGTCATCAGAATTAAATTTGCAGAAAGAAAGAAATTTCACTTTTGTTATAGGATAGGGTGACAAACGACCATACAGTCCACCTGATGGTAAATGATTGCTGCGGCCCATAGACATCTACATCTATCCTCGTTTGCGCATCAAAATGCAGATGCGTTGTCACCCGTCAGGACTAACATGGAATGCGTCTTTTTCAGTAAAAAGGGTCTCCTGTTCTCTACACTCACCATAAGAAACACAGCAGTGTTAAGCTGCTATTTTACGTTAGTATTCTGTGAGAGCGTGGTCCTTCCCCGGTCGAGCCGACCCATTCGTGATATAACTGTACTACTAATATAGCTGTAGCATGGCTCTTCCACGTATAAAGCTTTTTAGAAAGTACCCGGTCCAGCAAAATTTGACACACGACTGACCTCTCTCTCTAGTAAAAGTTCTGATTATATTCGCAATAAGACGGTGCGGTAAACCCGCTGCTATAGTCAAGATTAGGGGAATGCTATAGCCAGATAGTGTGGGTATCATTATGAGTATTGTTGAGATATGAGTTTGAATGTGAATTTATTCGAATAAATACCTCTGAGCACTCTTCGTGGTAAATACGATAGAAGATGCAAAGGAATGCAACATCTCTTCGCAGATGTCGTTAACAAATCTTCGCTAAATGCGGTTAAGTGGAAAGAGCTGGCATTTGGGTGCCTCGGCCCAGAGATGAGAACAGTATTCCATGTGAGGCCTACCTAACGCCTTGTAAAATTACAAGCGGTGTGCAGCAAGAAATACAGTCACACTGCTGAGCACCCCAAGCTTTTTATGTTATGGTTGTAGCACGAATGAGTTGGCTCCATCGGGGGAGAACTGCGCTCTTTCAGAATACCAGCGTAAAATAGCAGCTTTATACTGCTGTGTTTTGTATAGTGAGTGTAGAGAATCGCAGATCCTTTTTAATGGAAACGAGCCATTCCATGTTAGACCTCAGCGGTGACTACGCATATGCATTTTAACATTTAAACTAGTATAAGTGTAAATATCTATGGGCCACAGCATCCACTTAACATCAGGTAGGCTGTGAGAACGTTCGTTATTCTTATTCTATTAAAAAAAAACATTCCCTTCTAAGTGACCGCAGAACTATACGTCATTCAGTAAGTAGACGCTCAAGATTCCGATGCTGGCTGAGGCAGCAAGGGGAGTGTCCAGAAATTTGGGCGAAACGAGAAAGTGTTTTTGTAGTGGTAAACGCCACCAGCACAAATAGGCTTGTAATCGAAGTATACATTATCTACTATGATCTTATGCTTCGATCTGCAAGAAAACTGGTGATCTAATTGCAAAATTTTTCGGGAAGACCGTAAGAAGGAAGCTTCGAAAGAAGCTCTTTGTACTAAACCCCAATCGAAAGTTTTTGTCAAAAGGAACTGTTTCCGCCCCTCTATAAGTAAGTTAAATTAGTGCATCATGGGGATGAAACTTCATGACAGAATACGATATAATACTAATATTCTATTTTAACATAATAAAGTTAATAATACAGTAATTAACGTATACATTCTATAAAACGACATAAGATCCAAAAACTAAAAATTCCGTTCACAGTTTCAGTCTAAATTAACTAAATTTAGTATAGTGGTAATAAAAGCGCAGTTTTGATAATGCAGAACTTAAGTCAAAATCCAATTAGACTCGTGCAAACAGAAATTCCTATAGGAGTTCTCTGCAAGTGTTCACATTTAACAGTATCTATGGATTCCTTAATACGTGAATACTACACACATTTAAATAAAACTAGTTTTTATGGATTTTACAACGTAACGTATGTTATCTAATTTCATATTCCCAATTCCCGACTTCACGATACTATAAGTTCATTCTGGATAGATCAGACCAAAAGTTAATAAGTTTAATCTGAAGGTAGCTGTTGACTATATTGTGACGTCGAACATTTCAGTCCCTCCGCCGTGAACATGGGGAAATATACGCGATAAAACCCGTAAAACTAGTTTTGTTTAAGTATCTATCGAAACAAAAATCTATTTTTGATAAGAATTTGTTGTCTTTGAAAGGGTGATACTGATCACAGGGCCAAAAAGCGACGAGATAGATTTTTTTGTAGAATTAGGGTGACAAACGAGCACACAGTCCACCTGATGGTAAGTGGTAGCTGTGGCCCATAGACATCTACATCAATTTTCGTTTGCGAAGTAAAATTCAGATGCGTTGTCAGCCGTGAGGACTAAGATATAATGCCTCTTTTCCAGTAAAATAGGTATCCGGCTCTCTACACTCACCATACGAAACACAAAAGCATTAAGCTGGTATTTTACTACGGTATTCAGTGAGAGAGTGGTCCTTCCCCGGTCGAGCCGACCCATTCGTGCTACAACTATACTACTAATATAGCTGCAACATGACTCTACCACGTAAAATATAGTTATTAGAGATGTCACATTTTTCAAAACGTCAAATTACAAAGAATATAAATGCAATACAATAATCATAAATAAATTACACTAATTGTAAATGTTCTGATGGGTTGTAGTGATGATAATTATCGAGCTTGTATTTTACGAGTTGATTATAATACTATATTAAGTTTTCCTGGTTTACTAAAAATCATATATCAACGTTTAGCGAAGCTATGTAGTTCAAAAAATAAGTCATCAAATGCAACTATCTTAAATTAAAAAAAAATAATTAAACTTAGGTCTGTGATATATTTCAAGCCATTAAGTTCTATTAAGCTCAGTTGTTATTAGTAGCATACATTAGGATATGAGTAAGCATTTTTAAAATTTCTGTCTTCTGGCAGTGGTAATCTTCGAAGTGACCGGACTGATTATAATGTAACTTGGCGAATAGATAGTTCAACAGACAACGTATCATAATGTTCTCCAGACCGAATTTGAGTTACGGCCAGTCTCAACGGAGTCTATTCGTCTACGCACGACAGGATTATAGTACCCGAGTGTGTGTTCAAGCACAGGTGCACTCTCTATTCCACACTATCATATAGATAGGACGGTAATACTTTTTTTTTACCCCACACTAAGATTTTCCCCTGTATCGTGAAGGCAGTTTACAAACACAAAGTACACAAGAACAAACATCCAGACCCGGAACAATTATTTGTAGGCCATACAAATATTTGTTCCGTGCGGGATTCGAACCCGCGCCCCCTAGCGCAGCAACTCATTGCTAAGCCACTGCGCCACGGAGCCGTCATCCGTCAATCCGTCACGACTGGAGACAGATCAGGCGCAGGACCTACGACTTTATGGCTTTAGAGGCACAAGGGGGGGAAACACCGCCAACTGTCTGACACTGACTCTGACTGCTTGTGAGAATTTTTTGTCAGAAAAACCCAATAAACGAAATTGGCCCGACACGGGATTCGAACGCAGGACCTCATGATTAGCGACCAGGACCACTAGACCAAACAGGCAGTCGTACATATCATAAATCGGACTTTAAAATTTTTTGGAACGAAGTATCTTATCGGATGGTTCGAATTTGACGGTTGGGGCTAGGCGAGAAACAGTGTAAAATTTTTTCGTCACGGCTTCTTCTGATGTAGTGTAGCCAGTCTTGGTGGCTAATAAGGAAACGAGATAAAATCCATCCATCCATCTCAATTGCGCTTTTTCTTACCTTGCCATGAAATAAATATTATTTCATTTTAAATGACGCTTCATTTTAATAGACGCTAGTAATTAAATTATTTTTATTTGTTAATCGATAATATAATACGTTTATCAATAATAATATATTACGAAAGGAACATCATTCCAACAGAGTGTTCCACGACACTCACGCACACATTTGTTTAAAAAAATTATATAATTGTATTCGTACATCAGACATTGTGATTGACTTTACCTATAAACTTAATATATAAAAAAACCGCTCAACCGATTCTAATGAAACTTTGTAAATGTTTTGCTTACTTTATTTTTATTTTATTTATCATTTACAATTTGAATACAAAATCACAAGTAAAACGATATTTCCACAAGGGTTTGATAAAGAAATAAATATACGCAATATTATATTTTATGGGTTAAATTACAACATCAGCAAAGCAATTATTTCTACAGTATCATATAAGACAAATGCATTTTTTTTATAGAATAGCGGTGACAAATGAACACACAGTCCACCTGATGTTAAGTGGTTGCTGTGGCCCATAGACATCTACATCTATATTCGTTTGCGAATTAAAATACTGCTGCGTTGTCAGCCGTGAGGACTAAGATAGGATGCCGCCTTTCCAGTAAAAAGGGTCTCCGTTTCACTATAATCACCACACGAAACACAGCAGCATTAAGCTGCTATTTTACGCTGGTATTTTTTTTTTCCTTCCTTCCCCGGTCGAGCCGACCCATTGGTGCTGCAACTATACTATGAATATAGCTGCCGCATGGCTCTACCACGTATGTATAACATTATAAATACATAGAGTAATAGAAGAAAAGTAGGTAATCAAATATTGAATGCAATCGTGAACAAAATACGAACATTAATTATACATGTTCGGTACTAAACGTTGTGCGATTGTGTAGGTATGTGTATTTTTTTATAAAACAGGTCACAAAAGAGCATGTGGCTCACATAATGGAAAATATGAATTTGAGGAATTTCAATATTTAATATGAAATATCGCTAATTGATACGAGATATAATTTTGTAGCACTCAACCTTATCGATGGACCATTTTGTTCCAACTTACAGCTTTATGTAACACATTCACAATTAAATTTATCTTTACAGTTGTAGTTAGTTTGTATTTATTTATTATTTTCGCTAGTAAAATTACTGATTTTTATTTAGGGCTTTCTACAAGGTTTGTAAATGAATTTACACGAAGTTTTGTGAGTTTTATATACAACTGAGTTAATGAACTGTGAAACAAAAAAAAAATAGTATTTTCTATTATTGATGTTAATGCTTTAGTAAGCTTGAACGGACACATAAACATATGATATCGGTCGCCCGGGTTTATTTTAGGTCTAGTGAAAATTACATTTTAGTTCTGGTAAATAGTATATTGACCATATAGTGTGGCGGTATATGGCGGTAAATAGGCCCCATGGGCTCGGTAACACACGGGCATGAATAAGCTGTCAACCGCATTGGGTAGCGATAACACCTGAAGGATAAGAGTTATCCCATATAGTCCAATAGATATCGTAAGAGGGGACAGAGGGAAACTGAAACAAACAGCTGCATCTTCTTAATAACAACTCAAAATTATATAACTTCCATTGCCAACCTTATTTCGTCTTTATCTTATTAAGTAGGTTGATCGCTAATTTGACTGGACTATATATGTAACTACACAAAATATAAAATTGAAGTGTCTATTTGTAATGTCAAAATAGCAGATTTTTATATACATATGAAAGTATATACGGTACTTATAACAAAAAGACAATTTTTAACATTTTTGTCTGTCTTTCTGTTAGTTTCGGCTAATCTCCGTAACGACTGGATCGAGTTTGATGGGACTTTCACTGGCAGATAGCTAATGTTATAAGGGGTAACTTAGGCTAATTTTATTTTAGAAAAAGTTAAAACCCTAAATTACACGCGGGTGAAGTCGCAGGGAACAGCTAGTATATACCTCGCTACCTCGTATGTATCATATACTCCGTGGTAGGACTTCTTTCTGCCTAAAACTGTTCATCACTTTTATAATGTTATTATTAATATTACTTGTATTGCTAAGGCGTCGACCTAATACAACGCGAATGCGCGGTCATTACAAGTTCGCGCGAATTTTACTCGTACGAACACATACTGATCTCGAATAGCTGTCCTAATTGGCATTCGCGCGATGGGGTCGCGCGACTTAATTGTTTGAAAATCTATTCGCGCGAACTTAGTTCGTACGAACGCGCGATCAAACATATTGCTGTCGAATAGGTGTCCTAATTGGCATTCGCGCAACAATCGCGTCGTGTCGTCGGACAACGGGGTGAAAGCAGAAACCCGACCTATATTGATTGTGAAATTCACCACGCAGTCTTATTTCCAACAAAGCACATTGCGAACCATTTCGTTATTTTTCATTGCTGTCAAGACCAGCAGAATAGATCCATATATTTCCAGAAAGTAAAAACTGGACGTTTCTGACGTCCATGCTTAGCGCCAATGCCATGAGCAAATTGCGCAGCGAAGCGGAACCGGCAGCCGCTCGCATCGTCAATTCGCGCGAAGATCGCGTATTCGCGTTCTATCGGGACACCCAGTTTTTGGTATCGCACGAGCATGCGATCGTCGCTTCGCTTACTCGCGCGATGATCGCGTAATCGCGTTGTATTAGGACGACGACTTATACGACGCCCACGACTTCGCCCGCGTGTTTTAATTTTTTTGCGCGGAACCCTAATTCTTTTTTTTTTTAAATAAAAGTAGCCTAAGTTACTCCTTGTGATATCTGCTATCTGTGAGTGAAAGTCCTCTCCAAATCGGTCCAGCCGTTTCGGAGATTAGCCCGGAACAAACAGGCAGACAGACGGACAGACAGTCAGACAGAAAGACAGACAAAAACTTTGAAAATTGTATTTTTGTTATTAGTACCGTATATACTTTCATATGCATTTAGTAAAAAGCTGTAATTTTGACATTACAAACAGACACTTCAATTTTATTTATTTGTATAGATAACTTACATAATAATAATAATTTATTTTAAGTCCTTATTCTACCTTATTACGAGTAAGGATAAAAGATGTTATTTAGATATGATTATAACACGTGGATTATATTAGGTATTTATTTAATTATACGTGTAGTTGCGTGGATCGATCATATAGGTACTACACGATGTGTAACCCGGGGTTAGCATTTTACGTAGCATATACATAAATGCAAATAACTAACTACGAGTATATGTATTTGGTCGGGATCCCCTTATTACCTTGTATATAACTCATTTTAATTTTTCTCAGGTCCTTGTATGTTATTTATATTCATACTACCGATACTCCTATTTTCTTTGTTTTCAACTCTAAAAATCTATAAACTCTAAAATATATATTAACTCTCAGAAATTATTTCATGATATGAATCATTGCAACCATTTTGTTAACCATTTTATTTTCTTAATCAATTTTTAACGTTTTATTATATTTCTTTTCATTAAAGTAGATAATATGTACAATATTATTGTTAATCATAAATTTTGGGTTTGTAACCTTAATGACATAATTTTGAATATATACAATGACCATGCCGACTCAAACGAGTAAAGATAAAGCATAACACTGCACCATGGATTACACGTGAAGAAAGAAAGAAGCTAATGGGTCAAAGGAAAAAAGCTAAGCGAAGGAATAAACGTCTCCCATCTGAAAATAACTTAAATCGTTTTAAAGATTTACGAAACCACTGCAGCCGTGTCAGTATGCTAAAAGACGCTACTTTTATGACTCTCTTCATAATAGAAATTCTACTGAGATGTTGAAATTCCTTCGTTCGACTTTAGATCCCTACATCAAATCAAACACATTACTCACATTGTAGCGTATACCGAAACCACACGTTTTTCCTTTTCACCTTTCCCTTGTGACAGAAATAGATGCCAGAAAATCCATCCAAGCCATCTCTTAAACTGCTGTTGGTAATAACTGTCTATGCTCGAGGATGATTATGCCAGTCCTACCTCTACTTCTTCCAATTTTACTCACATATTTAACTTCTCCATAATATCATTATCATCTTTTCAGTCTATTTGGAAACAAGCACATATGATCCCTTTACCTAAGGTTTCCTAATCCTTCTACTCTATCTCAATTTCGTCCCATATCTATTTTACCCTTTCTTTCTAAAGTTCTGGAACCCATTATCCATAGACAACTCTCTCTCTTTTTATCATCTGTTTGCTTTCTACATATCAGTCGGGCTTCCGTCCTGGTCACAGCACTGTCACTGCTTTACTTAAAGTAACCAAGCATCGGTTATTTTAAGTGTCCGTTAGGCCATGGACAACAAATCTCTTGCACTTCTAGTTTTTATCGGAATCTATAAACAATTCCCCATCTGTCATTGCGTGGTTTGATTCGTATCGTTGAGGTCGCTCGCACTGTGTCCATCTTAATGACACTCTTTCCATCTGGTCTGGTATCATTATGGGCGTACTGTAACGAACCCCCCCCCCATCTTTTTTTTCTTTTCTTCTATATATCCACTTATACTTGTATTTCTTTAGAATCTATATCTGTAAGATATATAAATATATCTAATTTACGTGACCAGTATAACTTGATCTTTCTAAAGGTTTAAATATAGGCCGTTTAATAAATTTATGGCGTGATCGTCTTAGTTAGGACCCTTTTTTACGTTGTGTTTGTATAGTAACTTAGTTCTTTTAGGTGTATCTTGGAAGAATGAATATTCACAAGAGCAATCGAAAGCTGTTGGTAGAGTCTTATAAGCTAAAGAACCCCGTTCACGAAGACAGAGCTCAAAAAGGTCAAGAACAATAAATTGTCCCTATTCCACTTGTATCTGGTTCACAACAGTCAATTCCTTATTAATTAATCCCTTCCCGCTTGGAAAAGGCTCACAATATTTATATCAAATACCAGTTACAAGGGCTTCGCTCTCCCACATTTTAAAAAAAATGTGGAGGAGGTACACGGCCCCACACACGCCGCGCACGGTGAGCGCCAACCATTTTAATGCGCTCCCCCCGCAGGGTACGCAAAGTTGGGAACTGGACCGTAGTCCACAGCAAAATAACTGGCGAACCAGTAAAAGAGGACTTGGCCCCTTGATAGTGCGTAAGCACAAACATCGACCGAAGTCGCGCATGTCAATGCGTGTAAACGCCATACAGAATACGATCAAATCCAGCCACAGTGAAATGTACGTCACACGGGTTAGGCAACAATCGGCACACTGACCATAAAAAGCCCTCCGTGAGCGCCACCACCTGCCAGACCGCCGTTTCTGCAGACGTGATGTAAGTGTAAGGCATCACCACCAATTGCATGGTCAGCACGGCCAATTGGCCGCAGAGCGTGTCATGGGTCTACCGCTCACCTCAAGGGAATGGGGTCCCACGTTGCGCGGCTTTCGGCCGCAGCCTTGAGAGCCTCCTCAGATTCTCCCTCCAGCTACCACCCGCATGAGGTCAACACATATGCTCCACCAACCAATACAATGGCAGATATAGCCAATAGGCAGTTATAAGATAATATTAATAATTCGCCATCAGAAAGGGTTTGTGTCACTGACGTTGAGTATATGCATTTTTCGATCATGTTTGTCTCACCCACCAACAAGTTGCCTTCAATCTCTCAAAGGTGGGAACTTTATAGAGATATATTATTAAGTTGTTATATAAAACATCATGGAGGGTAGACAGTCTGCAGCCCCGCAATGAAGGGACCCGACTTGGGCAAAGCTACTTAGGTTGTGAGTCAAACCAAGACGCAGAGAGCGCCATTGAGAATAGCGACCCGCCAAACAACCATCGTAGAGACGCAATGCTACAGAATGCAACAAGCATCAATACGACTATCGTCGGGCTTACACCATCCCAAGGTCCCCCATACAGTCCCAGCAGACATCACCACCCGCATACCTCCATCGACCAGAACTACAAGATGCATCGAATCAGGTGCAGCACACCCGCAGATCCATCACAAGACACAATACTGCAAGTAGCAGTAAGCATCAATGCAACTATCATACGGATGGCGCCCCCTCACAACACACCCACATGATCCCTATCGACTTTGGTAACAAAATTTGATAATGTTGTTAACTAAAAATACCACCAACGTATCATAGTAGCACGGTACTAAGACGTCAGTAGCCAAAACTCCACGTATCATAGCGCTATTGCACTAAGACATGAAGTTGAGTATGCTTGCTGCACTTAAAAGTACTACCAAACACACTCACCCTAATCCGAAAGATAGCCGACGTATCATAACGCTATGCGCTAAGACGCCGCCCACAACCGGTAGGGGTGTGCGATGTCCACGGGCAAGTCGTATTGCTACAACAAACCCGCTTACCACCGGCACTAAGATGATATGTCTAGGACACATCGGTTAGTGAGTCCAAGTTTACCTCGGTCTCAGAGGCTGTGAAGCAACCTACACGCCACTATAATAATCCTTTTCAAGTCCCATTTCTTTCAATATAATGCTTTTACATATTTGAGACCTTCCACATATTTGCTTTATTTCATAAACCATACTACTGTATGTCTTATTCATATGGGACTTCAAGTCATAACTCTGCTATCATAATGCTTATGCATCATAGAGACCTTCTATATTAATGCTTTGGTTCGTCAGACCTTACTATGTTAAGTCCCTAATATAGGACAAGTCATTGTGCAACCTTAGTACTAGCAGTCGGTCAGCCGACCACCCCATATATATGTACAACCTTGGGTATGTGTCTCCGACAACGCCCCAATATAAGGGAACATTACAAGAACACGTTCATTAACTTAGAAATTTTCCAATTATTACACGAACACCTTCATCAACTTAGAAAATTTTAATCCATTTTTTCTATTATATTACAAATGTTATTTATCTTTGTTATTGCAATATAATCGCCTTGTATTTATATGATTTGATACATTTTTAACATTTTAAGCAGGTTTTTAATAAATTTAGAGATTTTTAGAGACATTTTATGCGTTTACTAATATATATATAATATTCAATATTCCAAATGGATATTTTTGAACTCTATGCTTATTATTTGCATTTTATTGTTTAAATTATAATTTCTACGACATTTTTAAATGTCTGTATAATGAATTTAATTATTATTTATTAATAATAATTATGATGCGTCACAGTACGAAGCCATGAATGCGGATCTGTAAATGGTCTGCATCCTTTGGACTATTAGTTAACCCACGAAATTACAGGCCATCGTAATAGGCAGCAGGCATTTGCGCAATAAATAAGAGTTTACTTACATCATTACCTCACGTTTGTTTTAATGGCGTTCCTACAGCCTTAAACTTTGACGGCTCCGTGGCGCAGTGGCTTAGCAATTAAGTTGCAACGCTAAGGGCCGCGGGTTCAAATCCCGCACGGAACAAGTATTTGTATGGCCTACAAATAATTGTTCCGGGT
This sequence comes from Parnassius mnemosyne, assembly GCA_963668995.1. Classification (NCBI taxonomy): domain Eukaryota; kingdom Metazoa; phylum Arthropoda; class Insecta; order Lepidoptera; family Papilionidae; genus Parnassius; species Parnassius mnemosyne. Next base: position 60,886,200 of record CAVLGL010000082.1, on the reverse strand, counting down.
CTGGATGTTTGTCCTTGTGCAATTTATGTTTGTAAACTGTCCCCACGATACAGGAGAAATCCTAGTGTGGAGGATAGGTTTTGTTAAAAAAAAAACTTAGGCGTTTCACCATTTATCATGGTCCACACATATCGCTGAGGTTAGTCGTAAGGTCCACTTCACCTTGCATTTAAAACGAAAATTGATTTTGCATCAAAACTTAAAGAAATATAAGATAAATTGTAAAAATTTGTTTTTATTGTTTTTTTTTTAACATAAAAGTTTTTTGGAAACTTTGTAAAAATAAATAATAATAAATTTATTCACATAAGAAATATGGTACAAAGATCCCTTATAGTTAACGAAATTATCGTAAAAACATGCGTGAGTGTCCTGGAACACGAAATGAAATTCCTTTCGCTGTATATTATTATTGATAAACGTATTATATAATTCATTAACAAATACAAATAAATGAATTGCTGGCGTCTATTAAAATGAAGCGTCAGTTAAAATGAAATAATATTTCTTTCATGGCAAGATAAGAAAAAGTGCGAAGGAGATGGATATTATTCCATCTCACTCCCACTATAGACAAATAGTCGTGACGGAAAAAACTTACACATTTTCTCGCTTAGCCCCCATCCGTCAAATTCGTACCGTGCGATAAGGAACTTCGTTCATAATAAAACATGCGTGAGTGTCGTGGAAGACTCGGTTGGAACGAAGTTCCTTTCGTAGTATATTTTTATTGATAAACGTATTACTGATTACCAATTACAAATAAATGAATTACTAGCGTCTATCAAAATGAAGTGTCATTTAAAACAAAATAATATTTCTTATGTGAATAAATTTATTATTATTTACTGTTACAAAAATGCTTTTAATAAATTTTTGGTTTAAAAAAAAACAAATTTCTTCAATTTATCTTACATCTCTTTAAGTTTAGATGCAAATTCTATTTTAATATATCTCAAAATCTTTGTTCCGCATCGGTTGTTGGTTCTTCGAGCTATATGGTCGACCCATTGACTCTTACTCAATTCCAAGTCTATCACGCAAAGAAACTCCTAGGGTAGCCTTCGTTCCCACTCTTGCTTTCATGTTTTGGGGTAAATACGACGATAAGATGTGTCGTCATCTTGACATGAATCCGTCGATTGAGGTCTCGGGTAATCTTTCTTAGGCAAATATATTAATATACAATAATAATAATAGTAAAATAATCTTTCAAAGCTTCGAAGGCAGTAAACTAACTCCAGTTAGTTTCACTGATTAAGTGCAATAACATTGCTAACTAATCCAATTACGAGCTTAAGTAATTGTATAATTATTAACGTAGTAGAGCTATGCTGCAGATATTAGTAGTATATTTGTAGCACGAATGAGTTGGATCTACCGGGGAAGGACCACGCTCTCACAGAATACCAGCGTAAAATAGCAGCTTAACGCTGTTGTGTTTCGTATGGTGAGTGTAGAGAACCGGAGACCCTTTTTATTGGAAGCGAGGCATTCCATCTTAGTCCTCACAGGTGAAAACGCATCTGCATTTTGATTCGTAATCGAAGATAGATGTAGATGTACGTGGGCCACAGCGACCACCTACCATCAGATCTGGGAAGTATATAGTAATGGGTGTACGTACCTACATAAAAAAAACGAATCCGACGAATTGTAAACCTCCTCTTTTTGAAGTCGATTGAAAAAGTGAAACATGCAACGTTTATGTACCTAATGCAGTGTCAGTAGTAATAGCAAAAGTTGGTTCAAGCGTTTCCAGTCCGAAAATTTTGTCAACAATGCGGCTCGCTCTGGTCTCCCTCATACGGATAAAGTGGATAGCATATTTGTAAAAGTGGAGCAAAATCGCCATATTAGTAGTTATAACAAGCCGACTTGACCCCAAAACAGTTTTGACCCATTTAAAAAGTCTGGCATACAAAAAAGCTCGATATTTGGGTACCACATGAGCTCACTGAAAGAAATCTAATGAATCGTGTACTCATTTGCGATTCTCTATTGAAACGTAATGAAACCGAACCATTTTTGTAAAGATTGATCACTGGTGATGAAAAGTGGATCACTTACGATAACAACGTGCGAAAAAGATCATGATGAAAGGGTAGTCAAGCTCCACAGACTGCAGCAAAACCCGGATTAACATGCAATAACGTGATACTGTATGTTGGTGGGATTGGAAGGGCATCGTTTTAATAAACGCGGTTATAACTAAGCTTTTACCGTTGGGCAAAACCATTGATTCGGATCTCTACTGCCAACCACTAATGAGACTCAAGCAATAAATGCGAGAAAACGGTTAATGGCGAAAAATTGATCAACAGAAAAGGAGTGGTCTTTCATCATGATAACGCCAGACCACACACATCTTTGCATCAGCAAAAATTGAGAGAGCTTCGTTGTGAAGTGTTAATGCATCCACCATATAAACCTGACCTTGCACCCTCAGATTTTCACCTGTTTCGGTTTCTTCAGAATTCTCTAGGTAGTGTTAGGTTAACATCGAGAGACGGCTGTCAAAACTACTTGTCGCATTTTTTAATAAACAATCCCAATATTTCTACACTAACGGGATTATGTTACTACCTATAAGATGTCAACAAGTTATCGAACAAAATGGCACATATATAATATATAAACATTAATTATTGTATGTTCGTATTTTATGCGCTGCCATACACTACAAGATTGCGATAAAATTTTATCAACTTATTGCTAGCTCAAACGTAGCACTTGTGCAAAGGTTAAAGGCCATAGTACAATTAAATTACAGTAGGTGGCGTGCGTGTCGTACCGACATATTTCAAAGGATGTAAAAAATATGAAAAAGTATTTATACATATTTCAAATTATATAATAAATATGTCATTCAATTTTAATAAATGTATTAACATTCCTAATTAAACAATATAACCCTTCCAAATTTAAAACGATATTTTTTCTGCGACAACAAAGTGCCGGGTACCACCTTGTATGTAATTAAACACTGAAAAAAATGTCTCGAATTTGTATATAAAATACGAAGAAACTTTTTCCTCAACCTTATAATATGATAACGTCGTCTGTTGGATAAGGGCTTAAAAGATTATTTAAATATTTTGTATTTTTAGAAATAAGCATATTTATGTTAAAAGTAAATATATTCCAAGTTAAAGAATAATCTATGTTAAAAGTAAATAGATTCAATATAATGACAAGTACATTCGATTGTCATGCGAGAGTTCGAGGTTCGATTCCCCGGCTGAGAGCTGATTCCACAAAATTGTTTTATTATTCGTAACTAACGTAACAGTCGTAAAGCGAGGAAGGGAGGTGGTGAATACTCTAAATGTACCACGACAGCCGGCTGCCGTGGTTATGTGGGACTCACTGCGAAACCTAAATGCCTACCCACTAAACACCACCTGTGAGCCTGGTATTGACTTGTGTGGCCTTTCTGCCGAATCGGAAGCGACCCTCTTTAGGGAAAAGGGGGCACAGGCGGCGTGGAGCCACTGAGAGGGGAGCCTAACTAAGGCAAATTAAGCGCGGGGAGAAGGTTCGGCCTGAACCAGGAGGCGGTTTAGGTCGGCCGAAAGCTTGTTTGGGGGCCAAGAGAGAGTTTCTCAGTCTTCGAACTCGATAGCGAGAGGGAATTGGGGCTGCATAGGAAGCTGCCTCACGAAAAAGATGATTGGTGTGAGACTCTGAGGCTTTGAAAAAGTTCTCAGAGAGTGATTTTAGGAACTGTTTGACTGTGGGGAGCTCCAAGTCTCGGTGGAGGTTGGCGTTACGGACGTACTAGGGTGTGTTCGTAGCCACAAGACAAAAGTGGTTTTGAACTATCAGGAACTCGTTTAGGATTTTGGGATTAATTTGTGCAAAGATAGGGGCTGCATATGTCATGACTGGTCATATACATACCTTATACGAGTAAAAGGTTTGCTTATTACAGAGGCACATTTTACTGCGTCGTCTCAGCATACTGTTGGGCCTACTCAGATAGAATCGCGCGTTTCGAGTTACTCGCTTGACATGGGGCCCGAAGGTGAGCCTCGTGTAAAGGGTGACACCTAAGTATTTCGCGGTCGTATGCCAGGGACGGGTCCCTAGCATTCGGAATGGCGGAATGGTAGTGGAACGGCGTCGTTTATGATCGAAGTAAACGGCGGAACTTTTCTCCGGGCTCGCATCGATACGCCATTTTTGGAACCAAGCTCTTAAGTCATTAACTGACTTTTAGATCTTCTTCCGTATGAAAGGTAGTGAGATACCTTTACAATAGAGGACAGTGTCGTCTGCAAAGAGGGAGAGCTGAACACCTTTCGACGGAATGGGAATGTTGTTGGTGAACAAGATATATAGGAGGGCAAGCACTGAGCCCTGAGGGACACCGGCTTTGATAGTACGCTGAGAGGAGAGCGTGCTTTCGTGTCTAAAACGAAAGTTACGATCCTTCAGGTAGGAGACCACGAGACGAACAAGACGATTAGGGAGGCCTATTTTGTAGAGTTTGTGGATAAAGCCTTCGTGCCAGACTCTATCAAACGCTTTTGCTATGTCGAAAAAGACCGCCATGGTTTTATGACGACGAGCATAGAAACTGCTGAGGATATATTCCACAATACGGGAACTTGTTGGGGACAAGAGTGTTTCGCTCGCAAACCAAATTGGTGGGGGATGACAAGAGGGTCGCCGTTTGTGGGAAACAGACGGAGCCTCATGCGAGTGAGGATGACTCGTTCAAAAAGTTTACCCATGGCCTTGAGTAGGCTGATGGGACGATGACTGGAGAGGAGGTTGTGAGGCTTTCCTAGCTTGGGCATACCAATGACAATTGCCTCTTTCCACGTGGTGGGAAAAAAACTAAGGTTGAAGCAGGCGTTGAAGCTAGCTAAAAGGGTTAACACCTGCTCAGGAAAATATTTAACAGGTCAGGTCTGTCATTACGAAGAAGAGAATACTTTTGTATGGAAAGGCCTTTGAGTTCCTTAGTTTTGAGATTTGTTTCCTGGAGAAGGAGGAGGTCAGCTTCGCGATCACAAAAAAAGACCTTAAGCTCGGGGAGGTTATTTCGCAACCCGGGTATATTAAATGACACAAGCGATAAACCCTTAGGCTTAATAAGACCGTGAAACTTTGGGAGAACAGAGTGCTCTGCCATTGTTAAATTAAGTTAAATTAAATTAACTTAATTTACAATGAGCTCAAAAGGTTGTGGTGCTCAACCAGAGCAAGGAGATGGTCCTGAAGGGACTGAGCAGCGCGCAGTTTGCGTGCTTATATGGCAATCTCACCAATGTCGATGCTCCGAATAGCGGCATACACCGTATTCAGGACATCAACTAAAGAGGGTTGTGCCTGTTGTGGGGCGGAGGATTTCCGCAGAGGGTCAGCCTTTTTGGGGTCCCAGGGAAAAACTGGAGGCTGTGAAGGCTGAGAGAAGCCCGGAGGGGGCCGAAGAGGGCCCTGAGGGGGCCTAGGGGGACCCTGAGTGGGCCGAGAGGGGCCTTGTAGGGGCTGGGAAAGGCCCTGACGGGGCATTTTTGATGGCCGAGCCGGGAACGACCTTTCATTGACCGGCGGTGGAGCTTATTTACTGGGACGAAGGTGAGGAGCGCGAGGGCAGCCTCTGTAATTAGCCGGGTGGCCAGACTGCTGACACAGGACGCACAAGGGTGGGGATTCGGCGTTTTGTGGCCGAGGAAACTTTTTCGAGCTACTAGCCTCCTATTGTGGTGCCAAGGGCCGTACAGAAATTAGTTGTTCATTTTGTATGGGATTATAACAGCGTCTAAATAACGTACTAAAATATAAAAATAAAGGTGTTTGAAAGATTTAATTAATTTATGAAAATTTCAGTTATGTATGAAAAAAAATTGGTGATAAATGTTAAAAGTATAGACTATAGAATATAATATAAGAAATGTGTTAAAAGTGTTTTGTGCCTGGAATAAGGAAATAATAATTAAACTTGTATAAGAAAATTAAAGTTGAATTAAAGTGAATTAATGCTGCTTAAAGGTTTTAATTTGTGAATTAAACAATTGTATAAGTTAAGATATTCATTTTTATTAATAAAGATTATTGTTTTGAATGTGTGTATAGATATTTAAGATTTAGGACTTTAAAAATGTCTTGTAAAACTTTTGTATTTTGTTTAATATTTTAATATTTTTTCATGTGTTGACATCACATGAAAACATATTAATATATTAATTTTAATATGTTTAATTAGTGTTGTGAATAATATAATAATGTGACTTTTTTGTATGTGTTGTCAAGTGAAATTTTACGATGACATTCTTATGAAATAAAGATATGGGTTTAAATGTGGGAATGCGATAGTGAAAATCAGTGTTAGATTATGTCGAAATGGCGCGCGGCACGCGGTCTTTTTCGAGTATTGTAGTAAAATAGGAAGCTGATATTTTGGAAATTATCCAAAATATCAGCTTTAAAAGCAACCAGTTTTCAGTTTAAATCAAGAAAGAAAACTATAGGAGAGGAAAGGTGATAAGAAAAGTAGTGAAATTTTCAATGTCGCATTTCCAAGGGGAGATTTATGAAGATTAACCGATATTTATATTATTATACAATATTCATATTTTTAAAATATTACGATATAATACATACATATGTTTACATTAAGTAATAAAAAGAGTAACAAATTAATTAAGGATATACATACAAGAATAAAACCTAATAGAATTATATAATGCATGCTACCGTGTAAATACTGGTAATATTATTTTGTATGTATACTTAATCTCTGTAAAAGTTAACAATGTGTTCTTTAAGAGAAATAAATGTCTTTAACCCGAACCTATGTTTCATTTTGTCAGCGTCAAACCCACTATACGATGTACGGTCCACTAATGAATGACGTCAAGACCGGGACCATTCCATAGGGACCTGTAATCTTAGTCGTCTAACCTTTCTTTTGAGAGAGTGCAGACAGGCTTTGAGTGGCAAACCTACTCAGGTCACGCCCATTTCATTGTTCCCGAACGCAACGTGGTGTGGTATTAGTATCTGTGAATAGAAAGCCACTAATTAGACGATCTCTGCTGCCGGGGGGCTATGAGGAGCCGCTGTACCCTTTTATTGTCCATAGGAATATTACATTCACCCATTAAGTCTTTCTAATAGCGTTAGAACCATATGTTAGACGCCAAAATTGAAAAAAACACGAATGTTATAAAGAAAAGGGCGTTGCATTCTGGCGAACTACTTTTTTAGTACCTGTAGGAGACTTGATATACCACTATATTTATTTGGAAAATTCGTTACTTTAAAATCACTATGATAAATTCCTATGGAATTTCATTTATGTTTATTGTGACTAATAATATCCAGTGTTTATTTTTTAAAATAGTTATATAAGATTAACGATATTAAATTGCGACGATCTTAATAAATTAATAAGTTTCGATTTAAATAATTGCTTCTGTACCTGGCCTATATTCGGTCGTGTCAGATAGTCGTTTTATTCTATTTTGAGAGGTTGTTATTGCAAACCAAGATTGTTTAAGGTCCCCACAACCTTGGTTAAAACATCTTTCGCTCATCATTTCAGACTGTTCCTTTCCTCGTGCATCTACAACAAATTAGCCAATTTATACGGCTTAAAACGATTCCAACCTTACGAGGCTAAAACAAAAATGATGAGCTATTTATTGAATTGGGACTGTGAGAATACAGAAAAAATATTGGTGGTATTAAATAGGTGTTAAAACGGTAGTGGACAGCAATGGCGCCAGCCATGCCGTCCGATCCCAAGAATTTAATCGTAGGGCTACCTCACCACTCAAACGTATCCCCAATTGATAATTCTCACCCATTTACTTATAATTCTTAGAGATCTAATGTTAGCATTACTCTCTCTCACACACATACATTAACACACACACACACTCATACATACACACATACACACTCTTACACACACTCACACTCATAGTTTGTTATATGCTATACTATAAAAACACCTACATAAAATGTAAGTGTTTGACATCGACGTTCACGTTTTTCATACTTTGATATTTTTGATGTTCCACGAATTCATGTCCTCCCTTACTCTAAAAATGTTTTATAGATGATTTATATCATAAACTATTTATCATTATTGTCATCAGTATTGATCATCACACGTCCACTGCTGAACATAGGCATCCGATGTCAGTCACTCCATCTTGTGAGGGACCAACATACTCATCGTTAAAAACACGATACGTGGTTGTCACTCGAGAACCTTTCTTTCCCATTGGTTTCAGTTCTTCGAACTTACTTCAGCTTACTGATTCGTTGCGCTATTTCGTTGCTTTGTTTTTACTGCGAATATCTTTACTTCTAAGTCTATCAAGCAGACAAACTCCAAGCATACTCCCATTTCACAAGTCACCGAGCGACTTTGATTTTCTTTATACGGCCAACAATGAAGTACCACGACTCAGATCCATTGCCCAACTATTTACGGGAGAAATCACTAGACATTTTTCCATAGATTCAAAGCATGCATTTTAAGCCTTTTATATTTATAAGTGACTTGCCAATAAGCAATGCCATACTGGCACGCAAGGAGATTGTTAAGGATTTTGGTGTATATTTCGATTCAAAATTTTCGTTCCATCAAAATAATGTGTATATTACACAAAAAAGTTTCAGAACCTTAGGGTTTATAATTCGTGTAACGAAAGATTTCTCCAAACCTCTCACATCATTTCCATTATTTTATAATTTGGTTCATTCTGTACTTGAGTATGCATCCACTGTATGGTCACCCTATTATTATGGTACCTTCTGACAGCATCGAGAGGGTGTAGCGTAGTTTCCTTCGCAGTGTTTGTGGCAGATATGGTCACCTGCGTCGTCTACCATCATACGACTCTAGACTACAGTTTTTTAATGTCCAACGATTATCTTTGAGGAGACAATTTGCCGAACAAGTTTTTTGCACAAGATTGTACATTCTCATATAGATTGCCTAGAATTACTAAAGCTAATTAACTTCAATTTCGGAATATGACAAAGTGTTCAATGAATATTTAGGTAAGACGTACACAACAATAGCACTTCCTTTTCCAAACTTGTTGTCAAAATGTGCCGTTATTATGACGAGATTAAGCGTAGTAACGTAAATCTAGATATATTTGATAGCAGCCTTGGTAGATTTAAAATAAATTATATATACACTTTTTTTTGGATTGTAATAATGTAATAATATACACTTTTTTGGATTGCAGTTTAGATCAACACCATCATACTTTAAATTTTAGAACTGTATATAACTACTCTCTGTTTGTGTACCTTATTCAATAAAATAAAAAATATAGTTGTAGCAGGAATGGATCGGCTCAACCGGGGAAAGACCACGCTCTCACACAATACCAGCGTACTATAGGAGCATAATGCTGCTGTGTTTCGTATGGTGAGTGTAGAGAACCGGAGCCCTGTTTTACTGGAAATGATGCATTCCATCTTAGTCCTCACGGGTGACAACGCTTCTGATGATCTTGATTCGTAATCGAGGATAGATATACTGCGGACCGTGTGCTCGTTTTGTTACCCTTGTCGTATAAAAAATACCTTCTACCGTGCTAAACGTACGCTTGTCAAACGTGGAAATATACTTCCAAAGTAAAAAATAAAATTATCATTTGCCACCTGACATGGAGCAAAGCATGCTTAATATAAAGAAAATTCAAAAAGTGCGACACAAAAAATAAAAAGTAAGACTAAATCCACTGACTATTTTATGCCCTTAAACTAAAATCACAGTGGGCAGAACATGTAGCGAGATTCCAAGATTAAAGATGGATTAATAGAGTAACATTATGGCTGGGCTCAAAAGGGAAACATCGCAAAGGAATACCCCACAAGAGATAGGTAAATGACGTAATTAAGATTGCTGACCCTCGCTGGCATCAGGTAGCCCAAGATAGTGATAAATGAATTTCTTTGGAGGTGGCCTTTACCTGTAGAGATTTTCTTGCAGATTAGAATTTAAATAATTAAGCAAATAAAAAAATACTCAGATTATACTCTATTAACACTAGAATTAAGCATCTTAAATTGCCTAACTATAAACTATAAGTCATACATACTGTAAAGCTAAGCATTTTTTCCCTTGTACCTTTTTTGCTTATGCAAGAAAGGCTTTTTTATTACATTTTATTTATAGTATGTGAGTACCTGTGTTATATAATAATTAAATATTATAGCCACACATATTCGACACCGAATATTATTTCGAAACCCCACAATCAGGAATTACATGAAAATTATTCATTCTGGGTGCCAATGCGAATCATAGTACGTCTAAAACTTCGCCCCAATAAAGTGTGGAATATATCCTACATCGGATCAAATTACATCAGGGTAACGCTTACACTCATGTCAATTTAATATATACTACGCTATTGCCAGCAATTGTTTACAATTTGACACCACGGATGCGAAGCGGAGAGTCGTCGACTTGTCAAGGTCACACTCGTTTTTTACATGTTAGTTTTTTGTTAAAAAATATTAAGATCCTAACGCTAAATAACATAACATATATGTGCAATAAGAATAAATAGTCATCTTATTCACAGATCCTAAAGGTAAGTGGGAGGACTTTTTCGGTGCTAGGCATTTTCTGCCTAGACGTCCGTCTGGTTAGATACTGCCCTTTTAACTATATCTGCCGCTAAATAGCAGTGCTGGTCCTGATGTGTTATTCATGAGTTGCAGAAGCCACTTACCATCACGAAGACTGACAGTTCCTTTGTCACTTTAGTAATATTTAAAAAGTGATACATGCCTTATTACTTCTGAGGAATAATATGGAATGCCTCACAGACCGTAATATACTCTCTATAATAAAGTAGAATGACTACAGAAATACTTATAATATAGTCTATGTAACGTTAAACATTCTCTATTGTAACGGACCATCTTCCGATCCAGCTTAAGTTGGTGATTTTTTGGCTTCACCCCCAAGAGACCCTATAAATTTCTTAAGTAACTTATCGTTTTACTCAGCTTTGTGCTCAATATACAATACATTTTCAATATTCTTACTTATTAGAATAAGTTAATAAGTTATGTTCGCATTTCTTTTAAATATAATTTTATTGTTAACGTGTGGGGGCAGGGGGGGCGGGGGTTGCTAAGGATTCCAAAATTTAGAGAATTTAAAATATATTAAATTTAATCACGATAAATTCAATATATTATGGTAGACACAATAATACAGAAATAGAATTGAAAGGGTCCACCAGCCCGCTCACGACGTCAATCCGGAAGGACCAACTGAATGGTCCAACAGACAGGGTATAGTCAGTCATAGATGTTCTACCCCGAAACTGAAATCACACCACGTTGGGTTCGGGAACAACGAGGTGGACGTGATCCCCGTGAAGGAGTGTCACACAAGCACGTCTGTTGCTCTTTCTGAAAAGAAAGGTTAGACGACTAAGATTACGGGTCCCTCTGGTGTGGTCCCAGTCTTGACGTCACTGGAAGTGGATTGTATCTTCATCTAATTTTGAAGGTGCATTAGGAAATAAAACAGTACTTTATCTTCGGAATTTCCCCATAAGAGTGCAACGTTGAAACTTTTACTACTTTCCTATCACTTTCCCTATTGTTTTCTTCTCTCTTGATTTTCTCTCTGATTTCGAATCGATCTCGATTTCTTCTCTGAGCTTGTGCAATGTTATGCTTCAAGAATTTTACAGCAATCTGCAACAATAGATATGACTGGTGACGACTCTTCCAATTCAGGAAACTCAGTGAGGATAAATAGCAGTAAAACCAAATTGAAGAAGTATATAAAAGTTAATAAAAAATGAGATTAATACCAAAAATTATGTTAATTTATGTAAACAAAAGCAAGCATTGATATATGAACTTAAGTTGTATTCAATTGAGGTGGATAACATAAGAAAATGTTATGAGACTGACGTATAGTGCCTTAAATCAGAAATATTATCTCTTACAAACTCCTTTCAAACTGTATCCAATAAATATAAATCAGCCCAAAACGAAATAAAAGAACACATACTGGCTGTGGATAATCAGGTAAAAGACATGTAAATACAATTAGGGAGCGTTTTGACTCCTTAGTTAAACATCAATGTGAGTATCAGCATTCAATACCAACTTCTTCAGAGTCGGTGCGTGCTGATAATATTATACAACCACCAAAACTCTATGATAGTGCCATAGCAGAGGAGCTTAAAATAAAAAATAACTTAAATATTAACAAAAATAATATAATTTTGTATAGCGATGACATAGGAAAAAATCTAGGCATAACTTTAAATTACTCTTTAAAGGGACAAAAATTACTAATTGCTGCATGCCTGGAGCATCTTTTAGTGACATCCTAAATATAATTATAGTTACTAAATTTTGTCCAAATAGTACAATAATAATTTTTGTTGGTAGAAGAGGCAGTGTAAACAACAAACAGTTATTAAGATATATTGAGCAACTTAATAACTTAAATGTACACAAAATTGTCTAGTTCACACTGCTTTACATACAGGGATTGCCACAGGAAAATAATCTAAGACATAATTTAAATATACGAATAAATAATTTAGTATGTAATATTATTTAAAATTAATTAAAATAATTTAATTTGACATATAATTGTAATTATGTGTCATATAGTGTGTCGAGCTCGAGCACCTCATTGTTGTAAGTGTTTACAGACCCCCATGTGCTACTTATGACTATTTTGAAAGGATTGTGGAAGAAGTTTTGCTCAAACTTAGTAAACAGAACAAGTCTGTTGTAATATGTGGAGACTTTAACATCAATCTCCTTGAAACTTCTTCTATTAGTATTAAGTTTAGCTCATTGTTTAAATCGTATAATCTTGTTAATTTATTCTTAGAACCAACACGTATTGCTGGGCGTAGTACGACCTGTATAGATAATATTGTTACAGATGTTAAGCCCTTGCATAAATTAATTATTCAAAATTTAAGTTCAGATCACTGTGGACAGTTGGTATCCATTGCCTTACATACACAAGAAACAGAAAAATAAGAAAGTTGTGTTTGTTCCAATAAATGAACATCACTTGGAGAGGTTTACAAGTAATATAATAAAAAGGCTTCCATCACTTTCATTTAAAAACAATGCTATTTATTTATAAGCGTCGAATCTGGTGCGTTTCCTGATTTAATGAAACATAGTAAAGTCATACCTATATTTAAATCTGGTAGTACATTAGACCTCGCCAATTTTAGACCAATTTCTGTACTACCAACATTAAGTAAAATTTTTGAAAAAATTATTTTAGATCAGATGTTAAGTTTCTTTAATATTAATAAATTGCTACATAAAAATCAATTCGGTTTTACAAGGGGTCGCTCGACAACTGACGCTGGAGTTGAGCTATTAAACATATTTTTTGTGCATGGGAGAATTCAGAGGATGCTTTGGGTATATTTTGTGACCTTTCTAAGGCCTTCGACTGTGTTCACCATGAGAAATTAATCAGGAAGCTACAGTACTATAGTGTCAAGAACACAGCGTTTAAACTTATTATTTCATATTTAAGTTATAGAAAACAGAAGGTTATTATCAATGTAAAAGTTCTTCCGGGTCACCTGTACTAATGGGTGTTCCTCAGGGCTCGATTCTCGGCCCATTTCTGTTTCTGGTGTATATTAATGACTTACCTCACCTTGTAGGGGATAGTCATGATATAGTATTATTTGCTGATGATACTTTCTTGATTTTTAAACTTAAACGTCAATCATTTAAATGTGACGAAGTGAATAATGCTATATCTAAATTAGTGCATTGGTTTAACGTTAATTATCTGCATTTGAACGGAAATAAAACTAATTGTGTTAAATTTATAACAACGAATGTTAAAAATCTGAATACCAATGTATTTTTAAATGGGGAGGAATTAAGCCCTGTTGTATCCACTGTTTTTCTCGGCATCACTCTTGACGCAAAGCTCCAGTGGGGTCCCCATATATCCAAATTAGCAAAAAGACTAAGTTCTGCAGCCTATGCTGTAAAAAGGATTAGAGGTCTCACTAGTGTCGAGACAGCTAGATTTGTTTATTTTAGTTATTTTCATAGCATAATGTCTTATGGGATTTCGCTATGGGGAAATGCGGCTGATTCAGAAAAAAATGTTGTTTTACAGAAGAGAGCTATTAGAGCTATTTACAATCTAAAACCGAGAGAGTCTCTTAGAGATAAATTTAAAGAAATTAATATATTAACTTTGGCCTCTCAGTATATTTACGAAAATTTAATGTATGTTCACAAAAACAAAGATAGTTTTAGTAAAAGAATCGATATACATTCTGTAAACACTAGGAACAAACACAAGCTAGTGATACCAGTTTCTCGACTCCACAGAGTCAGTAATTCATTCTTGGGGCAATGTATACGCTATTACAACAAGGTCCCGGAAAGTGTACAGGTTCTCTCTATTACCTAGTTTGAATGTATTATTTAGCTGAAACTGTATAAAAAGGGTTATTATAGTATGAATGAATACATGGTTGATAATAACCCCTGGGAATGAGGTGGTCGCTTCCAAGCAGTTTCTAAAATAAATTTTGTAAATAGTTCGTAATCATTTATATTGTAAAATTTATTTAAAAAAAAGTCCCGCTGGGTTTCTTGCTGGTTCTTCCCAGGACAGAGGGTTTTTTTCGAACCAGCGGTAAAGTAAAAAATGAATTTCAATAACAATTACACATGTAATGTATATTGAATAAAAATATTCTATTCTATTCTTTCCAAGGCCTTCGACTGCGTTCACCATGAAACATTAATCAGGAAGCTACAGTACTATGGTGTCAAGAACACAGCGCTTAAACTTATTATTTCATATTTAAGTATTAGAATGCAAAAAGTTATTATCAATGGTAAAAGTTCTTCCGGCTCACCTGTACTAATGAGTGTCCCTCAGGGCTCGATTCTCGGCCCATTCCTATTTCTAGTGTATATTAATGACTTACCTTCTCTTGTGGAGGATAATCATGATATAGTATTATTTGCTGATGATACTTCCTTGATTTTTTAACTTAAACGTCAAACATTTAAATGTGACGTAGTGAATAATGCTATAACAAAATTAGTGCATTGGTTTAACGTTAATAATCTGCATTTGAACGGAAATAAAACTAAATTTATTAAATTTACAACAACGAAATAAATCTGATTACCAATGTATTTTTAAATGGGGAAGAACTGAACCCTGTTGAATCCACTGTTTTTCTTGGCATCACTCTCGACGCAAAGCTTCAGTGGGGCCCCCATATATCAAAACTAGCAAGCAGACTAAGTTCTGCAGACTATGCTGTAAAAAAGATTAGAGGTCTCACTAGTGTCGAGATAGCTAGATTAGTTTATTCTTTTACTTCAGTTCTTAATAACTTCAGTTATTTCCATAGCATAATGTCTTATGGTATTTTGCTATGGGGAAATGCGGCTGATTCAGAAACTATTTTTGTTTTGCAGAAGAGGGCCATTAGAGCTATTTACAACCTAAAACCGAGAGAGTCTCTTAGAGGTAAATTTAAAGAAATAAACATATTAACTTTGGCCTCTCAGTATATTTACGAAAATTTAATGTATGTTCACAAAAACAAAGGTAGTTTTAGTAAAAAAAGTGATGTGCATTCTATAAACACTAGGAACAAACACAAGCTAGTGATACCAGTTTCTCGACTCCACAGAGTCAGTAATTCATTCTTGGGGCAACGTATACGCTATTACAACAAGGTCCCGGAAAGTGTACAGGCTCTCTCTATTAGCAAGTTTAAATGTTTTGTTAAGTTGAAACTGTATAAAAAGGGTTATTATAGTATGAATGAATACATGGTTGATAATAACCCCTGGGAATGAGGTAAGCGATTGATAAATTTTGTACTTATATAGTTTGTACAAACATTATTGTAAAAATTTGCTTTAAAAAAAAGTCCCGCTTGGTATCTTGCTGGTTCTTCCCAGGACAGAGGCTTTTTTTCGAACCAGTGGTAAAGTAAAAAATGTCTTTCAATAAGAATTACACATGTGATCTATATTGAATAAAAAAATATTCTATTCTATTCTTTTTAAACTATAAACCTGGTAGCTGGTCTCGAGTGAATGACCTACATTGTTTTCTTCTACAAGTGCCTAGCATTGCAGAAGAAAATAATCTTGGGGTACCCCCTATTATCCGGATTTTCCTTACGGCCCACTACTATGGGCCGGTCTCGAAAGCCTTTGCAAAGAAGAAGCCGTATCAAAATATGTATAGGTCTTGGTTGGTCAATCAGTGACATTGTATGTTGTTACTTAACTCCTTAATCTATATAGGGAGGAGTTCTCTTGGTAAAGGTTAGCCGTCCGGTAGTCAGGCGTGTACTTTATTTAACTGCTAAGTTTGAGCACCTGTGGTGAAAAAAACTTGTAGGATCTGTTTGGCCAACCATTTATAAAGTTTGCCTATATCATACGGATTTCTTATATTTACGCGAACACTACACATTTTTAAATAAAACTAATTTTACGGATTTTATCGCGTATATTAACTTATTTTTATATTCCCGACGTTTTGGGTGCTTTCAGTCCCCCGTGACCACGGGTGCTGGAAAGTACCCGAAACGTCGGGAATATAAAAATAAGTTAATATACGCGATAAAATCCGTAAAATTAGTTTTATTTAAAAATATATCATAAGGATTCTAAAACACTGGCATACCATGTACTTAATGTCATTACTTACTGAGCTATAGCCGTTAATGTGTAAAAGTAGGCATTTCATTACAAAATTATTGGCAGATAGTTATTTTTAACATTGCATCTCTTTATTAGGTAAGTACATTTGTCGCCCTTGGAAATTTTACTTTACTACCTGCTCGACTTGTTTGGACGAATTCTAAAATGTGTGAGAGACAACAAAAAATCTAATGGGTTAATATAGGCTGGTCTTGGTGGCCATAGTATCGGTCCCATTCGGCCGATCCACCGGTCACGGTTGGCTTCGTTTAAGTAACTCCTTATTTGTCCAGCGTAATGTGCCGGACAACCATCATTTTGGAGCCACGTTCTTGACCGGATGGCTAGTGGCTCATCTTCTAATATATGGGGCAGCTCATTTTGCAGAAATTCTAAATAATTGGCCCCTTTCAGTTTACCCGGCAATTCTAGGGGCCTATGATTCTTCCGTTTAGTATTCCTGTCCAATAATTTATTTTAAACTGGTATTGCGACCTATCTTTCCTCATCAAATATGGGTTTGTTCGCTGCGAACTGTACAGATTATGCAAGTTAAGGTATCTATCTCTTTTACGCGTTGACTCGTCGCTCCACAAAATTTTTCTAAAAAGCCTCAGCATTTCTCTGCAAAAAGTAACTCGTGCTGGGTAGTCACGTTGTTGAAGCGTTTGCACACGTGTAACGTCATAAGTGTGAAGTTTCAATTTTTCAAGAATCCGATGTGCTGTAGAGTGCGATACTCCAGTGCGTCGTTCGACATCTCGCATCGAAATAGACGGATCTTTTCCAAACATATCATCGACAATTTCTTCAATGTCAATGTCAGGTATCTTCCTCTGCAACTGGCACCAACAATACCAGCACCAGGGACTCTCCCCTCTGAATAAATGCCGTGCACTTTAATAAACACGCTACATTCACCATAGATAAAATGCATGATAGCATACTCTTGGGATGTGTCCGTCCCGTCCTGGCACCAAGTTACCTATAACAATGAAGACCAAAATATACAAGCTACGGCCTGGTACGCGCTTCTGAGCGATCAACAGAATCGGCGACTGCAGGCTCAGCAGTACTTAGCATTAAGGACCATTGTCAGTGCAGGTCGCTACGTCAAGAATGACTTCATAGCGGCCAAACGAAAGATAGAAACCTTCAAAGAATTTGTGGTCTGGCTGACGCGCGGCATGTGCAACCACGCCGATAATGGACCACACCCACACCTAAACAACTTCGCGCCGCTACACGCCTGACTACCGGACGACTGACCTTTACCAAGAGAACTCCTACGCTACATTCACCATAGATAAAATGCATGATAGCATACTCTTGGGGTGTATACATTTCTCGTGACATGACACAGTCCTGTTGTTATGCACAAATCATGAGTCCAGTAGAATACCGAGTTATCACGATTATCACCAAACAATCAAAATGCACAAGTCAAGAGTCCAGTAGAATGGGAAATAGTATTTTGTAGCCAAAAGTCAGAAATAATAGAACACATGCGATGTCGAGATACGCACTAACTATATTTAACAATAACCAAACACGAATTCATACATTGGAGTATCTGTCGATCCTTTTTACTCACATTAATCCTAAGCACCATTTGTCTCGCTCACACAGCTTAGAATTCGTCCAAACAAATCGAGCAGGTAGTAAAGTAAAATTTCCTGTATATAGGTAAAGAAGATAAATATTTCACTATATTTAGCACAAATTTAGACACTTTTAACACTTAACTATTCTTTTTGGCATTCACAGTAAATCTGAAACATTTATTACATAAAACTACATACATTACTGAAATTTTTACAAATTAATAAAGTTTATTTCTTATTTTTATTTTAAATTATTTGGACTCTGTTTAGATCTAACACAACATGAACAACCAATTTCTACACGACCTTTATCACATCGCTATGAACATAGTGCTTTCCTTGTCTAAATGATAGCTATCTTTGTTCATTATGAAACATTATTATTTGTTTACGTATGCTGTCCTTACATAATCAGTCATAATGAATCTTATTTCTTATTACAAATGCCAAAATATATTTTCATCTAAAATAAGCATCTAATTTATTACTTTTACTCGTATTGCATAACTGATTACTATGTAACATGACTCTAAATTAATCTAAAAACCAATTTTTATAGAATTAACTGTCGGCCGGGGAATCGAACACCGAACTTTCGTTTGACATTATATTGAATATATTTATTATATTTACGCGAACACTACACATTTTTAAATAAAACTAATTTTACGGATTTTATCGCGTATATTAACTTATTTTTATATATTCCCGACGTTTCGGGTGCTTTCCAGCACCCGTGGTCACGGGGGACTGAGTTGTCTGACGTCCTGCTGTCATAGTTAGCCCGGCTACCTTCAGTTTTTTAATATTAATTTTTGGTTCGATTTACGCAGAATGAGCTTACAGTATCTTGAAGTCTAGCAGTGGTATACTTGGGTTTGGATTTGATTTTATTAATTATGGGATCCCAAGCAGATGGCAGCACCCATCCATCTTCTCTATTGAAATTAGGATGTTTTTTAATTTCAATAGCCTCGCGAATCATCCTTGGGAGGAATCGGTGTTCTTTTGCGTGGATTTGTGGTCTATCAAATCTAATGTAATGGCGGGGACGATCTTGAACATGTTCACAAACTGCAGACTTCCCGATACGTCGGTGCTTCACGTCAGCTATATGTTCTTTAACGCGGGTTTTAATAGATCTTTTTGTTTGTCCTATGTACGAGAGACCACATTCACAATCCAGCTTGTACACTCCTGCATCTTGTAGAGGGATTTGACACTTGACGGATGGTAAAAATTGACTAATCTTCTTCAGCGGCTTGAAGTACGTTTTAATGGAAGCTCGCTTCAAGATGTAGCCAACCTTGTCTGTGACTCCTCTGACATAGGGTAGTACAGCAGGCACACGCTCGACTGTGGCTGGCTTCACTCTGGCTGGGTTTATGGAATTAAGGTGGTTTAAAAATGCAGTTACTTTGTCAGATGGTAAAATTGTGAAAGTTTGTGAATTGTTGTGCAGTTTGTGAACATGTTCAAGATCGTCCCCGCCATTACATTAGATTTGATAGACCACAAATCCTCGCAAAAGAACACCGATTCCTCCCAAGGATGATTCGCGAGGCTATTGAAATTAAAAAACATCCTAATTTCAATAGAGAAGATGGATGGGTGCTGCCATCTGCTTGGGATCCCATAATTAATAAAATCAAATCCAAACCCAAGTATACCACTGCTAGACTTCAAGATACTGTAAGCTCATTCTGCGTAAATCGAACCAAAAATTAATATTAAAAAACTGAAGGTAGCCGGGCTAACTATGACAGCAGGACGTCAGACAACTCAGTCCCCCGTGACCACGGGTGCTGGAAAGCACCCGAAACGTCGGGAATATATAAAAATAAGTTAATATACGCGATAAAATCCGTAAAATTAGTTTTATTTAAAAATTGAATATATTTACTTTTAACATGGGTTATCTCTTAACTCGAGGTGTCTTATATAATTTAATAGCAATATTTTCAAATGTAAAATTATTTATATTTGTACAGAATGAAAATGACAAAGTATTTTTTAAGCGCGTCGCCAACGAGAATTAAGACAAATCATTATATTTAATTAACTTAGCATATAAGATCCATAATAATAAAGTGTAAGTTGGGCGATAGAAGAGATCTTTTCAAGAAATTATTACACACTTTAGATATGATTGTGGTCTATGTTGT
This sequence comes from Parnassius mnemosyne, assembly GCA_963668995.1. Taxonomy (NCBI): domain Eukaryota; kingdom Metazoa; phylum Arthropoda; class Insecta; order Lepidoptera; family Papilionidae; genus Parnassius; species Parnassius mnemosyne. The sequence goes on along the minus strand of CAVLGL010000082.1, from coordinate 60,865,715 downwards.
TCTTTTTGTTCAGAAAACAAAGACTATTAAGAAGATTTTTAAGCTTTTATCAAAATCTTATAATCTATTTTTTTTTACATTTTTCTTATTAATATTTTTTTTCTATTATCAGAACTAGGTTAAGATTGTTTGAATGTTCGCCTTCCCCAAATCAATCAACAAGTTTCGATCGTGACCTTTCCTTCTATACATTGCACATGCAGCCGCTTTTAGGTCGTCGTTCCACTTAAGAAGCGGTTGTCTTCTCTTTTTTTCTCCTCCCTAGCGCACGCCACTGGGCTACTAATTGCCCATTTCCTTTTATGTTTGTGATCATAAAGCCCGTCCATTTATATTTCAGTATTCAAGAAAATATCGGTAAATTGACAGCACTCAAGAAAAATTATCGTTGATTCTTCACTACTCTATTAATATTTGGAGCTAAAAGTTTGAAAAAACAATTGTCGCCTAGTGTTTTTTTTAATAGGATAAGGGTGACAAGCGAGCACACAGCCCAACTTGATGGTAAGTGGTAGCTGTGGCCCATATACATCTATATGTATCCTCGTTTGCGAATCAAAATACAGATGCGTTATCAGCAATGAGGACTAAGACGAAATGCCTCTTTTCTAGTAAAAAGGGTCTCCGGTACTCTACACTCACCATACGAAACACAGCAGCATTAAGCTGCTATTTTACGCTGGTATTCTGTGAGAGTGTAGTCATTCCATGGTCGAGCCGACCCATTCGTGCTACAACTATACAATTAATATAGCTGTAACATGGCTCTACCACGTCGATAAACCCGCTCCACCACCGCTTCGCCGTCACTCTCACTCTGCTTGTGACTGAAGTCAAGCACGCGGCCTTATATCCACAAAGTAAGAAGAGTATTTTTTTTGCGCCTAGAAGCAATTGGATCCCCATTAGCGCGGGGAGGCGGTAAATGCTTTATGCATACCACGACAGCCGGTTTGTCGTGGTTATGTGGGACTCACTATGTCTGACCTAACCGGGAGTCTAAGTGATACCCACTAAAAACCGCCTGTGGGACTGAAAATTGGCCGATTAAGCTGCTTTGTCGGATCGAAAGCGACCCTCTTTTGGGAGAAGAGGGCGCAGGCGGCTACAAAGAGCCGCTGAGGGAGAGCCTACTTAGGCAAATTTAAGAAGAATCGACCTGAGCAGCCAGGAGGCAGTTCAGGTCGGTTGAAATTTTATTTGGCGGGTCCGAGAGAGAATTTCTCGGTCTGTGGACTCGATAGTGAGAGGGAGTGGGGCTGCATAAGTAGCTGCCTCACGAATAAAATGATTGGAATGCGACTCTGAGGTTTTGAAGAAGTTCTCAGAGAATGTATTTAGAAATTGCTGTATTGTGAGCTCTAAGTCACGATGAAGATCGGCATTACGGACGTACCAAGGTGCGTTCGCAGCTCGACGACAGAAGAGGTTTTGAACTACTTGGAGTTCATTAATAATTTTAGGGTCAGCGTGGGCAAAAATGGGGCCCGCGTAGGACATGACTGGTCGTATACAGACCTTATAAAGGGTTCGCTTGTTACGGAGGGACATTTTACTGTATCGGCCCAACATATTGTTGAGCCTACTCAGGGAAAAACGTGCGTGACGGGTTACTTTTTTGACATGGGGCCTGAAAGTGAGCCTTGTGTCAAGGGTTACGCCTAAAAAGGGACTTGATCAAGAGACGTACTAAGAGACAATATATAACAATATAAGAAAAACAACAAAAGAAATAACAACAGAAATAACAAAATTCAACAATAAAAAATAACAATAACAAGCAGATGTCAGTCAAATCTCCCCGCCCGAAGACAGGGGGGGCAAGAACTGGTAGCGTAAAGGACTCACTAAGGCGTCAGGGCTGTACAGCATGAGCAGGACAATGAAGCGCGACTACCGTACGGGGACGAAAGCGGAACGTTTTTGCCTAAGAAGAGCATCTACTTGCGTATTTATACCTTATTCGGCAAAAGAAGCCAGAATTGATAGTCAATCACAGTCACTTGTGAAACTATAAGCCACAAACGGTATTTACGCACTACAATTTGGTTAAAATTTCTGTAAAATATATTTAGTAAGATATAAAAACTAAGAAGAGCATCTACTTGCGTATTTATACCTTACCAAATATATTTTACAGAAATTTTAAACAAAATCGTAGTGCGTAAATACCCTTTGTGCCTTATAATTTAACAAGTGACTGTGATTGACATTCAATTCTGGCTTGTTTTGCCGAAATACTCAAATGCAACATAAAGTAATTTAACTCGAAATGAACACAAAGCAAGCTTTGTGTTCATTTCGAGCTAAATTACTTTATAATTTAAAGCATGTAGATTTTTACATTTTATTTACCAAATAAAACTTTCCTAAAGAAATTTTTATCTGAATAAGTAAGATTGACAAAAGAGCTTGCTTGAGTGCTTAGAAACGTCTTTATTCTTTTTGCGAGTGAGTATTTCTTTGTTGGTAAGTTAAATAGTATTGATAATAAAGTGTTTCGAAGATTTATAACACTTTTTTTATTTCAACGCTCGAGTTCTGTAACATAAAATGATAAAGAATACAAGTAATATTTAGCGATCACTTTCAAGAGGTTTCGAAGAGGAATGAAAGCTTATAAGAATGCCTTGAAACTTTCCCGCGTCGCAAACTACTTTACTGAATTCTTAAAACCTTAGGCGCACTTGAGTAGGTACTTTAAAACTCTCTTGAAGTTATTTTTCATGTCTTGAAATAAGAGTATTATGATGCCCGATTACATGGAGTGACGACTTTATGAAGTATGCAGTGAGTTGACCGTTTTTCATTTTTGCCAATACAAAAAGACTCATAGTCAGTGTAGAGTATAAGTATATCCATCTAAGGACCTTCTTCACTGTGTAGTGACGGTGTAAGGTGTAATATACACTACCCCGTATCGTCCCGTGGGTGTCGTAGCAGGTGACAGCGGAAAACAACCAGGAGATGGGCAGAAGCGTCTTCCTAATAAACCAACCTGCCTGCCAAGCGTAGCAACTATAGCAAATATCACTTTGTGAGGAAATCTAAAGTGGATGCCTATGTTTGGCTGTGTACTTTTGATCTGGGGGCACGGCAGTGCCCCTGCCAATTCGAGCAAAAAAGCGGCACGGCCGTACCATCCTTTTCTCAAAGCAGTTCAGGCCATTTTCGGCCCCCTATAACTTTGTTGTGGATAACACTAGACGCATGAAATCACAATGTATCTCACAAGTAATACATATTACATTAAATTAGACTGTTTAGTGCGATTGCCAAGTCAATCTATGTATTTAAAACATAAAAGATTTTTAATATTGATATGGGCATTATAAGATGTTGATAGGTTAGCTAATTACGTAATAACTTGATACAGAAGGACCCTTAAGTGGGGACTGAATAAATTAACAGACTTAGTATTAGGTACATGGATCTCACAACTTTTACGGTAGAAGAACTGAGTTGCGAGACTTGGTTATTTTTACAAGTTATGTTTTTGATGGCATATGCTATTATGGTAATAATCATAATAGTAAGCACCTTCTTTACTGCTGATTATGTGTTTCTCACGGGGGGATATGCCATAAGCGAAACGCTAGGGAACAGTACTGATGATCAAACTACATCTGAATATTCCGTGGCGCATTAGCTTAACAATGAGTTGCAGCGTTGCGTGCCGCCGGTTTGTAACCCACACTGAACAAGTATCCGTATTATGTATGGCGTGTAAATAATGAACCGGGTATGTATGTGTGTTCTTGTGCAATTTATGTGTTCAAATTGTCTCAACGATAAGGAAACCATTCTAGTATAATGATTTCATTTTAAAGAGGGAAAATATGTTTCGCACCTCAGACGCCACTTCTTGTTACTGTTTTCAATGTATTTTATCTATGGTATATGCGAACAGGTTATACTACCATCTTTCGGAAACCATGAGTTCTTCCTAACTTTTCTAAGTAGCCTCTTACGATAACCACGGTACGATAAGTAATGCACCTGAATAACATAATAGCTCTGTTATTTCTAATGAAAATTTAACCTTCGCGACGTTTCCAACTATTGTTTGAATGTAATTTTTAATATCAGAAACAAATCGCTTAAAGAAATCTTTTGAAGACCCAAACAAATCTTTTGAAGATATAAAATGTATGCTTCCGTTAAAATGGTATCGGGAATGGATGATTTGTTTATAGTTCCAAATTATTGTATTTTTGTTGTTAGATTGACACAACTGATTACCATTTTGGTGCGGAGTTTGAGTTAATTCTATTATTTAGATTAAATACAGTGCTTTTTCTGTATACGAGTATCATATCTAGTGTGTATTGCAAATTTGACAATGGACAAAAACATCGAACAAATAGTTTGTCTTAAATTTTGCATCACCAATAGAAATTCGTGTTCGGAGTCACTGAAAATGTTACAGAGGGCTTACGGTGAAAAAACCAGTGCTTATGTGTGATACAAAGCGTTTAAAATCGGTTATGTGATGGAAGATTTGCCTCGCTCTGGTAGGCCATCAACATCTGCAGACGGAGGTTAACATCGCAAAACTGAAATAGTGACTTAAAATCCTCGTTCAAGTTTGAGAGAGATAGCTGCCGAAATTTATGTGTCTCACGAGTCGACCCGTACCCTTTTAAATAATCACATGGGTATGAAACATGTTGCCTCTCGGCTAGTCCCAGAAGACCTGAATTTTGTACAAAAAACGCAATCGCATAATAGTCGCTGAGGACATGCTAGAACGACCCAACATTCATGAACGCATTATTACTAATGACGAGACGTGGGTTTACCAGTTTGACGTGCAAACTAGTCAACAAGCTTCGGAGTAGCGCCTTCCAACGGTACCGAAACCAAAAAAACCATGTTGACGGTTTTCTTTGAATACCGCAGTGTTGTGCACGCGGGATTCATGCCGGGAGGTCAAACGGTAAATAAAAAACATAATTTGTGCATTATGCGGCGTTCAAGAGAGCAAATTAGGCGATAAAAGCCAGATTTGTGGAAAGAAAATTCTTGGTCTTAATTTTTGATCAAAAACTCAACAAATACCATGGAGAAACCAGCTTAATCACCGGATATGACTCTAGCTGATATCTTTCTTTTTCCTATACTCAAATTACCACTTCGTGGCTCGCGTTTTCGTTCGCTAGAAGACACAAAGGAGAATTCGCAGCGAGAACTGAACTCAATTCCGGAAAAAGCGTTGAAAAATGTTTTGATGATTGGATTGGATTATTCGTCGCAGAAAGTGTATTGTTTCTGAAGGAGCATACTTTGAAGGTGATAAAATAAACTTGGATGAATAACTAACATTTTGTGTATTATTGATCTTTTTCCGGTACTTTCTAGATATAGTAGTAAATTCAAAAAAATATGGTTTGGTTTGATGAAAGGAGGCATGTGTGTACGTGAATAGAATATATGAATCCAAATGAAGGAATTTTTTCAATCTGTTTTATGGATAGTATTTCTGGATAAAAGCTCTATCGAATGTAAACTATGTGTTTAGGGACACAAGCATAGTTTTTTTCTAAATAAACATCTAACAAAATCAAATTTCATGTTTTGCTCATTTTTTTCCTAAGTTTATCCAATCAGGTGTAAAAAAAATAATATGGTTACTTGAGTGCCAAATCAAGAAATAACATGTCCGTTTCATTGAGATTCCGAAATGAATTCGAAAAATAATGTGATTGAAATGATGATGTGATGAAACGATTCCGAACTCACTATATTTTCAGCATTTAATACAAAATAAATTTTTTTTACAATAGTGATAAAATTTACTTCATTACTTGAAATTAACTTAAAAATATTGATTTCATAACTATAGGATTTAATTCATTTAAATTTTACAAAAGGTATTCAAAGCGGCCACCATGAGCTCTTATACATGCTCTACAGTTGCATTCATTAGAAGGTTCTAATGAATGGTCGCTTTATTCTACTTACATATCTCATTTAACAATTTTTGTGCAGCCATTTGCACACGCTCCTGCAGCTGGTCTACTGCGGTAATGGGATCTTTTGTAGACCTTCTCTTTGAAGCATCCCCAGTAAAAAGTCGAGTTGGCTAAGGTCCGGTGATTTAAGGCACAGTATAAATATGAACAGTATAGAAACTAACCCTAGTTGAGGATATAATTACCTACGCTCCATTGAAGCAATAGGGTTGTAACTTTTAATGTTTGATATTGCTTTTATTTATATTTTTGTTCTGTAGTTATCAATCAATCGAATTTAAATAACTAGCTTACAAATACAATTTAAATAGGTAATCTCAGCAAAAACGATAGTTTAAACACGGGAAACAATTTAATATTAACACACAACAACTTGTAGAACTTTAACTTTGTCATTATGGCTTAACCTTTCACAAGTTTCGGCGGGAACGTACGCGAGCCGCAGTTGGACGAAAACGTAACTTTATTTTTCACTAGTTGTTCCCTGCGACTTCGCTCGCGTGTTAGGGTTTTTATTTTTTAGCACGGAACCCTAATTCTTTTTCTAAAATAAAAGTAATCTAAGTTACTCCTTATGACATCAGATATCTGCCAGTGAAAGTGCCGTCAAAATCGATCCAGCCGTTTCGTAGATTAGTCGGAACAATCAGACGGACAGACAGACAAAAATTTAAAAAATTGTTATTTAGTTATAAGTACCGTATTTACTTTCATATGCATTTAGTAAAAAACTGTTATTTTGACATTACAAACAGACACTTCAATTTTATTTATTTGTATAGATTATTATAAATTATTTACAGAAAAATATTTTCGTCTGCGACGGCAAGTTCGGAATTCTTTATTATTGAATTTAACTGTGTAAAAAAATATCATTCTAATGAACAGGTTTTTTTTTAAATAAACTGTTGGGAAACAAGGAACGGGTACTATGAAACCGATTTTAATATTTTGTAAATTAGATCAGCTACTTTGCAGTTTATGTGTTTTTTTTAAAGCAACAACGAAAAATCAGTTTCAACACCCTCAAAAACCATGAAAATGACACCCATGACGAAAAAATTAATACCTATTGCAGCCGCCATCTTGGATTTACATTTCAACAGCACTATCGGCTTGAACATACTCAAAAACAATGAAAATGACACCCATGACGAAAAAATTGATACCTACTGCAGCCGCCATCTTGGATTTACATTTCAACAGCACTATCGGCTTCAACATACTCAAAAACTATGAAAATGACACCCATGACGAAAAAATTTGATACCTATTGCAGCCGCCATCTTGGATTTACATTTCAACAGCACTATCGGCTTCAACATACTCAAAAACTATGAAAATGACACCCATGACGAAAAAAGTTGATACCAATTGCAGCCGCCATCTTGGATTTACATTTCAACAGCACTATCGGCTTCAACATACTCAAAAACTATGAAAATGACACCCATGACGAAAAAATTGATACCTATTGCAGCCGCCATCTTGGATTTACATTTCAACAGCACTATCGGCTTCAACACCCTCGAAAACCATGAAAATGACACCCATGACGAAAAAGTTGATACCTATTGCAGCCGCCATCTTGGATTTACATTTCAACAGCACTATCGGCTTCAACATACTCAAAAACTATGAAAATGACACCCATGACGAAAAAATTGATACCTATTGCAGCCGCCATCTTGGATTTATATTTCGACAGCACTATCGGCTTCAACACCCTCGAAAACCATGAAAATGACAGCGATGTTTTTTATTAGTGATCGATGCACCCATGACGAAAAAATTGATACCTATTACAGCCGCCATCTTGAATTTACATTTCAACCAGCACTATCGGCTTCAACATACTCAAAAACTATGAAAATGACATCCATGACGAAAAAATTATACCTATTGCAGCCGCCATCTTGGATTTATATTTTGACAGCACTATCGGCTTCAACACCCTCGAAACCCATGAAAATGGCACCCATGACGAAAAAAATGATACCTATTGCAGCCGCCATCTTGGATTTACTTTTTGTTACCACTATTACACTGTCAGCTTTAAATAGCCTCAAAACCACCGCATTCTGGACGTACAAATAAGTTCACGAATGCATTATGATCGACCACACGGACTTATAATTCGATAACGATTATAACAATGACAATAAAAATTATTCTTACCTTTCAAAATCAGCAGGAAGCTTAAAATAAGATAGCTCCGGTTTTGATGAAGCCGAGTTCAAATATCCGTATACTACGCAATACGTTCGTGGCATTTTTAGTCTTGAGGCGACACTCGCTACTGAGAGCACCGCGACGAGCGCTTAGAAGTCTCGTCGTTGCGCATGTTTGTGTGAGTGTGCCGTTTCGAGCGTTTGTAGGAAGTTTCCGTACTGTTCCTACTATATATTTACTGTGTTTAAGGGGCCACGAAATTGTTCCTAATAGCCCGACCCATCTTCTGGAATACATTTCTTCGAGATAGTCTCGAACGCTACGGGCGTAAAACCATCGTGCTGCAGCCATATTCCTTTTCTCTCTTCCAGCGAAATGTCTTCTAATTAAGTCAGGAGTTCGTATCTTAAAAATGCTAATAGCTCTCTGCGGTCAATGTTCCTGGTAAATAGCATGGACCGATGATGTTGCCGTTTAGAATCCGAGTCCAAAGGTTTTGATTAGGATATCAGCATCTAAAGATATTTGCTAATTAATAAATACATAAAAACAAGACGCTGTACTTAGGAATACTGTTTTGTGACTTGAAGGCTTGATCTCGTGAACGATTACGTCACATAGACCGAAGTTTAGAATATCATTCATCACGTTTCTTTTTTGCTATATGGTGAGATTTATTTAATACTTTTATTTTGATAAAACTTAAATAAATGGAGCCGTATTACATTGTAAAGTTGTTTTCTACTTTCGGAAACCTTAAATTGTTAAAACTATTATGTATGCCTTTATATTACGAACTAAATTTTTACCACTTAATTCATAATTCAATATGTACAAAAAGCATTAAAAATTAACTTCCCCGTCTCAACTTACTTTCTGTCAAATATTACAACTCATTTTAAGTGGCGCAGCCCTGATGGCAGAAAAAGTCAATGATGATCTAATTACCTACTATGAAATTTAAAACATATACCTATACGTATTTGAAATTAAATAAGTTATACCTACTTAAATAAATATACAATATTATGTACAAACCTGAAATGATGTTGTGGCATTTACGTGGTAGAGCCATGCTGCAGCTATATAGTTGTAGCACGAATGGGTCGGCTCGACTGGGGAAGGACCACGCTCTCACAGAAAACCAGCGTAAAATAGCAGCTTAACGCTGCTGTGTTTCGTATGGTGAGTGTAGAGAACCGGAGACCCTTTTTACTGGAAACGAGGCATTCCATCTTAGTCTTCACGGGTGGCAACGCATCTGCATCTTGAGTCTTTATTGAGGATAGATGTAGATGTCTATGGGTCACAGTAACCACTTACCATCAGGTGGACTATGTGCTCGTTTTTCACCCTATCATATAAAAAAAATCTTAAAGTTAATAGGATGGCTATTTCTGGGGAAATTAAAGAACTCTGATAGACCTCTGTTCCTGTATTTCACCAAGGAGTCTTTCATTAATGATATAATATATTACTGACTCTTCAACAAATCTGTATCGTTTTTTAAATTGTTCACTTGGTAATTTAAAATGATCGGAGGCGTACCTTACATACATTTTTGGTAAACGATGTCGCGAGGGCCGTAAAATAAAATATCGTCATTATACTCCATTGCGTTTTTATTTTCCATCTCCATGTCAACAATCACGATCTCCAGTCACGGAGTGCCCGCACTCATATTTAAGCATCTAAATTACTCACACTTGAGAAGCGGGTTTCGTTAATTATTCAATGCGTCACTCAGTTGATATCGTAAACCTAAACCGCATCTTGATATATGTTTATTAATAAGATCATAAACTCAAGATCGTACTCAAGTGTGTGTACTTGAGCTGAGCAAAGTTTATTAATACGGGCCTTAATGTTATTTTCAGTTTAGACTTAGGAATTTCCTATTAATTACCTGTTGTTACAGCATCCTACTGCTAGGAATAGGTCTCTTCTCATGTCTGAGTAGGTAGAGCTGTTTGTCCGCCGCGCTGACCCAGTGCTTGTTGACGAATTTCATCAGTCCCAGAAACATTTTATTTTCAGACACATCGGTTAGCTCATGATGTTTTACTTCATACATCGTATACATTGTAAATATTAATCAATAAAAAAGTAGATTTTTTTTCCTATAACTTTTTGAAAAAAACTATTTAAAATTAGATTTGCTTAATAATAATTTCCTGTGACCTACAAGTAATTCTCGTATGAGCAAGGAATTACGCAAATTCAACGTACGTTTTAGTAAATATTTCTCAAATAAAAAGTGTATACTAGATCTTTATCACTACTTGTAGACACAATAGAAAAAGGCTTTCCGTTGATAAAGGTACGTGAGTGCTATTGTCAGTACACAGCTAACAAGGGCTCTTTAAAAGCATGCCTATTGACCTATCAGAGACTTGTACAGAATGCTTTATAACGTTTTCTTCTTTCTTCTTTAATCAATTTCTTCTTTTTAGTTCTGTTTAAAAAACACGTTACCTCCACGCTAGGACTTTCTCCTGTATCGCGGGTGCAGTTTACATACATAGATTACACAAGGACAAACATCCAGACCCAGAACAATTATTTGTAGGCCATACATATACTTGTTCCGTGCGGGATTCGAACCCGCGGCCCTTATTGCGCTGCAACTTATTGCTAAGCCACTGCGCCACGGAGCCGTCAAGTCCGCCTATTTGTATATTATGGTGTGCAAATAAAACTTAAATAACTAAATTTTGATTGAAAATTGAGGTATAAATATATACTTATCTCCTTACATACAACAATAGCAAAGAATATACACTACGCGAAAAGAAACGACACTTAAGCATGTGTGCACGTAAAATCACTTGCGGCTATGTGTGGGTGTCTGGATGTGTGCGGGCGGCTTGAGAGGCGCGCAGGGCGTGGAACGGGCCGTCGCCGACTGCCCTGGCTGAGGGCTGCGCTTTATACAAAAATAATGCCTATTCATTTGTATATAATTATTCTATCTTTATTTAGTTATAATATTTATTTATACGTATGGCATATTTATGTTATATATAATCGTTTTAAAGTATATATTTGTAATTTTATATATTTATGTTTATAAAATATATATTTATATTTTTTATTAAGGACAAACACATAATTACTATTATACAATATATATATATATATATATATATATATATATATTAATATGTATGTATGTATTTATCTTATCTATGTACTTATATACCATTTATATTTTTATTTTGTGGCTTTAATAAAAATAATACTATTTTTGTCGCCAAACCACACATTTTTATTGTTTTCTTGCAACCTGTCCATCCAAAGGTTGTCTGGAAGAGATCGCTCTTAGCGATAAGACCACCTATTGTACCACATTTATTTTTTTCATTTTTTGTTAAAATTTATGTTATTTTTGGCGTACAATTAAGTGTAATCTATCTATATATCTATGCTTCCCTATGGATTTTCTAAAAAAAATATTCATACGGCTACGAATTTTTTCAATTGTTAGAAATAATAATAAAAATTATAAAAGTCATCGAAAAAGCCAAAAATATATAAGAGTAAGTAATTTTTAAAGGTAGTAGGTAATACTGATTATTGCGCACTGAAATACTAAGTGTTGTGCTAATTATTATTTAAGATTACCATTAACTGTCGTGCATATTTTGTTTTGTCGGAATTCTAATAAATCTAATAATCTAAATAAATCTAATAATCTAATAATAATTCCCCCTCTGTAAAGATATTTAATAAAAGTTGATTTAAAATTGATCGTAGCTTTCACTATCTATATATATGTACATAAGCTTACATTATATAACATATATATACTATGTATCTTCTTTGGCACAAGTCTATAATATTCCATTTAGCTTCGGTATCGACCCTAGCGTTACACGCTCCGGTCTCATGTCACCGGCGCTTCAACTCTCACGTACAGAGAGTGTTACCGCTGTGACAATAGTGCGTTGCAAAATTTTTGTTCTTTACAATATTAAAGTACAGTTTTTTTTTAATGTTACTACCGCACATTGTTTTCTCCCGAAACGTAGAGGCAGTTGACATACATAAAGTGCAAAAGGACATCACCGGGTACAAATTTGTGGGCGGTGCAAGTACTTGTTCCCTGCAGAATTCGAACCCGCCGCCCTTAGCGCCCTAGCTTAACACATATTTTCGTGTTATCATAATCACAGTACCTAGTTAAAATCAGCAATATTATGCTAATATTTTAATTTGGTGACCGTGCTGTGGTGGTGTAAGAATATTCACTACCCCATATCTTCCCGTGGCTGTCGTAAAAGGCGATTAAGGGAAACTGAGACAGGAGAGGAGCAGCAGAATTTTTCTGATAACAACAAAATAATAATAAAAAACTGCAGTTGCCAACCCAATCGCTAAGCGTGGCAACTATGGCAATATATCCTAAATGAGGAGAGTTACAAATAAACTGTTCCCAGTCCCAGGCGGCCCCGCTCTTCCGGGCTACAATGGTGACCATAGTAACGGCGGGGTAGGGGGTATCGGAGAATTCCCGGTGGAGGTTCAGTTGCCACCTAAGACGACTTGACCTGGTAACATTTAACGAACGCACCTTAAGGACTGACGAGACTTTACTGAAAAGTAGGGTTGCGTACCTTATACTCAGAATCACCAAACGGTACTCGTTGAAAATAATACAGGTTTCGCACAGGTTGTAACAGCCCCATAAGGAGGTGGAAAAAATGTATGAGGATATCTCTAGAGCCATGAATTCCACTTAAAATCGCTATACGGTGTTCATGGGAGACTTCAAAGCAAAAATAGGCATAAGAGAGAACGGTGCGCTCAAGGTAGAGAAATATAGGGATAGAACCCTTGTTCTATCCCTATCTCAGAGGGGCCAGGAGCTGGTAGATTTTATGGAAAAAGAGGGACTCTTTTTGATGAACTCTTTCTTCCAGAAGCGGCCCCACAGACAGTGGTCGAGCCCTGACGATTTGATAAAAAATGAGATTGCTTTCATTATAACAAATAGACGGCAACTGTTCAGTGATGTCTCAGTGATTGCGAGAGTGTTAACTGCCAACGTTTACCGATTGGTGAGAAGCACACTGAACACAATAAAGCACCATATAGCTGCTATTTTACGCTGGTATTTTGTGAGAGTGTGTGAGAGTGTGAGCTGACCTATGCGTGCTACAACTGTAATATAGCTGCAGCGTGGCTCTACGTATGGCACTTCCGTAGTTAATTTTGATTTTGATTGAAAAGGTTAAATAAATATTTTCCTGGTTTTTACTAAAAAAAATATTTTAATTCTATATAAACTTTCCCTATTGTACCCACTTATAAGATTAATCCAAATATTTAAAATATTTGTTTGTATCGTGTAAATACATCATAAGAAAAAAAAACGAACCCATGTAGACGGATTTTGGTCGGACAGACAAACACTGTTATTCAAGTGTAAATTAAGAAAAAAAATGGAATCTTCATCTGACTTACCTTTTCGTTAGAGCAATGTTTGATGCTTACCCAATGTACTTGTATACATCTGTATAAACTTTATATGCACTTGTCTTGTGTTAAAAACAATTTTTATAAATGACGAATTAACTTTCATTTTATCTATCTATTTTATATATATATATATATTTTACTATTCTATTTAATCCCCTTAAGGGAAGAACGTTAAATATTTTCTGAGTTGGTTTACACAAAAGAAAGCTACAGCTTTTTCATATAATCGGCTTTAGCGGTTCAGCTATGATGCTTGTTTGTTACAATGGTTTGTTATGATGTCCGAAACATACCGAAAAATGTCGTCATTATTTTTAATTAAAGCGCTAACTACCAAGTACCATTGTTCTGACAAAAATAAGGTAAATCTTAAACAAACTACAACTCTATATATTAGATAGGATTATTACAGACAATCTTGGAACTTTTTTATTAAAAGATAAAACATCTTTTTATTTACCTTCAAAAATTATTGACTTCATACAAACTATACAAACAGACATACCTTATTTAAAACCCCCTTAGGGGAAGGATGTTTAATCTTTTTAAGTAGCTTAAACATAATTTAAAATTAAAAATTTTGAACAGACGACTACAATATAAGCGACTTCAATATAGGTTATTTAAGAATAACTAAATAACCATTGGTCTGACCTTGCTCAAATTTATATGGGACCACACGAGAACTATCAGCTTTCATATAAAAAAAGAATTATCGAAATCGGTTCGCCCAATATTAAGTTATGAGGTACACATAAAAAAAACATACAGTCGAATTGAGTACCGTCTCCTTATGGGAAGTCGACAGAAAAAAGATTATTTTCTTCTGTTTCAGCTTGCCGTCAGATTAATCAGTCAATGAGGAGATTTATATACCTTATCTTTTAATTGCACCTCCAAGTAACTTTCTTGATCTTAGCTATGTCTAATATAATAGGGTATTACACCCATTTTCAAATTGTGTTTTCAATAAATCCTAGAGTGATAATGAATCACTATAATTATATATATATATATATATATATATATATATATATATATATATATATATATATATATATATATACATATATATAATATATTTTTTAAACGCGACTAGTGCCATAAAAATTACTTTTAATTTATCGTTTTAAATTTCCGTGTGAAAACGCTAGCCCCCATGCTGTTAAGCTTGTGACGAAACTGTCCAAGGATTATGCCGATTTTGCAAAGGAATAACATATTTTTGGACGTTTAATATTGAGTTATCATCTTTATCATTGGTATGTCGTGCCTGAATGCAAAAATCGATCCATAAAAACGCCGGGGAAGTTATGGATTATATGCCAACTGATTTAAATATGAGAAATACTTGTCTTGCAAGAAGAGACCCGAAGTCATTGTCAACAAAAACTAGACTATACTACTGTGAAGATCATTTTGATGTAAGTATGACTTATATTTAACTATCGTTCATATAAAACAAAACATCATGAGGTAATAAGTATTACAAGACAAATTTTGTAATAGATTACGTTATCTTAGATATTATAAGTAATGATTGTAGTCATATATAACAATATATTATCAAAATACACTTTGAACTTGTATTGTGTTATTGTAAAAAAAGTAGTACTAGTAGGTAGGTACTTTAAATTGATGTTTTAACATTCCTCAATTCAGCAGAACAAAAATCGGGATTGCATGCAAAAAAAATTGCCACCGTCAATGTATTTATCTTGGGTAGATTAGTACTTTCTACTTTTACGAATCCGTCTTTTCAATGCAATTTCAATGAAATGCAGAATAAAAGTAAACAATTTTGATAGTCACTTGAACAATTTCGAAATAACACACAGAACATTATCTAGTTTACTTAACCAGTTACATCACGACGGAATCTAATACGAGGGGCACACTGAAATAATCGGGAATAAGAAAAACCACATACACGGTGTAGCTAAATTCTATTTTCTTATTTTTTGAAGTATTCTCCGTTCAACATAATGTAATTTTCAATTCGTGCAAACCAATCATTAAAACAGTAATTCCAGTCCGAAGTTGATGTTGAAAAAATTGTACGCTTCCACAGCTGATTCGGGGTCTTCAAACCGTTGACCGCGTAATAAATCTTCCATTCTAGGGAATGTAAAGAAATAGTTTGAGATTAGGTCAGGAATGTACGGAGGATAACTCATCAGCTCAACGTTTTGCTGCTTCATAAACTCAATTGTCTTCCGAGGCGTATGGGAGCTTGCACTATCGTGATGTAAGATAATGCGACGTTTCGGGTTATTTTTTCGGAGTTCGGCTATCATTTCTGGCAAACAAACCGTGATATACCACTCAGCGGTAACCGTTCTGCGTTTCTGTAAAGAAAATTAGCAACATGCCCCTTTTTCGAGCCAATCGTAGCGACCATTTTCTTTGACGCGCTGCGGGAGCAAACCACTTTCGTTGGTTTGACCTCGTCTTCGAAGAACCAAACTGCTGACTGATGTTTTCTTTCAGGTTCATATGAATAAATCCATGATTCATCACCTGAGACGATATTATTACTCCATTGAATAGTTGCAGAGTATTCCGGCATCAATCTACACGAGCTGCATTTTGCCCTTCGGACAAATTGTGGGAAACCCAGTGGGAAACTAGCTTTCTTACACACAGCTCATTATGTAATATCGACTGAATTGCAGTCACTCCGATACTGATAACAGCTCGAATCTGCTCATATGTCACATGACGGTCACCTAATATAATAGTTCGCACAGCTGCGATATTTTCAGGCGTGACCGCTGTTCTTGGTCCTGCAGAAGAAACAGTGCTGAGTGACACATGACCGCGTCGGAACTCGGCATAACAGTGGTATGTTGTCGTTTGACTCGCTGCTTCAACATCATAAATCGAAACAAGTTCGCTGAGACATTTATCTTGTGGCCTCTGGTACTCAATTAATCTGTTTTTCAGAAATGATGGTCCCAAAAACCATAACTCATTACCGACTAATGAACTGGGTAGTATTCCCCTAGAAGCACAATCAGCTGGGTTCTCTTTGGTTGGCACATGAAACCATTGCAAATTGAAAGCGCCAAAAATTTCCGAAGTCCTGTTGGCTACAAACATTTTTCACCTGCAAGGTGACTGTTAAGCCACGATAACACCACTGTAGAATCAGTTCATGCAAAGATCTTTTCCTTTGAAATATTTAAAATCTCAGCTGTCTCTATCAAAAACTTTGCTAAAAGTATAACACCAGATTGCTCCGATCGAGGAATTCTAATTTGTTTGATGAGAGCTACTCTCGTTTAAGCCACTAAAAACGACAGATGAATTTTGCCTGAGATATCAATTGTTCTTAAGTAAACGACGGCTGAGTACGCTGCTTTAGTGGCGTCTCTAAAATCGTACAATTCAAGGTCATCAGATGAACTAGTACCAAGCCAACGAGCTACCTGAACTTTGGTGAGAAATGACAACTCTTCGCGGTAAGTACTCCACTCTGTTATTAATTCGGTAGTTAATTCCTCATCCCAACATACACCTACAAGCCATAATTTTTTATGAACATGTTTGCTAATACAAATAATAACAAACGAGCTATATTTGATATTTCTGGTTTTTTCGTTACAGGTGCGGTGATGACCTCCGTGGCGGTTCCAGGTAAGTAACAAAATTTTTAAAGTACTATCTAGCTTAATTTCCATATTCTTATTATATATTTCCTTTTCCTTAACTCCTATATATCCCCATTGTCCTTATTGTCAGTGTTCTCATTTTTAATTTTTGTTTGACCTGTTTGCTGTATTACTTCATTTTTCTTGAATATTTCATTGAACTTATTCTATCCTATAGTTGCTGATTGTTACTGTTACACTTCTGCAATGCAAATGCTCCTTTTTCTAATAATGCTACTACTTACTATCATTAAAACGTCCATATAAATATAATTTAAAACTCTATCTGCTGCAAGGGGGTACTTATGTCCGTATTCGTCGTATGCAACTCGATGTACTGATCTAACTCCTTGATATGGCGCGGAAGCCGTTACAAAGGTCACCGTTACCAACTCATAATCTCTAAGTGGCTTTTAGGGCTATCTCGCCAAAGTATCTTCTGGAAAACAGCATCTTCATCCGCTATTCTGACTTGGCGGTACATTTTGATTATGTCCGCCATAATACCGATAGTGTATACTCTCCATCTAAGAATTGTGTGTCTTAAGTCTGCTTGCAGCGTTGGCCCAACCATCAAAGTATCATTGAGTGAAACTCCCTTTTTATTTTTCTCAAAGGCGAGAAAACTACTCGAACCTTCGTGGTGGTACTCGAACTTTTCGTTTCTTATCACCGCGTGATGTGGTAAGTAAACAGCTTCCTCTTTTTTAATATCCTCTTACTTTACAGGTCTCATGTGTCCTAATTGTAAGTATTCATTAATTACCTCTATATATTTTCTTTATTAATTTATGTTCTTATTTAATATTTTTTCTAATGATATGAATCTTGTTTCATATCGAAGTGGTAAACGTACAATGTATCTGCCTGTATCATCCCTCTTAGTAGTTTTAATATAAAATTCTTCACATTTTTGCTCTTCTGGAATAAGTATTTTCTTTGTTCTAACTTGTTCTTCTATGTCCCAGAATTTCTTTAGAATGTTGTCTTCATTGAACTGTGTACAGTGAACTCTTATATTTCTTGTGTGGTATTTTGAACTCTTATTACTTGAACTGACCAACTGACTGGAAAGGATCCACCCTAAAGTGATGTTATGCGTTATGAAAGTACCAGACGGACTCTTTACTATGCCTTATTTTATAATGCAGCAGTAGGCATCTGCGCCCAAAAGAATGTCTATTTTATTGGGTGTTTTGAAATAAGGATTTGCTAAATACAGACCGTTTATATCAACACAATCCAATGAACTGATATTCACACTTCTCTCAGGTAACTATGATGTAATCTTACTCAAGATGTAAGCATTTATTTGAAGTTGAAAATCAAGATCAACCGTGAACTTAATAATTAGATTTACAATATAATTAGCAATGGTTGACTTATTGTATTCTAAACCTGAAACGTGACCTTGGACTAGAATTTTCTTAAGCCTAAGAAATTGGATAGTGGCGTCTGTTATAAAACATGCCTGTAATCCTTGATCAAGTAGGGCTCTAACTGTTTGAAATTCACCCCTCTTGGACTCGGCTTTTATTAACGCAGTGGCTAATAAAACCTGTTTACGTTTTAAACGTTTGCCCGTAGATAGTAGCAAGCAACTATCTGATTCTCAGTAAATGGAGCACCGGTGTTATCGATAGCGGAATTTACTGCAGAATCTTGGCATTTATTCTCTGCATTAGGTTCTCTATTAGGTTGCAGCAAGGAATGGTAACGTTTTTGCAAACTCTACAGACAGTCTGCTTTTTACAGTCGTATAATGTATGATTGCAGCTTGAACAATTGAAACATCTGTTTTCTATAGACTATTTTGCAAATTGTTTACAGAAACAAGGCCTGTGAAGTTCTGAGCGAAATTCGCAACGAATATTCGACGACTTTGTGGCCAGCATTGCTTTCGAACTAAGAACGTGAGAACTATTATTGATCTGGTGAGCCACAGTCTTCCTCGGCTCTATACATTCTATTGCGCGGAAAAGACTTTTAATAAATATCCTAAACTGCTCAAAGGTGGTTAACTCATTGCTATAGTCATTAGAAACGGTTAAATCGCGTTTTATTATCAAATTTGAACGTTACAATAAATGCAATTGCAAATGCAATGCAAATAAATGCATTGAAAAATTTGACATCAATGTTCAAATTTTTCAATGCATTTAAACAGTCGCTTGTGGTATCTAGCAGCTTCTTTGATGAGTTAGCTGATTCCACATGTAAGCGTTTATGGCCGAACAATATTTTTAAAATACAACTGGTTAGGTACTTTTTATTTGTATAGGGCGTTTCTAGCTGAGACCAACATTCGCTGTAGTTCGGCATCTGTGATTGGTGTGTTCCTAATCAACTGTTCGGCTTCATCAGTGAGTGGCTTTTAGGATAGTGCAGCTTTTGCACATTATTGAAAGATGCATTTTTGTGTACTAGTAAAATAAAAACATAGTGAAAAGTAGTCCATTCACTCTACTTGCCAGAAAAAGTAGAAATTGTTATCTTGGAAAACTTTACAAATGAATTAGATTGCTTATAAGATTTAGAAGACTTGTTAATAGACCCACCATCTTGTGGTAACTGTTCTCTAACACTATTTAACGTGAATTCATTAATCATTTACATGATATGTAAGTATCTTCTGTTGTGTCATGTATATCTTCAACCTTTTGACCTATGTCTTCTTAGTTAAACCGACCATAAAGTTGAGATTTAGTATTTTTAAACGTAGACCAATCATTTTCTAATAATGCAAGCCATGTTTGTATATATTCTATTGTAATTCTATCCTTTGGACACTTTAAAATTAGTAAAGGCCTTTTGTATTACTTGTTGAAGGTATTTTAATATATTAATTTGTCCTTTCATCGTAAACCACAAACAAAACAATGGTAAAAATATGCGTAGAATTGATTAATAAATCTCAAAAAAAAAAAGTATAATTTAATTATTTACGTAAAGTTAAATTTATCAATCTGAACGTAAACACAATATTAAGTTAGTAACAGAAAAACCTAAATTGAAACGTAAAACTTAATAAGTTTCTTTACTAAACAAATATATGCGAATTTTCCTTTTGTCTCAAAAGCAGAGATTGAACTGGCGATGTACTACTGATAACACTCTTTGTGGTGTTACGTTAAGCTAACATTCCCAACGCAGCTGAGCTTGTTCACCTTGCTGGACAAAGCTGTTGCTGCCTCTGCGGTGTGCCCAGTACTCTTGGCGCAGCGATCCACCGCGAGTGCAACCGGGTGCGGGCCCAAAGTTGGCACCGCTTACTAACAAAAAGTTCAGACTATTCCGGGTCTCATATCCAGGGTCAATGGACCAATGTTTACTAGCTACACTAGTTGTTCTATTATACTACTGATACACTAGAGGGGTTGATGTTTTTTTTTCTGAAAGTGTATGCTGTTGGCCCTGCGGCCCTGACAGTTTCATCAAATTAGGCTCGTAAGCGAGGACCGACGAGCTATTGAGTGCAACGACTCTGCCGGCTGTAAGGCCCCGTATCACGTGTGTTGAACCTCAGTTCAATACCCGTACCTCCTTCTGAGAGGCCCTTGAATCGCATCGAGCCCACCTTCCTAGCTAGAGGAGCCTCACTCCGAAAGCAGGGGTCGGAGTGGAAAGTTGCACTTAATAGCTCGTAGGTCCTCCGTTACAAGCCTGATTTGATGAAGCTGTCAAGGCCGCAAGGTCAACAGCGTACACTTAAAAAAAAAAAACACGGGCCCCGACATTCGACAAAAAATGAGATTGACTTCATTATGACGACCAGAGCACAAATTTTCAGTGATGTCTCAGTGATCGCGAGGGTGAAAACTAACCTAAACGTTAAGTTGGAGAGGTCTTGTTTAATGAAGTCAACGCTCCGTCCCTCTCTCGCTCTAGAGCCAGAGTCCCGAAACCTTTCAGCTCGAGTTACAAAATCGTTTTCGGTGTCTGGAAGACTGCAATGAAGTCGACGATATGAATGATAAGCTCGTGGAAACTGTCCATGCGGTAGAAACAAAGTTCTGCAAGATCCGCCGCAGAAGAACACATAGAATGTCCGTTCACACTCTTAATCTCATGGCTGTTAGACGGGAAATGAAGCTGCAGTCTTTAATAGATTTGAAAGCATACTGGCAACTGAACAAACAGATCTCCAAGTGCACGCGGCGTGTACGGGGTGTGTCTGTGACCTCGCGTTCGCCGGCGAATGCGGTGTACCCTAGTGTTCTGTGCAAGAGTAGTGTCTGAGTGTGCCTGTGTTAATGTTAACCAAATGGGCTCCACTCTTGTGGAGGGGGGGGGGGGGGGGGAGGATTGATGGTAAATAAATCAATGGTGTTATTACACACTGGGTAACACAACCATAGTGCAATCTGTTTCTATGTTAACGCCATCAATCGAAGTAGAACTAAAACTGTTTTTAAATATGTTTTCTTTTTAAAAAAAATATGGTTTCTTTATTAACAGATGGTAAAGATAAGGTCGGACGTCCACCGTGAACTTAACTATATCGACGGTGGAAAGGAAAAACCCTTGAAGCGACGATTTTGAAATTGTACAGTAAAGCCGATCAAAGTTTTAATTATCCGAAAAAAAATTATAAAAAATTAAAATTTGAAGTTAGAGCGACAGGATAAAAAACAGTTTCTTTATTTTTTATTTACTGTCCACTATTAAACTTCGAAAAATATGCTAGCATGATGAAAGGATTTATGTGTCGCTTAATTATTTTTTGGCAAATATAGCGGAAGGAAAAACACATTAAATGCCAATTCAGTACTTTGACAAACGCTAGGAAAATCACATGAAGTGACAAGCTATGCATGATATAACTAGGAGGAAAAACAACTTAAGCGTATCGAGCATAAGATACATGGTTGTGGAAAAACGAATTAACTAACAAAACCTTAATATGCTAAGTAGAGGAAAAACACGATATGCACTAGCTATGTAATAATTCAATGTTGTATTTTTAACCCAAGTCCCTACTTTGTTTCCCAAGGATACCAAAAAAAAAGGAATATAGAGATAAAACAGTGCCTTTTATTGTTTTAAACGCTTACTGGTACAACATTTTACACTGAAAAACCCCATTCCAATGGGAAAACAAACATGAAATGAAGTGTAAGTACATTACTATCTTCATGAGTGATCAAACAATATTATAAACAAGGAACACAGCGTACCGCTTCTGTATTGCAAACATACATTGATCTTATAAACCTACTTCTGTATTGCAAACATACATTGATCTTATAAACCTAACTTTCACTATTAGAGACTTTAACAGCCATAAATTCTGTATCAAAATATTTCAAATTACTACCTATTTCAGTCTTGTCTCAGTCAACGTTGCTAGCACTAAGTATACCTAAGTAAAATTGTGAAAACAAAACAATTAGGCATTTGTTTCCGTATTGCAAACGTACTTTGAACTTTTAAACCCAACTTTCAAAAATAGAGATTTTAACAAATATAAATTCTGTATCAAAATATTTCTAATCACTATTAGGCACCTATTTCAGTTTAATGACTTAATCAAAATTGTTAGCACTATAAGTAAAATCTAAAAAACAAGCATAATTAAATGATTAATAGGAACATTAAAATCACATACTCATACTATCAAATTTAAGGTTCGATGTTGCTTCTTGTACTATAAATCAATAGCATCCTCAATATCTGTTTCTGCTAACGTATCAATACCAACGACGTGAGGTATAATAACACATTCGTTGTGAAACAGTCTTGGTATGGCAAAACTCTCACAAAGTTTTATCAAATATTCATATTAACAGTAACTGGGTAAAGAGTTCTCGTTAAACTGTTTCACAATTTGTGAAGTTGGAGCTTTGTTTATAGATATAATTTCTTCTTCAGCATCAGGTAACATAAAGTATTTAACTGCCGTCACGTTGAGATTTGAATTTTATGAACGGCGGCCAGTACAATTCTATTTTTGTTTTGACCAGGGCAGGAATCCGAATACAGTATTAGATGTTTTACTGTGCCACATTCTTCCATCATTTGTATGTATTTTTGGATAATAGAACTTATTTCATTGCCTCCTCTCTTACCATCAGATTCTTCCCATATGTAACAGAAACCGTCTCTTGTACCATTTTCATAAAAGCAAACACTGTACATGGCATATTTTCGTAAATAGTACAAGAGCATACTCTCACCATGTGGAGTATTTAAAACCTTTTGCAGGTCGAATGACACACATACCACATCATTGCGCTTTTGGGCGAGTTCTCGATGTTGACTGTACCTCTCTTTACTGTTTTTTTTTTCTTCTAGATGTTCCTCTTTCTGCGTTTTACTCTCTTCAGTATTTAAAGCATCAAATTTCATACATTTTATGCATTAATCCTTTTTGGGAACGCGAAATCCGATATTAAATTCACTCTTGAAAATATTTAAAAAGACTTTCTCACTGACCACATCGACACATTCTAAAGTTTTCTGATCCTTGTAAATGCGATATAAATTTTTTTGGTTTTTAAATTCAACGAGTAAGTAAAGTTCCTTGAAGGTCCCTAATTCGTATCGGTCCGGAAAAATCGCTGATGGTAATCGATTCCACAAGGAAGACGTCCGAGGAAGAAAACTTCTTCTAAATCGCACAGTGGTGGACCGCCAATCATCCAGATAGTGTGGATGGTATCGGGAGTTCTGCCGCGATGTGCGTTTGTGAAATTTGGCGGCTGGGATTAATTCGAACAATTCCTCAGAGCACTCCCCGTGGTAGATGCGAAAGAAAATGCAAAGGGATGCAGCATCTCTTCGCAGTGCCAATGAATCGAGCCGATCGGAAAGGACTCGGTCGTCGACGATTCGGGCCGCTCTGCGCTGGATGTGGTCAAGTGAAAGGAGCTGGCACTGGGGAGCCCCTGCCCAGAGATGGGAACAGTATTTTCTACGTGGTAGAGCCATGCTGCAGCTATATTATGGTTGTAGCACGAATGGGTCGGCTCGACCGGGGAAGGACCACGCTCTCACAGAAAACCAGCGTAAAATAGCAGCTTAACGCTCCTGTGTTTCGTATGGTGAGTGTAGAGAACCGGACACCCTTTTTACTGACAAAGAGGCATTCCATCTTAGTCCTCACGGTGACAACGCATCTACATCTTGAGTCTTTATTGAGGATAGATGTAGATGTCTATGGGTCACAGTAAGCACTTACCATCAGGTGGACTGTGTGCTCGTTTGTCACCCGATCCTATAAAAAAAAGTATTCCATGTGAGGCCGAACCTGCGCCTTGTAAAGTTCCCCGCTCTGCTGAGCACACCAAGCTTTTTAGAGGCCGATTTTGGCCTTCTTTTCCAAGTGACCACGAAACTGCACGTCACTCCATATGTCGACTCCGAGGATTCCGATACTGGCTGAGGTAAGAAGGGGAGTGCCTTGAAACTGATAACACGAAAATTTACGTATTTACAGGTACTTATTTACTAAAACACGCATTCTCTGTAACTGCTGTTCGCGATGCGACGAAACGTGCTGTGCCTCGACGGCAGTTCACCGATGAATGAAGCGCCACGTTTTTTTTTTTTTTTTGCGCCCGAAGCAATTGGAAAAGGGCTACCCCGAAGGGAGGCAGAAAATGCATTACGCATACCACGATGGCCGGTCCATCGTGGTATACCCTCTAAAAACTGCCTTTGGGGACTGGCAACCAGCTGTTGAAAGCTTCACATGCCGTATCGTAAAGCGACCCTCTTTTGGGAAAAGAGGGCACAGGCGGCTATAAGCCGCTGAGGGAGTGCCTACGAAGGCAAATTAATTATGAATAACTTAATTAGAGTTGGCCTGAGCCGCCAGGAGGCAGTTCAGGTCGTTTGAAAGTTTATTAGGCGGGTCCGAGAGGGAGTTCCTCGGCCTGCGGACGCTATAGCGGGAGGGGAGTGGGGCTGCATAATTAGCAGCCTCACGAATAAAATGATTGGAATGCGACTCTGAGGCTTTGAAGAAGTTCTCAGAGAGTTTTTTAAGGAATTGTTGAATTGTAGGGAGCTCTAGGTCCCGATGAAGGTCGGCATTGCGGACGTACCAAGGTGCGTTCGCAGCTCGACGACAGAAAAGGTTTTGAACTACTTGGAGTTCATTAATAATTTTAGGGTTAGAGTGGGCGAAAATGGGGCCCGCGTAGGACATGACTGGTCGTATACAGACCTTATAAAGGGTACGCTTGTTTCTGAGGGACATTTTACTGTGTCGGCCCAACATACTGTTGAGCCAATTCAGGTAAAAACGTGCGTGACGGGTTACTCTTTTGACGTGGGGCCTGAAAGTTAGCCCTGTGTCTAGAGTGACACCTAAATATTTGGCAGACGTATGCCAGGGGACAGGGGTCCCTAGCATACGTATTGGTGGAGTGTTTTTGAGACGGCGTCGTTTATAATCGAAGTGAACGGCGGAGCTCTTCTCCGGGTTCACATCGATGCGCCATTTTTTGAACCAAGCTCCTAGGTCATCAACTGACTTTTGGACCTTGTTCCGTATGAAAGGTAGCGAGATACCTTTGCAGTAGAGAGCAGTGTCGTCTGCGAAGAGGGAGAGCTGAACACCTTTCGGCGGAATGGGAATGTCGTTGGTGAACAGTATGTACAGCAGAGGAGCAAGAACTGAGCCCTGAGGGACACCAGCTTTGATGGGGCGCTGTGAAGATAGCGTGCCTTCGTGTCTAAAACGAAAGGTACGATGATTAAGATAAGAGGCCACGAGACGTACTAGACGATCGGGGAGACCTATTTTGTATAGTTTGTAGATAAGGCCTGTATGCCAGACTCTATCGAAGGCTTTGGCGATGTCGAAAAAGACCGCGATAGTCTTATGACGACGGGGATAAAAACCGCTGAGGATATATTCCACAATACGGTGAACTTGTTGGGGGCAGGAGTGTTTCGCTCGGAAACCGAATTGATGGGGAATGATAAGAGGGTCACCGTCTGTGGGAAACAGATGGCGCCTCATGCGATTTTGAATGACTCTTTCAAAGAGCTTGCCCATGGCCTTGAGGAGGCTAATGGGACGATGACTGGAGGGGAGATTAAGAGGCTTGCCTGGCTTGGGAATACCAATCACAGTTGCCTCTTTCCACGTAGTGGGAAAGTAACTAAGGTTGAAGCAGGCATTGAAGATAATAGATAAAAGGGTTAGCACCTGCTCAGGAAAGTGTTTTAGGGCTTGGTTGGAGATGCCATCCGCGCCCGGAGCCTTTTTAGGCTTAAGTCCTTTGATGAGGGATGAAAGCTCATCATTGGACACAGAGATAGGTTCGGAGGCTGTAGGGGGCGAGTTCCGGCGGCGGACCTCATCCTCCACTGCCTGGACGTGTGAGGGGTCTACGGGTTGAGAGCTAGGAGAGCATTGAGCGGCAATGCTGTCTGCAAAGCACTCAGCCTTTTCCTCGTCCTCGAAGGCTACCGTACCGTCGGGACGGGAGAGAGGGGGAGTGTGGAAGATAGCGTCTATGCGGAGGGCTCTTGCCATCTGATAGTACGCTGTATGAGAGGGAGAGATATTCTCCATGAGCTTACTCTTTTCGAGGTCTCGAAATTCAGAGAGGCGGAAACGGAGTTCTCGTTGAAGACGATTGGCCGTGCGCCTATATTCGGGCGTGGGATATTTTGCTGCTCTCCGGAAAGCAGCTTTTTTGGCTTTTAATAGGTTGCTAATATGCAGGGGAAGCCCACTATTATTAGCAACCGGGACGACCCTTTCATTCTCCTTAAGGGAGGTTTTAATAAGGGTGGAGAGTGAATCGACCGCGGTGTCGATTTTTTCAGGACTGTCTAAGTCCGAAGATAGGGAGATGGGGGAGTCCTGTGAGTCCAGAGCTTTCGCTAGGGACTCCTTGAAGCCCTTCCAATTTGTGAAGGTTTTAGTAGAGGGTGTTGGGAGTGGTGGCTGATGGCCAAGAATGAGAGAGACCGGTCGGTGGTCGGATCCTAGATCGTCTAGTGTCTCGATTGCCCTAAGGTTGAGAGAAACTCCTTTGAGTAACGCAAAATCTAGTACATCGGGGGCATAGTCGGTGTTATCGGGAAAGTGAGTAACACCGAGAGGACTGTGGACGGTAATATCAAGAGACTGCGTGATATCGAGCAGTAACTTGCCACTACGGGTGGTAGTACGGCATGTCCATTCAGTATGCTTGGAGTTAAAATCTCCAAACATAATGACTGAATTGCCTAGAGATAAGATAGCCTCAAAATCTTTTTTGAGGGGAAGGGTTTTAGAAGGGATGTAACAGGAGGCTATGAAGATGGACTGATGTCCAGTCATAGCTAGCCTGCATACCGTGGCTTCCATGTTGGAAAGTTGCGGAGTAGAAATGGGAGAACAGTGGAGTGTCTTCTTGTAATAAATGGCCGTACCGCCGCCTCGGCGGTCGGGTCTATCATTACGAAGAAGAGAGAAGTTTTTGATGGAAAGGCCTTTAGTGTCCTTAGTATTGAGATTAGTTTCCTGTAGGAGGAGGAAATCGGTTTCACGATTTTGAAGAAAGAGCTTAAGCTCTGGGAGGTTATTTCGCAAACCGCGAATGTTAAAGGATACAAGCGATAAACCCTTAGGTTTGATACGACCGTGGGATTTTGGTAGAGCAAACTGCTCTGTCATTGTGAGTTAAGTTAATTAAGTTAACTTAACTTACAATGAGCACAAAAGATTATGATGCTCTGCAAGAGCGAGGAGACGGTCCTGAGGGGACCTCGCAGCGCGCAATTTGCGTGCTAACACAGCGATTTCCTCAACGTTGATGTTCCTAATTGCGGAATACACCGTTTTTAGGTCATCAGCCATTGAGGGCTGTGATTGTTGTGGTTGAGGGGCGGAGGATGTCCGCGGTGGTACTGCCTTTTTGGGGCCCCAGGGAAAAACTGGAGGCTGCATAGGCTGAGAGAAGCCCGGAGGGGGCCGAATAGTGCCCTGAGGGGGCCTAGGAGGACCCTGAGAGGGTCGAGAGAAGCCCTGGGTGGGCTGAGAAAGGCCCTGACGGGGCATCCGTTGGTAAAGAGCCGGGAATGAGCGGTCATTGACCGGCGGTGGAGCTTGCCTACTGGGGCGAGGATGAGGTGCGCAAGGGCAGCCTCTGTAGTTAGCCGGGTGGCCCGTTTGTTTACACAGGACACACGCGGGTGGGGATTCGGCGTCTTTGGGCCGAGGACACTCTTTAGTGTTGTGGGGTTCAAGGCACTTAACGCACCTGGGTGGGGCGGAGCAGTTGGCCGCCGCATGACCATACAGCTGGCAGCGGTGGCACTGCGCCGGGAACCCGCGCCTATGTGGAGGCTCAACCCTCACTCTCGACAGGCCGCACACTGTGCGTACCTGCCGGAAGATGGCTTTCGCCTCCGGCACGTTGGTTAAAATTACTAGGGCAAGAGAGAACCTCTGGCCTGTTCTACTGTGCATTTTGTGCACGGCTTCTACGGGGAAACCTTGGGACTTAAGGTCCTCAAGGATTTCTTCGTTTGAAAATTCGAAGGGGACGCCGCGGATGACGGCCCTGACTTTGCGCTCTTCCGGAAGAGCGTATGTATGATAAGAAACTCGTTCGGCTGTGAATAGCCTGGTGAGTCGCCGGAAGTCGTCGATTGATTGGGGGATGATCTTAATAGCCTCCCCGAGGTTGATGGCGTGGTCATATTTTATGCCTGCGTTGTAGCAGGATTTGGAGAGTTCTGTGAATTTAGCCTTGTCTCTTAGGAAGACAGGGGGCGGGACTTGCTTCTTGGCAAGGACTGGAGCACAGCGAGAGGCTGGCTTGATCGGAGCGGGAATGTCTAGTGACATAAGTGGGGCTGAGGCAGCGGCGGGGGCTGCGGGGGCAGAGGCGGCAGCGGGAGCTGCGGAGGTTGAAGGAGCGGCAGGGGCCGCTGAGACAGGGAGGGTGCGGTTTTTAGCGGCGCGTTTACCGTTGCGCTTGGAGTTCACCGTGGTGAACGAAGAATCCCCGGTTCCGTCGGAGTCACAGGACTCCGATGAGCCGGTGCCAGAATTGGTGGCGGGCCTCTTCCGGGAGGCCGATGCAGAGGACTCGGAGCATGCGTACTCCATTTCTAATGGGGCGAAAGAGTTCTTTGTCTCTAGGTAGGCCGCAAGTACGGGCGGCGGTTGGAGTGCCTGACGGGCAGGGGGAGTAACATGGGCGGCGATGGCGGCAAGGGCCGTCTCATCGAGGTTTAGGCCCAGACCAAGAGTTTGGTTTAGGGCGGCGACGAGGGACTTAATTTGGGTAATTGTGGACATGTTGAGGGCAGTAGTTTTACGAAACGTATTTGATACGGAAGGGGCTAGTGGGTGCTGTTCTAAAAAGAACAGAGACGTTATGTACCTAAACAGTAAGGGCGGGATCACCGTTCTGAGAAGAACGGGACGTTCTTAATTCTAGGAGTAAGTGCCCCTGCTCTCAAAAGAGCAGGGCCTTGCTCTGAAAAGAGCAAGTAACTCCCTAGAAACAGTATATACACGTACACGTTATACAAATAAATAACGAAAACAAAATTAGAAATAGTTAACAAAAGAATTAACAATAAAAATAACAATAACAAGCAAGACCAACAGTCAAACCGCCCCGCCCGGAGACAGGGAGGTAATAACTGGAGTTAGCGTAAAATGACTCACCAAGGCGTCGACGCTGTAAGCGCGAGCAGGACAGCGGAGGCGCGAGAGCGAGAGAGCACTACCGTACGGGGACGGATGCGCGGACTACCTGGACACGACCGCTCGAGAGCGGTGCCACAGGCGGAATGATGGAAGCGCCACGTCACAATCATTTCCTAATATAGGTGACGTCACTTACACAAAAGAGACCGAAATTCATTGCTTGTAGCGACAAGACTTGTTTTGAGTAGTTAACTTAAATACACAATATCGTAAACAATGCTTACTTTAACCGACTATCGTCTTCATTTATGAAGTTAGCGAAATTAAATGAACCGACGTTTCGGGAATAAAAGACTATGTCGGTTAATTTGAATATTTATGTGGTTTTATGTGTGTGTTTACTTTTACCGACAACACTGCTTTTTAAAGCGATTGCCAAAACAACTGAAATCCATAATAATCTATAATAATAATGTGGGAAAAACACATTAACTCCATCATACAGATATAAAGTAAGCAAGGAAAAACGAATGTAGCGACTGAGCACCAACGGAATAGGAGTAAGCAAAAACACATGTAGTGTTTAAAATAACATTTCCTATGACGGAGAAAAACAATTTAAGTAACCTATAATATCCGAAACAAAAAAGGAAAAACACATTAAATAATAATCTAACTATGGAGTCGGTACTTCAAGCGGTAAATGGACCAAAATTGCTTTAATTCTTTGTCACTTCATTTAGCGTCTAAAAAAATTGAGCCTAAATGTGTCATTACTTTAAGCGACACCAAAGTGGTCGGATCACCACGAAACTAAGACCAATCGACGCAGAAAAATTCGCTGATTTCAAATATGTATATAACTCATTTTCAACCAAAGTGTCGCTTCAAGTGTTTTTCCTTTCCACCGTCGATATGAAAACTAGGCTCTGTGAACGAAGCTAAACTAAGCTAGAACATCGTTGCACGTCTGCCGAAAAATAAGCTAAAAGAAATAACACTATCCGAAAGGCGCCAGAGGGGTAAGTAGGGTAAGAGTGAGATGTGCTTAGCTTTGTTCGAATTTTTTCTGATTCGCCTACACACTACACTAGTTAGTTTGACTTAGTTTGGCTATTTAACCTTGCTTAGCTGGCAAAATTTGCGGTGTATGGCTCAGCTATGCGAGCGAAGATAAACCAAGTTAGTTTAGTTTGCGGTGGAAATTCGGTTTAACAGTTTCGGCATCTGGAAATAAGGTTTACAACGATTCATAGGTGTTTAGGCCAAATATTGGCATTTGACATTTGCATTCAACACGCGCGTCCTTCCGATTGAATTTAGAGGTCACCGTCGGCCCCGCTCCCGTGCGGGTCGCTCGGCAGAGGGCGCGAGCGCCGGACGCGTGTGCGAACTAGTGTATTGAACGCCGCGACATTGTCGACAAGAGTATTCTTTGCGATCATTAGTAGGTTGCGCGCGTTAGTAATTTACGTCAATTTTTATAGTGATTGCATGTTGAAGTGCATTTTGCTATATTTAATTTGCTTGTGTGACGTGGAACCATGCGCGCACGCCGAGTGGACAGACGGTCTAAAATTTGATGCTCGCATTCCATTTCGAGGGCGTGACCCAGTTAATTGTTTTTGGAAGTTACTGTTGAATTGTAACGTCGCGTTAAGTGCCTTTTTTGTGTGTTGACTATTTTCGTTAGTTTTACGTGTCAAGGTATTTTAATATCGTACGAAAAAATTTTAGCTTATCGTGTGGAACGCTGAACATTGAGACTCGAGAAGAGGCCGCGTTCGTTCCCGTGTTTGTAAATTTGTACTGCGTGAACCCGGAACATTGAATATTGAACTTTGAACGACGGTTTGTTACTTGTGTCGTGTGTCACTTGTTTTAATTTCGATTAACGTTCAGTTGGAAATAGTGAAAAGAAGGCAGTAGTTTTCAATTAGTGAACTACGACTGGAGGGAGCGCACATTTGGAGAGCAGCAGCGCCTGTGGATCTTCTCTCCCATTATATCGGACCGTCAGGTTACATGTATATACACTTTCGCACACAACTTTACATACACCTCGCTTATCACCTGACTGGTAGCGCTGGGCCGCTAGCGCCCATGCTTTGATAGGGCGACCGGATAGGGTCTATAGTTTGGAAAAGCGGCTCGACCAGGTCGCGGCCCGGGGGGCCGTAGTGGAGGAGGCTTACGCTGAGGTCGAGGCCTCGGAAGCGGAAAAGGGAGTCCTCGACTCCTGCCTCGCGGACTACGAGCAGTTCTTTTCGCTCACGGATGACTTGAGGCGGGGGCCAAGTACGCTAAGGAAGCGCGTGAAGCTCTGATGAGTGGCCTGCCCGAGTCCCCTCGGAAGCGGCCTACTCAGCCGAAGCTGTTGGGACGACTCCCAACTCTGGAACTGTCAAGGTTCTCCGGGGTCCTCTCCGACTGGATGACTTTAGTTGGGCTTTTTGACAGCCTAGTGGACGCCCGGAGGGACTTGACATGAAGCCAGAAGATGGCGTATCTCCTAGCCTCACTGGAGGGGGAGGCCCTGGGCGTCGTTGGCCATTTGAGATTGTCGGACGACGCCTACCAGACTGCCCGGGACCTCCTCGCCGGAAGATACGCCAACATCCGGCGAATCGCGAACGAATACGTTAGGCAGCTTCTAAACCTCTCGCTGCTTAGGGACCGGGCCAGACTACATCTGGACCTCGTGAATCCAGTCTTGGTGGCCTGTAATGCGTTGAGGCGGCTGGATTTACCGGTGGACGAATGGTCCTTTTTGTTGCTCCACATCGTGTTGTCCCGCCTGCCTCTCGACCTTCGGATAAATTTTGAGGAGAGGTACGGCGGGGATGGCGCCTCCTATATTCCGCCCTTCAGTGACCTGCTGCGGTTCTTGGAGGAACAGTGCCGGCAGATTGAGAACGCGGCGGGCACCGTTGACGACTTACGAGCCTTGCCCAGTGAGAGGCGGAATCCGCCGGGCAAGTCGTCGTCAAGACCGATCGGAGCTCCCGCGAGAGGGCGCCGCTCCCTATCATCTTACAAAGGCCTAGTGGCCAGGGAGGTGCCCCCCTGTTCCTATTGTCGTCACCGGTGACGTCGCGCCCGAAGTTATTAGGTAAGCCGGTTCCGGCTAGGCGAACTATCGCCAAGGAGCGCCGCTGGTGCTACTCGTGTTTAGAAAGGCACCTCCAGCGAGACTGCCCGCACCAGTGGCCCTGTCCGCATTGCCAGGGCAATCACCATGCAGTTTTATGCCTAGGGGCGTCAGCCACGCCCTCTGTCGGACGACGCTCGGTGCTCGCCTGCCAGCCACCGAGCCCCTAGGTTTGAAAGGGGTCCTTCCCCCGACCAGTCGGGGGTTTGTTCTCCCGGGGGCGGGGGTGTCGTCGCCCCCCCTCAGCGTGTGGAGAGGAACTTCACGGCCACTCAACATTCAGCTAGACCCTTCTCACCCCCGTTAGCTGAGTGGCCGCGGCTGGGGTACCGCCGTCCCCCCTTTGATGGAGGCAGTCCTAGCTAGCTGCCGCCGTAGTTCCCACACCAACTACTATTGAATATTTGGCTCTCGTTAAGACCGCTTCGAATGGACTGTCGTTTAGCTCCGTTGAACTGCGAGGTCGCGTGCAAAAGGAGGTGCTCGTCGAGGAGGCTACTATGGGCCCTAGCCCATTCGACCTTTGCCGGGGCAGCTAAGGGCGTGAACAATAGGTGATATGTTACTTAAGGGGACCTATATATAGTTTCTGGTCAAGAAAAAATCTTTCTGTATCTACTGAGTTGTCCTACACTATACTCGTGTATCCGAGAATGGAAACCACATATCTGTGGTATGCCATAAAAGTTGTTGTTTCATCAGTTACGTTCACTAGTCGCTATAATGCGTATGAGAAATCTGTTTTTACTTGTTATGAGTATCAGTGCTTGACCACAATCCTACGTGGTGGCTTACCACCGGGTGGGATTGTGGTCAATCACTTATGGTGATGCAGCCTCAGATAATAAATCGCACAGTCTTATCGTAATAATAACCTATTCACTGTTGCCTTGAAGATGCCCAGATTATTCACACAGAAAGATAGACGCCAGGAAATTACTTTAATTACTACTTTTACTGTACGCATTACAAAAGACGAAGCAAACCTTTTGGGTTTAATGAGTGGAATATTGACAACAAACGGATGAAGACCTGCTGATTACATTTTTGTCCGATGGTGAAAATTAGAGCGAGGAATTAAAGCGTGTAATTCCTGCGCACACTCACTGAAATTCATCCTATAGAATACCGAGAGACTAGGTACTCTGCGCCTGTGCCTGAGGCTGACAAGATTGGTTTCAACCAAATCAATGTCACCAATGAGCCTCTTAGCTCGTCTCTTCACTAAGTCCAACGCCGCGATGTGGCATTTTGCAGCACCAGCCCATATGTGACAGCAGTACTCCAACCACGACCGGACATGCGCATCGCCTAATTAAGGGATAAGCCGTACACTGAAAACTTGCTCAATAGACGAGCGTGCCAAACCCTGTCAAAAGCCTTCAAAACATTGAGGTAAACAGCAAGTGCTTCACCACTGTTCTCAAGGGTTTCACCCCATATGTAAGTGTTCACCTTAGGCTAAGCGCCTACTATGCTCGTAGAGCTGAGTAGAATTGAATCGCAGAAAGTCGCCTCCTATATATTTACTATGAAACTTCGTCCATTAGCGACGAGTCGCGGCGAGCCGAATGGAATCCACCCCGCAAATTGCATGACAGGAGAATTTCTTCGCTGGTGCCGTTCGATCCAACTCAGCGCGCCTCACTCGACGCGGAGAAGCGGATGCGCGCCAACGTATTTTTATTAATTTTTATTTTGTTTTCGTAAGAATCTTTTTGTTTGAACTATTGATATCACTGGTCCAACAATATCCAGAATTGTTTAATCATGAAGACCCACATTATCACGATTTGCGTCATGGACGAGCTGTCCTTGACGCAAAAACGACCTTTCTTTTGATAAAGAATTTGCGATGAATGAACAATTCGATTCGATTCTTCAGAGATGGACGCACTAGGAATAAATGCGACTCGCTTCGATTCGGCTCATTTCTGCTGTAGTCGACGCCAGGCTTTACTTTTCTATATGAGAATATATCTAAACGTGGTAGAGCCATGCTGCAATTATATTAGTAGGATAGTTGTAGCACGAATGGGTCGGCTCGACCGGGGAAGGACCACGCTCTCACAGAATACCAGCGTAAAATAGCAGCCTAACACTGCTGTGTTTCGTATGGTGAGTATAGAGAACCGGATACCCTTTTTACTGGAAAAGAGGCATTCCATCTTAGTCCTCACGGGTGACAACTCATCTGCATTTTGATTCGCAAACGAGGATAAATGTAGATGTCTATGGGCCACAGCAACTACTTATCATCAGGTGGACTGTGTGCTCGTTTGTCACCCGATCCTATTAAAAAAAATGAGACTTCCATGTAAGATCTTCTTATCAAGAATTATTTCTAAAATGTTATCTCATTACTTCCAATTAAAAAAGAACGTAAAGTAGTTTTATCGTTGTGCTGATTATGAACTCGTTGGTATTTCGGTTTATTCATATTAACTTTCATATTATTATTATTTAACCTCAATCTTATAATTTCAGATATATTTTTCCTAATATTATTTGTATATTCCATCAAGGATCTATAAGTATTCGGTATTATCACACATATATTGCCAGCAAATAGTGTACAAAAGTGGTGGGTAGTCCGGGGTTTTTGGTAGGTCATTAATGTATAGGAGGAACAATAATGGGCCTAGAATACTGCCCAGTGGCACACCACAATCTTTAGTTTATGTGCTCGATATGTAGATCGTTTCATTAAAATTGTTATCTCAGTTAGCTACTTCCACGTCTATTGAATAAGTATGAATGTTTAAATAATGCGACAAGTAGTTTTGATAGTCCTCTTTGATATTAACCTAACACTACCCAAAGAATTCTGAAAATACAGAAACGGGTGAAAATCTGAGGTTGCAAGGATAGGACTATATGGTGAATCTATTAACACTTCCCAAACAAGCTCTTTCAATTTTTGATGAGTGGCCAAAATTGTGTGGGTTCTGGCGTTATCATGATGAAAGACCCCTCCTTCTCTGTTGATCAATTCCTGCCGATTTTTTTTCAATTTCTTACTTGAGCCTCATTCGTTGTTGGCAGTAGAGAGCTGAATCGATGGTTTTACCCTGTGGTAAAAGCTTATAATAAACGATTCCCTTCCAATCCCACCATACATACAGCATCACCTTATTGCATGTTTATCCGGGTTTCGATACAGTCTGTAGAGCTTAACTTCCCTTTGACCATGATATTTTTTGCACTATCTTGTCATCGGTGATCCACTTTTAATCATCAGTGATCAACCTTTTCAAAAATGGTTATTTTCATTACGTTTCAATAGAGAAACGCAAATGGGTACACGATTCATTAGGTTTCTTTCAGTGAGGTCGTGTGGAACCCATATATCGAGCTTTTTTCTACAGTCAGCCTTTTTCAAATGTATCAAAACTATTTTGTGGTCAATTCACAACCCTTCGGCTATGTTTTAACTACTAATATCTATCTTGCTCCATTTTTTCAATAATGACACCGCCTTTATCCGTATGAGGGCGACTAGAGCGACATCAAAATGTTCATTGATTGACATCAAAATTCTTGGACTGAAAAAGCTTGATCCAACTTTGTGCTACTTTTACTGACACTGCATTAGGTCTATAAACGTCACAAAATGTTTTGGTGGCTTGAGTCGCATTTTTCCCCTTTTTTGTAATAAAACTTCAGAATGTATCTATCGAATTTCTTCGTTACATTCACTTATTTTGGCGGACAGAAAAACAATTTCAAAGTGGCGGAAAAATGTTTATTACGTTTTCTTTTTCTTTTTCTATATGCAAAGATATTAAAATCAGCCTGATAAAAACAGTACAGCCAAATAGTTTTTTCTTAAATTCTCTCTTCACTAAAAGAAAATAGAAAAGACAGGTATAGAGATAATTAATTTTAAATTTAGTAAGCGATATGTAATTAACGATTATAATTAAGGGCGTAATTGATTTATAAGAATGAGAGTAAAATCTTGGTAAATTGATTCAATGTGCTCGTTTGGTGATAATACTCAAAGAATAATACTTTCAATGTTTGAAACAGTATAAATAATTTTATAAAGCTAATAGAACAAGCAAACACCACAGAAAAACAGATTTAATCGGAAATCCAGATTATCCGGATAATTAAGAATTGAATTGAGTGCATAAGCAAAAACAAGGAATTGATAAAAAGCCGGATGTCGCAGTAGCCTTGGACCGCCGCCCACGGATTACTACTGAGGCGGATACTCTTAATTTATTTGTATGTGCTGCTTTTATATTTTTAATACTAGCTGTACCCCGCGACTTCGCCTGCGTGGAATTTATTAAGATTGGATTTTGTGGGTTTTATTTTTTTGCGTGGAACCCTAATTACATTTCTAAAATAAAAGTAGCCCATGTTACTGCTTATAACATCTGCCAGTGAAAATCCCGTAAAAATCGGTCCAGCCGTTTCGAAGATTATCCGGAACAAACAGACAGACAGACATACAAACATTTTAAAAATTGTGTTTTTTTTATAAGTACCGTACATAATTTCATATGCATTTAGTAAAAAGCTGTTATTTTGACATTACATATAAATACTTTTAATTTTATTTACGAGTATTTGTATAGATACTAATCTAGAAAAGAAAAGGAACATAAGATAAAAGACAAGCTTTTTTTATACATTGATTAGTAACTGACGTGCATTAAGCGTAATTTTACTGAAATATCAATCCGTGAGTTTTAGTAACAACTCTTAATAATAAAAAAACTGCGGTTGCCAATCTGCCTGCCAAGCTGGGCAGCTATGACAAGTACAAGGAGATATGTTGAGGAGACATATACATACTAAGTATGCACTCTTTTGATTGGCTATAATAAATGAAAAAATGTTCTGCGAGGAATAAGTATCAAAATCGGGTCGGAGATATGCTACCCATGAGAAACCAAGGCTAACTTCAGTCAGCCAGTCACTAGTTTATTAAAAAAATAAAACAAGACTACGTATATAAAATGCAATTCCAAACTTTTTATTTACCATAGACTTAAGAGTGATATAAATATATTTGTCTTTATTCAATCAAACCAAAGCAGTTTGCGGTCTCAGTATATATATTTTTAAATAGATGAAAGAGCACAAATGTATTCAAGAACGACATTATATATCTTATTTATATAATCAAATCAAATAAATCAAATCAAATCAAAGATTTATTGCATGAGTACAGGTAAAATTAAATAAGTACTTAAGAGTATGTTTTGTACATCTGTGCTCCATAGTCTACCTATTTCAGGTGTACAATATTAACTCTTATATATATTTATAAAAATAATCATTAATTAAATAAAACTATTTACAACGCAGATAAGACATCACATTTACAACGCAGTCTACTTTAAAATCCTTAGACCAATAATCAACATACGCGGGTAACTGGATAATACTCATAAATATCTCAACACTGAAAAAATACTTGATATTTTGTGTAATCAACGTTAATTGTTTGGAATCTTTCAGGTACGCATACAAAATACTTTGATCTCTTATGTACTGTATTAAATCTTCATCAATAAATTTATAAAAATATTCTTATGGGCCAACTTTATTAGGAGTTGTAAACTGGTTTTCCTTTAAGTTTTGTACTCCATAAGCAAATTCTTTTTCTACACATTCACAAACAGCAATAGCTTTCCTTTTTTATTAGCTGTAGGTTTATATATTAATGAGGTCGATTTAGTCTTATTAGTGTATTCTTTCTTGTTATTGATCCGTACAATCGTTTCAATTTAGATGAATTTTGGTCTGTTTTTGTTTTATTGCTACATTTACTATTTGTATTAGTTATTGTAGGTTTGGTTAGTGAATGATGGTAGCTGAAATCTTTAGATGATCTTTGTATACATGATTTCAGACTGTTTTGAGTTTGCATTTGAGAAATCAAAGATTTTTGACGAACATACCTATGTTTAGGGCTAATTCGCGCTAGTCAGCAGATGTTTTAATTATTTTCTTGTCTTAGCTACAAATTTTTGTTTACGAGTCGATTTCACAACATCCTCTATCTCACAGTCACCATTCAAATAGAAATCATCCAGGAAGTTAGGACAAGGGCTTGCTAATATCTCATCAGTTTTTTCTTTGTTTTGCGTGTAAGGTGCATATTTTAATCCATTATAGATGTGGTCTCATAACAAGATGACACTGATGGTAAATTCTGGTAAGAATCGTTAATATTGATATGGGATTGTTCCGAAACACTGGGTATTTGCGGCAAATAAGGACCATAATGACTATATGTAGGATATTCAACAGAATTCAAACACGGGACAGAAGAGGT
Source organism: Parnassius mnemosyne (assembly GCA_963668995.1). NCBI lineage: Eukaryota > Metazoa > Arthropoda > Insecta > Lepidoptera > Papilionidae > Parnassius > Parnassius mnemosyne. The sequence continues at coordinate 60,826,375 of CAVLGL010000082.1, read as the reverse complement.
TTGATGAACCGTAGCTTGGCTGGATCGAACATAGTATAGACTCAAAAAAGGAACTGTCATAGCTTTTGGGGATAGAGAAATCTCATTTTCACTTTAGTTTCACTAACATTTTTGATGTATGTATGTTTGTAGTGACGAATTTCTGAGCATCATCTGCATCAAAAGTTTCTTCGCTAGCGCTGAATATTGTTCTGACTTCGGTCAGTGATCAATTTCTATATATATATACGTGTAGTGGCGGTCAAGAATATCCCATATCTCGCCGTGGGTATCGTAAAAGGCGACAAAGGGAAACAGGCAGGAGATGGACAGCAGCATCTTCCTGATAGTAGCCGAAATTACAACAAAATAAAAAAACTGCGCTTGCCAACCGGCTCAAAAAGCGTGGCAACTATGGCAAATACCCCCCTATAAAGAGAGTAACAAAGAGACGGCCCTCAGTACCCGGTGGCCCCGCTATTCCTGGCTACGGTGGCGACCATGGTAACGGCGGGGCAGGGGGTGCTAAGAATCTCCGGTGGATATTCGGTTGCCACCTTAGATGACTCGACCTGGCAACGTACAAAGCACGCACCCTGGGGACTGACGAGAAGATCGTGGAGCTAGAAGAAGAGATAGACAAGTTACGCTGGCATATTATAGGATTATCCGAAATCCGAAGAGAGGGGGAGGACACGGTAATACTTGAATCGGGCAACTTGCTCTATCACCGGGAGGGCGATAATCTGTCCCAAGGAGGTGTCGGATTTACCAAGAGCGAGTCTAATCCGACACTATTCCGAAGATATCCAGGACGACAGCCTGAGCAAGATTAGAATGACTCTCCAGCATCTTGAAAACGGCAAGACCGCAGGCGAGGATGGAATTACAGCGAAGCTTCTGAAAGTGGGTGGAAAACCAGTACTTGAAGTCCTTCCGAAGCTTTTTAATTCTGTCCTCCATGGTGGCATTACACCGGAGGCGTGGAGCAGAAGTGCGGTGGTTTTTAATCTTCAAGAAAGGTGACAAGGCTCTCTTGAAGAACTACAGACCGATTTCCCTTCTGAGCCGCGTCTACGTGCTGTTTTCGAGAGTCATTACGAATGGTCTCGCGCGCAGACTTGACGACTTCCAGCCTTCCGAATAAGCCGGTTTCCGAAAGGACTTTAGCACCATAGACCACATACATACCCTTCGACAAGTTGTACAGAAGTCCGAGGAGTACAAGTTGCCACTATGCCTGGCGTATGTGGACTATGAGAAAGCCTTTACTTCCGTCGAAATTTGGGCGATGCTGCAGTCCCTCCAGCGGTGCCAAGTGGACTGTCGGAATATGGAAGTGCTGAAGTGCTCATACAGTAGAGCTCCGATGGCTATCCGAGTACAGAACCAGAGTACGAAACCTATCCAATTTCAGAGAGGTATAAGACAAGGTGACGTTGTATCCGCGAAACTCTTCACCGCTGCATTGGAAGACGTTTTCAAGCTTCTGGACTGGAAAGGATACGGTATTAACATCAATGGCGAGTACATCACTCACCTTCGATTTACCGATGATATAGTCCTTATGGCAGAATCGCTGGAGGACCTATGCACTATGCTCAATGACCTCAATAGTGTCTCCCAATGAATAGGTCTTAAGATGAACATGGACAAAACAAAGATCATGTTCAATGTCCATGTCACACCTATGCCGGTAGTTGTTGGGAGCACTAAGCTCGAAGTTGTTGACGAGTATGTTTACCTGGGACAAATAGTCCGACTAAGTAAGTCCAATTTTGACTGAGAGTTCAATCGAAGGGTATTCAACTCGGCTGGGCAGCGTTCGGGAAACTACGACACATCTTCTCGTCAGACATTCCTCCAAACCTTAAAACGAAATTATACAACCAGTGCGTGTTGCCAGTGATGAATTACGGATCTAAGAGGTGGTCCTTCACTGCTGGCCGTATGAGGAAGCTCAAGGTCGCTCAGCGAGCTATGGAGATGGCTATGCTTGGAGTTTCTCTGCGTGATAAACTTAGAAATGAGGATATTCGAAGTAGAACCAGAGTGACCGACATAGCCCAACGGATTAGTAAGCTGAAGTGGCAGTGGGCCAGCCATATAGCTCGAAGAACTGACAACCGATGGGGAAGAAAGGTTCTTGAGTGGCAGCTTCGTACCGGTAGGCGAAGTGTAGGGCGACCCCCCACGAGATGGACTGACGATCTGGTAAGACATGCAAGAAGTCGATGGATGCAGGTGGCTCAGGACCGTGCTTTGTGGCAGGTGGCCGTCCCCCAAGGAGGGGGAGGCCTATATTCATCAGCGGACTTATGAAAGGCTGTAATGATGATGATGATATATATATATATATATATATTTATATACTGACTGACGTCAGCGTCACACTATTTCCAGCTTTATGACCATCTCAAAACAAAAAAAGCTTGAAGAATGTAAAAGCATGGTCAATATCGGTGAAATAGTATTTTTAAAGTAACCTACAAAATACACAAGAAAAGTACTATTAACTGGCTAAGTGCCCTGTAAGGCACATAAACACTTTTCTGTTAAGTGAACGTGAGCACTGTAAGTCACAACATATAATTTCAGGTACCTGAAAAGGTGCCCTACAGGGCACTACTCAATTTCGATGCAATAAAAATTACCTTATAAATAATTATGATTTATGCAAAAACTACATATGAGAAGTTTAATGTTCCTACTATAAATTTCAAATTGAAAAATAATGAATTTAATAGATCTACTAAGATATTTTTATTATTATTTATCTCAATGCGCCGGGCACTCATTGACCCTCCAGACATTTTGTTTCGCAATGACAGCAACTTTACGTTACTTTTAACACTTAAAATTTTTTTTTGTGTGTATAAGTAATGAAAGTTCTTAAAGCTGAAAATAATTATAACAAAAAAATTTATTAAAATTCCCGTGATCTCCAGTGCACATGCCAATGTAAGGGTTAATTTCGATTTATTAACTGTCACTATTTTTGTATTATGACAAAAGTTATTAAGTTCTATGGCTTGTTTCCTGTGCGAAATGTATGACTTAAACCAATCAAGAGCTACTCTTCGAATTACACACCTCTCCATTTTATCTAATAGTATTTTATGATTAACAAAGTCAAAAGCCCTCGAAATATCAGTAAATATCGCCGAAATATGAATTCTTCTGTCTAATGACTCGATTATGCTCGTGTATTGTGTTCATAAGACGATATATGGCTAGGTTAGTGGATCTATTTCCACGACAACCATTTTGCTCATTAGCAACAATATTATATTTATCCAAAAAATTAATAACCCTTTACACAATTTTTCCAAATAATTTTGTGAAAATTGGGATTAGTGCAACTGGTCTGTAGTTTTTCATGTTGTATATTTCACCCTTTATGTACAATGGTTTAATTATAGTGTTCTTAAATTTTTTGCGGGAGTTCACCAGTAACAAAAACAAGTTAACTGCATGTGTGAGAGGGGCTTTTATATATATCGACATCGGTAAAACTTTTTTTAAATAATCCATAGGTCGTCCGTCTCACCAGGTCGTCACTCCATCTAGTGGGCGGTCGCCCTACACTTCGCCTACCGGTACGAGGCTGCCACTCGAGAACCTTTCTTCCCCATCGGTTGTCGGTTCTTCGAGCTATATGGCCAGCCCATTGCCACTTCAGCTTACTAATCCGTTGGGCTATGTCGGTTACTCTGGTTCTACTGCGAATATATTTCTAATTTTATCACGCAGAGAAACCCCAAGCATAGCCTTCTCCATAGCTCGCTGAGTTACCTTGAGCTTCCTCATACGGCCAGCAGTGAAGGACCACGTCTCAGATCCGTAAGTCATCACTGGCAACACGCACTGGTTGTACAATTTCGTTTTTAGGATTTGAGGTAAGTCTAACGAGAAGCTGTGTCGTAGTTTCCCAAACGCTGCCCAGCCGAGTTGAATCCGTCGATTGACCTCTCGGTCGAAGTTGAACTTACCTAGTCGGACTATTTGTCCCATGGACATTGTGTGACATGGACATTAAACATGATTTTTGTTTTGTCCATGTTCATCTTAAGACCTATCCGTTGGGAGACACTATTGAGGTCATTGAGCATAGTGCTTAGATCCTCCAGAGATTCTGCCATAAGGACTATATCGTCGGCAAATCTAAGGTGAGTGTGTATTACCAAAATAGTGAACCATAAATACAATAAAATTTGATACTTCATTTCCAATGCACATGTTGCTGTTACAAATGGATATTATATCAAAATAAATACTTTAATCGCTTCTGATGTTCAAACTAGATAAATTTGTCTTTTAAATAACGTAAGTTGGTCAAATACTTTAAAAGTATATATTAGTACGATATAAAATTGTAAAGTCTGGCGCGTGCAGGCCGGTCGGGTGTACTTGTTCATCTCTGCGTGAGCAAATGTACCTCTTCACGCTTAAACCGCTGAAGCGATTTAGATGAAATTTTGTACCGAGATAGTTTAAGTCCCAAGGGAAGGAAATAGGATACAAGAATTTACTATGAAAGTGCGATTATTGATTGGCCACCTATGGATTAAAATATAATATCTACTCGGACAAAGTCCGGGGCAAAAGGTAGTGTTTATATTAAATTTGTTTATATAATATATTTTTCACATTTAATATGAATATTTAGTTACAAATATCCCTATTTAAAATGTGTACAAACAACAAAGTTTCATATTACGATAAATTTTTGAAAAGCACCATACATTCGGTATATTTTTATCCAATAAAACACACCTCAAACATTGATATATTAAAAGGGGAAGATATGTTACGCGCTAATATCGCAATCACTAAACCTAGGCTCGGCGCACGACTACATGCACCGAAAGTGACCGAAACTTACACATCTGTTTTCATAATCGCAAAATTAGTTTTACCGATAGACAAAGACAGAGATAGGAACCTTCGTAGTTGTGCGAGCGAAATCGCGTTAGTTAATCGCGTATCGTGTCTCTCACGCATTTATCTATCTCGCTTTCACAAACTTGGTAGTAAACAATAAATATTATCATAATTTTCACCAAAATAAAATTTTAGCTATAATTACGGGTCGTAAGTAATTCCGTGTATCTTATTTTTCTTTCTACGTCAAAGAAGTCATTTTAATGTGTATTAAATACCAAAAGAACTGAAATTTAAGAGCTGTATGATCAACGACATTCCGCGCGCGACTGAGTGTCACTACGAGCCAAGTACGGGCAATCCCGTAGTTTTGTAGGACCGGGCGCTGTGATTTAGTGACATATCTTTCCCTTTTAATATATCAATGACCTCAAACCAAACTCAGTTTGTTACTAACAAATTTCCATGAATAAATATCTAAATGTAAGTCAGGCACAGAAATGAAAGGGGGCTGAGTGGTTTTAAAATATATTTTGTCAGTATATTATCAGATTTATATAAAGTTTAATGTATGTGACACCTTTATACCAAGAGAACGATGTCATTAATTATTTTCGACGTTATTTCTTTACTTAATAATTATTTCTTTACTTATATTCGACGTTATTTCGCAGTCCTCTTTGAGCTTTTTTGTGACGAATTGGTTAATGTCTTTCATATATCTTTATTGTACCTTTAACGCAACCGCCATCTCGACCATCACCATCACCATCATCATCATCATGAATACGAAAAGCTTTTATCGACTACTTTCATGCTTCGTCAAGTTATTACTTCAATTAGTGTTAATTGGTCAAAATATTAGATTGATTTACCATACTCTTGAGTGGTTCTACGTTTTCTCTGTACGAATTCTGTGCGCATATGGGAAAGGCATTCCCCATATGCGGATACCTTGACGACCTTAGGATATCAATATAAAGTATAAAAATGAAGACAGGTGTGCGTCTTAATTTTTATTATTTAATAGATAAAATATAAGATGATCTAAATTATAATCAGTGAATTTAATCTTACTAAGTATCAACAGATAGACGTACCCGTGGATTTTGTAAGAATGACAGAGAGTAATTGAAATAGAAGATGACCAGCGGCATCTTGCTCATGACTAGGTATTGAAAATAATAGAAGACTAGGGCGGCAAACTTCGCCCTATAAGGCAATCTATGCGAAAATTGGTGGTGTATACGGTATAAGGTATTAGAGTAGTTTCGAAATCCGGATTGTTCAGGAGGCTGAAAGTCGTGTAGTTTGCATGCGAGATGCTGTATAACGACTCTCAATAACAGAAAGATATCGACGCGGCTCAGAATCGGGTTTGTAGTTTTTCAGTACAGCGTTGTCACGTTTTTGAAGAACAAGACAACTGCACTTCTGCTTGTCATCTCAAAGTCACTCAGCGTTCGGTGGAGAGAGCTACGCTCGGAATTTCTCTGTGGAGTAAAATTAGTACCGAGAATTTCTGCAGAAGAACATAAGTAACTGACCAAGCACAGCAGATCAATAAGTTGAAATAGCAATGTGCGACCATGTAGCTCAAATAACAGACATGCAAAGGAAATAAAAGGTTCTCGAGTGGCATCCTTGTACTTGTAAGCGCAGTGTTAAGCAATCATCTACTAGATAATAAAGATCTGATGAAGCACGCGGGTAGTCGATGGGTCCAGGGGTTCTAGGACCGAATTTGTGGCAATCTAATGGGGAAGGTCTATGTTTAAGGACTTGTGATGGGTAAAGTGATAGGTAAAGTGAATGGTTTTCCTTTTAACGCATATACTAAATCATAATCTTACTACGCCTAGAGATGTGTGCGAGAAATACTATAATAGAGGATGGACTTAGTCGGCCTTTGCAAACTCTTTTTACATAGATTACACAATCAAATGTAAATAAATCTATACAAATAAATAAAATTGAAGTTTCTGTTTGTTTTTTTTTTGTCATAGGAGAAGGGGAAAACGAGTATGCGGTTCACCTGATGGTAAGTGACTACCGCCGCCCATGAACAACTGCAACACCAGGGGAATCACAGATGCGTTGGCGGCCTTTTAAAGAGGAGTAGGCCCTTTTCTTGAAGGTCCCTAAGTCGTATCGGTCCGGAAAAATCGCTGCTGGTAATTGATTCCACAAGGAAGTTGTGCGAGGGAGAAAACTTCTTCTAAATCGTAAAGTGGTGGACCGCCAATCATCCAGAAGATATGGATGGTATCGCGAGTTTTGTAAAATTACAGCTTTTTACTAAATGCAGATTAAAGCATTTACGGTACTAACAACAAAAATACAATTTTTAAAGTTTTTATATGTCTGTCTGTCTGTCCGTCTGTCTGCCTGTTTGTTTCGGCTAATCTCCGAAACGGCTGGACCGATTTCGACGGGATTTCCACTGGCAGATAGCTGAGTAACTTAGGCTACTTTTACTATAGAAAATGAATTAGGGTTCTGCGCAAAAAAATTAAAACACCAAATAACACGTGGGCGAAGTCAAGGGGAACAGCTAGTATATAATAAAATTTATAATACAAAATAAATAGCACGCAAGCAAAGTTGAAGACATTTGAAAAGTAATTTTCCCTCATAAAGTAAATACTTTTAATAAAGTAGAGAAAAATAAAGAAATTTAATTACAGCACATTTTGTTGTAGTAGAAAATTAATTATTTTATTATACAAATATTTGAAAACCTTTAATTGAAAAATATTTTCATTTTTCCATTATCCGACTGGTTTTAATATTTAAGGTAATAAAATGTTGTCTTAAAAATAAATAGTATAACTTTAATATTTGTTTAGGGAAGAGCGATATCAGTAGCTAGGTGAATATATAGGTTTCAAAAGAAAATTAAATTATGTAAAAAAAGGGACAAATAGAAACATTAATTGCTACCCGTAATCATTGTTTCAAGTTAAAAGAGTTGACAGCCAATTAATATTGAAAAGGCTACGATTTGGTAGCAATTTGTTCTTTTTGTAAATTGGTTTTTCTGTGAAATTAATAGGTTGGAGGAAATGAATGCCCAGATCAAAATAACATTTATCAATTAACAGAACTTTATATTTTTGCCTAATTATACACTCCCGTACACGAGCCACCCTGCTATTTAAGTTAAGATTTAGAGTACTGAAACAAAAAGTAATGGTAATTCAAAGAGAAATATTTTAATGCACCTGTTTCTAATGTGAATAAACTAAGAAGGATCAGAGAAGGAAAGTCGAAGCCTTTATTAATTTATTAAATATTATTAATACATTATTAATATTTTTATATTGGAATTGTTTTTAAATAAAAGTAGCAATACTTTGTTTTTACAAAAAATGGAACAAATTTGGTCATTTTAATTATAGACGCTCTACTTTAAGTAGCCGCGAAGGCCCTGGCAATTTTTCAATCTGTGGACAGTCAGTGAAATGCCAGCGCACAACTTCGTTTATGCTGTTATGCTCTCCAAAGTGTGTATCATTGATACCTGGAGATTGGCAGCTGTGTTTGCCATCTTAACAATAATGTTTCATATAAAAAATCTGTATTATATTCGTATAAAAAGGATGAAAGTTTTTTTCCTATATACTACTTCTAAACTTTCCCAAGCGACGTGCATTTACAGAAACAATCACTACGTAAAGTAACAAATTTTTCGCAGTCATTAATACTCAATGTTTGATTTTCACTTGACCTTAGTATACAGATCTAAGAACAGCTTCGTGACAAATATTCATGGCTAGACATCATATGCACTAGTTCAGCGGGTCATGTTATATATCATGATCAACTGGCCGTTCCAGCATTTTCTCGACACGATCTTCTGGTCATGTCGTATAAATTAAAGATCCCCAAGCCAAGACCAGTAATTGTGTATTTACGTAATTTTAATAATATTGACACCATTCAACTAGACCGCGATGCTAAGAATATAGAATGGGGCCCATTGCTGGAGGCAAATAATATTGAAGACAAAATTGTTCATTTGAACACCCAAATTCTCAACTTATTCCATAGGCACGCACCAGTTCGAGCAGTCAGGTTACGTCGACCTCATGCACCGTGAATAACTGATGAAGTGCGTAGAGCAATGGTAAAAAGAGATCGAGCTTTTCACATTTTTTAAAAAGAATCGGAATAGTCTTACCTTTCAACACTATAAACGAGCACGAAACCGCTGTAATCAGGTGGTAAGAACTGCCAAACGCCGCTACATCCACAATAGTATTTTAAACTCCTCTTACAACCATATGGAAGATCCTTAATTCCCTGGGATTTGGAAAATCACTTTCCAACTCTCTAATTCCAAATATTTCACACAATTACTTAAACATACACTTCTCTTCTGCCTCGCGTCTGCATTATTCCACTAAAATTACGACTCTCCAGGAACTTAATTCCATGCCATTGCTATCGAGTAATTCTTTCAACTTCAGTTCAGTGACTGACGAGGATACTAGAAAAGTTATACTTTCAATGAAATCTTCCGCAACCGGCTATGATAAGGTGAGTAGATCTATGATACTTCTCATACTCGATGTCATTACTCCAATTCTCACTCACATCATCAATTTCTGACTTTCTAATGGTGATTTCCCCAAGTTATGGCTAAAAGCTATTGTCTTGCCACTTGCTAAAGTACCAAATCCATCGATTCCTTCCCATTTTAGACCTATTTCTATACTGCCGTTTCTTTCCAAAGCACTTGAATCACTGGTACTAAAACAAGTCACCTCTTTCATTTTAAAATGCAATTTCCTTAGTACATATCAATCTGGCTTCCACCCGGGACACGGTACAACCACAGCATAACTTCAAGTTACAGAAGACTTTTCAGATGTCATGGAGAGGTCATCTTTGACTGTTCTTGTCCTTATTGACTTTTCAAACGCATTCAATTGTGTCGCTCACGACTTACTCCTTGAATTACTTTCACGACTAAATTTCGCCTCGTCAGCACTGAACTAGTTTTCCTCTTTCGACTTCTGATCTTTCCGACTGGTGCGACCTGTCTCTAGGTGTACCGCAAGGCGACATACTTTCTCCTCTCTTGTTTTCAGTGTTTATCAATTTTCTAACTACCCACCTTCAATGTTGTTATCACCTCTATGGTGACGATCTCGAGTTATACTCACAAGCGTCCTTGGCTGAAATTGATTCTGCTATCGCAGCTATTAATCGTGACTTACAACGTATATCACACTGGTCATAGCGCTTCGGTATAACGGTAAATCCCAATAAATGCCAGGCTATCGTCATTGGTAGTCGTCGATTGGTGCCACAATTTAACATAGCTGAACTACCATCCATTTAATGTGAAAACTGCGTTATACCCTTCAAAAATAGCGTCTAGGATCTAGGTTTAATTATCGACCCGTCTCTTAGTTGGATATCACAGGTGTCCGAGGTTTGTCGTAAAGTCACAGGCATACTTCGTTCCTTCTATCGCCTTAAGTTCTTTCTGCCTCCTTCAAGTAAATGTCTTCTCGTCCAATCTCTAATTCTTCCATTATTTGACTATGCTAATGTTTGTCTATATTATATATGTGTGTATATATTATGTATGTATTGCATGTATATATTTGAACTGTATTATATCATGACAACTTAACTGCCCAAACTCACTCTCTGTTCTACCCAAAGTTAGCTGGTAGAGAATGCCATATAGCATTAAGCTCGCCTTTTGTACAAATATTTGGTACAATACGAGTAAAGAATAAATAAATATATAAAATAAATAAATCACGAAATGGCTTTTAGCGCTCGTTCTAGTAGAAGGATTTATTTTATAGAATAAGGGTAACAAAGTCACACAGTACATCTGATATTAAGTGGATGCTGTGGTATATATATACATCTACATATATCGTCAATTAAGAATCTTGTTAATCAAAACAATCAAAGATGTCTGGAAAGCTTTTGACTTGGTATTTCACGCTAGCCTTTTGGACAAGCTTTCAGCGTACTGTTTATCCCAAGGATTGGTCAACTGGGTTAAGAACTTATTGAGTGAATGGTCTCTTCCAATCCTCGTTGAAGTATGCCCTTCTTAGCCTATGACGACTGATATTAGAATTCCTTAGGGGTCAGTTCTCTCCGCAACTCCATTCCTGTTGCATATACTAGGTTGATCAATAAGTTTTATTAAGTGAGAAGAGTACGACTAAGAGAATCACTTATAGAAATGGGTCCTATTTTTTTTTAATTTTAAGTACGTTAGTTTGAGTACTACTTAAGGTCAGAAAAAACTTAATTAATCATTATTCTAAAAACTACGCGAAGGACTAAAGAGTAAACGTCGACGAAAATTGCGTGCTGGAGTGCTTTTTCATTATGATAATGCCCCTGTTAATTGCTTAGATGATGCAGGCCCTGCCATCGGAACTATTGGTTTTCAGTTGATGCAGCACCCACCATATTTCCTGGACCAAGCTCCGAGTGATTTTCACTTTTTTACCCACTTGAAAAGCACTTGGAAAGCACCACACAAATTCGACGGCGATGATGACTTGATGTGTGCTGTAGAGGCCTTTTTCGAGTCAAGATCAAGATCAAGCCTTTTTTTCTAATGGAATTAACCAACTTGCAAAACGCTATTCAGGGTGTATTCGTTATTACGTTGAGAAATAAATTCAATTTACATATACTTATCCTACACTTTCATTTCATTTCTAAAAACTTATTGATCAACCTAGTAAATGACCTATTTATTCCCGGTATCCATGGGTGCACAGATGACAACACAGTTGTGGAGAGATATTTACTTAATGCTCGAACTAGTCGGTACCAAAATCCAGTCTGAAGGAGAAGCCATATTTGAGTCTGAGGCAGTATCCGAAGAGTGCTCCGTGGCGCAGTGGCGCTGCAATGAGTTCCAGCGCTAAGGGCCGCAGATTTGATATATCCCGCACTGAACAAGTATTTGTATGGCCTACATATAATTGTTCTGGGTCTGGATGTTTGTCTTTGTGAAATCTATGTGTAAAAACTGCCCCCGCGATACAGGAGAAAATCCTAGTGTGGAAGTAACGTTTTTAAAAACATTAAATAAAGAGAAAATAGAAGAAAGGTGAGTGGGGCCAATCTTATGAGATTCAACGCTTTTTTAAATTAGCGGAGACTGGATTACTTTTCAAAATTTTTTCTTTCATGCTTAAACTATATATGCTATATGGAGTTTAAGTCGGACGAGCGTGCAGGCCACCCCATACGAGTAGCATTGATTTCAACGTTTCGAAGGCATTTGAAAACTACGGCCACAGTATGAGGGCGTGCATTATCGTGCATAAAACAGATCTCCCATAAAAGAGGCAAATGGTGCTATATTTTTTCTAAAATCTCAGTAACTTATCGTGGCTCTGTTAGTGATCCTTTCTCTATGACCATTTTATACGTGGTAGAGCCATGCTGCATCTATATTATGGTTGTAGCTCGAATGGGTCGGCTCGACCGGGGCAGGGCCACGCTCTCACAGAATACCACCGTCAAATAGCAGCTTAACGCCGCTGTGTTTCGTATGGTGAGTGTAGAGAACCGGAAACCCTTTTTACTGGAAACGAGGCATTCCATCTTAGTCCTCACGGGTGACAACGCATCTGCATTTTCATTCGTAATCGAAGATAGATGTAGATGCCTATGGGCTACAGCAACCACTTACCATCAGGTGGACTGTGTGCGCGTTTGTCACCATTCTCCTATAAAAAAAACGCGGATTTTGTACGTGCCCCCATACAATTACCTACCCATAAAATAACTGACCCTGCACCATATGCCTCTTTTCAAATAACATTGATTGGAAAGAGAGGTATGCTCAACCTCTTTCTTGGATGTCCCCACACTTTACCCCTTCCAAAAAGCAAATCCTAAACTCATCCGTGAATAGAACTTGACTCCAAGCTTCGTCTTTCCAATTTTCGTTATTGCGAACATACATAACTCATGCTACAGGATGGCATGTGACAAAAATATAGAGTTTGTGGCTTTGGCAGCAACTTTGAATTTATTTCGGCCGATTTCAGTCAAAGTGTCACAGTACAGTGTGTAAGTGTACAGTAATATTCCAAGCAACTTGAATAGAATTTAGACCTGGCATTCTCAGTTTATTTGCAGTAATAATTCATAATTAATACGATAAGCAAGGCATTTATAGTAAAAATTTAAACAAAACTTCAATTTCAACTCAACTCAAAATATTTTCTTTCACCTTTAATTGCCAAAGCATTCCATCTTAAAAATAAAACCTCCTCATGATCAGTCTATGATAGTCCATTGGATTTGCCGTAGTCACAACGCTCGGCAAACGGATAAATGACAAAACTAAGAGAAGTCTTACAACGTAAATGATGACTTTTCATCGCCAGTTTGGATTTTTTTAATTGAATGTTACTCAATGTATAGGAACAAAATAATATGTAAGTTACAAACGAGCACAAAATTCAACTGATGGTAAGCGAATGCTGTGGATTATGGACATCTACATCTATCTCGATTAAGAATCAAAATGCAAATGCGTTATCACCCCTGAGGACTAAGATAAAATGCTTTGTGTTTTGTTAAAATGGTCTTGTTCTCTACATTTACCACACGAAATACAGCAGCATTAAACTGGTATTCTGTGAGAGCGCGGTCCTTCTCCGGTTGAGCCGATCCATTCATGCTACAACCATACTATAGTTGCAGCATGGCTCTACCATATAAAAATATCCTTTTGCATGAATTTTAAGTGAACACACGCCCTGTGAGAACTCAATTCTTGGTAGGCTGAAAGAATTTAATTATCTTAAATTATGATTTATAATATACCAGAATATTTAATAAATATAATATTTATTAAATATTCTGTTACAATATAAATGACAACTGAGATTTTCCAGTGAGATTGAGAGATTCTACGGCCAGCTGTACTACAACATCGTCGTCGGAGCCACACGCAAGTGTGAGTAACGATCAGAGAGCAACTCTTATCGGACACTATTTCGATGATATTTTGGACGTCCGAGCGAGATAGGAATGGCTCTCCAGCACCTTAAAAATGGAAGTCCTGGAAGAGGGGGCAAACGAGCCTGCAGCTCACCTGATGGTAAGTGACTACCGCTGCCCATGAACTACTGCAACACCAGGGGAATTGCGGATGCTTTGCCGGCCTTTAAAAAAAGAGTAGGCTCTTGAAGGTCCCTAAGTCCCTAAGTTTTGTTACGATGTGCGATGGTGAGATTGAGCGGTTGGAATTAGTCTGAACAATTCCTCAGAGCACTCCCCATGGTAAATGCGATAAAATACGCAAAGAGATGCAACATCTCTACGCAGTGCCAGTGAGTCAAGCCGATCGGAATTAACTCGGTTGTCGACGATTCGAACCGCTCTGCGCTGGATGCGCTCAAGTGGAAGGAGCTGGTACTGGGGAGCCCCTGCCCAGAGATGGGAACGGTATTCCATGTGAGGCCGAACCTGCGCCTTGTAAAGTTGCAGACGGTGTGCCGGCATGAAATACTGTCGCGCACTCACGCACACTGTCGCCAAATTGGCCTTTAAAAAGCTTGGCGCTCTCTGCTGAGCATGCCAAGCTTTTTAAAGGCCAATTTGGCCTTCTCTTCCAAGTGACCACGAAACTGCACGTCACTCGATATGTCGACGCCGAGGATTCCGATACTGGCTGAGGTAACAATGAAATAAATTCAAAATGACTTGAAATTGAAGAGATACGACAAAGGGGTGCTTTTTAGCGGTAAACGCGCAAACTTGGTCTTTTGGGGATTGAACTGGACTAGATTTAGTCGCCCCCAATCCGAGACAACAGAACATAAACATTTAGAACAATCAACAAGACTTCTATTTCTATATACGTTCGCAAGTAAATACCCTTTTATTGTTTGATTTTGAATATCATTAATACTGTTACGCACCACTATTAATGTCTTGTACATGGCAACACTAGTCACACTAGCGCCCTCTAGTGTCGAGTAGCAGAACTAGGAGAGTCGAGATCCTTCCAGAAATTTCGGGACCGATATGTACTCGAACATTCTAGATGTCGCTACAGTAGAAGGTTCTGGAAACTATCTGAGGCCCTATATAAGGCCGGTATAGACCACGACCGGGGCAGTATTGAATTGGCGATACAAGAGAATACTTCGAAGCGAAATAAAGGCGAACTGTTTTTTATTATTAGTGTGATTTTAGATTGTAATTAGTGTTGTGTAATTAAAGTGTTAATTTTGGTAATTCAATCGGCAGTTTATAATTGTCTCGAACCCCAAGTTCGTAACAATTGGTGTTAGAAGTGGGATCAAATATGCCGATTTTACCTAAAGACGACACGGAGGGTATCCGTACCCGAAGTCAACGCCAACAGGAGACGGACCAGAGTCGATTTGGTAATGCAACGCCGCAAACGTCGGAGGGCCAGTTGCTAACCACGGAGGCTGGCCCGTCAGCAGCTCCTGCATCTGCAGCACCTGACTTAGGTGCTCTGATGATGATGCTGCAGGATCAGGCTCGCCGACAGGAGGAACAGGCCCGCCGACAGGAGGAACAGGCCCGCCGACAGGAGGAACAGGCCCGCCGACAGGAGGAACAGGCCCACCGACAGGAGGAACAGACCCATCGGCTGGAAGAGCAGCTGCAGCGCGGTATGGAAGAACAGATGCTCCTCAGGAAGGACCTTCACGCTACCTTCGGGAAAGAGATAAAGGAGGTGAAGGATAGGGTTGCTCAACATGACAACCGGCTGTCGGAAGCTGAAACCCGAATCGACCAAGTGAACAATCGGGTTGACAACGTGATGGCTGATGTGAAGAAAACGCTGGACGACCTCAAACTTGGGGATGGAGTTACAGCTCCCGTGGTAGCTACAACACCTTCGCTACATGGATTCAAAGTGCCACCGTTCGACGGGACTTCTTCCTGGTCGGCCTATAAAATCCAGTTCGAGGCTGTCATGAAAGCGAACGGCTGGAATAAAAGTCAGGCCATGACTGCTCTCACCCTAGGCCTGCGCGACCAGGTATTAACTGTTCTGGAAGCTCTCGGTAAGGAAGTGACTTACGAGCAGCTCCTTGAGGCATTGGAGGCGAGATATGGCGACGCTCACCTGGAACACGTCTTTCGTGCGCAGATCAAAGATTGCGTGCAACGCAGTAACGAAAACCTGCAGCAGTGGGCCCTTGAGGTGGAGAAGCTGGTTCGAAAAGCGTACCAGTCTGTACCTGCGCTTATTGTAGGGAACCTGGTGCAGACATTCATCGACGGCATCCGCGACCTTGAAGTCAGAGCTGCTGTGAGGCTCGGGCACCACGAGACGCTTAAGGACGCCTTGACCCATGCACTGGAGGTGGAAGCCGTGCGGCAGGATCATCGTTCCCACCGCGTCAGGGAGGTTGCAGCAGCTAAAGTTCAGGACCGCAATAAAAGCTACAGCCCTAGGTGCTACGGCTGTGGAGAAAGGGGCCATCTTCGATCCAGCTGCCCTAAGCGAACTGTAAAAAGGGAAGGTGATCGATCTCGAGAGGGTAGTGCGGATAATAGCACCGCCCAGCAGCAGCAGGGAAACTGGCGGGTGCTGGCTGATGTTAAAAGAGCCCCAAGGATTTCGATCTCACAAACTCATGATGGAAACAGCCTAATCATTAAGGGCGAAGTCAACGGGACGCCATGTAAACTGACCATAGACACTGGAGCCTCTCGCACGGTTGTCAGTTCCCAACTTATAAGTCGGTTCTTTGGTGACTCCGCATACAACCGAGAACGCATTAATTTGGTGACAGCCACTGGTCAGCGCATACGCGTCCGTGGAGAGAAGGAGATGGAGTTGAAGCTAGGCAACATGATCTACCTGCATAATGTCATCGTGGCTGATATAATGGACGACTGCATCCTGGGCCTAGACTTTATGAGGAAGAATTGTTGTGAGATCGACGTTAAGCAAGGTGTTTTGAAATGTGGACAAGAAGAACTTTTCATGGAAGGGGCGTTACCAGGGAATGTGTACAGCCTTAAGAAGATTGTTCTTCCTCCGAGATCGGAAACGATTGTGCCGGTTAGTCTTCCTCGGAGTCCTGGGCAAGCTCATCGTTGTGTACTCGTGGAAAGGGTAGACAATGACCTTCCATGGAAAGTGGCTCAAACCTTGGTTAGAACCACCGACATCTCTGGAGTACGTGTGTTGAACCTTTGTGATCAGGAACAGATTATAGAAAAAGGCACATTGGTTGGTACTAGTGAGGAAGTGGATTGGTTGCGTCGGTGCGAATATCTATCGACCGGGACCCCTAGCAAGGATGGACAAACGAGAGTGACCACACTTTTAGAAGACTGTCGCAGCGTTCTCTCCCCGAATGAAATGGTCAAGGCGAAGAAGTTGTTACTCAAGTACGCCAATGTTTTCTCGTCAAACGAAGCTGACATAAGAAAGACTGGCTTAGTTCAACACAAAATAAACACAGGACAAGAATTGCCTATTCGTCAGCGGCCAAGAAGATTGCCTGTAGCACGTGAAAAGGAAGTGGAAACCATGATTGAAGGAATGGTGAAGGATGGTGTTATTGAACCTTCATCTAGTCCATGGTGTTCACCTGTGGTGCTGGTAAAGAAGAAGGACGGCAGCATGCGGTTTTGTGTTGACTACCGCCGCCTGAACGACGTTACGAAGAAGGACAGCTATCCCTTGCCTAGAATTGATGACACGCTGGATATGCTCACAGGCGTAAAGTGGTTTAGTACGCTGGACCTGAAAAGTGGCTACTGGCAGGTTGAAATTGACCCTAAGGACAAGGAGAAAACTGCATTTTCCACAGGAAAGGGTCTGTGGCAATTTAAAGTCATGCCGTTTGGATTGTGCAATGCTCCAGCAACGTTTGAAAGGTTGATGGAGCTTGTACTTACCGGGCTAATTGGAGATGCCTGTCTCGTCTATTTGGATGACATCATCATCGTAGGCCGTACGTTTGAGGAGCACCTTCAAAACCTGGAACGCGTGCTCATGAAGATGCAGAGTGCCAACCTCAAGTTGAGTCCAAAGAAGTGCTCACTATTCAAACGGCAAGTTAGTTTTTTGGGGTATGTAGTGTCGGAAGAAGGTATCCGCACGGATCCAGAGAAAATTGCTGCTGTCAAGGAGTGGCCGGTCCCAAAAGACCAGACACAGGTTAGAGCATTTTTGGGTTTGTGCTCTTATTATCGGCGATTTGTGAAGAACTTTGCAGATATAGCCAAACCTCTGCACAAGCTAACCGAGGAGAAGCGACAATTCTGCTGGGATGAAAGTTGCGATATTGCATTCCAGGAGCTCAAGAACCGCCTGTGCAAAACACCTATTTTGGGGTACCCTGATGCGGGCAAGGAATTCATAGTTGACACAGACGCAAGTGATATAGGACTTGGCGGTGTGTTGTCTCAACGGAATGGTGATCAAGAGATTGTGATAGCGTACTTCAGCAAGTCGTTGTCAAAGCCGGAAAGGAACTATTGTGTCACAAGACGGGAATTGCTTGCTGTGGTAAAGTCCTTGCAGCATTTTAGCAAATATCTTCTAGGGCGGAAATTCCACTTACGAACTGACCATGCTGCACTGAAATGGCTATTGCAGTTCAAAAATCCGGAAGGACAAATTGCGAGATGGATAGAACTACTGCAGGAATACGACTTTGTGATCGAACATCGCAGCGGGAAATCTCATGGCAATGCAGATGCATTGTCAAGAATACCTTGCCCTGAAGATTGCAAGCATTGTACTAGGCAAGAGGGTAAGGAAGTGGTATCTGTGAGAATGCTCAGGACAGACCAGCTCAGCAATGAGTGGAAGGACAGCCTACAACATGCACAGCAGGAAGATTCGGACATTAAGCCGATTCTGGAATGGATGAAGGCCAGTGCTCCTAAGCCCAAGTGGAGCGACGTCTCAGCAATGAGTTCGACCACGAAAAGCTATTGGGCCCAATGGGACAGCTTGCTGATTCAGGATGGAGTCCTGTGCCGTAAATGGGAAAATGGTCGGGGAGACAGGTGTCATTTGCAAATGGTTGTCCCTAAGGCTAAAGTGCCGGATATTCTACGGCTGTACCATAGTGGTTGTTCAGGAGGCCACCTGGGAGTTAAACGAATTCTCCTGAAGATCCGAGAACGGTTTTACTGGGTCCACTGTCGTGACGATGTCGAGGACTGGTGCCGCAAATGTACAAGTTGTGCGGCTGTAAAGGGACCTCAAATTCGTAGTAGAGGCGCATTGAAATTGTACAATGTTGGTGCACCATGGGAGAGGATAGCCATTGACGTTGTGGGACCGTTTCTAGAAACTGAAAGTGGTAACAAGTATTTCATGGTAGTGATGGATTACTTCACTAAGTGGCCAGAAGTCTTCGCCATTCCAAATCAAGAAGCTTCAACCGTTGCAGATAAACTAGTTCATGAAGTCTTCTGTCGTTTTGGAGTACCTTTAGAGATTCACAGCGATCAAGGAAGGAATTTTGAGTCTCAAATATTCCAGGAAACTTGCCGAGTTATGGGTACTCAGAAAACACGAACAACTTCTTACCACCCACAATCTGATGGAATGGTAGAAAGATTTAATCAGACATTGGAGAGGTACCTAGCAAAAGTTGTGGAAAAACGGCAACGAGACTGGGACAGGCACATACAACCGTTTTTGTTGTCATATCGAAGCGCTGTTCACGAAAGTACATCAGTGACACCAGCTTTCGCAAACTTTGGGAGAGAATTGCGGCTGCCTGCAGACCTGATCACCGGAATACCACCTGATGCCCCACGCAGTATAACCGATTATGCAAATGACTTGCGGAACAAAATGAATGACATTTATGAGCACGTCAGACAGACGGGCCAGCAAACGTCTGAGAAGATGAAAACACGGTATGACCGCAAAATGAACAACAAGGGCTTTGATGAAGGTTCACTAGTGTGGTTACACAATCCAGTTCGCAGCAAAGGGAAATCTCCTAAGCTTCAAGCTAAATGGGACGGACCGTACCGGATTGTGACAAGGATCAATGATGTAACCTACCGGATACAGAAAGGTGCCAGAGGTACTCCTAAGATTGTCCATGTGGATCGACTGGCGCGTTATTATGGGGCCAATAATGCTCGGGACGAGCATGTCTTAGGAGAGGGCAGTGTTACGCGCCACTATTAATGTCTTGTACATGGCAACACTAGTCACACTAGCGCCCTCTAGTGTCGAGTAGCAGAACTAGGAGAGTCGAGATCCTTCCAGAAATTTCGGGACCGATATGTACTCGAACATTCTAGATGTCGCTACAGTAGAAGGTTCTGGAAACTATCTGAGGTCCTATATAAGGCCGGTATAGACCACGACCGGGGCAGTATTGAATTGGCGATACAAGAGAATACTTCGAAGCGAAATAACGGCGAACTGTGTTTTATTATTAGTGTGATTTTAGATTGTAATTAGTGTTGTGTAATTAAAGTGTTAATTTTGGTAATTCAATCGGCAGTTTTTAATTGTCTCGAACCCCAAGTTCGTAACAATACTATTTTGATGATGATGATGACATTACGCAGTGGAAAGATATACAGGAAATCGATGGATGCAGGCATCTGAGGACCGTGTTTTTTAGCATTCCTTGGCGGTTATGTTTAGCAGTAGATGTCAACAAGATGCGGTATACTTATACCTTTGTAAAAATGTTACAGCTTAAATACGTTCCATTGCTGGGCACAAGTCTTCTCTCATTTTTGAGAGGGTTTTAGGGAATGATAGACATTATAATCCCAATGCGAGTTAACGGTTTACATATATTCGTAAATTGTAAGCTGAAGTGGCAATGTGCCGGCCATATAGCTCGAGGAACTGGCAACCGATGGGAAAAAAGGTTCTCGAATCGTCTCTTACCGGTAGTCGAATTGTAGCGACCCCGACTAGATGGAGTGACGGTTTTGTGAGATATGCAGAAAATCGATAGATGCAGGTGACTCGAGACCGTGCTTTGTGGCATTCCCTGGGGGAGGCCTATATTCAGCAGTGGACTTTTGATAATGATGATGATAATGTATTCAATTTCGTTGGTTTTTTAATTTTGTTGACAAGCCGTTTTTCCCGCCCATCTCTTACTATGGCGCTTGAATCTACTGCTACTAATAAAAAAGATTGTAGGATTCTATTTCTGCCCAGGAGTCCGTCTCGGTAGTTACCACACTCTCGTCTATTTATGCCACCAAGTAGAAGTGTTTTCACTGCTGTGTTTCAGTCCAATGTGTATAGAGAGTCAGTATAATGACATTATGTAAGGCAATCCATTATCGCTGTTAGATGTGCCAACGTATCTGTATACTTCAACGAGTATGAAGTTGGACAAACAAAGAAGGATACATATGTGTTGGTGTCTATAGGCTATAGTAGCTACTTACCATCAGGTGGACGCTTGACCCTTCGATTTAATGAAAAAAAAACTACTATACAAAAATAAATCCCGCCTAAAGCAAACATTTTTGTTTGTGAAATTTGTAACTGTTGATAAAAAACAGCTCAGAAATATTTAGTTAACTTCGCGTGTCAGTCCTCGCCGTAATAAACTATTACCGTGTCGCTGAGAAGCAAGGTTCACAACTGGCATAAACATTACTCCGGATCTGATAATGGAATATGTAATAAATTTGAACGCCACTTCTGTCGCCGAAAATCACGCAAGTTATAAAACCGTGTCTTATCTAGTCAATTTTGAATTAAATAACAATGTCGACGATTGTGTAAATCAGTGTTGATTGTATCTTGGCTTCCAAATCATAAATACGGAAATTCTATTACGTTCGAATATAAATTGTGCAGAGGTCTGTGGGACAATATTGTACTTACGTGTATGTACTGTTTAACTAAGTAGTACATGTAACCATGTTATTATGCGGTATATTAATATTAATTTTTCTTTTGTTATAATTACTGGTCCTTTTTCAAGATTAAATTAATGTGTATAAACAAATTATTTTATATTGTGTCTTGGATAATCATACCAATGATTTGATACGCCTCGACTTCAGACAGTTGATTTCTGGATCTCGATAACAGCGCCACCTACCGGCTCCATTTATTAATATAAACCAGTCTCAAATCAACATAATCACGTACATACAATTTCAACAAAATCAGTCCAGCCGTTTAGGAAGAGTTCAGTCACATACACACCGACAGAAGAATTATACTTACGAGTATATATAAGGATAGTTTTTAATACGCCATAAAATATGTCTAGTACAGTGGACGTCAAGTATGCCAGGCGTGACTATTAAGGAAAATTCATCCTACAATCCAGCACTGGAATTTTACTGGCTGAACCTTACCTTTCGAATAATTAATATACATTCATCAAAATATACGGGAATAGTATATTTGTACATGAATTTTTCCAATTCTTTTAACGTGTGTCTGGTATAAATCAATTTTGGGCTATAAAAAGCAACCCTATCGTCGGAAATTTGATTATTTTCAGTCTGTTACCTCGGACAGCTTTTTAAACGTATATTTTATTCACAACTTCGTACTAGTATGGATGTTTTGAAATATGAATAAACCATTGTATGTCGTCACAGGAAAAGGAAGTCAGGATTATTTAATATTCACGTAACATTCTCGAAAGTCTTGTAACCATCGTCGCAATATTCAGATATTACAGATTAAACCAAAATGGACTATACCAACTACACATATTGCTATGACAGTCATAGCATAGTGTATCACGTTGTGCGAGAATGTTCCCGAAGTTTTCATTTTAGTAAAATTTAAAACAATCGAGCGTTTTAAGTATCTTGTACCTCGCAATTCACGGTGCCGTACCACTAAATTGCTACTTTTCAAAATACCTTCTCATTTTTTAAGTCGATGTGGTGGTTCCCATCTCTGGGCTCATCAGTGCAGCTCGATTCGTAGACAACCGAGTCCTTTCCGATCGGCTCGGCTCGATTCGATGTTGCATCTCTTTGCGTATTTTTTTATTGCATTCCTTAATATAAAAGAATACAAAGGGCGGACTTAATGCCTTGAGTCATTCTCTACCAGTTAACCCATGAAGTGGTGAGAATTAAAAGTAGGTGTAGCAATATAGAATAAAAATTTACTAATAAACATTTTACTAAAATATACAGACATACATAAATATACATATATACATATCAACATACATAATATAATAATAATAATAATAATAATTTATTGGACTCTCAGTTTGACAAATTACACTGATGTATTATATCTATTTTAAATTACAAAATAACATTTCAAATAAGTTAGCGTTAACGGCCATACTAGTATAAACTGTGTTACAGCCATATATAAATAGTACATATAAATAACTATCAATATATACGTCTAACAATATAAATGACATGGATGATTTATCTAAGAAGTGTTATCGTTAATAGATGATTACGCTCCAACTTTTTAAAAGCAAACTTATTGGCAGCTTTTCTGATGTCATCGGGCAAGGAGATCCAAATGTGTGCAGCCTGAACTGTAAAGGAGTTACCATATAATTCGGTGAAGTGAACTGTTTTTTTTTGTCGTTAGAAGAAGAAGATCCTTGAGCTACCCACCAGTATAGCATGGTATTTCAAAGAATTGACCAACTGTCCGTAACGAGTAGACCAATCTTTGTTAGCTGCTAAGTTTAAATTTAATTTTTAATCACATTATGGATATCCACAATTTCAGCATTCACGTATAGCTTAAGGTCATCGGCATATAGATGGTACAAGCAATCGAAGATGGAGGTAATAAAGTTTATTAAAACTAAAAAATTATAGGAGAAAGAAAACCGCCTTGCGGCACACACGACAGACTGACTGCTGCCGACCGGGAAGATAAGATGCAAACCGTTCCAATACTGTAGGGCCACCAACATTTATTTGAGATAGTATGGAAAGTAGGATTTCTTGATCGTGTTGAAATCATTTCAAAAATCAATTAGTACCAGTACTGTTACTTTTTTTTCTTCCATACCTTGTCTTATATCATCTGCGACGTTAATTAAAGCAGTACTGGTACTATGACCAGGACGAAACCCAGACTGATATATACTCAGTAGGTAATGTTTCGAAATAAATGTAGAAATTTGCTTGTAAACACAGGATTCTAAAATTTTGAAAGGAAAGGGTAGAATGGATATAGGGCGGAAATGATTGAAAAGAATGGGAGTAGGAACTTTTGGGAGGGGCTTTATAAAAGCTCCCTTCCAAACATAAGGGTACTGATTTGAATCAAGGGAAAAATTTATAATATGAAAAATCGCCGGGAGGAGGTCATCATTATCATCATCATTACAGCCCTTCATAAGTCCACTGCTGAACATAGGACTCCTTCAAAGAATGCCACAAAGCACGGTCCCGAGCCTCCTGCATCCTTCGACTTCCTGCATGTCTTACCAGGTCATTACTCTAGCTACACTTCGCCTGCCGGTACGAGGCTGCCACTTTACAGAACCTTTCTTCCCCATCGGTTGTCGGTTCTTCGAGCTATATGGCCGGCCCATTGCCACTTCAGCATACTAATTCTTTGGGCTATGTCGATTACTCTGGTTCTACTGCGGACATCCTCGTTTTTAAGTTTATCACGCTGAGAAACACCGAGCGACTTTGAGCTTACTCATACGGCCAGCAGTGAAGGCCACATTTCAGTTCCATAGGTCATCACTGGCAACACGCACTGGTAGCCCCGTGTAGTAGCAGGTAGGAATACCCACTACCCCAAATCATCCCGTGTGTGTCGTAAAAGGCGACACAGGGAAACTGAGACAGAAGATGGGCAGCAGTATCTTTCAGATAACAGCACAAGAAGCTCTCTTCGGGCCTCGGATAATCCTATTGCGGCGGCGCTGTCGTCGCGCCACAAGCGAAACACATCGAAGCCTAAATCGCACTAACAAAGTTCCGAAGTTAAAGCAGCATATATAGAATAGCTCCGAACTATCAATTGGAGCGCTGGCTGCTCCCCGGGCAGAACACCTTGCCCGGCGGGAGATTTCCCCTTTTCCTTACACCCGCCACAGTGGTGACCAACCGACGTGATATGAACACGCAACCAACAACCTTCGGAAACTACAACTTTAAAAACCTTCGTCATCATCCTCAAGCACCCCATTCATTCGCTCCCGAGCAGATATTGTCTGCAGTCTTCACATTCTGCAAGCCATCTAGCTTTACAAAGGTTCATCGCAGCACTGGAATAATAATGCTTCCTGTTCCTTCAAGCTACTCTCTGCGCTACAGTGTTTGGCACGGCTCTGAGCCTTACTGCTCGCCTCTGCTTCACGGCACTCTCGCAGATCACTTGCCTTCTTCTCGACTCACCGCAGACTACAAGGCAACCCCTGGCACTTGCAAATTCGTCGACATCTAGACTGCACTATCGACCTTCAGTCTGACCAGGGGGGTGATGTGGCGGCGCTGTCGTCGCGCCACAAGCGAAACACATCGAAGCCTAAATCGCACTAACAAAGTTTCGAAATTAAAGCAGCATATATAGAATAGCTCCGAACTATCAATCGGAGCGCTGGCCGCTCCCCGGGCAGAACACCTTACCCGGCGGGAGATTTCCCCTTTTCCTTCCACCCGCCACACTATGATATTGCAGCGCAACTTATCTATCTCTTCTTCCAGCTCCAGGATCTTCTCGTCAGTCCTCAGGATGCGTGCGTTATAAGTTGCCAAGTCGTCGTCGTAGGTGGCAACCGAACCTCCACGGGAGATTCTTAGTATCCCCTGCCCCGCCGTTACCATGGTCGCCACCGTAGCCTGGAATAGCGAGGCCGCCGGGGACTGGGGGCCGTCTCTTTGCTATTATCATGGAGGATATATTGGCATAGTTGTCACGCTTGGCGAGCGGGTTGGCAACCACAGTTTTATACTGTTGTTTTGCTGTTATCAAAAAGATGCTGCTGCCCATCCTCTGCCTCAGTTTCCTTTTGTTCCCTCTTACGACACCCACGGGAAGATATGGGGTAGTGAGTATTCTTACCCGCCACTACACGGGGGGTATCTTTCAAAATAATAAGAGAAAATGTCTACCATAATAAATCGATTACAAAATCAAAGTACGAAATCGATATTGGTTGTATTGTAAATTTGTCCGTTGTCTATCAAGGGCTATAAAAAAATGTCAAAATTAAAAATAAAATAGAAAATTTTAAGTAGTTTTTAGGGTTACTTTAAAAAAGTAAAAAACAATAATTATTGTTAGCACAATTTATAAAGATGATTATAATTAGATTATTACTGTTAACATGCATAGCATAGACAAACCTACTAAATAAGTAAGACTCCTCTACTAAGAAACTAAAAAGAAAACTAAGCTTATGCCATTGAAGTAATATTATGTTATTGCGTATTAGAACAGCTATTTCCAACAAAAAATGTGCGCCACACTCATGTCTTCACTGGGCATTACTCACACTACTCTTCCCTGCGCATGCGCAGGAAAGCGTAGTGTGGCGCATGCGTGATTGGTTTTTATCATAGATTAAGTGCAGGTAGAATGATCAGTATGCGGTAATAGATTGTATTGTTAATAATATAAATTGTATCGAGTACAATTTTTAAAAGAGCCGTGGTAGCTCAGATGGTTAGCGCTTGCTGTAAGTTTCACAGTACGCAAGTAACCCGGGTTCGATCCCCGCCGGCACCAATGAAATTGTTAATTGCGATTTTAAGTGCTGATTTACCACGTGCTCGGCGGTGAAGGAAAACATCTTAAGGAAACCTGAAATCAGCAAATTTTAGTGTCAGAAATTTAGCATAATTGTGAATACTTCTATTTTTTTTTCTAAAAAAAAGTACATTATATTACGCACAATTTTTCCCACACTTAAGTGCCTACAGAAGCGTCCCATCTGAACTAATTAATTTTATAATCTATATTTCATGACCGGAAAAGGCGTCTTAGGAATAATTTGTTTGATTATTAATCTATAATACTGTTTTT
Organism: Parnassius mnemosyne; assembly: GCA_963668995.1. Lineage (NCBI taxonomy): Eukaryota > Metazoa > Arthropoda > Insecta > Lepidoptera > Papilionidae > Parnassius > Parnassius mnemosyne. The sequence goes on along the minus strand of CAVLGL010000082.1, from coordinate 60,799,542 downwards.
GTTAATTAAGTATCTCACTCATCTATGAAAAGTTATTCCTTGATATTTCCTAACATTTCTTGAATTATTTATGCAATATTTAAAACACATAATGGCATATTTTATCAATGATTTTTTTACATAATCAAAGCAGCACTCACTAGCGCCTAGCGAGCGACTGAGTAAAGTGCGGCGATATCGCCGCAGTTGAACGGGACAGCGTAACTTAATGCAGTGTCGCCTCTAGAATGTAGTACATTTTAGTTCCATGGCTTATGCAAGTTATGTACTATACATGAAACATGATTAAAATCTATTTTGATTTACAAGGACAACTATTCCAAAGTAGTTTAAAATACAAGGAAAGAACTTAAAAAAAAAGAAAAAGGTTTGCAATAAAGCAGATTACAAGCGAACTACTTATAACAATAGACATCATAGTATTCTCTGCTACAGTTTTGATTAGAGGCATGAAATAAGTACTTAATATTAAATAATAGAAAAAAAAGGATAACTAGGGACATAAAAAGATAGTTTAAGTAAGCTATGTTTTAGCTGTTAAACGGCGGGACCATTTAGAATCCTCTTTCTGCCCCACAATACCGTCTTGATTGCGCCGAGAAACCTCACATTGACTTTTTGTGATTAAAGAACTTTTGAACTTCTGAACGAAAGGGTTCCTTTACAAAATTAGTAACGGTGCTATTAGAAGCTATGCCATGTCTAGCTGGTGAACAATCGACAGGAAACTTTCCAATGAGAGTATCAATCTCCTCTTCAGTGGAGATCTTTGCCCGTTCGTTATTGGGGAGTTTTATAAAAATTGTGCCATCGAAGGTCCAGACATTCTTCAATCCTAAATGTTTGCGTGTTTTTTTTTTATGAACAGATTGCCTCATTTTGGTTAAAAACTCAGACACCGATATTTGAGAGCCCTTTAACTTAGTTTTAGCATTACACACCTCAGATTTTGTGCGATGCTCTTGAAATTGTACAAGAACTGGTCGTGAATGACCATCCTTATGAACACCAATGCGATGACAAATTAAAAATGATAAATTTGTTACATTGCCCATTTTATTATGTATAACTATATGAACCAGTATTTCTTGTCCAACATTAAGTTCATTAGAGTCGGAGATCCCATTTAATAGGAGAATGTTCTGCCTATGCTGCATATCAATAACATCAATTTTCATAGTGCAGGCATGAATATGTTACCGAAGGAGGTTGAATACAGAGCTAACAAGGTCTTTGAATGCTTTTTTTATCGCATTTACCACGGCAAGTTCTTTGAGGAATTGTTCGGATTAATTTCAGTCGCTCAATTTTACCATCGCACATCACGACATAATTCGCGATACCATCCACACCAGCTGGATGATGGCTTTCTGATTGATCCACCAATGTGTGATTTAGAAGATGTTTTCTTCCTTGTGGAATCGATTACTAACAGCGATTTTTCCAGACCGATACGACTTAGGGACCTTCAAGAAAAGAGCCTACTCCTTTTTAAATGCTGGCAGCGCATTTGCAATTCCCCTGTTTTTTTTATAGGATAGGGTGACAAACGAGCACACAGTCCACCTGATGGTAAGTGGTTGCCGTGGCCCATAGACATCTACATTTATCCTCGTTTGCGAGTCAAAATGCAGATGCGTTGTCACCCGTGAGGCCTAAGATAGAATGCCTCTCTTCCAGTAAAAAAGGTCTCCGGTTCTCTACACTCACCATACGAAACGCAGCAGCATGAAGCTGCTATTTGACGCTGGTATTCTGTGAGTATTCTGTGAGAGAGTGTGCTTATGTCCACTAGTGAATTTTGATAGGGCATTGAATGAAAATAGTGCACTACTCTTATAGCATCGAGATCGAAGAGATGAAATCTGGAGTTAAAATAATGTTTTAATGGAAATAAAGTTCGTGTGCAAAGTTTTACCTGAAATAGTTTAGTAGAAATTTTATATTGAGTAGAAATTTTGTTAATTGAGTATAATATCGTAATAAATAACCATGTACACTGTAATGAAGATAAAAATATAAATGAACCAAAAACGGTTTATAATAAAAGCATCATTTAAATTGGATCTTGAATGTGGATACAATTATATTGAGATATTAATTTACACAAGACTGTCAGTAAAATAGAATATTATTCTTGTGTTAATTTATAACTGTTCTGTAAGTCTCTCAAAACACAGTCAATTACTCACCTTTGTCAAGCTAACAATTCGATTTATGTATTAACATTCGAGGTTTCGCTTAAGTGAAAACTGCTTTACTTACTTTACTGCTTTGGAAACTTGATATTTGTGAGTAAAGAGGTATTATAATATTTTGGTCTAACTATTATTAATATTATTATTTATTTTATTCTATAAAAATATTTATAAAATAACTTATTTAAAAAAGTAAGCTATATAAATATTACATGTATATATGTAACAAATATCTCTTTTACAAATTCCACAGAGAATGGCTCTGAGCCAACTACATTCTTTCAATACCTCCACTCTATATCAGATCTCTGTTACTGTTACAATTACCGTACAGTATATCAAAAGTCTACTGATGAACATAGCACTCCGTCATAGATTGTCATAGCTATATTTTCCATAGTTGCCACGCTTGACAGGTGGGTTGGCAAACACAGTTTTTTGAAAGAAGTTCCTTATCGGACGGTACGAATTTGGTAGATGGGGACCTCTTCTGACGTAGTGTAGACGGTCTAGGCTGCTATAAGGAAGCGAAATGGAATATCATCCATCTCCCTCGCACTTTTACTTATGACGCATCATCTTAATAGACGCTAGTAATTCACTTATTAGTATTTGTTAATCAATAATATAATACATTTATCAATAATAATATACTATAACGCATGATTTTTTTATTTTTTTGAGTGTTTTGTTCTTCTCCCGACTTGTTTTTCTCTGTCACTTCATACGAAACCCAACGGACGATGTGGGGTGTTGAATATTTTTTCACCGCTATTACACAGTCACTCACGTCTTTCCTTATTCTAATAAGGACATATGATGAAAAATATTGCACTTATATCGGCACTGTATACAGACCTGGACGAACAAACTCTTATTGGATTCTTATTGGATACTCTTTGCAAATAAATCAAGTAATACCTTTGGTGATTTCATTATTGACTTAGTGGATCCTAATGCCACCATAGTCGAGGGTTATAATGACACTTTCCAAGAAAATACAGTTCAAATTGTAAATAAAATCACTTTCAAATATTGCACCATGGAAACATAAAGGATAAAGATAGTGTTAGATTGTTTCTACCAATTTAACGAATGAGTTATTTAATTTACTATTATAGAATCATAAATGTATGACCATAAACAGATATTCTTTGAGATTAATCGAATCAAACGAAGAACTCAATACAAATCTATGGACTATAAAAAGTTAGCAGAAAAAACTACTACAGACAATAATAATAGCGATTTCATTAAATTTGAAAACAATTTAATTATGACTATCATATTTTGTGGTGTGAAGAAAACTAAACTATTAAGCCCACCAAAGCCAGATTAAATAAATTCATAAATCATTAACGCATTTACAAACTCCATCAATAAAAATCAACACAGACAAACTCATGAACAATTTTTAATTGAAGAAAGCAAGTTTCCGTAGAAATACAAATAAATAAAGATGCTTACTGTCGTAAGCAAGTTAACTTAAAATATGCAAAGATAATCATCATTATCATTACAGCCTTTCATAAGTCCACTGCTGAACATAGTCCTCCTCCAAGAAAACAACAGCCACAAAGCACGGTCCTGAGCCACCTGAACCCATCGATTTCCTGCATGTCTTACCAGGTCGTCACTCCATCTCGTGGGGGGTCGCCCTACACTTCGCCTACCGGTACGAGTCTGCCACTCGAGAACCTTTCTTCCCCATCGGTTGTCGGTTCTTCGAGCTATATAGCCGACCAACTGCCACTTCAGCTTACTAATACGTTTGGCTATGTCGGTTACTCTGTTTCTACTGCGGATATCGTCATTTCTAATTTTATCACGCAGAGAAACCCCGAGCATAGCCCTCTCCATAGCTCGCTGAGCGACCTTCAGCTTCCTCATACGGCCAGCAGTGAAGGACCACGTCTCAGATCTGTAAGTCATCACTGACAACACGCACTGGTTGTACGACTTCGTTTTTAGGTTTTGAGGTATGTCTAACGAGAAGATGTGTTTTAGTTTCCCGAACGCTGCCCAGCCGAGTTGAATCCGTCGATTGACCTCTCGGTCAAAGTTGGACTTACCTAGTCGGACTATTTGTCCCAGGTAAACATACTCGTCAACAACTTCGAGCTTAGTGCTCCCAACAACTACCGGCATATGTGTGACATGGACATTAAACATGATCTTTGTTTTGCCCATGTTCATCCTAAGATCTATTCGTTGGGAGACACTATTGACGTCATTGAGCATGGTGCTTAGGTCCTCCAGCGATTCTGCCATAAGGACTATATCGTCGGCAAATTAAAGGTGAGTGATGTACTCGCCATTGATGTTAATACCGTATCATTTCCAGTCCAGAAGCTTAAAAAGGTCTTCCAATGCAGCGGTGAAGAGTTTTGGGGATATAACATCAACCTGTCTTACACCTCTCTGCAATTGGATAGGTTTTGTACTCTGATTCTGTACTCGGATAGCCATCGTAGCCCTACTGTACAAGCAGAAGCGGCCCCACAGGAATTGGACCTGGTCCAGTCCCGACGGTTCCACAAAAAATGAGATTGACTTCATGATGACGACCAAATGACAACTGTTCTGTGATTTCTCTGTGATCGCGAGGGTGAAAACTGGTAGCGGTCACTGAATGGTTAGAGGCACACTGAACCTTAACGTTAAGTTGGAGAGGTCTCGTCTAATGAAGTTCTCCGCTTCGTCGCTCCGTCTTCCCTCGTGCTCTATTCCAAATCCCGAAACCTTTCAGCTCGAGTTTCAAAACCGTTTTTAGTGCCTAGAAGACTGCAATGAAGATGACGATATGAATGACAAGCTCGTGGAAACTGTCCATGCAGTCGGAGCTAAGTTCTGCAAGATCCGCCGCAGAAGAACATAAAAACTCTCAAATCACACTCTCAATCTCATGGCTGTTAGACGGGAGATGAAGCTACATTCTTCAACAGATTTGACAGCATACAGGCAACTGAACAGACAGATCTCCAAATGCATGCGGTGGGACTTACGCAACTTCAATATAGCTTGTATTGAAGAAGCGATCGAGCAGAACCAAGGCTCCAAAGTCTTTGCCAGAGATCTGTCTGCCAGAAAGAGCCAACTGTCAAAGCTGAAGACCGAATGTGGCAGCATCGTTTCCGGGACGCCTGAGATTTTGAGTGAGATTGAGAGGTTCTATGGGCAGCTGTACACGTCATCGTTAGAACCACACGCAAGTGTGAGTAACGATCCAAGAGCGAGTCTTATCCGACACTATTCCGAAGATATCTCGGACGTCAGCTGAGCGAGATAAGAATGGCACTCCAGCACCTTAAAAACGGCAAGGCGCCAGGCGAGGATGGAATTAGAGCGAAGCTTCTGAAAGCGGGTGGAAAACCGGTACCTGAAGTCCTTCAGAAGCTCTTTAATTCCGTCCTCCACGGTGGCATTACACCGGAGGCGTGGAGCAGAAGTGCGGTAGTCTTGTTCTTCAAGAAAGGCGATAACGCGCTCTTGAAGAACTACAGACCGATTTCCTTTCTGAGCCGCGTCTACGTGCTGTTTTAGAGAGTCATTATGAATCGTATCGCGCGCAGACTTGACGACGTCCAGCCTCCCGAACAAGCCGGTTTCCGAAAGTGCTTTAGCACCAAAGACTACATACATACCCTTCGGCAAATTGTACAGAAGTCCGAGGAGTACAATTTGCCACTATGTCTAGCGTATGTGGACTATGAGAAAGCCTTTGATTCCGTCGAAATTTGGGCGGTGCTGCAGTCCCTTCAGCGGTGCCAAGTTGACTGTCAGTATATCGAAGTGCTGAAATGCAAAGATAATACCAAAAAGAAATCTAACGCACCAATATAATTATCACAGCATCGATATATTATCTTCAGTGCCAATAAAATTATAACGAAAGAAAAAGTCAGTAAATAAATAAATAAATGAATACCAAAAAAACTTTCTAACAGCTGGCACAACTTTTGCACAAGCCATTTGCTCAAATTACTAAAAACATATGTTATACTAATACAGAAGTTGACGCTAGTATAACTGGGTTTGGCATAACGGCGCTAAATCCAACTACTACAATTAAACTGATGAGATCATTAATATTATAAATTCTTAATTTAGATATAAATACTAGTTCCGAAGTCGATAATTTTTATTTATTTTATTTTATTATAAGTTGAGTTAAAAATTTGATTGCTGAAGAGCTAAAACTGTGTAAGGTAGGTAACTTAAAATAGCCAAAGGTACACCCATTTTTAAATTGGGTAACAGAATAGATCCCAGCATACATATCGTTTACTGGAGCTTTCCGAGGCATAGCTCGTAGCTTATCGCGTAACGTAAAATATATATACACAGTTCCGTAGTGAAGCCGCACATCAACTACCTGTTAGAAATCTGGGGTACCGCAGCATGAACTAATTTTAAAATATTGCAGAGAGCATAAAATAAATTACTTTCTTTTCAAACGTAGAAGGTAAAATTACTTAACAAAACTAAAATAATGGATATAGATAAAACTTATAAGTAGGTACTACACGAGTATACTTATTAGGAAAATATTAACAAAAACAATACAGGCAGATATAAATAGTCCCTTCAAATTAGATATAAAATAGTGATCAAATAACAAAACCTCTGACAGAGCTGAATTTTGATTCAGAACTTTGGTACACCAGTAGAAATAAAGTGCCAAAAGTTCCCATCGATCCCATGTGTACTAAAAAAGTTTTTCAAGGTCAAAGGTTAAAAAATTACTGTTTTTTTATTTTTCTCAAAAACGGTTAGGTTTATCAAAAATATAGCCCAGATAAAAATTGTAGATCATAAAGCTATCTACAACAATAGTTCCAATACTCTTTTCCTAAAAATCACCATTCCTAAGATATCGCGATTATAAAAGTTGAAGGTGTTAAAATCTAAATGATATGCACACAAATGCCACGTGTATACATAGTCATGCACTTAATATAAATAAAAATGCCTATCTATGTCTCTGATATGTATGACAAATATAATTATTATAGTATACACTCAAAAGAAATGCAATCCCTTAGTCAGCCCCTTCTACCAGCATAGTAATGATCAACATCTGCCGAGTCTATTTTCCACGTGGCGTTGATTTGTTAATACTACTTACTGCTCTAACTGTAATTGATAAAACTATATACTTTTTAAAACGTGGAAAGGCTTATCCAAAATGCCTATAATATATTTTATTTTTTACATGGGATAACCGGCAACGATACTGAATCAGCAATGTTGAGAAGGGGTAAAACATCAGTATAAAAATTATTTGAAGTTTTTGATTGTGCTCAAGTATTTGAAGAAATTGATTCTTCTCCGCAAACGATAATCACGAAAAGTATTCACTTTCTCCTTGCTGTTTATGGAGCTCCAAAAAATTTATTGTATTGGCAAGTTAAGATATTTAACTTTTGTAAAAAATACACGGAACGAGGAACAAGTACAAGTCCAATATCAGCTTCTGCTCATCAACACTTGTATCGATTATAGGCAATAATCGATACAAGTGTTGATGAGCATCAAACTGAAACACGATAACTGGGGGTGATAATACTTTGGAACCGATTCAAATATAATCCTACCTGCTCCGGGAATACTCCTAAATACTAATTTTTGCAATTGCAAAAAAATGGTTGTAATGCTAAATGTGACTGTGGAAGAGTAAGATTGTTGTGTTCACCAGCGTGCACTAATTGCCAGGGTCAGTCTTGCTCGAATGTTCGATTGAAGCCAATAGACGAAGATTCATATGATATCGATGAAGAGACATCTGATTCATCTTTAGTTAAACAATTTTTGAACATACAGCAAGAAGAAGAGAATGAAGAAGAAGAAATTGAAGAAGACATGACTGTTAAAGTCAAATTTGAAGAGTATGAGTCATTAAAATATTAACAGAAATCAGAACTACAGCTTAAATCAATAACCTATATAATAATCATCATGCAGTAAATACAATATTTTCCCATAAAACACCATTATTACAGATCGTGGAGTAAGCTTACCGGGGAAACCATGCAATAAAAACGCGCCAAGTACACTACCTCACAGGTGGTGTGGAAATGTGTGCATATGTACAATATAGCACCTTCAACTTTTAGAATCTCGATATCTTAGGAGTAGTGATTTTATCTGGGCTATATTTTTGATAAAACTTACAGTTTTCGAGAAAAATCCAAAATATCGAAAATTTTGACCTGAACAGCTTTTTTAGTACACGTGGGATCGATGGGGATCTTTGGCACTTTATTTTTACTAACGTACTATAGGTCTCTACCAAAATTCAGCTCTGTTGGAGTTTTTGTTAAAGTGTCTATTTTGACCGCACTAAACATTAAGAATAAGAAATGAACACCCATAGCTTAAGCGACTGAGGAATAACATAATATATTACGGTTGATTTGAGTCTTAGTTTTTCACTTTATTAAAACATTTCTTTTACAGTCTATGAAACATTTTCGATAAGAAAAATAAGGTCAGAGAGAGTTATTTTTAAAATATTTTTATAAGAGTTCAAACGATTACTATGGTGTCAAGTAACTAATATGCTAACAGACATTAACTCCATTCAAAGATGGCTACATATAATATTAGCCCGGATCCACATTTGATGAAGTTTTTCTGACGTGTACGTCTAAACTTTTCAAGGAAGCATAGCAGCGTGTAGTATCTCCTTTGATGATCGCGAAAAACCTACTAGAGATGGAAACCGCCGTATCAAAGATCGCATCGCATCGTTGTATAATAAATGTATTAAATACATCCATTTTTTATACAATTATGGTGACAAACCACCACATAGTCTACCTGATGATAAGTAGATACGAGTATCTTCGCCCATTGACATCTACATTTATTCTCGATTAAGAATCATAATGCAGTTGGGTTTGCACCCCTGACGCTTAAGATGGAATGCCTTGTATCTAGTAAAGGTGTTTTCAGTTCTCTGCAATCGCCATACGAAACACAGCAGAATCAAGCTGCTATTTTACGCTGATATTCTGTGAGAGCGTGGTCCTATCCGGGTCTAGCCGACCCATTCGTGATAAAACCATAATAGAAATGCATCATGGCTACAGATCTAGAAACGTGTATCCAATGCGAGTTGTATCAGATATCAGTCTTTATGCGAAATGGGACGTATCAAATACGGTATCATAACGGATTATCACATGATCGCGAATAATTTTTCATCCAATCTAGCTATCTAGACGCGACATTATGCGATGTTTTCGGGACTCTGTATTATTAATAAATAAATAAAACTCCAAACTATATATATAAATATAGTGCTATATAAAAAAATACATTGATAAAATAATTCCTGCAAATTCCGTTCTATAAGCTACATGTTCAAAATTGATTGGGTCTTATAGCAATCATTCTGAAAGCTTTTGGAGTAATCCTCAATATCGCCTTTCACAAATTCATTAATTGGAATGGTTTTCATATCAATTATAATAGGTCTTTACCTATGAAATTGTCGTTTGCAGTTCTGGTCATTCCAAACCAAAATAATTTTTGTTTGGCTATGAATTCTAATTTCAAATTAGCTTTATTTAAAATAAGGGAATTTATTTTTCAAAATTAGTCATATGCTAATTGATTAGCGTTATGTTTTCATCACATGTGAATCTTTTTCGTCATCATAGATACTTTAAAAATTCGAGTAATTATGGAATATGAGTACCATTCGTAGTAGCAACGTGGCACTAGTGGAACCCAATATCAATGATGTTTACCGAGATAATCTACAAACGAACGCACCACCTGTTATTGGTTTGCCTGCTTCCGTTCTTGAAACTTCAACCTGAAAAGTGAACACCGTGATCGTCCCAAAACTTCAATCGACAATGACTAATTAAAGGCGATTATGAGAGCTGATGATACTCAATCTACGTATAAATTAGCAGTAGCTTTTGACGTTAGTTTCAAAACAATATTGGTCCATTTGCGTCAAATCGGCAAGGTAAAAAAGCTTGACAAATGGCTGTCCCACGAACTCAACGATCGCCAGCACAAAGTACGCGTTGAACCGTGCCTTGTACTGCTCAACAGGTACACAAACGAAGAAACTTTGAACCGCATTGTTACCTACGACGAAAAATGGGCTCTGTTTGACAATTTCAAGTGCTCAGGAAGTTGATTGAATCCTAGTTCACTACTTAAAAATGGCCTAAACGAAATGTTACCCCTAGATAAGTGATTGTCACTGTTTGGTGGTCTAGCGCCGCTTCGGTGTGATTCATCACAGCTTCTTACCAAACGGAATAAGAATTAATGCAGATGTGTACTGTGAAGAACTAAACAAAATGATGGAGTAGCTCACACGTCTCCAACCAGCTTTGGTTAATCGTTCGTCTCGGCTGCTTCTGCACGACAACACGTGACCTCATACTGCACCACAGACGGTCTCCAAGTTACAAGAGCTGAGGTTAACACCTATCGTATGCACTTGTATATAAACTGTATCTTCGTTTTCTTAAACTCAGAGTAAACACTGGAAGATCTTGAAGAAAACACCAGTGTCACTATTAATTTTGCCGAGGAAAACGTGATTACTTTTTATTATGTTATTTCCGAACTGTTTTCCCGATCGGTTACCCAACTGTTTTTCCTAACTTTCCGAACGGATTGAAAATTGGGCGCGATGCTATCCCACCAAAAGGGTTAAACCGTAAGGTGTATGCTTACACTTTTCACTATCGCACTTTCCCAATAACTTTATTTCTATAAATATTTTTTTTATAGGATAGGGTGACAAGCGAGCACACAGTCCACCTGATGGTAAGTGGTTGCTGTGGCCCATAGACATCTACATTTATCCTCGTTTGCGAATCAAAATGCAGATGCGTTGTCATCCATGAGGACTAAGATAGAATGCCTTTTTTTCCAGTAAAAAGGGTCTCCGATTCTCTACACTCACCATACGAAACACAGCAGCATGAAGCTGCTATTTGACGCTGGTATTCTGTGAGAGCGTGGTCCCCGGCTCCCCGGTCGAGCCGACCCATTCGTGCTACAACTATACTACTAATATAGCTGCAGCATGGCTCTACCACGTAAAAACTACCACTAAAAGAAAAATTATGATTTTGATAAAAAGTAACTATAACGCATGAAAATAACAAATAAGGCATTTAAATCACATTTCACAAAAATAAAATATTTAACAACACAAGACGAATTTTACAATTCTTAAAACACTTAATTATATAAGATTAAACTATCTCTATAAGTAAATATGTATGTTTTAATCAATATAACAATTTTTGTCATGAATTATCACAATTAAATAATTTAATATCTTTTATTTTTTACAGTTTTTAATAGTACAACGTTTGTTGTACTATTAAAAACTGATGAGGATGCTATCAAGAAAAATAAAGAGAGGTTTTATTAATTTCCCTTTTAGCGTCAATTTCAAACTGGCTGACAGTTTTACAAAACTAAAAAACACAATCAATTAGACAAATCCCAAAGAAAATAGTTAGTAGAAAATATATTTTGATTTAGGGAGTTGTGATTTATATGTTTACATAAGAAATTTAAACTTCAAACCAAGTGAAATTTTTATGAATATACTGTGGATAAAACGATAATTTTCACCAATTTATGTTACTTAATTTAATAAAATTAGAGCTTAATATGTTAGAAGAACATTTTTTAAAAATTTACTCTTTAAAATTAAAATAATTCTTTAATTTTTTCTATAAATAATTTAAAAGTACGCTAAAACCACAACTAAACTCCGCGTTTGGCTCGATTCAAATTAGACAACCGCTAGGAATTCCAGAGGTTAGCGCACTATTATATTGTTATCGACAAGTCTTAGTTCTTTATAAAGTAAAATATTTTATTACTATTATTTATGGTCGACAATATTTATTTTAGAGTGACAACAAGTTATGATTCAGACGTAATGGAAAATAAAACTAGGCTATTTTCAGCAAATAAAAAAAACGAAGACATTTAGATAATTTAGTTAAAAATTTGGTAGATTTATTTTATACTAGCTGGTTATGTATGCATGTTCACACATAAATAACAAGGTTTGTGTGCTTACTACTTTATGCTTTAACTTTAGGCAAAGTAAGGAAGTCCCAATTTCTGATTTTGACGGAAGAATTCAAAAGTAATGAGATTTTGTTTTATTATTTTATGTCTGAGAATGATTGAAATTTCTTGACCAGCATTATTAATAAGAGAAAAAAGAGCTGGCTTTCATTAAAATGATAAAATTGTTTGCAAAATGTGTGTTGAGGATTTAAAAGTCGAGAAGTGCTTTAAAGCGATAATGAAAAGGGCACAAATCAGGAAGTTATAGCAGGAATTATATCAACTCGTGCTGGATATATCCAGCTTCATATTGTTCTTGCCTATAGATACATCCCACTGTACCTCTGCATTTGTATAAAGCAACGCGTAATTAAGTTTAAAGAGGTGAGAACAACCGGTGGATAATTGTATGGTTAAGGCTGGGTAAGAAGAGGTGAAGCATGTAACACTCATCGGAAATATGTCATCCCAAGGAATACCATTGAAAGCCGTAATTGCAGACGCATGTTGAGTAAACGTTCGTACGGCACAAGCTACGATGCTTCCTCTAACGCTGTGACAATTGGTGACCAGCACAGTAAAGAAGTCCTATACTGTGCGGTGAAAAATTAATTAAAGAATAAAAACAAATATTCTGTCACATGTTCCTGATCAGAATACAAAGGTTGATCCAACACATCAAATGTCATTCAAGAAATTTTGTGGGTTCAGCAGGTAAAAGACTACGCAACTATGCTTATAAATACTTGACCTTATATTACAGTTTGTCCCCAGAACAGAACAAATGGATTCTGTAAAAGAGTGCAATAGCACTATTTTACAGTTGTAAACTCGCTCTTGAAAACTAGAACAAAAGTTGACAGCTTTACGTTTTGCCAGAGTTTACAATACTGGCTTGAGAATACTAACTACGCTCTACTTGTTAAGCAATTACCGAGTGGATGCGATTTGTGATTGTGAACAATAAGCGTAAAGCGTTCCGAGAATTAGAGAGGGCTTCAAATTTTAACATACATGACTGTAGTTTACAAATATACCACAAATATTCATTTCTGGTCGCCAGTGGAGACGGCAAATATCAACCTGGTTTTTAGAAGTAAAATGCCCATGATTAGATTATAATGTGGAACCTGATAAAGCAATCAAACAAAAGAAAATTGACTTTTATTTAAATAAGTATAAATCTGACGTTTTCACTGTCAACACAAAAATCATATGGTAATAATAAATTCACGGCCAATTACGAACTGGCCAATATATGTGCATATTTTGCCTGTGGATTGGCGACGGTAAAATTAAATTTGAATTCATAAAAAGAGACGACCATTTATATTTATTTTTTATACGTACATGTATGCATCTAAAGGCTAACAAAACATCATCATCAGAAACCAGCTATTTGGGTCTATATATAGCGTTCCGTACATATCATACGTACGTAACACAAGAATTTAAATTATTTTTTTTATAGGGGAGGGGGCAAACGAGCATGCAGCTCACCTGATGGTAAATCACTACCGCCGCCCATGAACAACCGCATCACCAGGGGATTGCAGATGCGTTGCGGGCCTTTTAAAAAGAAGTACGCTCTTTTCTTGAAGGTCCCTAAGTCGTATCGGTCCGGAAAAATCGCTGGTGGTAAACTATTCCACAAGGAAGTTGTGCGAGGAAGAAAACATATTCTAAATCGCACAGTGGTGGACCGCCAATCATCTAGATGGTGTGGATGGTATCGGGAGTTCTGTCGCGATGTACGTTCGTGAAATCTGGCGGCTAGGATTAATCTGAACAATTCTTCAGAGCACTACCCGTGGTAAATGTGAAAGAAAATGCAAAGAGATGCAACATATCTTCGCAGCGCCAATGAGTCGAGCCGATCGGAGAGCACTCAGTCGTCAACAATTCGACCCGCTCTGCGCTGGATGCGGTCAAGTGGAAGGAGCTGGCACTGGGGAGCCCAAGCCCAGAGATGGGAACAGCATTCCATGTGAGGCCGAACCTGCGCCTTGTAAAGTTGCAGGCGTTGTGCCGGCATGAAATACTGTCCCGCTCTATTGAGCACGCCAAGTTTTTTAGAGACCAATTTGGCTTTCTCTTCCAAGTGACCACGAAACTGCTCGTCACTTGATATATCGACTCCGAGGATTCCGATAATGGCTGAGGCAACTAGGGAAGTACCTTGAAACTGAGGAGATATGACAAAGGGGTTCTTTTCTGAGCATTAAACTGGACTAGATTTAGTTACCCCCAATCCGAGACTTTGTTCAGTAAAGACTCGACTTCAGACACAAATTTGTTCCGGTACTCGGCGACGTTTTCCCGAGAAATATTGGCACGGCCGGTGTGTAGAGCATCACCAGTGCTGTCATCCGCATAGCAATGAATGCTACCGGTTTACAACATATCATTGATATGCAGAAGAAACAGCTTTGGTGATAGCACACAGCCTTGTGGAATACCAGCGTTCATAGGCTTGTAGTCGGAGCATGAACCGTCTACAAGGACCTTGATGCTCCGATCTACAAGAAAGCTGGTGATCCAATTGCACAATTGCTCGGGAAGCCCATAGGAAGGGAGCTTCGAAAGAAGCACTTTGTGCCAGACCCGATCGAAGGCCTTCGCTATGTCCAAACTAACGGCCAATCCCACCCCTTGGACTCGATCGCCTGCGCCCATCTATGTGTTAGGTAAACAAGAAGATCACCAGCTGAGCGACCCCGACGGAAATCGTAAAAATTATAAACAATATTTGCATTCTGCTCCAATTACGTAGCCCATTGACTAAAATTATACTAACATTAATACTACGTAATACATGACTCTAAATTAATCTAAAGTTTATTTTGATAAATATTGATATGATAAAATAAAAGGAATTCTATTTCCTGGAAACAAACTGATCACTTTAGGTAAAATTGTACCACATCGGCGCATCGCCAACAACAATATAAATTTTATTATTACGCGAATCCCAAATCATTTTGTATAAAAATTAAACACACGGTCAAGGGTTCTGTAAAATAGAAATAACAATAAAAATAATTGACTTGATAAAAAAATGACACTGTTGACGGCAGATAGTCGACAGTCGACCATATTGCGTTTATTATAAGGCGCTTAATATTATGTTTATTGTATAGAGCCATACATTATCGTACATTCAACCAATCACACAACACAAATACTCGCCATTCCCCACACCCGACACTCATATTCATTCTCACATTCCCATTTTTATTTCTAAACAAACAAGACACAAGCGCAACACTAAGAATAATATAATTGTAAATCTGTAAATTCAGACGAATGAATCTCTTAGAAGATCTACGATTTCTTTCTTTTGTTCATCGCGAACAGACACTAAATCGCTATATAAAACAGTACGTACGTTGCAGAGATTTCATAATCAAATCGTGTAAAATTTATAGGTATCTAATGAAAGATGGAAACATCTTTCGGTTTCTTTGAATTTTATTCGCTTTAATAATAATTTACATGATAATTACGAACATGAAGGTAAACTTTTGTTAACCATACCCCGTACCCGTACTACAAGTGATCGCACCATTTAAAGCAAACTCACTAAAGCTACTTTACTCAATAATTTCTAAATTATATATTTTCGATTTTTTTTGTGTATTTGTGTGTAAGTAACAATTATAGAAATACAATCCAGTTATTTAAAATATCATCTTTTTAAAAGAAATCGTAAGCGTACTGAACAGCAAAAAAGAAACGCCCGTAACTGATATTCAGGAATAATTTATTCAGTCGGTTCTTTGCTAAGATTTTGCTTTGCCGATACAAATCTCTTGTGAATAAAATAGAGAGGTAATTTTTCGCTCAAAGCTTTAAAATAAGTATCTTTAAGCGTTTTTTCTTTGATTTTTACGAAGTTTGTTCAAGTCTTTTAACAACTAAACTGGTATAATATTATTAATATAAGCAGCTCCTTAACGATGATTTTTTTTTAAATGAGGGTTACAAACGAGTATATTATAGAGCTCACTTGTTGGTCAGAGGAAGCTACGACCCATAGACACCTATCTTTATTCTAGAGTAGGGATGTTGTTCGTAATGCAGTAGTTATTTCTCAATTTTGATTGGCGATAACTTGAAAGCGTTTTCGGAGAAAACTGATCAAATTTTACACTGAAGAACTATAGTGTCCTTTTTTAGAGTACGATATAGTTCGTCCTAAAATTTAAAAAACTTGAGCAAGAAATTTCATATGAATAGGCATAGTATAAAGTAGATGAATTGACTTAAAAAAAGTCGTCAATATGTTGAGGGTATAGCATAGCGTGAAATTCTAGGTCTGTGAAGTAGAAAATCTCTTTAAACCTTTATCTTTTTTTTTCAATGGAGAGAGTTTTTCTTTTGAACTGATGTATTGTTAAAACTGACTTTAAAAAAATATCAATATACATTTGAAATTGTATTAATTTTATAATAAATTGTAAATAAATTGTAACATAAGATTTAATAAAAACGATACGTCGGGTTTCAAGTTGATGATGTGATATGTAAGATTAATTAATAAATAAATCTTACATATCACATCATCAACTTATTTTAGACATCACATATATTATATCTCAGATATAATTATCATTCATTTTTCGTCTTTATTCAGGACAACTAATAATGGAACTCACTAAATGTAAAAAATACTCGTCATCATCATCATTACAGTCCTTCACAAGTCCACTGCTCATCATAGGCCTCCCCCAAGGAATGCCACAAATCACGGTCCTCTGCCACCTGCATCCATCGACTTCCTGCATGCCTTACCAGGTCGTCACTCCATCTAGTGGGGGGACGCCCTACACTTCGCCTACCGGTACGAGGCTGCCACTCGAGAACCTTTCTTCCACATCGGTTGTCGGTTCTTTGATCTATATTTATGGCCAGCCCACTACCACTTCTGCCTTTTAATACATAGAATACCAGCGTAAAATAGTAGCTCACCATACGGAACACAGCAAATAGCACTGCTGTGTTCCGTATGGTGAGTGTAGAGAACCGGAGACCTTTTTACTGGAAAAGAGGCATTCCATCTTAGTCCTCACGGGTGACAATGCATCTGCATTTTGTTTCGCAAACGAGGATAGATGTAGATGTCTATGGGCAACAGCAAGCACTTAACATCAGGAGGACTGTGTGCTCGTTTGTCATCCTATCCTTTAAAAATAAAAAGTAAAAATAATCCGCTGGGCTATGTCGGTTATTGTGGTTCTACTGCGTATATCTTAATTTTTAAGTTTATCACGCTGAGAAACCCCGAGCATAGTCCTCTCAATAGCTCAGTAAGCAAGCTGGTTTTCTCCTTTTCAGATTCAGCAATTATGTTTATTGCCGTAGCCGTTTAACCAAAAATGAGATTCTACTTTGACAAGCTTAGGATATAACAGTAATTAAAAAACCCGACTGCGTTGAAAAGTTCACAGAAAATAAACCTGCATGTCCCTTTTTTTGTATTTGCAAATACAATATATAAATATTATATAGCCTATGTCACTCCCAAAATTAAGATCTAATGATACCTCGTTTGTTAAAATCCATCAAGCCTAGATCTACAAAGCATGCTAAAGAAATAGACATGCATACATACAACACACTCTCGCAACACATTACTTTTTTAAAAGTATTTTAGAAAAAGAGGACCAAGAAAAATATTGTTTACGGCCCATTCACCGAACATACGGCACGCATAATAAATTGTCATGCGGTCTACTTTTGTACAAGCTGGATATTATAAGATCGTAAGCCAAGATAACTTTGCAAAAACTTCCACAAAGTGGATACTATACTTATTTGGGCTCTCCTTAACGCTATGTTCCACAACAATAAAAACTTCTCTTTGGCGCACTGTATGACGTATTTGTGGATGGGTATTATCAACGTTAGTGTATGTGGTGTAAAAACGATTTCTTTTTCCAAATAATTTGGTCAGATAGATGATTATTTCGACCGCAATATGGACGCAGTAGTTACGGTGATTTTTGTGAACTGAATCATGATACCCAAAATAAATTTCCACAATTTGCAAGTATTATTCTGGCGTAATCAAATTGAAATGGCAAAACATACTGACCACAAATCAACTCTCAAAGACTAGAAACATTTGTGCCAATTTAAAAACCAAACCTCTATAAAACACCTATTATTTAAAATACGTAAGTCGTTTAAGGGCAGTTGCACGATAAAATAATTAATAACTTACAGATACATACAGAGGGCGCCAAGGATTCTCAGAAAAAAGTATATAAAGTATATCAGTGGAAATATGGGAGACAAACAATAGCTGAATTTGGTACACTTTTTAACAACAATATATACTACGACTACAAATTGAGACATAACCTATTGAGTTTTTTTCAAGATGAATGTTGATACTCCTGTTAACGCGTCTCACAACCCATTAGAATAATACGTTGCCCTTTTATTTCTAAAAGTGTATTCGTGACATGATGCAGAAAAAACTATGGCAACCTGGGTGGCAAACCACTAAAATAATATGCCTACTTTAACAAATATTTGTGTATCAAAAATAATAGTAAATTAATGAATAACATCTGTATTTGATTGTATTTACTTGATTGTTTTGGGTTTTTATTGCAATTTCATTCTATTCGTAATATGATTAACCTACATAATATAATCCGTGTGTACGTGCTAATATTTGTTTATAATTATATGGTCCATATATTAATAGCAATGATTTACTTTAGAATTAACTCTAAATGAACATGATACACAAACAGGTACGTCACGCAATCACTATTAAATTCATAGAGTTAAAATATACCGGCCTAAGTATATTCTAAGTGTATAATTAAATTGCACTACGTATGAAAGCGGCGGTCTACGATTAATTACCTCCACATAGATAAACGAGTTTTACAAGAATAAGCAACTGAATTTAATGATTATTTTTGAAATAAATATTTGAAATAATAAATATGCTAGAGGTATAGAAACTAAATAATAAGTGGCTTAGTATGAGTTTTTAGAATTATAATTTAATAGAAATAAGTAATAATTATAAGACATATAAAACTAGACAAGACGTAGAAGTAAAAGCTACTGAAAAACCCACTAGCTTTATTGGGAAAGTATTAATTTGTCAAAAAAGTCCAGTAAAAAAATAACATGTTCCATATAAACAGATAATGGAACCTTGATCCGTTAAGCTTTTATATTTTTGATACAAATCATAACAATCCATGCTTGCGTTTTTATTCTCTTTTTTTACATAAAATGTTACTCCCACCGAGGATTTACTCTTATAAGGTCTAGGCAGCTTACATACCATACATTGTACAAGCACAAACATCCAGACATGGAACAAATTATTTGCAGGCCATACGAATACTTATTCCGAGCGGGATTTGAAGCCGCGGCCTCCAGCGCCGCAACTGAATACTAAGCTACTGTACCACGGCACCTTTGGCACCAATCTTTCACCTACTCCTGGCGTCAAGTAGAAGTGTTCCAGTTATAAGTGGTTAAGTGTAATTGCATGTGAAAATGCATCTGTGGCCTTCCTTGTTTAAAGTGGGATGCTATTGCTTCATCAAATGGGTTAGCCTTAACCATACACTTTTCGGTACGAGACTGATACTAAATAACGTTCTTTTTAGCTATCGATGTAATTAATTGGGGCCAATTATGGGGACTCTTACGTAAATTAAATATACACAATTTCATATATAATACTACAAGTAAACGCGATAAAATCCGTAAAAACTTTTAGTTTGTACTGTTCGCTTAAATATAAGAATTCATTTCTACAAGTAATTTGAAAAAGATCGAAGTATTTCGAATATTTAAGGGGTAACAGAATAATTTTCCAAAAATAGTTTACAGCGTAAATTTCAAATTATATTTCAATACGTAGAAACGTATTTGATAAAAACCATTCAAAGCGTAGCTTTGAAAATTATATAAAATGTCACAAACGTTTTTAGAATAAATTCAAATAATAAAGAGACGAGTGTTGTGACCTTTATACAGTGGGGCTATGATAGCTTTGCACCAGTCTCAATGTATTTGCTTAATTTCCAAGCATAGAGAAAGTCCACAGCTAGCTTGCCCCTCAAGACCCTTTTCCGAACCCCGCTGCTTTACGCGTATTTGCTCTCATACTTTGCATTGCTTTCATTATTTCAAACTTATTTATCTCACTACCTCCTTACTTTCATTCGGTGTTGCTGAATCATTTGATTCAGATTCCTAGTCATATATTATCACGCTTTCAAAGTATTGCTTCCTATATATTAAATTTTGAGAATTCTAAATTTGATGAATATAAAAGTAAAACAACTGAACTCTTTTATTTATACAACCCTCACTTTCAATATATTTTTATTTATATATTTTAAATGTGAATTGAAAAAACGGCCTATTATTAAATAAAATTAGTGGCGGTATCTGTGGGCAAATTTTAATCATCAGTGTATTGTTTATTAAACATCGCAAATCGTTTTAATGTCGTTTTAATAATATAGTGCAATTCCTGCGTTTTACAATTTTAATTTTTCTTTTTTGAAGTAAATACTTCTTTAAAATCGTTGTGATTTGAAACTCAATGAAACAAAAAAGCGACACTAAAAAGAGACAAACATGTACATCTATAAGTTTTAACCTGCGAAAGAGTGAGAAAGAATACAGTATACAGTGTTTTCTATTATCTCGGTCTCATAGCAATTAAAGAAATAAACTAACAATTTCACACACACATAAATACATTATCCGTCTAACAGTATCGCTCAGTGACCGCGATAACTCGGATACAGACTCGGATCAGTCGCTCGACCGATCTGCATATTGAATGAGGGGGCCAGTGGCCTGTGTTGGTAAACAAATCTCAAACAACACTAGCGTTATTATTGTAATTTTGTGAGTTTAAAAAGAAGTAAATAGCAGTAATGTGATTAAAAATCCGTGTAGTGCAAGAATATCCACTATTTGATGTCAATATCTTGGATATTGTAAGAAGCAACAGAGGGAAACAAATCAGGAGATTTTCAGCAGGGTTTTCTTAATAATAATTACAAAAATATAATAATACTGCGGGAGCGAATCTGCTTGCCAATCGTGTCAACTGTCAACTATGGTAAATATCCCCCCTATGAGGCAATTTACTGGGAGGCCTATGTACTGGACTTTAATAGGCTGTAAGGGTAACGGATTAAATATGACTTATATATGAAAAGTAACGCCATCTTTCTGTCTGGGCTTTGTATTGATTTGTTTGGGACGTCGATTCAGTTCGTCAAAGAGTCGATCGGTGTCGTTCGAATTGCGGGTACAACTAGTTTTATTGTATGCAACCCCGTGGACTTATACTTTGACAGTGGGGAACGCCTGCGTTTGGCTACTCCCTTCGGATTCCACCCCGGTCGAGCCCGACAGAAAGTAAAATCGCGTCCCTGGAAACAATTGATACATTTCATCCGGGTTAGATTTGCAGTCAATAAAACTTAATCATCTTCAGGAGGATTTGAACAAATTTATATATTTTTTAGCTCTTTTAAAATTTCTGATAGATATATCACGAACCAATTGAGTATGAAGTTTTATTGCAGTCCTAATGCTTGGCAAACTACAACTAGAACTGTAGTTTTCAAAGGAAACAAAAATACAACCAAGGTCGGTATTGTTTATATCTGTACATATTTACTTAATATTGTAAAATCGTTTTAAAATAGACTTAACACTCAAAAATTTTGTATAAAAACGATTTGGATATTATATAACCTTCCCATCTAATTTGAAGTTTTATCACAGAGTAAATAATAGTACAAGAACAGAAGGATTACACTCTGATAGCAAACTTGCGAGTTCAAACCTAGTTACAACGTCGCTAATGTTCATAATACTTTGCGCGCCTTGGATACGACCTTCGTTAAAATAGCCTACGGATTAAATCGTCAAAAATTATGAAACGTACGCGTATTAAATCAAAATGCATTGTACGTCCGCGTGCGAAGGTCTGTATCTCTTAGCCCGTAACGCGCCATTGTTAAGGCCGCTCCTACTATAGGGTTAAGTCACAGCCTAAGAAGAACATACGGTCACCGCGTTTGACTGTCGGAAAATCTGACATAAACAATACATTTTTAGGGTTGTCAGAATAGTAAGCAGTAAAAAAAAAACTGATTGTATTTTATTTCACGTTTAAACAAATTAATGAATATTTGGAAACTGATGAAACTAATTCCTTATCTTTAAATGATGTCGACTCTTAGTTTTTTAACGCAGTAATAGTGTGAACTATTTTTATTTATTTGCGTGACAGGACAACCTTAGCAGAAAGTTCAGCTCGCGTCTCGCCCCGCACCACATCGCACGATTGCCCAGTCTAGACGCCTTCGATGACCGACTGTTAATAATAGTTAGACTGTGGTTAGGTGTTCTGAGAAAGCAAAATAAATCCTTTGATATTAGTTGGTAGTAGAATACACCGAGGTGTTATGCAATGTATTAGTAATTTTCTGATAATAAGAACATTATTGTTCAATGTGAGGAAGTTAATATATGCAACATCGAAAAAAATTAAGATTATAATAACGTGAACGTCTTTGAAAGTCAGATAATTTACATACTTACCATTTTACCCGACTTCAAAAAAAGGAGGAGGTACTCAATTGGACTGTATTTATTTAAGTGTTACCTCAGAAATTTTTTCTAAGTGAGCCGAATTTAATAATTTTCTTTATTTGAAAGCTGGTGCCTATAATTTTTATATCTCATATAAATTTGATCAAGAATTGACTAGTAGTTTTGGATTTTTCCATAATAATGCGTATTATAATACGTATTAATATTGAAGGCGGTTGTACAAAATTTTTAATTTGATTACTTGTCTCTCTTAATGTCTTTTTAAAAAAGGCTACCCCCACACCAAGATATTCTCCTGTATTGCATACATATATTTCACAAGAACAAACATCCACACCCAGAAAAATTATTTCTAGGCCATACAAATACTTGTTCTGTGTGGGATTCGATCCCGCGGCCCTTAGCTCTGCAACCCATTGCTAAGCCACTGCGTCATGGAGCCGTTACTTGTTTGTTTCACATTTTTTGCTATTTACAAACATGCGAAACGCGACGACATTATTAATGAAAGAGTGACAATGAGAAGTGCTGCTATTTTCAATCTCTTTCTTTTATCGAAAAAGTGTTAAGCTAATAACCAGTATAATGCTGCATTAGTAGGCAGTTACTAGTATTGGGAGGTCTACACTGAACATATTTAAGGTCATTGGCATTATACGTGAAAAAATCGAAAACTGCGAATCTGTGATTGAGTTGCTAATCAAATAATAAATCCGTAACTATGGTGTCAGTAACTAGTTACCTAATTATCTAGATCAAACTATAAATAATAATATCTTACCTTTCGATATTCCTAGGGACAGTAAAGAATGAAAAGTCGACATTCGTATTCTTATTTAAGCACCTGCTATGAAATACATTTTGGCTTTTTGAGAGGCCATACTTGAATAAAAACTGAAAAATAAAAATAAAGTGTCTAAATTACTTATAAGAGAAAAATACCTTTCTGTTAACGTAAAGTGTGCGTCAACTCTAGCGGGCGCGTAACCACCTCACTGAATTAACCTCTTGTATGCGGCCGCGCAACGTAGGTATATTTCCATCCCCAAACCGTGAAGTGCAACAGGCCTGGTTTTATTCAAGTCCTTACAGCCAATGTGATCTAATTTTGGGTAAAATTGTATATTCAACGCCCGGGGTCATGTCAAATTATTATACTATGCATTAACAGTTTCATAAAATGTTTAACGTCAAGTTTTTATAAAATATATGTCTGTTCTCTATCCTCTTAGATAGTGATTCTATTACGTGATAAGTATTTTTATTAAAAGTAATGTTGTTGCCCATAATCATGATTTATAATTTAATCCGCGGATTATAATTAAGATTTTTATATTAAAGTCTGTAATTACTAAAACGTTACCTGCCTACAGAGCGATATCCATCAATAACTTTAATTACCGAAAATTTAATTCTGAAACTTTAAATTGAAGAAATTAGTAGGCGAGCTTTTCAGAGTAATTAAACATTTACAAATCCTTCAAATTTTAATACAATTACTTTTATATAGATCATTAAGGATATTTATAAGATATTAGAAAGGGTTATTTTATTAAATTCGAATTACATTTTTGTTACAATGTATTAATGATTATACTGTCAAATTAATATATAATCAAAATTGTCGACGTCTTTTAAGTAATTATTATAAAAGTAGGAGCTTCAAGTTTGAAAAGTATTAAATGGGTAGCAAACTAAACCCAAATACAATTTAATAATCGCGAAAAAGTACAGTTGTCCACCTCTGCCCGACACGCTTTACAAATATGGCAATTGCAAAATATATGGCCAGCCAATTTTCTACAGTGAACTTTTGATAGGTTGTAATGAATAAAATTAATATAAGAATAGCTATAGAATGAGCTAACGTGGCAATGAGCCGGCCATATAGTTCGAAGAACTGACTACAGATGGGAAAGAAACGTTCTCAAGTGGTAGCCTCGTAGCATTAGACAAAGTGTAGGGCGGCTCCCCACTAGGTAGACTGACGATCTGGTAAAAGATACAGGAAGTAGATGGATGCAGGTGGCACAGGACCATACTTTATGGCATTCCTTTGAAGGCCTATGTTCAGAAGTGGGCGTGTTAAGGGCAGTAATGATTGACGATGATGATTGTACTTTGAACAGATTGCCATTTTGCTTACAAAAACGATCTCTTTTGTGATCCTGACAGACAATAAGAACAAGACAAGGACTAATAATTGCGAACATTGGAAGCCGCGAACAATAACCGTGTACACCCTTATTTCTCATTTCAAAACTACTATCCTGACATTTTTATCTAAATTTTTAGAAGCTGTTCCTTATAAGGAAATTTCTATTTTTATTTTCAAAAACCAAGATTCTTTCTTCATATCAGTCTGGATTTCGACCTGGGCATAGCACTACAACCGCTCATCTCAAGTTCACTGAAGATATTCGAGAGGGTATGGAAAATTCCAAATTAACAGTTCTTATTTTAATAGATCTTTCTAACGCTTATAATACTGTAGACCACTCTATCTTGCCAGGTCTATGCTCTCACATGAATATCTCGTCTTCAGCCCAGTTCTCATCATATCGTCGAGGGTGCCAACAGACCGTGCGTTCCGGCCATAATGTCTCTAATTGGAGTGATGTATTAACCGGTGTTCCTCAAGGCGGTATTCTCTCACCCTTTCTGTTTTCAATTTTTATCAATCTTATTACATTAAACATCAAGTGCTCTTATTATCTGTAAGCCGATGATCTATAACTATATGCACAAGCGGAACCATCCTATATTAAAAATTCAATAGCGTTACTAAACGAAGATTTACATTATATCTTTGAATGGTCCACTGTGTTTGTCCTTCTAAAAGTCAAGCGATAATTTTTGGTAGCTCTATATACTTATCCAAATTAGATATCTCCACTTTGCCGTTTATTTCGTACAACAACAATGCTATCCCATATTCTCCACATGTTAAGAATCTCGGTCTATAAGTTGATAGCTGTCTTTCATGGAACAAGTAGATCCAGGAGGTAAGCCGCAAGTAACTGTAACATGGCGATCTTTTTATTGCCTGAAAATTTTTCTTCCTACCGCTACAAAAGTTTTTCTTGTTCAATCTCTTATTCTGCCGACTATCCAGATGAATGTTGCACAGACTTATCTCAACAGCATCGTTACACATTAGATCGTCTCCTCAATAACTGCATCAAATACATTTATGGTCTTTGTAAATATGACCATGTATCATCCTTTCGTACTCAGCTTAACTGGCTGCCTATCCGCAGATATGTTAGAATACTCTGCATTTTTTTTCACTATACTTAACGATTATTGTGCCCCTGAGTACTTGAAATATAGATTTAAGTACCTAGGAGATACTCATAATTGTTTTCCCCGTTCTTGGGATAATCTAAAGTTGCTAACACCTTTACACCGTACTGGTTATATGTCCAACTCTTGACATTAAAAAGCTTCCAACAAGTTCGTGAATATTTTAGTAAAGCATTGGAAGTGTTAATTAACGCTTTTTCCTAAAGAATGATTCTATCGTCACATATTTTCCTTATTTATCATGGCTCAGATATATTAATATATTTACATATTAGAATATATATATATATATATAGGTTTATTCTGGTTTATTCGAACTTTGTTACCTTTACTTCTCATTATTAGTTTACTTTTGCTGCAATACCTTCCATATGTTTATCTCTGCTTTGCCTAGTGGTCGACCGCGAGAGAATGTCTCTTAGCATTTTCTTTCGCATTTACCATGGGGAGTACTCTGAGGAATTGTTCGGATTAATCCCAGCCGCCAAATTTCACGAACGCACATCGCGGCAGAACTCCCGATACCATCCACACCATCTGGATGATTGGCGGTCCACCACTGTGCGATTTAGAAGATGTTTTCTTCCTCGCACAACTTCCTTGTGGAACAGTTTACCACCAGCGATTTTTCCGGACCGATACGACTTAGGGACCTTCAAGAAAAGAGCCTACTCCTTTTTAAAAGGCCGGCAACGCATCTGCAATTCCCCTGGTGTTGCGGTTGTTCATGGGCGGCGGTAGTCACTTACCATCAGGTGAGCCGCATGCTCGTTTGACCCCTCTCCTATAAAAAAAAAAAGCATTAAGACCGCCATATATACGATTTTTTTTGTGCATAAAAGTTTAAATAAATAAAACAATAACTAAAATATAAGAAATTAATTATGTGCACAATATTAAATTTCTATCTTCAATTAATATTGTGTTATGGCTATAATAGTATGATGCATTGATCACGCTGGTTTTTAATTTCTTGAGGATTTTTCAATGAAACTCCGCGATAAAATGTAGTACATTTTATTTGTTACTTCATCATCATCATTACAGCCCTTCACAAGCCAAATGCCATAGGCCTCCCCCAAGTATTGCCACAAAACACGGTCCTGAGCCACCTGTATCTATCGACTTTTTTTTTATTGGATCGGGTGACAAACGAGCACACAGTCCACCTGATGGTAAGTGGTTACTGTGACCCATAGACATCTACATCTATCCTCATTAAAGACTCAAGATGCAGATGCGTTGTCACCCTTGAGGACTAAGATGGAATGCCTCTTTGCCAGTAAAAAGGGTCTCCGGTTCTGCTATTTTACGCTGGTTTTCTGTGAGAGCGTGGTCCTTCCCCGGTCGAGCCGACCCATTCGTACTACAACCATAATATAGCTGCAGCATGGCTCTACCACGTAAGAGCATGTCTTACCAGGTCGTCATTCCATCTAGTGGGGGGACGTCCTACACTTCGTCCGTCGGTAGGAGAACCTTTTTTCCCCATCAGTTGTCGGTTCTTCGAGTTATATGGCCGGCCCATTGCCACTTCAGCTTACTAATCCATTGGGCTATGTCGTTCACTCTGGTTCTACGCGGATATCCACATTTCTAAGTTTATCACGCAGAAAAACTCCGAGCATAGCCCTCTCCATAGCTCGCTGAGCAACCTTGAGCTTCCTTGTCCGGCCAGCAGTGGAGGACCACGCCTCAGTTCCATAGGTCATCACT
The DNA here is from genome assembly GCA_963668995.1 of Parnassius mnemosyne. Classification (NCBI taxonomy): domain Eukaryota; kingdom Metazoa; phylum Arthropoda; class Insecta; order Lepidoptera; family Papilionidae; genus Parnassius; species Parnassius mnemosyne. The sequence goes on along the minus strand of CAVLGL010000082.1, from coordinate 60,771,619 downwards.
GGCAACACGCACTTGTTGTACAGTCTCGCTTTCAGGTTTTAAAGTATACCTGATGAGAAGATGTGCCGTAATTTCCCGAACGCTGCCCAACCAAAATGAATCCGTCGATTGACCTTTCGGTCAAAGTTGGACTTACCTAGTCTGACTATTTGTCCCAGGTAAATATACTCGTCAATAAATTTGAGCTTAGTGCTCCCAACAACTACCGGCATAGGTGTGACATGGACATTAAACATGGTCTTTGTTTTGTCCATGTTTATCTTAAGACCTATCCGTTGGGAGAAACTATTGAGGTCATTGAGCATAGTGCTTAGGTCCGCCAGCGATTCTGCCATAAGGACTGTATCGTCGGTAAAATATGACTTTCAATAAGAATTAATTGTAATCAATATTGAATAAAAATTATTATATTCTATTCAACTTGGCACCACTGAAGAGGTAGTAGCACCGCCCAAATTTCGGCGGAATCAAAGGTTTTGTCATAGTCCACATACGCAAGACAAAGTGGCAGATTGTACTCTTGTGTGTTCTGCACAATTTGCCGGAAGGTGTGTATGTGGTCTATGGTATTAAAGCCTTTTCGGAAACTGGCTTGTTCGGGAGGCTGGAAGTCTACGAGTCTGCGCATTAGACGATTCGTAATGACTCTCGAAAACAGCACGTAGACGTGACTCAGAAGGGAAATCTCCAAATTAGTTATTTAATTACAATAATTAAATTTAAAACTTGTTGCCGGGTGTGGAGCTCAAAGTGTAATGGCCGGGCCCGGCCAATTCGTGACGATGAGTAACGTCACTCTTGGATGCAATCAAGTCTAGAGATTAAATATCCTCCCTCCCTCAAAGTCTTCATTTTAGGTACTTCTGTTGTGGATGAACTCGTTTTGAACCGCACCGCGCACAATGCTATTCTTCGTGTTAACATTTGCAACTCGTACAATTCCATCAGAACCAGGTTGTAATTTATGTAGTCGCGCCATACGCTATTTCAAAGGTGGCACATTAGCCTCTTTTATAATTGCTAAACTCCCTTCCTTAAACCCTTGTTGATTAACCTGCCATTTGTACTTTTGTTGTAATTCGCTTAAGTATTCCTTTCACCAGCGTTCCTAGAAGTGTCGACGCAGCTTTTTAAGGAATCGGTATCTATCGAGACTATTTAAATTAATGTATAGTAAATTTTCCGATGATAGTGACGTAAGTGGCCTGCCGATTAAGAAGTGCACTGGTGTTAAAGGACTAATGTCATTGGAGGCCTAGAATTAAGGATTGTCTCAATTAGCGCAATTAAAGTATACAACTCCTCAAACGTAAGATATTTGTCGCCTAGTATTATGGTGGCACTTCACATGGCTATTTGTATTTGCGTATTTGCTGTATTTGACAAATAACTTCCATGTGTGGAGAGTATATTTGCCATACTTATTGCCGTATTTGCCTATTTGGCAAGTATAGCCAATAACAAATACGGCTTACCGATCATCTGTCGGTTTTTCGAGGCTGATCAAAGGAGACAAATAGGCAAATACGCAAATATACTGCCCACACATGGTCGGGCTCATAAGCGCGCGAAATGTTAACCAGTACGGACGGACCTGTTTATAACCTCATAAGTGATTATTTAGGTACCTACGGAAATGAATTGGGACAAAGAAACCGTCGCTTTGCTCGTTTTTTCATCACTTTATATTTTTTTACGCATAGCATAATATAATAGTAACATGCATTCAAATAATAAAGTCCAGCTGCAAGTGCAATGTCCATTATGTAGGTACAACTACTTTCTGCTAGCAAACACGTTTAATTTTTTGGTATTTGGTTCCATGTGTAGACGGTTGTATCGCTTATTTGCTTGTACGTCGAATTTTTTGCCAAATACGGCAACATGCAATCACAAATACAAATAGCCATGTGAAGTGCCACCATTATAGTTGCGTGGTACTTAGAAGACTTGACACCTATCTCTCAAAGCACGCCAAAATGCGAGGAATATGTCGGAAAAAAATTAAATTGTATGGCTTCATCGACTGCAAAACCAGATATGCCTTTACTGTTAATTTAAAGAAAATGGTAAATTCATTATTTTCACCGACAAAATTTTTACCATTGTCACAATATAATTTGAGAGGCTTTCCTCTTAGGCATATAACACCTCTTAAACATTATATAAAAGTATCGGTGGTTAGACCGCTTGCTACTTAGAGATGCAAGGCTTTTGTAGCGAAACAAATAAATAAGCACAAATAACATTTCGTTATTTTGCAACCGCGACCTTTACGGTCAGTAACAAAAAATGGCCCGGCAAAGTCCACACCGCTTACTTGAAAAGAAAGATTTGGAGTAACTCTAGTAGCGGGCGAATTGCCCATTATAGGATTAAACACTTTGCTTTTATTCTTTTGCACAGTTGGCATTTGTTGACAGTGGATCTTGCTAATACTTTACCTCTTAAAGGCCAAAATTTGTTTCTTATATCAGTCACTAAGAGTTGCGTTCTACAATGTAAAAGTTTTTTTATGATAATGAGTAAATAGTAATTTACAAAGGGCATTTCTCGTTTGGTGTTTTGAGTACGGCAACGCGAAGTATTTCACGTGCATCGATAAATGGACTTAATGCCAATAAGCGGGACTTGGATGATAATATTCCCTTAGACTTTAAAACCCTAATTTCATCTGCGAAACATTCGTTCTGATGATGTTTTATTAGTATTTCTAAAGATGACTCTAATTCCTTGGTTGTTAAGGGACCAATGAATTTGTGACATTATTGTTTTACATTATGAATAAAACGTAGAAAGTAAGCTACTCGTAAAGATCTTTGTAATGTTGTGTGTCAACCTTGAAAACCTTTCAACGTTTACTATCATTGACTGGCTAACATCTAAAGTAGTATTTAATCAATACGTAGATTGTAGTGTAGTTGTAGAGTGTAGTGTAGTTGTAGATCGTAGTGTATTTGTAGATTGTAGTGATTTGGTATAGGCTTTCCTTTCAGGTAAACAAACAATATTTTTAATATTTATATTTTTGGGCCAATCCAATGAGTTTTTGGGTAAAAATAACGGTTCTTGCCACCAGAGCATGGCAGAATTAATTAGTTTAAAATTTATACCGCGTGAGGCTAGATATGTTGGGTTATCTCCACGGACGTGCCTCCAAACGTCTGAACTAGTGAGTTCTCTTATTTCACTAACGTGGTTTTAAACTACATGATAAACAACCTAAACCTGCTGTTGAGCCAGTCCAATGATATGTAGAATCAACTTTGCAACGAAGAGCTTTTAGAGAAAAGATTTGATTATGTTTTGTAATTTAATTTCAGTTTCAGCGCCAGAAAAAAAGTCATTAACATAAAAGTCTACTTTTCTTATCTTTGCATTCTTTTGAAAGTGGCTATAGACAATGTGTTCTCACAAATGGCGCCGATGCCATTTCATACGTCACTGTACTTAATTGGTATATTTTAATTTGTTATTTTTTATAAATTCTTATATATAATTATTTATAAAAAATCATTTGTAAATTTTGCTGATTACGATCTACCATGATTTGGCGGTACATTTTTACACACACCTGCTGTATTTGTGTTGTCGATATCTCAACAAAATTGAAAATAAATCGTCCTGAGCTACAGGGCTAGTATGTTGTATATCTTTAAATGATATTCCGGTGGACGTTTTCGCAGAAGCATCAAAAACTACACGAAGATTCATAGTCTCTTCTTCTCTTCATAACACACATAAAAAAATACAGTCGAATTGAGTACCGTCTCCTTTTTGGAAGTCAGCAGAAAAAAAACCTTCACGCAGGGGGCCAGCCACTATCCACCCTAATTGTGTTTCTAGTAAAATTGGCTTTTGAGGCCCCAAATTTATTCTATCCGTTAAAATCAGCACCCAAAATGTGTCAGAACCAAATAGTAAATCAATATCCGAAGGTCGGTAAAACTTTGGATCTGCAAGTTGTACATTATTTGGAATACCTAATTCTTGATAACGAATTGTGGCACGAGGGAGACGATCAGTAATTTTGGGAAAAAAATAGCATTTAACTGATATATTAAATGAATTATATAGTGAGTGTTTCTGTGTTGAGCAATGTTTAGTAATATTTAAAACAGTATTACCTATACCTGACACACTTTGTAACGTTCCTTTATTTTGTAAATACCCATTTTCCTTTGAACCCACTAAAAAGCACTCAGCATAAAAACCTTGATATTGTTTGTCACCTTTACCAATGCAGTAGAAATAATAGCTTGATTTGTGGAGACAGCAGACATAGAAACAAGAGAAGATGGGCTGGATAAATTGGAGTCAACTGTAATATAAGGTAAGTTTGCTTCACTTGTTTTGGAAAATTATTATCATTAGTACATGTTGTCAGTTCTTGTGGATTTTGTTGTGGTGTAGTTTTGCTTTATTATGCTATGAGCTGTTGCATGCATAAATAATAATTGTATCTCATTTGTCAGCGGGTTCACCTAAAGATTCTAAAGCACTCAGATTTTTCGATAACGTATCAATTAAATTACGAATGCCAGCCTCAGTCTCTTCATGTAACGGTTCGATTGAAAATAGCCCCTTTATAAACTTATTTATCAATAAACGTTTATTATCATACCGTCCGCAAACTAGTTGCCAAGCGGTCGCATAATTTTTAGAAGATACAGTAAGAGATTTAATGACAGAAGAAACAATTCCCTCTAAATATGATTTAAGGTAATGAAATTTACTAATGTCGTAAATATTTTCGTTATTGTGTATTACTGATAAATACGCATCCTACCCCTAAAGGAAAGCATTTATTTGGAGCGCCATCAAAAGGTGGGTTTTAACTATGGTTGTATGAAGATTCAACCTTGTTTGAAATTTTGAAAAACTAACAAGGCTTGAGATGAGCAATTAAATAAAAAAATAAATTTCCTATTGTCTCGCGTTTTTTTTTTATTTGTTTGCTAGTGTCTTCATCCAACATCTCAATTGTTTACTGAACTTCCTCAAATTTACATGAAAGGTCACGTAATTTATTCTTCAATTTTTGCAATGCATTAACGGTGTTAAATATTTTTCAAATAATGTACGCCGAGCTACAGCAACTAATGTGAGCCCTTTGTTTAATAAGTTCTTTTAAATCACCCATTTTGACGGTGTAAATAACTTGCAACTACTAAATATAAACAGGCAATTTAGTTCACTCTAAATGTGCAATGTTAACCATAAACACTGAATACTGTATGTTCAATACAGTGACGAGTTAATAAGCCGGATTGGCAGCCAATTATTGCACGGTGATTGATATTGTGCTTGTTGGAATTAACAGCAAATCTTCCTTACCCTAATATGCCTGGAATAGTCGGCAACTATGTTTAATAATATATACAATTCCTTTAAATCTTTTTAAATTGGGGCCTTGGAAAATAAATATACAGATTGTGCCATTGTGTTTAGAAATAGAATGCAACATGTTTTCTTTAATTGCGAAATTAAAAATGAAATAAATATAATTAAGGTTATTACTACTGTTTTAATATTATGAACTACTAGTTCACTATAATTGCAATGTTTGCTTAATGACATGGTAAACTACTATTGATATTACATATAATTTATTAACAATGCTTACTTATACTTAAATTGGCGTTATATGTAAGAGAATATTCGTTAAATTAATTCAATTATTAACCAGTAATAATTTGAGCGTTTTTATATTTTAAAGATGGCGGTAGATATTAAGCCAAAGATTTTGAACACGATATAGATTACGCAAATAATTGGAAGAGGTAGGATTGGTAAATAGAAAGGAAAAATAAATGAACTTCTCTCGTAACAATGATGGCTGGCGGATTCCTTGAGGTTTGGTTCGTCTTAATTCGGTATATTATTGAACCAAAATCATACGCCACTCTGGTAGTTTTCCTTGAATAAACCAGATCAGAGTATGATCACGCTGGTTTTCAATTTTTTGAGGATTTTTCAATGAAACTCCGCGATAAAATGTTGTTGCCGGGTGCGGAGCTCAAAGCGTAATGGCGTAATTCGTGACGATGAGTGACGTCACTCTTGGACGCGTTCAAGTCTAGAGATTGATTATGCATATGTCATTATTTATATATTTATATACTTACATTATTTGGTTAGTTTAATGACAAATATTAATTTTTTCTTTTAACCTCGTTGTAAAGCAGTGATATATGTAAGAACTATACAAATATTCGATCAATACCTTCAAATGTGCTGAAAGCTCAATTAGTCACTTTGTCGCGACAATAAAATCCCTGAATTAATGTAACATTGATAATAATTATTAGTGAAATTATTTCAAGTACCCTGACCATCGAGAAGGATGTGTTTTGTCTGCCTGCTGTTAAATTTTTGTTCTTAACTGTTTTAATTTCTGTGACTCTAACTGTAAAAGCGATTAGTCGTAAATATAGAACTGAAACTATCGTAATGAAAAGCAGCATAATAAAATCTGTCATAAAATTTATTTGGACGGGTGCCTTAATCTAAGGAAATTCCAGCAGAATCTTATGCAGCTCAATCTTAGACAGCAAATCGCAGACCGGTTACGGGCAGCACCATCAAAGGTGCGAGATATTTTAAATTATGATAGCCAACCCGCATCCTCACAAGCGTGACGATTAAGGAAGATTAAGATTTCTATCAGTGGAGTTATGGGGACTGATGTCATTATCAGATGAGAAGGAGAAGTAGTTAATTTTGAAAATTATGAAATCTTAAATTAATAATTCATGCACATTATACTGCGCACTTAGATCTTCGCTCACATTATGATAGAACTGAAATCAGAGCTGCTGAACATTTCTTGTTAGTAGCAATTAATTCAAGAATTCTTACCAGGCGAAGCCGGGATGGATCGCTGGTAATGAATAAGGTCTTTAAAGTTAATAAGATTTTTTTTATTACCGGGATGAAATGGGCATAAAGGACGGCATAATCCACCACTGCCACAACATGCCAATTATATACTCATGTAATATTACACTTCTTGTTACATAATGGTAAATATTGCCACAGTACAAATACAAAGCAGGTACAAATTGAAGCTTAGGGAGAGTTCGGTTTTGCTTGCAAAATTAATTGCCCCAGACCGCAATTTTCAAGGCAATTAAAATCTGATCCTACGTTGACGAACGAACATGACTTAAATCCGCTGAGAAGGATATTAATATATATATATATATATATATATATATATATATATATATATATATATATATATATATATACATCATTTTAATATCCATGGAAGTTGAGCTTCCTTGGGTATACTTCTTAATATATTACCTTTAATCATTTTTTAAATTAATGTTTGCCATATTCACTATCCGATTTCATTAACCCATTTACAACGAACGATCGTTATAAAGATCAAAAAAAACGTATGGGGAATACCCTCAATTTAAAAATAATAACCAGCAGATAACTCTTGCTTATTGTTTACCAATCGCCGCAGTGATCGTTTGACAGTGTTTTGGTGCATAGATAATTATCTTATGATCATAATTTTGAAGTGCTTTGTATTTTAATTCGTATTAGCGTAATTAACTTTCACAATGACTTCAAAACGGTAAGTGTTTACATATTAGCTTGACTTTGAATTTTACTTTATGCACATTTTTTATAAATTTATAACCTGTCTAACAAAACTGTGATATAAAATTTGACCTTATCATATCTTTTATAAAAACAAATGGTATTATAATTGATGATCGTTTTAACGATCGGTAGTAATTGGGGGATGTATTTATGACTTTAAGACCTAGGGATACCAATAAGCCCTTGTCTCTCAATCAAATCATTGATGAATTGGAACAATTACATAATAAGACAAATAAAAGGGTTAATGATGCTGGCAAGCTTATACTGGCGGTATGCAAGGAAAAGGGTCTTCTTGTGACAAACACCATGTTTAATCACAAGAAAATCCATATGTATACTAGAGAACGAAAGAATGAGAGAAGTATGATCGATTTGTTCCTGGTGGATGACCGACTGCGAAAACAGGTGATGGATACGCGAGTGTTCAGGGGTGCTGACCTAGGAACGGATCACTATCTAGTGATTACTAGATTTAGGGGTCTGTTCGCGGGTTGGCGCTACCGGACGGCAGTAACAGAACCACAGTCGGTCTGTCGCATCCGAAGCTGGAAGCTTCAGGAAGCGGATACTAGGGACAAATATCATGCAAGGGTAGCCGAAAAGCTTGACACCATCGATGGCAGAAATGAATGTGTAGAAAGAACATGGCAGAACCTTAGGGATGGAATGGTAAGTGCAGCGGAAGAAGTGTGTGGAACAATAAAAAGAGGCAGTAGTAAAAGAAGAGATGCATGGTAGAATGATGAAGTGAAAGAAGCTGTAAAGAAGAAGAAGAAAGCATGGTTAGACTACTTGGACTCTAGTAATGATAAGGATATGAGAGAGAAGATGAAAGAAAGATATAGGCTGCAGAAAGTTCACACGAAAGCATTGATTGAGGAAGTGCGTGAAAGGTGTAGAATGGAAGCGGACGAAAGGTTGTCGCACAACTTTAAAGAGAACTCCAAACTCTTCTGGAAAGAGGTTGGAAGGACCCGAAGTGGTGCGACGGCCTTAAGAATGAACAAAGTGCTTTCGAGAACTAATGACGTCCTCTCAGAAAAATCGGACGTCATGCAGCGATGGAGCGAATTTTATAGAGAAATGTATGCGTGTGATGATCTTAGTGAGGGATCCGTAGGTGACGCCGTGACTGGTACGCCAGACCCGGACCTCGGTGACACTGAGGTCATCAGTATGAAAGAGATTGAACGTGCGATTCGAAGTTTGAAATGTGGTAAGGCTGTGGGACTAGACAGAGTAACTGCTGAAATGGTCAAGTATGGTGGGCCTCGCGTCTGGGACAGCTTTCATCTGCTGTGCAATTTGTGCTGGCGGACGGGGGATGTCCCGGATGATTGGCGATCCGCAGTCATTGTGCCTTTATATAAAGGTAAAGGTTCACATTTTGACTGCGGGTGCTATCGGGCGATCAGCTTGACCAGTTTAGCAAGTAAAGTTTACTCGAAGGTTTTGACACGTAGGATGCAAGAGAAATCGGAAAGATTTCTATGGGAGGCACAATGCGGATTTAGACCTGGAAGAGGATGCACGGATCAAATGTTTTCTCTCCGCATGATCACGGAAAAGCTTCTGGCTGCTAACCAGAAGATTTTCTGTGCTTTTGTGGATCTTGAGAAAGCATTTAATAAGGTTGTAATGAAGAAAATGTGGGAACTGTTGCCGGGGTATGGTGTGGATGGTCGATTGCTAAGAGCTGTGCAGTCTCTTTACTGTGACTGTAAAGCCTGTGTGCGGGTAGGGCATGACCTGTCACCCATGTTTAGCGTCCAAACCGGCGTAAAACAGGGTTGTGTCATGTCTTCCTGGCTGTTCATACTGTATCTCGACAGCTGTTTACAGAAGCTGAAAGATAGCTGTTTGGGTGTGAAATTGGGTGACATAAAAGTAAATTGTCTGCTGTATGCTGATGATGCAGTGCTTATTGCACCATCAGAGGCAGAACTGCAGGCATTAGTCACGTGTATGAAAGAGGAATGTGAAATTAAAGGTCTCCGTTTGAATGCTAATAAAACTAAGATTCTGGTATTTGAAAGGGACGAAGAGAGAACGAAGTGTGAAATATGGGTAAATGAGGAATGTCTAGAACAGGTAAATGAAATTGTATACTTGGGGAGTGCTTTTAGCCGGGATGGAAGATGTGATTTAGATGTGGACAGGCGTGTCGCTGCCGGGAACAAAGTTAATGGTGCCCTGACTGCGTTAGTTAAAAGGCAAGGCGTAGTGAAGAGTGCACGCCTTGCAATACATAACGCAGTTTTGGTACCGACTTTGTTATATGGCAGCGAAACCTGGGTATGCCAGAAGAAGCATAAAAGCAAGTTTAATGCAGTGGAGATGCGATCTCTTCGTAAAATGTGCGGTGTTACCATGGCCGACCGAAAGCGAAACGAAGAGATTCGCAATATGGCAGGTTTGAAAGATGACCTTATCACGAAAATTGATAAGGGCGTGCTTCGGTGGTTTGGGCACGTTGAGCGAATGAGTGAAGACCGAATGGTGAAGAAAATATATAGCGCGAAAGTTAATATTAAAAGGTGTCTAGGTAGACCGAGACTAACTTTCGAAGACCATGTGAGCAAATTGCTCGAAGAGGGTAGGGTCAAGAGTACTCGAATACCTAGACGTGCATGTATGAAGAAGATAATGAATCTGAAAGAAGCGAAAGAGGTATGTAAGGATCGTGACACTTGGCGATCTGTTCTCTCTGGCTACCCCGTCAGGGATTGTGCGTGAAGATAAGTAAGTAGTACATAATGATGCCCCATTTCCAAGAGATATAATCATTTTACCACCAGATACGCGAATACTGATATCAAAGATGAAGATTCTGATGATGAGGAGTTTGTAACTCTGAACATTCTTCCAGGTTTGATATAGATCTTGTATAAATATTTACGTTATTTTCTTATGTCATTTGTTATATACCTATATATATTTATATTTTTCTATCTAGGTTCTCAGCTAAGAGCTCCTGCTGAGATAGAATACATATGTTCCGACAGTGACGAGGACAGTGTACCCTTGTTTTCTTTAGCAAAAAGAAGTCGAACCACCGAAGAACCTCTGATTGCGGAAGGTCGTCAACCTGAGCCATCTACATCTAATTCAGCTTCAGTTATTAGCAGCACGTCAGCCGTTCCTTTTGTTGCACCAACAGTACCAAAAAATCAAAATTATATTTGGAGAAATCGCCATAATCCTCACTACCGACCGCAATGGCAAGAAAACCATGGGCCAAGACATCTTCAAATGCCCATGTATTACTTTGACTGTATGTTTGATGACTGTGTTATCAAATTATTGGTCAAATATACAAATATTTACGCGATTCAAAGGAACAAAGTAGGCAATGTAACAAAGAGTGAAATGAAGTGTTTCCTAGCTATACTTCTTTACAGTGGATATATCGTAGTTCTCCGAAGATACATATACTGGGAGAAATCATCAGACGCTGATTTTAGTATTATATATAACGCCATGTCGAGGGATAGATTTACATTTATCATGACTCACCACCACTGTTGTGACAATGCTTAGATAAATAATGGAAGTGGCAAATTTGCAAAGTTGAGACCGCTTTTCGATATCCTGAACGAAATATTCCTGAATATGGCTCCTTTAGAAGAAATGTACAGTATTGACGAGGCTATGGTACCTTATTATGGAGGACACAGTTGTAAACAATTTATATGTGGAAAACCGATTACATGGGGCTATAAGTTCTGGGTTGGAGCGATTAGATTGGGATACGTAATATGGTTTGATCCGTACCAAGGCCATGCAGCAATTATTCCAACGGGTTATAGGCATTTAGGTATGGGAGGTGGTGTGATTTTGCGTTTTGCTGATTATTTACAATTTCGTCACCCAGGTGTGCCTTGTCACTTATTCTTTGATAATTTCTTTTCTTCTATTCCACTTTTCCACGAATTGAGTAATAGAGGGCTTAAAGCCACTGGAACAATTCGCGAATACCGTACAAAAAAGTGTCCTTTGCCGTCCAATAAAGATTTCAAGAAGACAGAAATAGGCACATTCAAATACAAGTCTAGCCAACCTGGGCATATTTTGATTTGCAAGTGGAATGATAACAGTGTGGTGTCAGTAGCATTCAATTCAGAAAACAATGAACCCTTACATAAAGCTAAACGGTTCTCGCAGCAGCAGAAAACATGTGTATACATTGATCAGCCTGCAATTATAAAAAGCTACAATGAAAATATGGGGGGAGTCGATAGGTCCGACTAAAACATCAGTTTATATATTACATCTATCCGTGGCAAGAAATGGTATTTCTCATTGTTTTGTCACTGCTACTGTCACAAAATGCGTGGCAACTTTACAAAAATACTGGAGGAGAGTACGATCATCTCACATTCCGAAGAACTATCGCTAGAGGAATCTTGGAAACATATAAAAAAATGAGAAACGCGGTCCTTATCCCACTTCTAGAACTTACAGGGAAACTTCTCGCTACGATAGAGTTGATCATCTAGTAGAGTACAATTACTCTCAGTTTCGTTTCGATGTTCACTTTGCAAAGAAAAAACACAAAGTTCACTGGTCAAAAATTTTAAAATCCATTTGCACCCTAAAACATGTTTTGCTACTTACCATACTCCTACATAGGTAGACTTGTTTGTTAATTATAAATTTTCAATTAGATAATAAAGCCTTTTACATAGTAATAACTGTGTTTATTTAATTTAAATATTGGATACAATCGATAAAGTGGTAATTATATGAGCGTTAACCTAAGTGCCTATTACTACTGATCGTTAAAACGTTCCGCTTATTCCGACCTTTCCTGAAAACTCGTTATAATTCCATGTTAACTATATGCATCAAGGAAACCATATTAAATAATTACTGTAATAGGAGATAAAAAAAAGTTTCAGTAACAACTGGGTTAAATAAATGTGAGTCATAATATAATATTCAGCACGAGTGTCAGGCTCATATTGGCAAGCACAATATTAGGTGACCCCTAGACAAGAGTAGGGAAGATGAGCAGATGACAGGAAGTCTATGGATACAGGTGACTTAGGACCGTGGTTTGTGGCAATATATGGCGGTGGCCCATGTTTAGGAATGGAATTATGAGGGGGTGTAGCGATCGTGATGGAGTAGAGTGATCATGAGTCATACATATGATAAACACAGATGCCGTGCAGTTGCGGCGTAAGAGTACCCATCACCCTATTTCAGGTGACAGTCGATAATACTAGAATGATCTCAAGGCTTCATAGATAGTAGAAAACTATCTCGTTTACACCAGCCAAGTCCATTTTCGGAATTTTATTACAATTTTAATTTAATTACAATCCGGCGCTGCTAAATGTAGTAATCATTGTTAGATCAAGTGTCATTATGAAGCGTTATTAATCTTGTTATGTACAAGAACATCCCTGGAGGTATAAGTAAGTCAACAAAACATCATCGACCCACCGCGATGCTTCCGTGCTCCCACGGACCACGCAAAGTGGCGCTTTGCGAAATCGCGCCATCGTTCGTCGTAACTCAAACCACCTAATTTTAAGCCACTCTTGTAACAAACATCGTACAGTTGTCACTTATTGTGATCAATATTATTAGTAATAAATTAATTAAAAGTGTTTAGTTTTCTTTTTTATTCTACCTTGCGGCCGAATGGAATTAACTCATGGAACGACTGTGAGAACCGAAATATATATATGGAGGGTTTTTGAAAGGAACATCATCGGGGAAGCGTACCATATATTTGCGACGAATGGCTAACGATCTGTTAATTATATTTTCTTGTAATTTATGTTGTATCAGTGCATCTGGAATGTTCCTCTTTTGCCTACATATAAATAAATTCTTGAAAAATCCGGTACGGATATTATACCGTTTAGTCAGGAGTCCGTGGAAGAAGAGGATATCGTCAGTAGGCAAAATCGACAGCAGATAACGGCAACTACATTACTTCACTTTATACAATTCGAAGTAAACTACAGTCTGGCAGTCTTCCTCTTCCGCAGCAGGAACGTCAAGGATCGGCCTCGTGGAGCAGTGGCTTAGCAATTAATGCGTTGCTGAAGGCCGTGGGTTGGATTTACGCACGGAAAAAGTATTGTATATGGGCTTTATTTTTTCAAGTCTGGATGTTTGCCCTTGTGAACAAAAACATGTGTGAGTGTCGTGGAACACTCGGTTGGAACGAATTTCCTTTCGTAGTATAACATTATTGTTAAACTTATTATATTTTTGATTAACACAATAAATAGTTATTGGTCATGTAGAAAGAATGAATGGGAAAGAGTAAAAAAGCAAATTTATGTTTCACAGGTGAACGGCAGAGTCGGGAAGGGACACCCTAGGCGAAAGAGTATCGCCCAAATTGGCGACATATTGAAAATGGGCCAAATAAAGAGTACCTGTAACCGACGAGCGTGTATGTGTAGGTAGTGTAGGTATATGGAGGTAGACGAAGCGAGAAAAGTGTGTCAGGATCGTGAAAAATGGAAGTCCTAGTCTCTGCTTATCCATCTGGGGGACAGGCGTGAGTGTTTATATATATATATATATGTTACATATGATTAATAAGCACAAATAAATTAATTACTAGCGTCTATTAGAATGAAGTGTCATTTAAAATTATACTGGGTGGCAAATAGGTTATCACGTTAAATAGCACAGTAGTTAATACAAGTTGATATATGTTTGTTAAAATAATAAAATAAACAATAATAAAAGAAAATAAAAAATGAATTTTTCACACAAAATAAATAGCGTAAAAAATTGACAAGAAATAAATCAGCCTTGATAATATATAGGTTACTGACCTGAAGTGACTTACAAAACGTCGCACGCGTCAGAAAAATAATAATTTCGACACCCGGTCCCATTTCTTGTCACTTCGCGCATAGAGAATTATGCATTAACTTCATTATTTTAAGTAAATTTTTCGCTTGAATTTGTTTTCACACACCCGGAGCGCGCGGTCCCATTGTTTTTAATTTCGCGCATAAAATTATGCATAAAATTGTTAGCCGTAAGTACAGTTTTGGTTCGATTTTTTCTTTATTTGAGTAGTTCGGATTGACAAACGTTTAAACTACATATCTTCGCCTTCATATGGCATGGGTCTTTGACCTTCTAGAATTCATCAGGTGATATCTGTATGCATTTACATGATGTTATTTAATATTAAAACGAAAAAAATGCTACCGCGACTAATGTATTAATTGTTTTTTAGTTGTGTATGTTTAAAGAAATTTATGTAGCATACGTCTTTTCATTTTATGTGATAAATTTTTCGTCACTCGGTATAATATGTAGGCAATATAAGAAAACGTGCGAGGGAGATGGTTATTATTCCGTCTAGCTTCCGTACAACCGCCAAGGCGATATATATATATATATACAACTGTCGGGTGTAACAATGAATCTAATAAAAAATAATATAAAATTTAATATAAAATCAATAAAACAATCTGCCCTGTCTAAATTGAAATACCGGAGCCACCAATGCAGTGCTGAAACTGGAAACATTAAATTTAGATAGAGAGACGGAACGCTAATTTTGCTGAATTTTACGGGCTTTTGAAAAAATTGTGTAAGATATAATTAAAAGTCTTTAGACATGACTTATTTCATTTCTTTGAATTTAAAAGTTATGTGAAGAAAAGATTTAATCAAAATTTTTCATCATCGATTTCTCTTTAACGTATTAATCAATTTTGAAGTGATTCACAACATTTCACGTCGTTTTACATATTTAAGAGCTGATTAGATTTTGAAATTCATCGTTACATCTGCTTAAAAGAGATTTCTCAAAATTTAACGGCCCAAATCGGTTCAAACAGTATTGAAAGTCTGTTTGGTGAAATAATTTCAAACGAAATTGTTGGCAAGTTCGTTCAAATTTTTCAAGCCGTTCTAAAGTTATGAAAGGTTTAAATACAGATACACACATACATACATACACACCCACACCCACACACACACACACACAGAGAGAGAGAGAGAGAGAGTGAGAGAGAGATAGTGACATCCTCGTAGGAATAGTCAGAATAGCTTCCTAAGTTCACAAAACATCGAGACCTGATGAAACCTCGATTTTCGAAAACTGGGGTGAATATCAGCGTAAAATAGCAGCTTAAACCTGCTGTGTTTCGTATAACGAGTGTAGGGAACCGGAGACCCTTTTTACGTCTTACGACGTGCGATCAATTCATCCACCGGTCTGTCTTTCTTAATAAATGGGAGTATATGTCTGAAGCCGCCAGATAGCAAAACGACAAAACCGAGAGTTTGATTGCTGCAGATTTTCTGCTGGCGGCGGTTTCGGATTTTACGTACGTACCCATCTCTTGCTGATATTGTAAATTGGCAATGGCAAATAGTTTTTGAATCTATCAATGACTTTAGACGGATTATGAAATGATATCCCTCAATCTCACAGAAATGTAGGCTACCAGATGATTTAACTTGTATTTACCTCATAAATTCATAATATCATCATCATCATTTTAGGTCATTCTTCCACATCATAAGTCCACTGATGGACATGCCTTTCTTTACAGATAGCCTTAAAGCTTAAAGGTACTGAAGCACCTGCATCTACCTACGAGTCTATTGAGGGCCCACCGAAAACTGAGCTTGCCACTACATTGTTACATTGGATAACCTTTATGATAACGTTTTTGTATTGATGAGGTAGAACCCCACTGCATTATTGTGGTCTACTGAAGAAGGACCGCTCCCTCACTGAATATCAGAGTGAAATAGCAGTTTAATGCTACTGTGTTTCTTATAGTGCGTATAAAAAACCGGAGACTCTTTTGCTAGTAACTACGTTCTTTCATTTGGATTTTTAATCAATGACTCATGTACGCGTCTATGGACCACAGTATCCCACAGCACTTAAAATGCGGTAGATTGTTGCTTGTTTAATACCCTAATTCTATAAAAAGTAAAAATTATGTTTATTTGTGAGTCGACTAGCATCTCTCTCTCTCTCATTTTACATACGCGGACATGGTGTAAAGACTGCCAATACCCCTTCTGGTAGGCTGACTCTTTTTTAACCTAAACCTCTCCCGAAAATGAAATAAATGTGTCGCACATGCGATTCAAATATGTAAAAAATTATACTCATTAAAATATAGGAGTAACAATTTATTCCTCGTGTCGTTTTAAAGATGGTGTGACTAGCTTCCGTATATAATAGCCACGGCAGCGTGATAAATGGAAATCGGATTGAAACTATTACAGAGTTTATTAATTTATCGCCTGCGAGCTCAGTCTATCCTAACAGCATTATAGCTTTATGTTTTTTAAAATTTATGAGTAAAATACGTTTTAATTTTCAAGTACAATAAATGAAACAGTTATGATAGACAATTTTGACGCGACAGTAGATATTATGAGTTTGATTCCGCCATTTGGCTAGTGTCGTGAAACAAGGGCTTTGAGGGAAAAACAGATTCAGTCTGAATCGCATCGTTAACCCCGTAGTGTTTCCTCTACATCTTACATAGGCACGGGAATGTTTTCACACATACTCAGTCCAGCACCAGCCGTCCCTTGGCAGTCCCCTTTACGGCGGGGGACACCTCCTCTCCATCAAGCAAAGTACAGCCAAGAAAACAAGACGTGTATTTCAACAGGGTTTCAAGCCTCAACTGCATAATGGAGGCCTGAAGAAATGAGTACCTTGAAGCACGAATCTCGGCAGTAGAGAGTAAGTAGGGAGAGTAACATAGTGTCATATGAACACTACTTTCCTCCTGCAACATACCACCTCCGCAGTCGCAGAGGATATAATATACTTGACATTATCGCGCATCGCCAACAATCCTCTTCGTCAGAGACACAAACTCATCTGTGTATGTCATGTGGCGAGGCCGATCCTCCCTCTGCAGTTGAACATCTCCTATACGGAGTGAGCTCACTAAACTCATTCAGTCAGTCAACTAGTGTTGGCCCTTCACTTCGGGCCCCTTGGTCTATGTTTACTCTGCTGCTATTTTGTATTCATTGATTCACTGACAACAAATCT
Organism: Parnassius mnemosyne; assembly: GCA_963668995.1. Classification (NCBI taxonomy): domain Eukaryota; kingdom Metazoa; phylum Arthropoda; class Insecta; order Lepidoptera; family Papilionidae; genus Parnassius; species Parnassius mnemosyne. Next base: position 60,753,963 of record CAVLGL010000082.1, on the reverse strand, counting down.
GCATATTCGATCTTAATCGAGGATATATTTAGGCGCCTATGGGGCACAGCCTTCATTTAGAATCAGTTTTCTTTGTCAAACAAGTTCCTTGTCGAATCGTCTATCACATGAGATTTTTCCGGACCAATACGACCTTAAAAAACATATTGAAAAGAGCCTACTCTATTTAAAAGGCCGGCAGCTCAATTGCAATTCCCCTGGAGTTGCAGATGTTCGTGTGCTTGCTTGCCCCCTCTTTTATAAAAAATGTCAATCAGTTAGACTGTGTTCCTTTGTTACCCTTAGATCTATTTATAAAATTATAAAATATTATTTCTCAAAGGAAATAAAGAAAAAAAAAACTATCGTGATATCTTTTTATGGATGAATTTGATTTGATCAATTTAAATTAAGTAATAACTTTTGATTACAATCTGATCATCGCGTGAGCAAGTATTTCGTTTAGCTGGCAACAATTGGCGGGATTCCTTCATAACCATTCGACTTGTGTATGTCCTGGGAGAGGAGTGCTTTGCGTACTGAGCACTGTGTCGCACATCAGGCATTGAGCACTCACACTGCGGGATGGTCAGCGGTGTGTTCTCTCGTCATCGAGAATCGAGTTGGATGACGAAAAATAAAGCGTAAAAGGTCGGCTTTCTCCTTTGCCTCATGGGCCTCGCTGTGTCGAGATGATAGTGATGGTTTACAGAAATTCCCTTGAACAGCCTTGGCGAGAGACCAGAATGCACGGGTTCTCGAAGAAGGCGAACTAATTTCGCGCCAATTCTACCAATGTGCTCGTACTTTGAATCATCCGTCAAAAAGAAAAACCGCCCCCATGGGTAGGATGCAGAAAAAAATCGCATTCCGTCCCAAACCACCGACCTTTAATGCCAAACACGACGGCAGCCTGCAGAACGCAGTCGCGAGGGGAGCGTGAGTCGCACCACACTCCGGATCAGACAATGGTCTGAAAAGTCGAGAGAGGGCATCGACAGAAATATGATATCCGTCCTGACGAGTGGTCAGCAGAAGGTCCAACAGGGAAAGTGTAGGATCCTCCACATCTGGAATCCGCGTAGGCGAAGTAACCACTTGTGTCAGACAATACGCCAAGGCAAAATCATAAACAGATCTCCCCGCATCATCGGTTAAACGTGAACCGAGCCATTCGGCGTGGTGGGCGTTAAAATCGCAAGAATCTAGATCTCTACGGATGGGATCTGTTGTAGCAAGAAATCTGTAGCTATTTGGACGTGGCCGATCAGTCGGTCTGTGTCAGCATTACCGCAATGAGACCTATGCGGCACCTATTCAAGACTGGCGAGGCGTCGAGAACAGATATCCTCTCTGACGTATACGCAAACTCCAGCCCAGGGCACAAAGAAGTGTTCTAATTTGTACCAGGGTAGCACAGGTACGAAGAATCAGCAAAAGAGCAAGGCCGGCTTCGCCATTTCTAAATGTCGTTAAAGATCGTGTGAAGTCCCCTGATGTTACAGAAGTCCACGGACTTCTGCAGAGCATGGCAGGGATCGCCATGGTTTAATCGTGTTTGCCCCGTGCAGTGTTAGTATAGAGCGGGATTCTGTCCCCCCCCCTCCATTCCCTGAATACACGGGGCAGTCTGAGCACCCACGCTCAGGAAGAAGAGGGTAGCTTGACCGTACCCTCATTGGGTAGTTTTTCTCTTTAATTCCGCTACCATATTATGAGGCGGAGGATGGGCCCCCGGCCACCTGCACTGTTCAAGCGAGACGCAGAAGCAAAGGTTTACTTTGGTATTCTGTGAGGTCATGGTACTGCCTCAGTTCGAGCCGGCCCATCCATGCTACAGCAGAAGCTGCAGCACCAACCTCGGTACATCTCGATGTGGAGGTGGAGGAAATGTAAGATGATATGTCTGGAGCCCTGCATTCCTCCAAAACACACTACACGGTGTTAAAGGGAGAGACGCAAATCTAGGCACATGAGAGAACGGTGAGGTGAAATTTATGTATAAGTATATATAAATATAATTTGGACTATGGCAACGGAACTCAAGGGGCCAGCAGCTAGCCGACTTCATGGAGAAAGGGCAACTCTTTATGATGAATTCTTTTGTCCAGAAGTGGCCCCACAGGAAGTGGACCTGGTCGAGCCACGACGGTTCGACAAAAAATGAGATTGACTTCATTATGACGACCAGATGACAACTGTTCAGTGATGTCTCAGTGATCGCAAGGGTGAAAACTAGTAGCGATCAACGAATGGTTAGAAGCACATAGAACTTAAACGTTAAGTTGGAGAGGTTTCTTCTAATGAAGTCAACGCCCCGTCCCCCTCGTACTCTAATCCAAAGTCCGAAAACCTTTCAGCTCGAGCTACAAAACAGATTTCAGTGACTAGATGATTGCAATCCAGTGGATGATATGAATGACAAGGTCGGGGAAGCTGTCCATGCGGTCGGACCTAAATTTTGCAAGACCCGCCGCAGAAGAACACAAGAACTCTCCGATCACACTCTTAATCTAATGGCTGTTAGACGGGCTATGAGGCTACAGTCTTCAGTAGACTTGACAGCATATAGGCAACTGAACACACAGATCTCGAAATGCATGCGGCGAGACTTACGCAACATTAATACTGCTCGTATTGAAGAAGCGATCAGGGGATCAGAAGGATCGGATCGATCAGGGCATCAAAGTCTTTGATAGAGATCTGTCTGCCAGAAAAAGCCAACTGTCTGAAGCTGAAGACCGAGTGTGGCAGCATCGTTTCTGGGACACCTGAGATTTTGAGTGAGATTGAGAGTTTCTATAGGGTGATTTACACATGGTTGTTGAAGCGCTACGCAAGTGTGAGTAATGATCCAAGAGCAAGTCTTATCCGACACTATTCCAATGATATTCTGAACGTCAGTGTGAGCGAAATTAGAATGGCCCTCTAGCACCTTAAAAACGGCAAGGTCCCAGGCGAGGATGGAATTACAGCGGAGCTTCTGAATGCGGGTAGAAAACTACTGCTTGAAAACCTTCAGAAGCTCTTCAAGTCCGTACTCCATGGTGGCATTACACCGGAGGCGTGGAGCAAAAGTGCGGTGGTCTTGTTCTTCAAGAAAGGCAACAACGCTTTCTTGAAGAACTGTGGACCGATTTCCCTTCTGAGCCGCGTCTATGTGATGTTTTCGAGAGTCAAAACAAATCGTCTGGCATGCAGACTCAACGGCTTCTAGCCTCCCAAAAAAGCCGGTTTCCGAAAAGGCTTTAGCACCATACACCAGATACAGACCCTTCGGCAAATTGTACAGAAGTCCAAGGACTACAATTTGCCATTATATCTGGAGTATGTGGACTATGAGAAAGCCTTTGATTCCGTTGAAATTTGTGCGGTGCTGTAGTCCCTTCAGCGATGCCAAGCTGACTGTCGATATACAGAAGTGCTGAAGTTTTTGTACAGTAGGGCAACAATGCCTACTCGAGTACAGAACCAGAGTACGAAATCTATCCAACTGCAGAGAAGTGTACTACAGGAGGACGTTATATCCCTGAAAATCATCACCGCTACATTGGGAGGCGTTTTCAGGCTACTGGATTGGAAATGATACGGTATTAACATCAACGGCGAGTACATCACTCACCTTCGAGTTGCCGACGATATAGTCCTTATGGCAGAATCACTGCAGGACCTAAGTGCTATGTTCAATGATCTCAATAGTGCCTCCCAACGCATAAGTCTTAAGATGAACATGGACAAAACAAAGATCATGTATAAAATCCATGTCACACCTATGCCTGTAGTTGTTGGGAGCATTAAAAGCTCGAAGTTGACGAATATGATTATCTGGAATAAATAGTCCGACTTTAGGAAATGACGGCACATCTTCTCGTCAGCTATACTTCAAAACTTGACAATGAGACTGTACAACCAGTGCGTGTTGCCAGTGCTGACCTATGGAACTGAGACGTGATCCTTTACTGTTGGCCGGACGAGGAAGCTCAAGGTCACTCAGCAAGCTATGAAGAGGGCTACTCTCGGAGTTACTCAGCGTGATAAACTTAGAAATGAGGATATCCACACTAGAACCAGAGTGACTGATACAGCCCAACAGATTAGTAAGCTGAAGTTGCAATGGGCTGGCCATATAGCGCGAAGAACCGACAACCAATGGGGAACAAAGGTTCTCAAGTGGCGGCCTCGTACCGGCGGTCGAAGTGTAGGGCATTCCCCCACTAGATGGAGTGTAGCCTGGTAAGACATGCAGGAAGTTGATGGATGCAGGTGGCTCAGGATTGTGATTCGTGGCATTTTTTGGGGTAAGCCTATGTTCAGCAGTGCTATAAAATTAAACTTTTATCTTATATTTTAATTTGCACTTGTGGTTTAAAATCATCAAATTAAATAAATCATTTACTACGAAATGTTTTTGTTTTATATTTCATTTCATTTGAAGGTTTCACTTCTACTGCGTATGAACTGCAATAAGGGTTTTTTTTTCATGAATATTTATTTAAATGTTATGAAAATATATTTAAAAAAGTAAGCAATAATAATAAAAACAACTTAGTAGTAGACAATATGTATTTTCCAAAAAATTCCAACTAAATAACAGACAAGACTGAAAATAATAACCTCAGTCCCTTGATGTCTTGAGGTGTGTTACATAAGAAACAAAAACCGTTTCTTATACTTAGCCAAGTAATCTATCTAGCTTTAGATCACGCTTTATTCTTAACTATGTAATGCAAACCACTACTTAACTAATTACTTTTGCTCAAGTAAAGGTCTCCTTTCCTTTCTCTTTTACTTGGCTATAATTACGAGGGTTGAACAGAAAGTAAACTAATTTCACAATTGTTATTATCACTTTGAAAAACTCTATTTAGTATCCAATTATTAGCTTAAGTAAAATGGCGTTGACAAATATATTAAAATTTAAATTGTACGTCACTCCTGTTATATATTTATTGTACCCGAGGTGCTTGAATATTGTCTAAAAATTTTTTTTAACTATTAACTGAAAAGTTAATTCGTTTTTTTTTAAATGTGCAATCTTGTCATACTAATTCTTACTTATATAATGACACAGCTAACGTGAAATATTATAACTAGAAAAACCGATGGAATTGACTATTTATTGGTAAAGTTGTTTGTAGGTGTCCGTGGACTGCAATAGCCATTTACCATGTACACTGTAAGTTACGAAGTAACTATTAGCCCCTTCGCACACGGCGTCGTATCGTAAGCGTATCGTGATACGCACGTAGGATGAGAGCAATACGAGCGCGTACTATGTAAGTACAAACAAGTTCGCACACAAAGCGGTGCTGCAGCGAATCGTAAGAGATGTTTGTTGTCATTACGATAGTCGTAGTGTACTGGCGTAAAAAAGCAAGCCTAAAATATTAAATGTTTATTAATTTCTTTACAACTTTAACTGAATTGTAATTTTTTTAACTTCTTACGACTTTTCAATTCAATAATAATAATATAATAATAATAATAATAAGTTCTTTATTTCCAAAAGGTACATAGTACAACCAGATATTTGCTTAACACTTAATAAAGCTAATTTTGTACATATATTGTAGTGTTATGCTACTTACTTATCATTTTACATTATTTTAAATTCATTTTTCCATTCTGTTTCGATTTTCTGCATTCACTTCAAAACTGGATATTTTACATCACCTTTATTTCCATAGGATCCTGTAACGATTTTAAACCATAAGAACACAATAACAAATCATTTCTACTTCGTATTTTCACATTATCAGCACTTTTAAATTGGTGTCAATGGAGTCTACCTTTTTTCGATCTTTTAGTTAGTTTTCCGTAACTCTACAATTTCGGGCTTTGTGTGGGCAGTTGCGCTACCTTTTTTCCTATATCAATAATATCTCATTTTCCACTTAAATCTTGCCGTTTTCTTATTACAAGCCTAAAACTAAAATTTGACATGTTTTGACATTTTTGTTTATTTGGTCTCCATAGTAATTATATTCAAATTTGCTACCAATCTGTTGTTCCTATTTCGATAATTCCACATAAATACTCTTTTCTCTTGACCATTTACAAAAAATTTGCGTTTAATTTAAATAATTTTTCCGTTCTCTCTAGAAAGGTATAAAAGCCGAACAATCGGTGAAGAAAGGCAGTCTCGCTTCAGTTCTCGAATTGGAAGCATCTCCTAAAGGCCTTATTCCGGGGCCGCACTGCCCCGGGATCCTGCAAGCCTCCACCTACACGTGAAGTCTTCGGCAAAGCCTTCTTCAAGCGCGGAGCCGCACCACTCCGGAATTCTACAAGCCTCCATCTACCTCGGAAGTCGTCGGCAGTCTACTTCAAGCGCGGGGGCCACACTACTCCGGGCGCTACGACTGCTTACTCCAGGCGCCGAGTGCACCTACCGCCGGCGCTACCTTTGGGCGCTGCAACTGCTGACTCTAAGCGTTGAGCGCACCTACTCCAGGCGCTACGTGCGCCGGCTCCGGACGCTGCGTGTGCTGGCTCCAGGCGCTGCGTGCCGTCGCTGCTAAGAAACCTACCTCTACAAGCGCAACCGGCGTGTGCTGGCTTCAGGCGCTGCGTGTCGTCGCTGCTAAGAAACCTACCTCTACAATCGCAACGTGTGTCGCTTCGACTTTTAGGCTCCACTACAACTCTATATTCCCCTATTCTCCTACCTTTATTTTTTTTTTGTAATCTAATTGTACTCTCACTTCATTCATCATCATCCTCATTTCATTTTTTTATAAATTGTAAATATCTTTGAATTTTAAATATATTTTTGTTTTTGTTGTATTTTTGTTGTTTTGTTGTTCTTAGGTTAGATTCTTTTTGTTCTTTATTGTCGCTTCACGACAATATTTGAAAGATAGCATCTGCAGCCGAACTAGGAGACCTGTGCATCAGCTGTCAGCGCCATATCCCCACCGTTAATTTACATGAATATTAGGATGCAAGCAAAAGTTAATTAATTAATATTGTTTAACGAGTTTGTACCTTATGCTAACATAGCCTAGGTACAACGAAATTTAATGGATCACATGTTACGTTCCATATGCTAAGTTATTACTTATACTATATATAATATATATAAGGCACAAAAAAGAAAATAATTTATACTAATAATGTCATTTATCTCTCTTAAGATGTGTAATGTATGACTGTAAGAAGTATTTGTGTAATGAGTGTAATGTGTGTGAGCAATTTAAGGAGAGAAGTATGTAAAATCTGTGTGTATGTTTGTGTGTGCACGCGCGAGCGCGCGCGCGCTTGTGTGTGTGTGTGTGTGTGTGTGTGTGTGTATGTGTGTATTGATATTATTACTTTTATACGGGTAGCATTGCGTGTGAGTTATATAAGAATTTATGTTTCATTCTGAGTACTAATAAGGTTTTCAGTTTCATTATAATTTAATTTTTGTAGAAAATCTGTACAGTTTTTTTACAGTCTACTTTATTAAGGTGGTAAATGTCTAATGTTTTATTTAGTTTGTTATATAAGTGTGGTCCTAAAAATGCAATGAATCTTCTTATAAAAGTTGTTTTAAAATTAGTTGTATCTATGGAAAATTTCCTGCGTTTATTTAAGTTCGTTGGTTTGTACAGCAATAAACTATGCTGTTTCTGAATGATCGTTAATATAAACAGTTGTCTTACCGTAAGGACCTGACAGTTATGATAAAGTTGTGATGTAGGGTATAGGAAAGGTTTAAATGTTGCCACTTTGAGAATAGCACGTTGAGAGATCTCAATCTTTTGTAACACCGTTTTAGAAGCTCCACCCCACGTTGATATGCAGTACTTATGTTATAATAGACTTACATAAAGCTAAGTAAACCCGTTTTAATATATCTGGATCCAAAAGTGTCTAATGGTTTTAAAAATATATATAAGTTTATGAATTCTTCTGCTAAGTGTGTTAATATGTTGTTTAAAATTTAAACTACTATCTATTATAGCCCCCAGATATTTAATATATTCAACAGACTCAAGTGAAAGGCAGGAACAGCTATTGTGTCTTGTTGACTAATTATATGAATGAATCACTAAGTTAAAATTTTCAAGATTACGACTAGGTTTTCTTAATGAAAAAACTATATATTTTGTTTTCCTAATATTGAGTGAGAGTTTATTAATGTAAAGCCAATTAGTAATTGCATTTATACCTGCCTGTGCTGATAAGAATACATCTGTCCATGTATCCGCCGCAAATATCAAAACAGTGTCATCTGCATATGAAATTATATGTCCTTGAGAGAGATCAAATTTTGTAAAATTGTTAATATAAATAAGAAATAAGTTTGGCCCGAGTATAGTTCCATGTGGCTCTCCATGCTCTTAATGTTATTTACACCAACGCATTGATATCTCTCAGAAAGATAACTTTTAAATAATTTGAGTTGAATGCCTCTGATACCGAGATTTTCTAGTCGTTTTAATAGTATTTTTATTGAAACGGTATCGAATGCTTTGGCCAAATCTAAGAAAACTGAGATACACTTTTTCCACTTTCCACAGTATAAATACGAGTAGTTATAATTTTTTTGGAAAATTCTGGCTTGATAGAACAGTTTTTGAGTATTTTGTGTTAACGTCTCCGTGACATATATGGGGATGTTTTTTTGTGAGTAATTTAAATGCGAAGTATTTAATTTCTCACTTTTTGGTTTCGTTTTATTAAATCTTTTTACTTCGTTTAACATCTTTTCTTTAATGATGACTGAATTGAATTCCACTATAACCGGTCTAGTCCCTGTTTTATAGTAAGTTCTATACACGTCTTTTATGTCCGAATAATGCAAATTTACACTCAAATACTTCCCAAATTTGTTTACAGTGCTGCATAGATTTTCTTTTGTTTCTTCATTGTTTTTAGGTGTGTGTCTCATTTCTATTCCTGAACATCTAGATTTTCGTTCCATATTTTCTATTTTCTCTTGTAGTTGTTGTATAATATATCTATCCTGCTTTTTCTCTGCCTCAAGAACAGATATCCGTGATAAAAACTCATTATACTTGCTTGACATAGTATCAACGCTCTTTTTTTAAATCATCGTTCTGTTCCTATACACTAGAAACTTTAGATTGTAATTCTTTAAAAAGTATTGCTTGTTCATTCGTATAAACTGAAAACATTTCACTCATATAAGACATAATATTAGGATTCATTCCGTCATGTTTCCTTTTTTTACGCTCATAAGTAAGCGATGGAATATCAGGCGCAGATTCACAATGAAGTATCGTCGTCCGTTCCATAGATACGATTGCGCGCGTATGCGGTGTATCATCGGAGCTCATAGGCACGGGCGAGGCGGGCGGCGGTGTGCGGTTGATTTTGAAGAAAAAGACGCCTCAACGTTTAATTACCAGGGCAATATGAGTTAGGAAGTGTGAACACAATGGATTTGCGAACTTGTACCCGTAATGCAACCGTACAAATAAAAATATAACCGTCTCTTTTCTTATTGTGTTGCAAACGTGTGGTGTCTTATGCTGTGTCCTATTTATTTGTTGAGTAAATGTGATGATTTTACTCACACGTATAATTTAGTCTATTGTAATAGGTATGAATAAGACTGAAAAAGTGATTGAATTCGTGAAACTGGGTGAAGAAGAACCCTTGTCTATATAATCATTCATGAAATGAATATTCAAGTAAAGATGTAACGGATAAAGTTTGGGCAGACATATCGTCATAAATATCGATTTCTACTTCTTACATAATCAAATAATAAAAAATCCTCTTCGTCTGAAGAGAAAGTAAGATAATCTATAAATTCACCCAACACATCTGGTCACGTCAAAGATATGACGCCATGATTTCAACTGAGATCTTACAAAACGATACGACGACTTGACGATTCGTTTGTAAGAACGAAGTAACGATACGTTTACGATACGACTCGTGTGCGAAGAGCCTTGGTTAATCTGTGCTGTAAGTTCCTTTGTCTCTTAAGTGTTATAAAAAAGTGACGGCGTGCGACGATATTTATTGCAAAAGATAAGACAGATTGAGTTAGTATTGTAGTAGTCGGTTAACGAGAGTAGATTAAAAAGAAGTAGATTTAACGTTTCTGCCTATAAGTTAGTCTTAGTTAGTACCAGTATCTTAACTATATCTCTAACGTACTGATTTAAGAAATAAGAGGGCTAGTTCTTTTTACACATTACAGCCATTTTCAAGTCCACTTCTGAACATAGGCCTCTTCCAAGGAATGTCACAAAGCACGGTCCTGACCCACCTTCATCCATCGACTTCCTGCATATCTTACCAGGTCGTCACTCCATCTAGTGGGGGGACGCCCTACACTTCTTCCCCCGGTACGAGGCCGCCACCCGAAAACCACTGGCTGTCACTCCATAACTTTTATTTCCCATCGGTTGTTGGTTCTTCAAGCTATATGACCGACTCATTGCAACTTCAGCTTACTAATTCGTTGGGCCATGTCGTTTACTCTAGTTCTTCTGCGGATATCATCATTTTTATGTCTATCATGCTAAGAAACCGCGAGCATAGCCCTCTCCATACCTCGTTGAGCGATCCTTGGAATATTTGAGAAAAACGAATGAACTTTATTATTAATGTTTTTGGAGATAATACTTGATAAAAGCTTGAAAAAACTTGATAAAAAATTTGAAAATTCAAAGAAAATTAGCAAGTTTTTAATACGTTCTCCGAGAAGGAAAAAAATCTACCGATATACAAACCGCCCTCAGTTAGGTACTGAGGGCGGTTTGTATATCGGTAGATTTTTATGCTGATTATGCTTATGCGTACTCGTGGCTCTGCTAGGAGGTTATCATGCAGAGATATAGCACAATTGTTTCTGACCTTTTAATTCTACAAAAAAAACCAATTCTAGTAATATTTAACATACACAATACTAATAGCTGCAAATCATACTTCGTCACACATATAGTACTCACTTTACCCTGCATATACATTTTGGAAATCTGCAAATTCATTAAAAATACCCAGAATTTTATATCAAACGAGTAGAAAGCAATATCAGATACCAATTACGCCATAAAGCAAAACTGACTCTACCCATATCTCACCTTAAACTACATTCATTAGATCCCTTCCTCATGTCTATCAAAAGTTTTAACAAACTCCCAGACTCGATAAAAAATATAGAAAAATAAAAATGTAGATAAAAATATAAAAAACAAACTATTTCTATAAATAAAATTATGAATTTTTAATTTGATAAAACTACTACACCCTAAACGAATTCTTAAATGATAAATTTTAAATTCCTACCTAGTGTTTCAATTGTATTTTTATTTCAAAGTGTATTTATTATTATTGTTTCATTATAATGTCCCTCCTCTCTCTTAATTGCCGAGCCTTGCCGTGACTTAAAATGTTCTCAACACCTTAAATGTAATATTATGAATGCAATAAATAATATGAATACAAATATGAATAATCATATGAAGAAAAGCAATATTCTTAAGAAAACTTAAATTGTTTTTACGTGGTAGAGCCATGCTGCAGCTATATTATCGTTGTAGTACGAATGGGTCGGCTCGACCGGGGTAGGACCACGCTCTCACAGAATAAAAGTAAAGTAAAAGTAAAGTTGTAGCCTATTTACGTCCCACTGCTGGGCACAAGCCTCCTCTCATTTCTTAAAGGGTTTTAGGGCAAGGAAATGTCCGCCCCGCTGCCCCAATGCGTGTTAGCGAACTTCACATTTCTTCGAAATATATAATTTTTTTCTTATTTCTCAGACATGCAGGTTTTCTCACGATGTTTTCCTTCACCGCCGAGCACGTGGTAAATCAGCACTTAAAATTGCAATTAACAATTTCATTGGTGCCGGCGGGGATCGAACCCGGGTTGCTCGAGTACTGTCTCACAGAATACCAGCGTAAAATAGCAGCTTAACGCTGATGTGTTTCGTATGGTGAGTGTAGAGAACCAGAGACTCTTTTTACTGGAAACGAAGCATTCCATCTTAGTCCTCACGGGTAACAACGCGTCTGCATTTTGATTCTTAATCGATAGATGTAAGTGTCTATGGGCTACAGTAACCACTTACCATCAGGTGGACTGTGTGCTCGTTTGTCACCCTTTTCCTATAAAAAAAAAGTTGTGACTTCAGAGAATGTGCAATAAAAGAACAATACATAACTTAATCCTTCAAACTAATTGTATATTATATCACCTTTGGGACGTATTTCTGTCACGTAAATTTTAACAGAGTTGAGATGTATAAAATAAAACTTTTTAAATTGCAGAGCTTTATATATTTCAAAAGACAGCTACTTTTAGGCAAAGTTATTTTAGGACGTTAAAATAAATAATATTAAATGATTTTAAACAAAATGAGATATATAACAAAAATAATTATGTAAAATGTACAGTGTTTCGTGTGCATGAAAAACAAATGCTTTCGAACTAAATGACACAAGCGCCGCTACGCCGGTAGAAACTTGAAACAGAAACTTTTTTTATACAATATAGATTATAAATTTATAATACTTATTGAAAGTCACTCTATTATTTAATTACCACTGAATCGAGAAAAAAACCTTTGTCCTGGAAATAACCAGCAAGAAACCCAGCGGCTGTTTTTTATATAACAGCTTACAATCATGTATGTTACAAAATTAACAACACAAAACAAATTAGAAATAGCTTGGTAGCGATCAACTCATTCCCAGGGGTAGGTAGGGGTATAAAGTTTTTGAACTTTGAGCAGCAATGCTATTCTGTAAGAACATTTTTCTATCTCGAAAGCTGAATCCGCGGTGAAATATCAAATTCGTATTCTGTAAAATTCGAATGTGCCGGTGGCGCCTCTTAATCGAGCGCGGATTCGAGACGAACTGTCGTGAATCAGAATGTTGACAATTGAAGTATGTATTTAGTATTCTCTAGGGAAATTCGAGTCTCGATTGTCGAGTTTCGTCACAGGCGAAGCGCGAATTCACCTGTCATTTTAAAAGTTGTGCGGGAGCTATCGAGTTGTGTTCGAAGTAGCGCTTAGAATAATTTTAACAGTGTAATTTAATGGTTTTATATAAATTTTAAATATAAATAATAGTATGGCTCATTCCTTCATATTATATAGTTTATTGCAAGAAGCATATTCTTTAGATTTATATGAAAGTCGTCGTCAAGCTAGCAACTTTCGTGAATTTAGAGTATTTAATAAAAACAAAGACTTTATAGAAAATTATCGTTTGTCGGAAGAACTCATTAATAACTTGTTAGAAGATATCAAACATCTTTTGAAAACTCCGCAACGTCGACGACGAGGATTGCCAGTAAAATTAAAGGTAAGTCTTTTTTAGATACCCATTAGTATTTTACAACATAAGTTCAACTTCTTTTAACATAACTGTGTATAAGTGGCTGCCATGAAACTAAAAAGTACTTACTTCGCATAACTTAGATAAGCGGCTGCAGTTATTACGTCACTGGAGTCAAGTGGTCTCCAACAAACCAATCTGAATGAGATTCCATATAGTATTAGCTTACAAAAAACAACAGATGTTTCATTTAACTATTGGTTTATTTTTCAGGTATTATGTGCACTGTGGTTCCTTGCTAGTGGTAGTTACCAAAGAATATGCGGCAAAAATATCAACACTTATGTGTCGCAGCCTTCAGTGTCCCGCTGTGTTCATGAGGTTGTAGAAGCCCTCAACTATCCGAGTGTTGTTAAGAAATATATTCGATTCCCGTAAAACTTTGAAGAAAGGCTCAAACTAAAGAAAAAGTAGGTACCTACGAAAACAATAAGAAAGTCTTTGCATTCAAATAGCGCCTAGACGGCACATTTAAATGACATTTTATTTTAACATAATAATATATTAATAAATATAATTTTTAAATTTCAATGTTATTTTTGATGCCACGTTTGGCGCAGTGGTTGAAGCACCCGAATGCAGCGCCGCGAGTCATGGGTTCGATTCCCGCATGGAGCAAACATTTGTGTCTACAGGTAGTTGCTCTGGGTCTGGATGTTAGTGCATGTAATAATCTATGTTTTAAAAATCACCCATGACCCAGGAAATATATCCAGTGTAGAATAATGTTTAAAAAAATTACAGATTCTTCATAAAATATAATATTCCTGGAGTAATAGGATGTGTTGATGGGACCTACATTACAATGATGAGACCATCACAGAATGAAGAGCGTTATTACTGTCGAAAAGGAAACCATGCGAGAAATGTGCAGTTAGTAAGTATAAATACGGAGGTTGTGAAAGTAAAATATATGAAAATATAAGAATTTAAGTGTTTTTATTATCACAATATTTTTCGTTTCATAGATCACTGACGCTGACTTAAACATATTACACGTTGACGCAACTTACGGAGGCGCTACACACGACAGTTTTATTTTTAATAATTGTTTGATTCAACCTAAGCTTGAAAGTTTAGTTGAAGCTGGTGAAACAGTATATTTGCTAGGTAAGTTAAAAGAATCAGTCAAATATTTACTTCAAAATAGTATAACTTTAACAACATTCCCATAGTTCATCTACACTCACCCTACGTAAAGATCACGTCGATTAGCTGGAGAACAAAGTATTGAATTCAATAAAAATATAACAAACAAAACTTTATATTGCAGGTGATTCCGGATATGCCCAACGCACATATTTGATGGTACCGATATCTAACGCTGTAGAAGGATCACCAGAAGAGCACTATAACAAATTACATGCCACAGCACGTAATACTGTGGAGAGAGCGTTTGGCAGGCTAAAGGGAAGATTTCGGTGTTTATTGGTACACAGTGCTCCACTATGATCCTGAAATGGTTGCAAAAATTGTGATAGCTTGTTGTGTGCTACATAATATTTGCAATCGTGCAGGGCTTCCTGCTCCAGCTATAGGCGAGTATGATCTACAAGAAGAAATTCGTTTCCACACTGCAATGCGTGCACGAGGCTCTAGTGTTAAAGGTGTGTCCACAGAAGCTATTTTGGGGCAATCAAGCCGACGAGACTTAGTAAATAGACTATGGCGTGCAAGAAACATAATGCATTAAAAGACATTTTACAAAATATATTTTTTATTTGTTTAATATCTCTGCCAACAACTTGAACCCATCCCCAATGACTTGCATTGCTTGAGTTGTAGATCTGTCCCTTTCTATTTGATTATCCAGATAAGATTGCAATATTGTAAGGCTCTGCTGTTGTATTTCAGTCCGCTGTTCTTCCACTCATAGGAACCGTTCGGCTAGACCCGTCAAATGAGACTGTCGCTGTGATGGTGGTGACAGTGGTCTGCGACATCTGCCACGACAACAAATAAACATGACACAAACATATTATTTATTTATTTATTTAAAAAGGTACACCAACAGTACATGTATACATATTATAAAAGTTACATTTTTAAAGCACAATTACTTATACATATACCTATTATAGGCGTACACAACATTGATAGGAGATATTAAATAACAACACAATATATATCTGAAAATTTTAAAACAATGAAATAATAAAATTCACCAAAGCAAAACTTAACTGAAAACAAATGCGTGTTCACAAAAGGCTGGCCAGTTTTCGTTTAAATTTAAACAACGAGTCGTGGAAAATGTCTAAGGTATCAATATTCATCTCGTTGTACTGTGCGCAACATCTGGCAAGAGGAGAATGGCGTCCAAGGTTAGTCCTTACAGAAGGCAAGGCAAAAGTTTTTTTGATAGGATGTCGGGGCATGCGAGCTGGCACCGTCAATTTAACACGTACCAGGAGTTCACTACATTTTATTTTACCGTTGACAAGTCCGTGCAAAAACACCAAATCCTGGTCTCTTCGACGGCTACGCAACGATTTCATTTTAAAAAAGGCAAGACGATGCTCATATGGTGACCGATGTGACACGCCCTGCGAAATAAATGCCAGATGCCTAGTGAACGCACGCTGAATACCCTCCAAGCGTTGAGATTGAACAGCATATACAGGGTTCCATGCCACGCTAGCGTACTCCAAGTTACTTCGGACCAAAGCATTGTATAATATTTTATGGGTGCAATTTAAACGGAAACCCGCAGTACTTCGCCTAAGAAAACCTAGCATTTTCGAGGATTTATTTACAATATTATTAATATGTGAAGTGAATTTAAGGTGCTTGTCTACTGTTATACCTAAGTCTCTTATTTCTTCTACTTCAGTTAATGTTGAGCCGTTAATTACATAAGTGGATGGGAAATAATTTTTCTTCTTTGTAAATTTAATATGGTAGCATTTATCAACGTTCAGGGTCATAACGTTTGATTCACACCATGTCTGAATACTGTTTAAGTCCTCCTGGATAAGTTTCATATCATGAGAAGAATTGACTGCCCTGTAAATTTTTAAGTCATCCGCAAATAGGCTGAATTTACAATTTTTTATGTGCATCGTTATATCGTCGATAAATATAAGAAACAATATTGGGCCTAAGTGAGAGCCCTGTGGGACTCCTGATGATGCAAAATATATATCTGACTCATAACCCCCAACAGCAACATATTATAAAAAATAAGAAATTATTACTTATTTTTTATAATAAGAAATAAATAATAAAAATATTGAATATACACATGAGAATTTAATTAAAAATATTTCTTGTACTAGAGAGTATAATCATTTAAAAAAACTAGCACATTGCCCGAGGCTTCACCCCCATAAAAACCACATTAATCTATCACACCGTTTCCACATGAGACACATTTATATTTGTAATAATAGTTCAAAAATATAATTACTGGCATTGGAGTGAGAATGGATTGACGTTATGGATCGAGCCAGCTGCTGACGAACATTTATTATACCTCGCTGTGGGTGTCTGCCAGATCCAGAAGGTGTTGTAGGCATCGGACATACTGGTGAACCAACTCTTGGAGGAGTGCTGGGCACAGTCTGTGCTCTTGGCATGGGGCTTTGAGACACCTGAAACCAAGATTTTTATAGTAATATGCAAGAACACAAGGATTCTAAAATAAACCTTTAAATCAGTTACATACTATGCGCACAACACTTGGCCTTGTAGACAAATGCGATGTCCCAGGAACACATTCAAGTCTGGGTCGCTGTGGTGTCTGAAAATAGTAAGATATTGCTGAAAAAATACATATTATATAACTGTCTCAAATCTATTTCACATAAACACAAAATACCTTTTTGAATTAAAACCTATATTTTTAAATATATTTTTTTGTAATTATATTTATTAACTATAAATATATCATACCTCTATTGTAGGAATATTGATAACATCTTCTGCAAATACTATATTTGTTATAGAATCTTGTTCCTGAAACACATTGAAGCAAGCACAAATAAGTATAAACATTATAAGTATGTATTATCATCATCTCAAGAGATGATGATAATACAAAATTACCAAGAAAAATTAATTATAATATAATTATATATATATATATATATATATATATATTGTAATATATCAAAACTGACATTTAAAAAGGACATTATTTAATAATGTAAATAACAAACAACATAAAATAATTATCCACTTACCATTGTGTTTGGTGGGGTTGCATCCAAACCAATAAATAATTGGTTGGTCAGCAATGATGGACTGCTATTATCAGTGGGGGGATCTAAGCTAGCATGCGTATCCTTAAAAAGAATACAATTTTGTAATTTAGACAATTGTACTTAGAACCTTATAAATAAACTGGCATAAACATGTTAAAACTTACTTCAAAAGGGTTAATTTCTAAGTGCCTGTCACCTATGGCAAAACTTTCACCACCCAGTAAGGTCAAAATCCTTTCCTCTACGCCTGACAATTCCACAACCTCCGCTCCACCACCAGTCTTATTTTTTGTACGAAACCGTAAAGCCCCCTTTTTCTTTACTGCACTTTTTTTATCGGCCCAATACTGAAACCAATTTAAGCTTTTTTAAGCATACTACAATGTATAATCAATAGACGATTTTAATTTAAGATAAACAATCCTTCATCCATTGCTTCGAAGTTTTAACACAGCCTCCCAAGCTATTTAATTTTAGGGCGATTTTCTCCCACATTTTCCGTGTGGCATCTCTTGCACTAGGCACTCTTGAAAATCCTTTTGCCAAACTTGGATTTTTTTGTAAAAGGTCCAAAAGAGTTAAAATTTGATCCCGAGATGGATGTGACGCTCTTTCTGTCGGGCTACAATAGAAATGTTTATTACGGTTAAACAAAGTTCTATTAAACATGAATTGAAGAATTTAAACTGTTGAATAACTTACTTAATGTTTATTTTTAAATTAAATGAACAGTATAATTTATAAAATAGTCGCAAAATATTTTTCACTTCGCACTGTCACTCAGCCAGCGTAGCGCTTGTAAAGTGTAAACAAACTTTGTTTATGTCATAAAGTTCTCATGTAACTGCGGCAAAGACACTGCACTATAGAGCCAAGATATTAAAGGTGCCGTTATTTTGGGCATTAAAATATAATAACATATAAAGAATGTAGTTATATTGAATATCAGTTAATTAAATATAAAATTACATAAGAAAGTTTTCGTTTATTACTTAAAAAAATGGATAGACAACTAATATCGACTGAATATTGTTAATGAGTCCATCCCTAGCTAAGCGGTCTTCGATTCGAACCTCACTTCACTTCGCATGTGCGTACCACATGCTTACAAAATACCGAATCAAGGTCAAGCGCGTTCGCTTTCGAAGTGAGCTTCATCGTCTGAGTGAATCTCGAAATCGAATTTGTATTTTAGAGAATTGCACTGCAGGTCAAATTTTCAATATTTTCTGGAATTTTGTTGTAAAAGCTTATGCATTACCCCAAGAGTGAATTACTGACTCGGTGGAGTCGAGTAACTGGTACTACTAGCTTGTGTCTGTTCCTAGTATTTACAGAATGAATATCACTTATTTTCGTAAAACTACTTTTATTTTTGTATACGTACATTTTCATAAATGTATTGAAGGGCCAAAGTTAATATATTAATTTCCATAAATTGCTCTTATGGTCCTCTTCTGTAAAATAAATATAATTTCAGTGTCAGACGCGTGTCGTGAAATAGCTAAAGTAAACTAATCTAGCTGTTTCAACATTGGTAAGATTTCTTATCTAATTTACAGCATATGCTGCAGAAATAAGTCTGCTTGCTAGTTTTGATATATAAGGACTCTATTGAAGCTTTGCGTCTAGTGTGATGCCAAGAAAAATGGTGGTATCAACAAGACTCAGTTCCTCCACATTTAAAATTACATTTGTATTTAATTATTTGACATTTGGAGTCATGGATTTCATACATTTCGCTTTAGTGCCATTTAGGTGCAAATTATTAACATTGAATCAATTTACTTCGTCATATTCTAATAATTGTCGATTTAATTTTTAAATTAAAGAAGTGTCATCATCTAATAATACTATATCATGGTTATCCCCAACTATGTAAGGTAAGTCATTAATGTATACAAGAAACAGAAAGGGGCCGAGAATTGAGCCTTGAGGCACACCTATTTTGGTTATCGAATCGGAAGAGCTCATACTGTTAATGACAAACTTTTGCGTTCTGTTAATCAAATATGAAATAATTAATTGAAGGGCATCACTTCTTACACCGTAGTGTTGAAGTTTCCTGATTGATGTTTCATCGTGAACACAATAGAAGGCCTTGGATAGGTCACAGAATATACCCAAAGCATCCTGTGAATTCTTCCGTGCATTAAAAATATATTTAATTAGCTTTACACTGGCATCAGTTGTCGAGCGACCCCTTGGGAGACCGAATCATTTTTATGAAGTAAAATATTTATATTAAAATAATTAACATTTGATCAAGAATAATTGTTTCAAAAATATTACTAGGTGTAAGTGCTCCAACTTTCTTTAATCAGACCTGTAGTTTCTACACCAGATATGGTGGTACTGTTGTCTTGTTTTAGAATCACTCCTGAGAAGCCGGGTGGAATCGCAAAAATCAAAAACGGCTCGACCGATTTTGATGAAATTTTTGGTGTGTGTTTGAATGGGTGTCTGAATAGTTTAGATTTACAAATGCAACCCCGTAGGTGGCGCTGTTATCGAGTTCCAAAAATCACCCATACGAAGCCGGGGCGGATCGATAGTTTAATATAAAATCAAATAACTTTCTTAAAGTCTTAAATTTTAGAAGCTGTAATGTGAAAATTATTTTATTGTATTTATTTTTGCAGTTGTTTTTATTTTACTTAATTACAAATTGTTTCAAATTCATAACAACACGCACTGGTTGTACAATTTCGTTGGGACAACCGATGGGGAAGAAAGGTTCTCGAGTGGCAGCCTCGTACCGGTAGGCGAAGTGTAGGGCGTCCCCCCACGAGATGGAGTGACGACCCGGTAAGACATGCAGGAAGTCGATGGATGCAGGTGGCTCAAGACCGTGCTTTGTGGCATTCTTTGGGGGAGGCATATGTTCAGCAGTGGACTTGTGAAGGGCTGTAATGATGAATGATGATGATGATTTTCCTGGTGACGCTTTAGTATTAAATCTCTTTGCTCGTTTTCACCCTCTATATAAACCACACGCTCCGTACATTCGTAAAATTCTATTTTTTTTAAATAATTTTGTAATACCTTTATAAATAATGCTCCGTGTATATCAAATACTAAGTAAAAATGTAAAAAATAGAATTATTATTTGCTTAACCAGGTCTTCTTTAACTTCCGGTAAAAAGAAATGGAATATAGTTAGTTTGTTTCGGAATAAATATTTGACATTTAATTCGTTCCTAAACCATTGGAATTGGAATTCCTATAGACTCGTGCTTCGCGCTTCGTGCTCTACGTTAGAATGTACTGTATTCTTCCTACAACTTGGTACCGAAGGAACAGGATGATTTTCTTCAAATATTTTTCTTTTTTGGATCTGGTAGCGAAGAATTCGAAAAAGTAACAGTCACTATATTGAAGTCACTGGTTTTAGTATCTTAAAAATTTTCTATTACTTTAGCTTTTTCTAAAAAGCTTGCTGTAAATTTCAATTTCAAAGTACGCGAGCAATCCGGGTTCGATCCCCGACGGCACCAATGAAATTGTTTATTGCAATTTTAAGCTGATATAACACGTGCTCGGCGGTGAAGGAAAACGTCATAAAGAAATTTGCATGTCTGAGTAAAAAAATATTTCGAAAACATGTGAAGTCTCTCAAGGCTGGGGCTCCCCAGTGCCAGCTCTTTCCACTTGACCGCATCCAGCGCAGGGCGGTTCGAATCGTCGACGACCGAGTCCTTACCGATCGGCTCGATTCACTGGCGCTGCAAAGAGATGTTGCATCTCTTTGCGTATTTTATCGCATCTCCCATAGGGAGTGCTCTGAGGAATTGTTTAGACTAATTCCAGCCGCTCAATTTCATCATCGCACATCACTACAAGACTCGCGATACTATCCACATCATCTGAAAAAGTCAATGTCTGAAATTTCAAAAAATATAGTCGGCGGTACCCGTATACCATTTGGCTTCATCCACCACTGGGTGCAGAGAATATTCCTCTTTACCCATGTGCCCACTATGAAATACTACAAATATAAAACAATGAAATACTCGCGAGAAAGATGTGGTGTGGCTAGAATAGCTTTGGATGATCCTAAAGCCGCGTTTATCTTTATAATACATAATTTAGGTAGAAGAGGCAATGCAGTACAATCACGAGGTTTATTATAAATTATAATCCAGAGAGTTCACGGGTAAATAGGACGTCCCCGTAGTTCCCCCAAGTTCGTTTGTCACTTCAGTTTTATAAAAAAAAAAACTTTCAGGCTTTTCCCATAGTCCTCAATAATTATGGAACGGATGTAATGGAGTCTTTAACTCCGCCTTCATGCGATAAGTCGGCTCGCAGTTGAACTATTTTTTTTATAGGATAAGGGTGACAAACGAGCACACAGTCCACCTGATGGTAAGTGGTTGCTGTGGCCCATAGACATCTACATCTATCCTCTGTTACAAATCAAAATGTAGATGCGTCGTCACCCGTGACGACTAAGATGGAATGCCTCATTTCCAGTAAAAAGGGCCTCCGGCCACCTGCACTCACCAACCGAAACGCAGAGGTAAACCTCTACTTCACGCTGGTTTTCTGTGAGGTCGTGGTACTACCCCGGTTCGAGCCGGCCCATCCGTGCGACAGCAAAAGCTGCCGCGTAGCTCTACCACTGTTAAACTATGTAAAGAACTTCTAGTTAGTGCCTACGAGTATACCTTGGTGTGGTTTTATAGTTTCTGCAATTTAGTTTGTTCGCGGAGCAACAGTGCAGCTAATACTGTGTCCCGTTTCAAAAAGCATTATTCGCAAAAACTTCACGCTATTACCCATTCCATCCATGCCTTTAAGAGAGATTACGCTTCTGATAAATTAGGTTAAAGCTAGTCACAGTCATGTTTGTACTACAGTAGGAGTAGGTACTTAGGTGTGGTCGAAAACACAACTGTTGATCCACGTGATCCTTGGTTCGAATCCCAACTCTGGCGCAAATTGTTATTCTTAAGAGCAATCTAGAGTTGTGTGTTTGTTAGAAAAATGTTTTACTCTCGTGCTTCCGAAAGCAGATACAACCATTGTCTCTACGCCGACGATCCACTCGTGTCAGATTTCCCTGCCTTCGAACTGCGAAACTTAGGAAGTAGAAAGTGCAACTTTGTATTACGCACACACTCGTGTTCTATAATCTTATCCTACACATCTGTGAAAATTACTGGCCATCTGGCCAGTCTTCGTTTTGAAACCAGTCGCTTTGACCGAAATTCAGTCTGGAGTACATTTATTACTAAAGTACCTATTTACTATCAGGTGTACTATTTACTTGGTTGTAAATCTGTAATTACTTTTATATAAAATTGTAGTTTATATAAAAAGAAAAGATGTTTGGTAGTGTTATTATATATTAAATAAATTCCTAGGCAGCTCTGTTGATAACTCACTTATATCCTTTATATTTATTTTACGAAACTTGAGATATAGTATATAATGTCGAAAGAAACCTTCACAGAGCTAAGGTCAAGCGTCGAATAAAACGCATTGAAATCCTGGCACTTTTGCTTGTATTTTATTTCCTTTACAAATACTACGTGTAGGGATTATTCCAAATTGTCTGAAAGCTTTATTATAGCAATAATTCTCCGGGAAGAAAATAGAACGTATAAACACTGAATGAAATTACCCATAATCTTATATAGCATACTTAAACCGTAAAATAGGATGTAAACTATTATAAAATTTTAAACTATTTTGATGCGGTTTTCAATTTATTAATTTATTCTTTTTGTACACTCATACAATTTAAAAGAAAAAAAGTTACAATAGGCGGTATTATAGCTCTGAAAGCCATTTCAGATTTCTGCCGGACAACAACCTTATTACGCAAAAAAATCTACACAATGAATGGCAAGGGAGGTGTACATAAATTATTAGGATTACGAAGAGACAGCTTATTACAGTAGTTTTCACTAATCGAAAAGCCAGAATGATAATGATTTCAGATTGTATATAAGTCTATGGAGTCTGATACAATCTGAGATCATTATCATTTTCGAAATATGAAGAAGTTGCATGCGATAGCTTGAATGAGCTCTCTGTATTATGCGATCTCATAATTAGTGGTGGGTCATGACTGTCTTGAGTCTATAACATGGATGTGGGTAGCATGGCGGGCTGAAAATTTAGTAATATCATAATTTATTATAAATTTTATTTTTCATAAGTTAGAATAAGTGACTGTTACTACGCTACCTAGCTAGCAGAGAAGAATACAATAAAACATTTCTTCATATCTATCCTTATCTTTTATGCCCTAATAATAAGTATTTAGAACTGACGAATTTCAAATTTTAATATGGAACGTATTACTCAAATAGCTGTTTACGGAACTTATTAATAAAAGATTAATTAAATCAGCTTTAGCAGGCAAGTATTCTGGCTACTGAACCTTGTTTTTATCATTTCATTTCATTTTCATTCCTAATTTGGAATAGATGTAGATTTCTATGAGACACAGCATCCACTTACCATCAGCGGGACTATGTGCTCATTTGTCACCTTTATTTTATTTTAAATAAAGAATATAAGAATATCTTTAATTTGAGGTTAGGTATGTAATCGTTGATATCAGTGCCACTTTGAGGGCTAACCATTTGTCTTACGAGTACATTAACAATTAATAATTGTTTAACAGTTTGAGACGAGACCTCGTGATCAATTCACCAGTATGTTGTTATTTGCGAGTAATCGATATTTGCCACCCGAATTTGTTCGGTAAATTCTGCCCTCCAATATTAGGTAAATGAAATGGTGCAAAATTTGTGTTACATTTTAAACATATGAACCAAGATATTAATTAATCAAACAATCTCTTTATTGAACAATAAACTGTGTAGGAACATTACAGCAATGTCCCTATTAACTTGCTATGCCTTACTAAACACTGCCAATAAAATAATCATCCCATCAATGTAGAATTGGAGATCTGATATTATATCATAGTTATATCTGTATGTGTTATAATAATATCATAACATATTTGAATATTTGATATGACATGTTGTGATTTAAACAATAATGGTAGTACAAAAGTATAAGCGCTCGCGGTAAATTTTGGTGTAAAACTAAATTTGATCGCCACCGGGACTTGTAAAACTGTTTATTGTAATTTTAATGCACATGCTAGGTGGTCAAAATATATGCAAGGAAACCTGCCTATCTAAAGGATAAACTATTTCGAGACGTACGAATTTCGTATAAAAGCTGTAATTTTAAAAATAATAAATTAACAGTTTACACTTCTTTTTCTTAATTATATGAAGTATAAGTAAGTATAAAGCTTACATAAATTTACGTAAGTAGTGATCTTGACATAATCGAACTACAGAAAGATACCCAAGCTTTAACAAAAAAATTAATAATGTCTGTACGATATAAGAAAATGTCAAGTACAAAATAGTCGAAATATGTTTTGCTTCATAACGTTAAAAATCACTTTTCCCTGGTAACATGAACCTGTCTTTCAAAAAACTTTCGTTATGATAAATTTATATAAAAATCTACTCTTTTTTCATGTATGTTTGTTTATAAAATCGAAATAATTTTATACGTGGTAGAGCCATGCTGCAGCTATATTAAGATTATAGCACGAATGTGCTCGACTGGGGAAGGACGACGCTCTCACAGAATACCAGCATAAAATAGCTGATCAATGCTGCTGTGTTTCGCATGGCGTGTGTAGAGAACCGGAGACCCTTTTTTTTGGAAAAGAAGCATTCCATCTTAGTTCTCAGGGATGGCAAAGAATCAAATGCAAATGATTTGATTCTTAATCGAGGATAGATATAAATCTCTATTCGCCAAGCATCCACTTACCATCAGGTGGATTATATGCTCGTTTTTCACCCTAATTCTATAAAAAATACTGCCTTTTATCGAGCTGCTTGATTTTGACATGTCATTAAGATATGAATAACCATTTTTAATTTTTATCTATGTCTGTCTGTCTATTTGGATGTCATTCACTCATTCGTATAGTGACGGTGTAGGAATATCCATCTGTAATTGTATCACTATCATCAAAGGCTTAATTATCGACAGTATGACAGAGTGGTGGTTAACTTGTTTTCACGTAAAATCTATTACAATTATAAGCGAAGCAAAAATGTAGTAAATATTTGCTGGAAGACTGAATATATACTGTAACGTAATTAAAATCAATCAATATTAAAATTTATTTTTTTTTAATTATAAAAAAATTAAAACGGAACCAGGGTGTTGATCGAATTATATTTCGATTAATCGAGAGGCTGTAGGATTACCCTAGAGATGAGTATATGTGTACGAGGGTGACACTGAAAGTTCTTAGAAAATCAATAACTGAACAAACTATAAAGTTATAAGTTTTATTATATCTTTTCAAAATAGTGTCCATGTACAACAATATATCACTGCATCCGATGAAAACACTGAGAAAAGCACTTCGCCCACTCGTCCTTAGAGGTCTCTTCAACGGCATTTTGAAACGCAGAAACTGCTTCCTCGGAGTCCATAAAACGTTTTCCACGAAGTTTTTCCTTAATTTTCGGAAATAAATAAAGTGCGAGGTCGGGGCTATAGGACGGGTGACCCAGTAATTCCATGTCTGACGTCGCCAAGTAGTCGATTGTTTGCTTGGCGGTGTTCGACGAGGCGTTATCGTGGTGAAGGAGGATCCTAGTATTTTTAGGCCATTCTTACTTAAATTTACTTATTTTCATTCCCGACGCTTCGGATGCTTTACAGCAACCTTTGATCGTGGGGAGATGTTTGATGTCCCGATATCACAGTTAGCCCGGCTACCTTAAATTTTGATTATTAATTTATGTTTCGATTAAAATAGGCAAATTAAACATGATAAAATCCGTAAAAATAGTTTTATTCAATTTGCGTTTACATTTTCAGCAAACCTGCCAAGTACGTCATCAAAGTACAAACTCTTGTTGATGCAAAATCTATAGTAAATTTGTAGGTAGGTATATGCAGGAATACATCCTACAGGTACGTATTCTGTAAGCAACAAGGCTTATGATCTTATAGAAAAATTTGTCCAGACCGTAACGAGCATACATCGCAAAATAACTTTTGATAACTTATTCAACGGTTAGGAATTGATGATACCTTTGCTGAATGACAAGAATGACTGACATTCTGACAAAACAAAGACTATAAAATTATTTAGAAGCAATAATCATAGTGCGGGCGTTTATAATTTCCCGAAAATACTAAATTCATTCATCGTCATTATAATCTAAAGGGAATTAAAAAATAGACAATAGACTCGTCACCTACATAGTACCATCCTTACAACATTTGCCAGTAAAGAAAATAAAAATCCCTCAAAAACTGTGATACGACAACACAACTAAAAATTTACCAGAGTAATAAACCACTATCGATAAAAATATGGAACTACTTCTACGAAAACTTGACGAGGACTTGGATAAACATGCCGACCAGATAACGAGAAAATGAATGAAATAATTGAAGTAAACAAACTCCTCAAAAACAAATTATCAGAACTGGAGCTGAAAATTAAATACTTAGAAAGAGAGAAACGAAAATATAACCTCGTCTTCTTCAGAGTAGAGAAAATAGGAAACTCTGAACCAGACTTAGTAGACTATATAGTAGGAACTAATGAAGGACCTAGAAAACCGGAAACAAACAGAAAGGACTACAAAAAATAGATTCAAGCAAAAACAACAAATAAATTGTCTCCCACAACCGCTGATCTCTGCGGGAGCACTAGACCAAATTCCTCCAGCAAAAAGGCGTTACAAAATATAAAATTTAATACCCTGGGCATATGTGAAATGAGAAGGTATATTATATCAGAAAGGAGAAACAGCAGGCCAAAGAGGAGTGGCCTTCTTAATTAAAAAGGCTTTGGTAAACTATATAAAAGAACTGATAGGCGTTTCAGATAGAATAGCAATACTCAATATTAATAATAACTAATTAACTAACATTTATCCAAGATACACACATTATTCAAAATTTTAATTGTAATACGAAGCACCGCATGGTACGCTGCCGTTTAAATAAAGCACCCAACAAAAAGAGATAGAAATAAAACTAAAAATAAATTGACCTTAGAACAACACAGACAAAAAAAGATTCTTCGTACATCAACACACTGAAAGAAATAGTAAATTCGTAATATTACAGAAAAATTCGATTATATGGACAAACTACTATCAAAATTGAGGAAAGTAAATGTAACTAAAGATGTGAAGTTTGGTGAGAAGAAAATAGAGCTCCTAGAATAAAGAAAACACTAATGACAACCAAATCAAAAACTGAAGAAAACCGTAACATCTAGACTGAGCAAACAGATTCGAGAAAATACAAGAAAAGATAGGAAATTAAGAAGAATGAAAAAACTAGAAGATGAAGTTCAGAGAACAGGGGTAACAAGAAAAGCTTTCAAGGAATTAAGAGAATATGGAATGGAATGGATACCAAAACTAAAAAGCAACAGTTTCAAACAAGTAACAAATCATAGTAGAATCCAGAGCCTTGCAACAGATTACTGTAAACACTTTACTCGAACAATGACACCGATTGAGAAAAGAATGCCAATAACGATCCTAATACGAGTTATAAAAAAGTCCCGTGAATACTCTTGTTGGAAGTACAGAAAGCCATCATGTCACAGAAGCTAGAAAAAGCTCCAGGACCTGACAATATAACAAATGAGCTAATCAGAGCCACCGAAAAAAAAAGAAACCCAATCCTAACCAAGTTATTCAATGATATAGCAACAAGCACCATCCCGAAACAATGGAATGAATCACATATCATTCTCCTACATAAGAAAGAGAATAAAGATGACATCGGCAACTATAGACCAATTAGCCTAGTTACAAACGTGTACAAAGTATTCGTAAAAGTAATTCTAGAAAGAATAACAATGACCCTAGACGTAAACTAACCGATCGAAACAGGCAGGATTTAGAAAAAAAAATACAGTACTATAGACCACATACATACAATCAAAAATGAATACCAGAAGACATTGTGTATCTGCTTTATAGACTACTCCAAAGCATTTGACAGCCTAAAACACAAATTTATCTGGTTAAGTATAAAAGAACAAGGAGTGGACGATGTCTATATAGAACTAACCAAGTCCATCTACAAATAAAGTAAAAGCAGTATTAAATTAGAATCAAAAGGAGACCCCTTTCCAACAAACAGAGGCATGAGACAAGGAGAACCATTATCTCCAAAGCTTTTTAATGCTGTGCTGGAACACACATTTAGAAGATTAGACTGGGATAGTTACTATCAATGGGATAATAATTATAATCAATGGAAGCCGCCTCAATCATTTGAGATTTGCAGATGATATTGTCCTGTTAGAAGAAGATCCTAATAAACTAGAACACGTGGCAAAAGACATAGCGGAAAAACAAAACTAATGACCAACTCAACAGAAAGCAACATAGAGGTCTATGGAACCAAGTTCGAATAGGTGAAAGAATATGTTTAACTAGGACAAATTATATCTGCTGAAGATTCCATGTCCAAGAAAATTAACAAAAGAATAGCCTGCGGTTGGAGGAAATACTGGCCCTTGAAAGAAATAATGAAGTACAAAGATCTAGGCTAATGAAGTACAAGGATACATACATGTCAAGAGAAAGATTTTCAATACTTGTATTCTCCCTTGCGTGACGTACGGCTGCGTGACATGGACGTTTACGGACAAACTTAGAAAAAAACTTGCCAAAACAGAAAGAGGAATGGAAAGAAGCATGTTGGGAATCAGGTTTAGTGATAGAATCCGAAATGTGGAAATAATAAGGGAGACAAAGGTAACAGATGTAACAACTCCTATATGTATAGACCATCTACAATGGAGTTGGCTAGGATATATGCTATGTTGCAAAATAAATACGTCTTTACGTGATAGAGCCATGCTGCAGCTATATTAGTAGTATAGTTGTAGCACGAATGGGTCGGCTCGACCACGCTCTCATAATACCAGCGTAAAATAGCAGCTTAACACTGTTGTGTTTCGTATGGTGGCTGTAGAGCACTGGAGACCCTTTTTACAGGAATAGAGGCATTCCATCTTTGTCCTCATGGGTGACAACGCATTTCAATTTCTGATCCTATTGGTCCCTGTGATAATACAGCTCCCAAAGCTACTTTGGATGCGATAATAGTAAGTTTGAAAGGCTTTGTCATAGCGTGGTATTTTAGTAATGGTACACTGGTTAAAATTTCCTCACATATTTTATAAGCATTTATGTGTTATTGATTAAAAACAAAGTTTTTATTACATTGCCTGTAGTAGGTAAGAGCACATATTTCCGCGGTATTTTTTACTAAAACTCGAAAGGATATCGAAAATTAAGCATTTATTGTATCCTTGGAAGGTTATATTTTCATCAGGACCATTATTGTTTCCATTCTTGAAATAGACTTGAACAGAATAGAGAATAGAGGTTTGGCTATTATATCTTAATTTGTATTCTAAATTAATCAAATATGAAAAGAAGATGGACGCACCTTTTTATGATGTAAAAAAGCGGCCCAGTGCAAATCGGACTCACCCATGAAGGGTTCCGTAGCAGCAAGTAACATAATTTACGATTTATGACGTATTAAGGAAAACTACTTACTAGATCTCGTCCAAACCAATTTTCGGTGGAAGTTTACATGGTAATGTACATCATATATTTCTTTTAGTTTTATCATTCTCTTATTTTAGAAGTTACGGGGGGGGGGGGACACACATTATATCACTTTGAAAGTGTCTCTCACGCAAACTATTCAGTTTAGTATAAGAAACCTCAATGTAATTTTTTTAAGTATAATATGGTATAAGAAACCTCAATATCATTTTTGACGACCTATCCATAGACATCCCACACGTTTAGGTTTGATAAACATTTTTTTTAGCTTCAGTTCTAATTATGAGGAACCCCCATTATTTATTGTTTTTTTTTTCTATTTTCGGGTGAAAATATTAATGCGGTTCACAGAATACATCTACTTACCAAGCTTCAACAGCATAGTTCTTATAGTTTCGGAAAAAAGTGGCTATGACATACGGACGGATAGACAGACAGACAGACATGACGAATCCGTAAGGGTTCCGTTTTTTGCCATTTGGCTACGGAATCCTAAAAATCCTTATAGCGATGTATTTCGTTCCTAATTCCGAGTGTACAAAATTCAAAGGAAAAAGTTTGGAAAAATAATACATGGTGTTCTTATCCTACAACCAGAATATATATATATATATATATATTATTTTAATACTCGTCGTAATATTACAATAGTAGTTTAAACAATATGTGGTTCTCTCTTAAGCAAGATAT
This sequence comes from Parnassius mnemosyne, assembly GCA_963668995.1. Classification (NCBI taxonomy): domain Eukaryota; kingdom Metazoa; phylum Arthropoda; class Insecta; order Lepidoptera; family Papilionidae; genus Parnassius; species Parnassius mnemosyne. The sequence continues at coordinate 60,723,147 of CAVLGL010000082.1, read as the reverse complement.
TGTGTAAAATGATATTATTAAATTAATAAATTTGAGAATTTTTATCAATGAATGTTTACAACTAAGTACCTAAGTTTGTAAAAGCTATTGTAAAGGAATATAACACGTAGGTTATTGAAAATATAGCAAAGTATATGGCAAGCTCCGTAAAATTGTGAACACTCTGTGTTTGCGTGTGTTTATGCCGCGAAATAACTAATAATACATCGGTATAGCGTTTCATACAAAAAATCTGTTTTCGAATTTCGGGTATTAAAAAATGCAAGATTTTTGGATAATTTATAAATATATAGATTAATACTTAATTACAAAGTCTTCGTAAATATAATATAATACTTGCCAAAAATTATACCGAATTTTGTATGAACTTAATTTTCCTTTCTTAAATTTCCCATACAATGTATTAACAAAATACATAAATAAATCACTTTTGACATGTTCTATTTAGTGTGTGAAACGCAAAAGTATACCTCGGAAATAGATTTAATGTTCATTGTCGTGCTGAGTAGTCGAACCTTTAGCGGGCCTAATCATAAACACAACGCTAAAAAAATCAAGTATCTGAAATCGTTATTTCGCCGTATACGAATACATCAGAATAAGGAACCGGCTGAAATATTTGGCACCTAATACCGATGCGTTTCAAGATGTATTTTCACCTTTATTTATTCTGAAAAACATATAAAAGTTAAGTGTTTACGATTAAAATATAATGCTTAAAAATAGTTTAACTCAAACAATTACACACACGGTTCAAAAATAACCAAAAAAATCACAATTTAAAAACATGGTACTCACTTGCAAAGGTCGAAAATGTATGAATCGTAGGTTCGTATCAGGTGCTGACGCAAAACTAACCAATTAATTTAAAACGTATACACATTATTCCCGACCTTTGATGAAATAACTACGGAAAGTTATATCATCAATTGAATAAGAAATCTTGCAATATAAAAGAGCTTGTAAATCGCTCATAAAATCTTAGGAAGTGGAGTTCAAATCAGTGCATTTTTGCAAAAAAAAAAAAGGTTCATGCTCCATGTGGATAGCCTTACCACACATGTGTATTTTGTCTTTCGATTATTTTTCTATGGGCTATCACTGCATCTACCATAATGATCAGAAATATTTTGAGTCGATGAAAGTGGTTCCTTGGTCTGGGAAGAGAATCTTTCACGTGTATATATCGGAAATTTTTTTTGGTATTTTCGCAACTTCACGTGTTCGTAAACTAAAGCCATGCCTAAGCTCCGGATGAAATCGGGTCGTTTGGTGTCTTTGCCCTGATTTTCAAGAACAATAATGTTTGCATTGACAGCAGCTATATTCAACATCCCGTAATAAATGGCTAATAGGCCAGCGCTTGACAACATCTACTCTAGCTTTAGTTGAACTGTAGAACGTTATCATTTCTGGCTTTTTCTCGTCTCCTGGAGTGATATCTATTTTATCGTAATAATGTAGGCTTAAAATTACTACTTACTTAAAACTACTACCTCCTTTTAATTATCGAACATGAAATTCATGAAGCATTCCCGGTTTTCAAAAATGCGGCCAGAATACACCTTTTCTTTTTTTTATAGTTCCAGTCGACGTAAGGCCTTTGTTCATTCAGCAATATAATAATAAAGCCCTTTTATTCCGAAATACATGAAATTTACCATTTTTGATTTTATGAATTTTATTTCTCATAGTAAATTTCGCAATTTGGCGTGCCTCTCGGCATAGGCCTCCTCCAGCTCTCTCCATTGGGTTCAATTTTCTGCAACTATGGTCCAGTATGCTCCTAGGGTTATAGAATTTTATCATTAATTTTTTTATTAAATATAATGGCCTTCAGTTTGGAGATTTTAAGTTGTGACAGTTTTTGATGCTGCACGAATAGGTATTCAATAGCATTCTTGTTTATTTAGCAGAAAGTAGATGTCGTTATTATTAAAACTATACTACTCGTATCTAGTAATATCAGCGTTAGAAAGATGGCTCAAGAGTCACCTCAAGGCCACGAATGTTTATTTATTATACAAATAAGGCATAAAATGATGTTTATTCTGTTAAAATTTCTGTTTGTGTTAATAATACGCTATCAGCGCCGCTAGCAGTGAAAACTATTTGAAGGTATGACCATATTATGACATAATAGTGTTGGGTTTAGTTATTAATATTGTCAAACGATCTCCCTTTATTGGTTTGGTCAAGCTATATAATGACATGGTCTACAAACAGTGTTAAATAACATGAAATGACACCATTTCACGAAATGATGGGCTACTATACTATGATCGGGGGGCACGGTATTGCCCCCGCCAAGTCGAGCGCGAAGCAAACACTGCCGTACCATCCTTTACTGGAACCATTTTGCCGCATTTTCAGGCCCCTATTTGAAAGTTTCTGTATAAGACCAGAACGCAGAAATTTTCGTCATCCAATAAGCTATAATCACATACTTAAAATCCAAAATTTCAAGTCTGTAGGTCATTTAGTTCCGAATTTAATCGAAAGCAAAGTTTCGCATTTATGACACTCATTCACTCACTCATGATCATCAGAATAGAACTAGTACTTCCCATAAACTCAGAGAGCTGAAATTTGGTACAGAGTTAGGGTTTAATGGCCACATAAAGGGAAAACTATAAAAACTAGGATAATCGAAGATCTGGAGTACCTGGTGACCCTGATTAGAAAACACAAGAGCCCAATCAAACTATTAGAAGAGATCGACATACCGCCTTTACAAAAAATATTCAACTTGGTGGGCCGCTTCATTTGATGTCAAAAATCGAAGGTCTGAAGTATCTGATAAAGAACCCTCAGCTGGTATCAGCTGTATTAGAGATATGGTAATGCACCCTTCTACTTATTGGTACATAAAAAAATCTACTGTCATTGCAAAAAGTAGTGTGTAGTGGGACACATCTTCTAATTTAATCTAGCCTATAGCGTCCCACTGCTGGGCGAATACCTCCCAGCCCCCTCTGCTTTTAATACACATATAAATAAAATTAAAGGAAAACTCTGGATAACACTAGATTGGCTTTTATACTTATACTTACAAGTAAAAAATAGTCGAACGATTAACTTTATTCTACTCAAACATTACACAAATTAAATAAACAAATTACGCTAAAATATTAATTTCGCTCAAAATTGGGTTTAGTGAATGGGTCGATAGGCGTTGTACAAAAAGTGAGGTGGGACCCGGAAGACCAAACAAAGCCTAAACAATTGGTAGTAAAATTCGCTAATAATTTGATTCACGAATTATTGCCTATTAAGTCAAAATTTGAGATCATACCCCGGGCATACGTGTACAGAGAACAATTCCCAATCTGTGAGGCGTATGCCCGAATAATTCACAAGAGCCAAGGTCTAAGTCTAAAAAAAGCCCTCATGGACATTGGCACCTCCATAATCTCTTGTGGCCAAGCCTACGTGGCGCTTTCACGAGTAACCAATCTTCATGGGGCGCACCTCATAAATATTGACTTCAAGAGTATAAAAGCTCAAGCTTCAGCGATCACTGAATACAACCAGCTTAGGCATTAATACAGCACCGATCTTTCAGAAATTAAACCGTCTAAAAGAATAAATAATGAACGCGAATGGGCAATACGAAAAACTGTTGCTACTGTACAAGAATCAGAACCGGAAAAAAAGAAAAGAAAGATTTGTAATAATAAAAAAAACTACTCCTAAAAAGAAAAAATAAATTTTATTAAATTTTCAATCAAACAACTGGCAATTTTCCATCGTCAATGGGTAGCGGTTCTGACGACAGATTGGCGCAATGGTGTCATGTAGCACCTGGTTTTGTACCCTTGTGTACCCTTCAACGGCCAAGTCACACAACATTAACTATAATAATAAAGAAATCGCAGTAAGGAACCTTAGACTTGGCACGACTTTGTCTAGATTTCATTACTTTTTAGAGATAAACAAGCAGCTCCATCGAGACTTGGCTAGTCTTTTACAGAATGTTTTTGGTGGGATATATGATTTCTACGATCTGGCCACAACATGTATAAAAATCTCTTTGATCAAACTATAACGATAATGAAAATTTAGTAATAATTGTAAGCAGACCAGTTTTAGTCGGTTTACATATTATAGATTAGTAATTGAACTCAAAACCATATCAATTTTCATTCCTTTGATAGACGTTACTAATATATATTTAAATTTAAAATGAAATAATGAGAAAAACTAAAAAACAAAACGTCAGGATTTTTAAATAATTTTATAAATCAAATTATTTAAACATATAAATGTAAGTTATTTTGTAGTATTTAATTTATTAGTAACTGAAGGCAAATATACAACGTTTTCATTTGATGATAGATTTGAAAACTAAAACTTAGATTGTCGGCAGAGTTTCAAATTATTATGCAAAGGTAATAACTAATTTTAAAATTTATTTATATATATGGTATTTATTTGAAAAAAAAACGCCCGTCATCCCGCCTGTCAATAAACAAAATGATATTATAAAATTAATATCTAATGGAAGCAAAATACTCGTAAAAATAAGGGTCACGAACTACCTACATATAAAATTTCATGAAAATTAGTTGAGATATGTCTCACTTTAGGAAATCCACTTTAGAACTTTAGTAGTTAATGTACTTAATTTACTTTAATTTAAGTAGTAACTTAACCCTAAATTGGGTACCTAATATGAGATATCCTATTTAAGGAGCCCAGTGGTATCTCATATCAGGAACTCACTATAAACCCAATATAATTATATGTCATGTTTGTTATGTTTAATAAATTAATACAATAAAATGAATTGGAATATTAAAATTCACTCTCTAACAGTTATTAGAATACTTTATTTAATCTAAATGTACTTATTTTAATAATTTAATATTCCTTGCAATTGAGACAAAAAAAAATCGTATAGATTCCCGAAAAAAGTCAAGGTGGTAGAATATTTTTTCGCCTGTTTGCCGGTGCCTAAATGGTGCAAGTTTAAACCAAACCTAAATGGTGCAAGTTTGAACAAAAGCCCATGACTGACCAAATGATACCACTATTGCCCACGAGCAGTAAATGAACTATCAAATACTGAACTATCTCATTTTAGGAACCTATCTCATATTAGACACGTTTACCCTATTTCGCTAGCCATTCTCACAAATTATTTCAAGGCCAAACTTTTGGAACCGTAAGTGTGGTCATACCTTCAAATAGTTTTCACTGCTAGCGGCGCTGATAGCGTACTCTTAACAGAAACAGAATTTTCAACAGAATAAATATCATTTTATGCCTTATTTGTATAATAAATAAAAATTCGTGGCCTTGAGGTGACTCTTGAGCCATCCTTCTAACGCTGATATTACTAGATACGAGTAGTATAGTTTTAATAACAACGACATCTACTTTCTGCTAAATAAACAAGAATGCTATTGAATACCTATTCGTGCAGCATCAAAAACTGTCACAACTTAAAATCTCCAAACTGGAGGCCATTATCGGGATGATTTACCGCAATTACCACGATTGGCAAAATGACTAACGACACTGTTACGCTGGATACTGTACACAACACATGTGTTTTGTGCGCACAGTATCCAGTACCTAAAACCTAAACTGAGATTAAGATAGAAGCTCTTTAGTTATTATATTGGGTTTCTATTGGCATAGCTTTTATTTTACAGACTTCATTTGTTATTTAGTTATCTGTAAATAATTTAAAATTAAGTGAACTGTGACATTTTTAACTCTATTGGATACAATAGCTCGGGACATCGTTGGATGTCTAATTACTATGTAGATGTGGTCAATTATCGTGTAATAGGTTTCGGTTTCTATGAATTTTATTTAATGAAATACGAGAACCATGTAGTGGTGGGTCAGAATACCCACTACCCCATATATTCCCGTGGGCGTCGTAAGAGGCGACAGGCAACAGGGATACTGAGACAGAAGATGGGTATCAGTATCTTTCTGATAACAGCAAATTACAATAAAAAAGCTGCGGTTGCCAACCCGCTCGCCAAGCGTGGCAACTATGGCAATATACCACCCATGATAAGAGTTACAAGAAGTCTGTCCCCAGTCCTCGGTGGCCCCGCTATTACTGGGTACAGTGGCGTCTATAGTAACGGCGGGGCAGGGGGTGCTAAGAATCTCCGGTGGAGGTTCGGTTGACACCTTAGACGACTTGATCTGACAACATACAACGCACGCACCCTTAGGACTGACGAGAAGATAATGAAACTGGAAGAAGAGATAGACAAGTTGTGCTGGGATATTATGGGATTATCTAAGGTCCAAAGAGAGTCCGACACGGTAATCGTCGAATTTAAGAACTTGTCCTATCACCAGGAGAGCGAAATGCCCATGGGGGGGGGGGGATTAGTGTTTGATATCCTGATATCACAGTTAACGAATACCACCATCGACTTTTAATTAATAATGTTTGGTCCGATCTACGCAGAAAGAGCTTAAAGTAGTTTTAACGGTGGTAGAGCCACGCAGCAGTTTTTGCTGTTGCATGTATGGGCCGGCTCGAGCCGGGTTGGTACCACGACCTCACAGAATACCGGCGTGAAGTAGAAGCTTTGCTTCTGCGTTTCGTCTGGTGAGTGCAGGTGGCCGGAGGCCCAATTACCCCCCCCCCCCCCCCCCCCCATCAACATGGTAGCGGCATTACACGAAGAACTACCCCAGGAGGGTACCAGCACCCCTGGAGAATCCCTCGCTGAGCATCCACGACCATGTTATTCCGATCCTGAGCGTGGGTGCTCAGGCTACCCCGCGTATTCTGGGGGGGGGGGGGGGGGGGCAAAATTCCGCTCAAAAGCATTACTGCTAGGGGCAAACTGAGCAAGAACACCAAGGCGACCCCTGCCACGCTATCCGTGAATTTCTGCAACATCAGGGGACTTCACTCTAACCTAAACGCCGTCCACTACCATCTCGAGACGGCGAAGCTGGCCTTGCTCTTTCTGACCGAGACGCAGGTTTCCTCTCCGGCTGATATTTCGTATCTCTCCTACCCGGGGTACAAATTGGAGCATTCCTTTGTGCCTCGGGCTGGAGTTTGCGTGTATGTCAGAGAGGACATCTGTTCTCGACGCCTCGGCAGTCTTGAAGGTTCGGACCTGTCCATCCTTTGGCTACGCGTAGACAGCGACGACCATCCGCGCGTCTACGGGTGCCTCTATAGGTCCCATAGCGGTAATGCCGAAACAGACCGACTCATCGACCACGTCCAAATGGCTACAGATTTCTTGCTACAACAGGTCCCATCCGCAGAGATCGTGATCCTTGGCGATTTTAACGCCCACCATGCCGAATGGCTCGGTTCACGTCTAATCGATCATGCGGGGAGATCTGTTTATGACTTTGCCTTGGCATATGGTCTGACACAACTGGTTACTTCGCCTACGCGGATTCCAGATGTGGAGGATCATACACCTTCCCTATTGGACCTTCTGCTGACCTCTCATCCGGACGGATATCTGGTTTCCGTCGATGCCCCTCTCGGCTCTTCGGACCATTGTCTGATCCGGAGTGTGGTGCCACTCACGCTCCCTTCACGGTTGCGTTCTGCAGGTTGCCGCCGTGTTTGGCATTACAGGTCGGCGGATTGGGACGGAATGCGGTCCTTCTTTGCATCCTACCCATGGGGGCGGGTTTGCTTCTCGCCGGATGATCCCAGCGCTGTTGCTGACTCTGTCACTGATGTGGTGCTACAGGGAATGGAACTATTTATTCCATCATCTGTGGTACCCATCGGAGGCAGATCTCAGCCTTGGTTTGGTCGCTCCTGTAAGACTGCATTACGCAGTAAGCAGGAGTGTTATCAAGCCTGGGCTGCGGCTTCGGCGACTCGGGATGTAAATACCAGCACACTTAAAAAGAAGTATAACTTCGCCTCCAGGTCCTTCAAAAGAGTTATTGCCAAGGCAAAGTCAGAGCACATAGGCAGAATTGGCGAGAAACTAGTTCGCCTTCCTTCGGGAACCCGTGCATTCTGGTCTCTCGCCAAGGCTGTCCAAGGGAATTTCTGTTAGCCATCACTACCATCTCTGCACAGGGAGGATGACTCACTGGCCCATGACGCAAAAGACAAAGCCGACCTTTTAGGCTCCCTTTTTGCGTCCAACTCGACTCTTGATGACGGGGGGAAAACACCGCCGACCATCCCGCGGTGTGAGTGCTCCATGCCGGATGTGCTGTTCTCACAGCGCTCGGTTCGCAAAGCACTGCTCTCCCTGGACATCCAGAAGTCGAGTGGGCCTGACGGAATCCCCCCAATTGTGCTGAGGACGTGTGCTCCGGAGTTGGCACCGGTCCTAACGCGTCTTTTCCGGTACTCCTACTCCCAAGGCGTAGTTCTGAATTCATGGAAGACAGCTTTTGTCCACCCGATCCCTAAAAAAGGCGACCGCTCAGACCCATCCAACTATAGGCCTATCGCGATCACCTCCTTGTTCTCCAAAATAATGGAATCCATTATTAACTGCAAGCTCATCCGGTACCTTGAGGATCACCAGCTGATTAGTGACCGCCAATACGGTTTTCGTCGGGGTCGATCAGCTGGTGATCTTCTGGTCTACCTGACCCATAGATGGGCGGAGGCAGTAGAGTCCAAGGGGGAGGCGTTGGCCGTTAGTCTGGACATTGCGAAGGCCTTCGATCGGGTTTGGCACAAAGCGCTTCTTTCGAAGCTCCCTTCCTATGGGCTTCCCGAGAAATTGTGCAATTGGATCACCAGCTTCCTTGTAGATCGGAGCATCAAGGTCGTTGTAGACGGTGCATGCTCTGACTACAAGCCTATTAACGCTGGTGTTCCACAAGGCTGTGTGCTATCACCAACGCTGTTTCTTCTGCATATCAATGATATGTTGCTAACTGGTAACATTCATTGCTATGCGGATGACAGCACTGGTGATGCTCTATACACCGGCCGTGCCAATATTTCTCGGGAAAACGTCGCTGAGTACCGGAACAAACTTGTGTCTGAAGTCGAGTCTTTGCTGAACAAAGTCTCGGATTGGGGGCGACTAAATCTAGTCCAATTTAATCCTCAGAAGACACAAGTTTGCGCGTTTACCGCTAAAAAGAACCCCTTTGTCGTATCTCCTCAGTTTCAAGGCACTCCCCTTCTTGCCTCAGCCAGTATCGGTATCCTCGGAGTCGACATATCGAGTGACGTGCAGTTTCGTGGTCACTTGGAAGGGAAGGCCAAATTGGCCTCTAAAAAGCTTGGCGTGCTCAGCAGAGCGGGACAGTATTTCATGCCGGCACACCGCCTGCTACTTTACAAGGTGCAAGTTCGGCCTCACATGGAATACTGTTCCCATCTCTGGGCAGGGGCTCCCCAGTGCCAGCTCCTTCCACTTGACCGCATCCAACGCAGAGCGGCTCGAATTGTCGACGACCGAGCCCTTTCCGATCGGCTCGATTCATTGGCACTGCGAAGAGATGTTGCATCCCTTTGCATTTTCTTTCGCATCTACCATGGGGAGTGCTCTGACGAATTGTTCGGATTAATCCTAGCCGCCAAATTTCACGAACGCACATCGCGGCAGAACTCTCAATACCATCCACACCATCTGGATGATTGGCGGTCCACCACTGTGCGATTTAGAAGATGTTTTCTTCCTCGCACGACCTCCTTGTGGAATCGATTACCATCAGCGATTTTTCCGGACCGATACGACTTAGGGACCTTCAAGAAAAGAGCGTACTCCTTTTTAAAAGGCCGGCAACGCATCTGCGATTCCCCTGGTGTTGCAGTTGTTCATGGGCGGCGGTAGTCACTTACCATCAGGTGAGCCGCATGCTCGTTTGCCCCCTCTCCTATAAAAAAAAAAAAAAACTTTGGTGTTTTAGTGTTTGGGTTTGGATTTAATTTTATTAGTTATAAGATCTTAAGATGGCCATCTTCTATATTGAAATAAGGTTATTTTTTAATTTAATATTAATTTCAACAGCCTCGTGACATATTCATGGTAGGAATCAGGGTTCTATTGCAAGGATTTATTGTCTATTAGATCTGATACAATGATTGGAATGATACTGAACATGTTGACATTCTTCAGACTTCCCGGAGTGTCGGTGCTTCATATCTGTGATATGTTCTATAAGCTAGTTTGTTATGGAACATTCATCCAAAGTTATGTAAAAAACCCTTGTAAAAAAAGTTAAAATTAAACGTGATAAAATCCGATAAATTTGTTTTATTCCATGTATAGTCCTCACTGCAACGCATTTATGAAATTTTGAAGTCTACTCGGACGTAAAAAAATATCAACATATATTTTATGGTACCAATCAATATTTTATGGGACCAATGATATGAACCAAATATCACAAATAACAATTATACCGTAAATTGATCGAAGACCACGAAATAATCACCAAATTAATTTTAATTATGAATGAATGTAAAGATTAAAATATAAATAATAAATTTTGATTCCAAGACAATTTACCTTTCTTATGAATACATGGAAAGACACGCCCGATATAAAAAATAGTAGATGTTTCTAGACATATGATATTAATGAAATTCTGAATAACTTATTTATACAGATGTTCCTGTAGCATATTATATCTATGCCAAATATCAATTATCTACGTCCAAGAGTCTTCCAGAGTTCCAAAAAATATTTGACAAACAGATATAGAGACACAGATACCGAGTGACTCCAAAAGTGATCGAATTTTGTTAAATTTGGCACGGAACAGCATTTAATGATGTTCCTAAATTGAAGTAAAAATTACCTGTGTTGCGAGTTACGAGAAATACCCAAAAATGAAAATAGTATCTCAAATTTTGATACCTTTGCCCTCCTATCGCTGAAGAATTTCACGAATATCACGAATTAAACTAAATACCCTTGATTCTGATAGTGGAACGTCTATAGACGTGAATGTAGAAAAAAAAAACGATGTACAAAACATAATAGAACAAATTAAAAAAGTTAGCAAAGTAAGGTTACAGTTAGGTCCCTAATGAGTGTTGGTCGATAAAATACACAAAGAGATGCAACATCTCTTCGCAGCGCCAGTGAATCGAGCCGATCGGTAAGGACTCGGTCGTCGACGATTCGAGCCGCCCTGCGCTGGATGCGGTCAAGTGGAAAGAGCTGGCACTGGGGAGCCCCAGCCTTGAGAGTCTTCACATGTTTTCGAAATATTTTTTTACTCAGACATGCAAATTTCTTTATGACGTTTTCCTTCACCGCCGAGCACGTGTTATATCAGCTTAAAATTGCAATAAACAATTTCATTGGTGCCGTCGGGGATCGAACCCGGATTGCTCGCGTGCTTTGAAATTGAAATTTACAGCAAGATTTTAAGAAAAAGCTAAAGTAAAAGAAAATTTTTAAGATACTAAAACCAGTGACTTCAATATAGTGACTGTTACTATTTCGAATTCTTCGCTACCAGATCCAAAAAAAATTATTTGAAGAAACTCATCCTGTTCCTTCGGTATCAAGTTGTAGGAAGAATACAGTACATTCTAACGTAGAGAACGAAGCGCGAAGCACGAGTCTATAGGAATTCCAATTCCAATGGTTTAGGAACGAATTAAATGCCAAATATTTATTCCGAAACAAACAAACGATATTCCATTTCTTTTTACCGGAAGTTAAAGAAGATCTGGTTAAGCAAATAATAATTCTATTTTTTACTTTTTACTTAGTATTTGATATACACAAAGCATTATTTATAAAGGTATTACAAAATAAAGTTAATAAAGTTTTGTACATTCTAAGTTTGTATTTTACCTGTCATTACTGTATGTAATTTTGAAGTTATTTATTTATCTGTAACCGTTTTTCAGTTTATTTCGGGTGGCCATTGGCTACAGTAATCACCTTTACCTTTATAACTTTAACTCTATACAAAAAAAATGGAATTAAAATGCCTCTATTGAAATGTACTGAACTGTTTCTATAAGAAATTCAAATATTATGAATCAAACATCTTTCAATATCGAATAAAGTTTCAAACTGTGGTTCGTTTCATAGGAGAAGAAATGGTGAGTCTCCATATTATTTCACCACTATTATGGTAAATGAATGTCACTTATTAAAAAAATGAAACAATAGACCCATAAAAACAAAATGAAATGAAATTTATGGCTCACGAATCAGCAGGTAATAATAACAGTTAGAATTAGTGAACATGTTATTTTTTGTTACAACAACAGATCTCATTAATTTGAAAATCCAAACAAGTTTTCATTTTAATCAAAAGCTATCAATAGATAAAGGAAATACGTAACTTATGTACGTTTTTTGCTCAGAATTTCTTCTACGTGGAGCGATTTTCTTTGAAATTCAAATACTTATCAAGAATTTACATAACGATCTCGTTAAAACGATACTCCCTTTTGCTTACAAGTGAAACCTCTGCAAAATTTATACAAATTGATGACTGTTAGAGCTTTTGCCAAGTCAATTGCTTTCGATTAATAATAAAAACGGCGCCAAATTGTTATCAATTGTTTTTATTTTGTTTTCAGAACAGTTTTAACTAGGTATTACTTTCAGAATCAATCACCTAATGGATGTTTATAATGTGGACTCATAAACTATATATGAATACTAGCGAACCCCGCTTCGTACGGGCATATGTGAAACACATGTGGCTCGGGTGAGTTTTGCATCTCGAAAACAGTGCCACTTACCTGGTCCAATTGTGAATCTAAACCATTTTCAAATCAAATTAATCACACACACACACAATCGGTTCAGCCGTTTAAGAGGAGTTCAGTCACATACACACAGACAGCAATATAATACATTATATAAATAATTCACATAGTTATTGGAAGCTATTTGATATATATGATAAGTATTGCATAAAATCTAACGTATTTATCTTATAATGGATGCTATTGCTATTCAGTACAGTGTCAAATTTCTTTTTTATTTTAAATAAAATTTTAGTTCCGGAACCAGTCAATTGTTAGATTTTTTTATAGGATAAGGGTGACAAACGAGCACACAGTCCACCTGATGGAAGTGGTTGCTGTGGCCCATAGACATCTACATCTATCTTCGATTAAGAATCAAAATGCAGATGCGTTGTCACCTGTGAGGATTAAGATGGAATGCCTCGTTTCCAGTAAAAAGGGTCTCCGGTTCTCTACACTCACCATACGAAACACAGCAGCGTTTAGCTGCTATTTTACGCTGGTATTCTGTGAGAGCGTGGTCCTTCCCCGGCCTAGCCGACCCATTCGTGCTACAACCAGTTATAACTGCAGCATGGCTCTACCACGTACCGAATTGGTATTGTAGACATACAAATCAAACAAGTAATAAAATGTTTTATTATCCTCTAGTAAAATTAGTGTCTAAAAGAATAGCATAAATCTAATGTATTCTCGTAAACTTGTGGATGGAAATAAGATAATTACATACATATTTTTTTTTATTTTACATTATTTTATCTTTTGACAGACTTCAACATATATACAATGTTAAAAAGAGTATTTTTGTTATATTGCAACCTGTAGAACGATAGTCATATCGTATTATAAGCCAACACGACGTCAAAAGCGACTTTACAAGGAGTTATTGTAAGTGAAGCTTGAATAAAATATATTATATTACATCCCAACTTTACAAATAAAAACACGCATATAAATACATATCAAATGATAAAAAAAAACAAAAGAAAGAAACACGTGTAGCATATTGAAATGTGTATTAACTTATATTAAGCGTAGCATATACACGTTCTATTGATAGTGATGGGGGGTTAGAGTAATGAAATTACACGCGTCGTCTGGATTTCACACAGAGAATTTCTCGTTCAATGTTTTTTACTGAAAACTCATGCAAATCAACTTGCAATTTTCCGACATATTAATCTTGTTACGATATGCTGTAGGACTCTTCACAGAATATAACTATGTTTGTTAGTTAGCCATGTAATGCGTAGAACCTTCAACTTTTATTTAACTAAGAATTTGACACGTCGCTATGAATAATTAAATGGAAACTAGTGATGTAAATTCAGAGCAACACTTTCAAAAACATCTGAAATTCATTGCCACACACGCTTACATACGTTAAGAGAATACAAATAATTAATTAGTTACATCTTTGACTAAAACGTATACACTTCAATGTGTGCTCCAGTCATAATCGTGGTATATGAGAAATGTTGTGTTCATAGTTCATATGAAGTGTTCATAAATTAAATGTTTTTATGCACGTATCTTTAGAATAAATGTCTCTAATATATTTTCATTTTACATATAGCAAACATGACCTATTTATAGGTGTGAATTATATTTTAAGAACTGTTCCTCTTCAATCGTAGTCCTATTTTACTAAGACTTCAGCACTTTTATATATCGACAGTCGAATATGCATCGCCGAAATTTCAACGAAATCAAAGGCCTTTTCATAGCCTACATACTACTACATCTTCTGTATAATTTGTGATACTGGATATAAAATGTGTATGCGTTCTATGGAACTAAAACCTTTACGGTAACCGACCGAAAAAATCTTGTTCGGAGGATAGAAGTTGTCTACTCTGCGTGCGATACAATACGTGAAGACCCACGAAAACAGCGCGTAGTAAATCATAATACAACCCGTGTGTGATGCCGTTATGTATCTGAAAGCTCATAGTGAAAAGAATAAGTTTAAAGATTTAATACTGAAAATTAAGAAATCAAAATTAACAAAATTTTATTTAAGAGCTTAAGCACAATATATAATAAAATTAAAAAAAAAAAGATGCAGTTCAGAAATTTGCAAAAGCCAAATATAGAGAATATCAGATGAAATTAATAAACGTACGGAATTAAGGACGGTGTCGACGGTATAGCCTGGCCCAATTTCCAGTGATATTCCGAGATATCTGACACAATAGAGTTTGTATATTATGCGATATAATTTCATTAAATTGTGAATCGATTTAAATAAAGTGAAAAAGTTAAAGTTTCAGTCTATATACGTTCCACTGCCGGGTACAGGCCTTCTCATACTTCTTAGAGGGTTTTAGGGCACGGACATGCAAGTTTCCTCACGATGTTTTCCTTCACCGCCGAGCACCTGGTAAATCGGCACTTAAAATTGCAATGAATAATTTAATTAGCACCGGCGGAGATCGGACCCGGGTTGGTCGCGTACTTTGAAACTTAGAGCGAGCGCTAAGCCTCCTGAGCTATTACGGCTCTTGATATGAATGGTTACTTTTTATTCAATAGGTGGCTCAATATAAGTTAAAAAGAAAAAGTAGGGAATTAAGTTTTTAGTGCAATTTTTAGACGACATTCTAGTTAATAATGATATTATGATATGACTTAGTCCAATCTAGTTGGGGTTCAACGGGGCTTTAGTTCTTAGATACATGTCCTACCCAGCTTCAGATGCTATAATGTGGTAGATGAGCTGGTGAGAAACGCATGAAGACGATGGATGCATACATTTCTTGGGGTAGGGGGAGGCCTATGTTAAGCCTATGTGCAGAGGCTTATGTAATGGGCTTTAATGATGACGATGATGATGACATTTGCTATTTTATAAAAATTAATTATTTTTGTGATGGAAACATGTGCTTAAAATTTAAATAGATTTATTTTAAGCATCTCGTCTATACTGTTATTAAAATGCCCAATAATATGTATAAAACACGAAAGGGAATTAATGATTATAAAAATGTCATGGCTATTTAAAATACATAGCTTTGCATCACCATCATCATAAGAGCCCTTCACAAGACCACTGCTGAAAATAGACTGCCTCCCCCAAGAAATGCTACAAAGTACGATCCTAAGCCACCTACATCCATCGACATCCGGCATGTCTTACCAGATTGTCACTCCATCTAGTACTGGAAACGGTATGTTTGAACGAGTAGCGGGGATCTTAAACAACCACCGCCCGTGCCGCCTGTATTGCCGTAACATTTAGATTAGTTTGGAAAGCCACTCCACTTTTCTTTCCTAAAATGCTGCCCCTTAAAATCTGCACTGCGACCCGGTTGAGACTGACACTTATCAACCCGCGCTGCACCACCACCGCCGCACCGACGGTGCGGCCGCAACAGAGCTCGCTATACCAATAGTCCTCTTGTCCCGCAAGTAAGGGGCCAGGACACCACTCTCGCCGCAGCCCACTAATACAAAAATCCGAAGTAGGCTCGCCAAGTCCACCCCTTTGACCGGTTTATACCTCGGGCCAACCACGTGTGTTCCTCTTTGTTAACCATGGGACCCGACAGCCGCACGCCGTTTCCATGGGCTTACCCAATTGCTGGTGCAATATTAAATAATCTTTTAAAAAATATGTAGTAGTAATTTTGAATACATATGACGGATTAGAAGTGCGTCTTGGATGCAATTTAAAACTCATTTTCCTCCATAAATAGTATTATTAATAGTAGTATATTCCTTACGGTTCTCATGCGTATTTAGTCGGAATTACTAGAAAATATTACATATTATTTGTTTCTCGCACACCAAATTTATAATAATTACGAGTATGTTATAATATGCAAAGACAATAAATCACTTATTGAGAACTAGCTGTTCCCCGCGACTTCGTTCGCGTGTTAGTGTTTTTATGTTTCTGCGCGGAACCCTGATTCTTTTTCTAAAATAAAAGTAGCCTATTTTACTCCTTATGAAATCAGCTATCTGGCAGTGAAAGTCCCGTCAAAATCGGTCCAGCCGTTTCGGAGATTACCCGGAACAAACAGACAGACAGACAGACAGACAGACAGACAAAAATTTTAAAAATTGTATTTTAGTTATAGGTATCGTATTTACTTTCATATGCATTTAGTAAAAAACTGTAATTTTGACATTACAAACAGACACTTCAATTTTATTTATTTGTATGTATAGATAGGCCAAACATTGACCAACATCTTAATATTTTTAATACGGCGACCTATCGTCAAACAAAGGAACTAAAGTTCCAATCTAGTATGTAAAAAAAAATTATGATATGTATGTACGTTGTTGTTGTAGAGCCACACTGCAGTTTAATTATGGTAGTAGCACGAATGGGTCGACTCGTCCGGTGTAGGTCTACCATCTCACAGAATACCAACTTAAAATTGCGTTAAGCTGCAATTTTGTATCTGTGTTGAAAACAAACATTTAAAAAATCATAGCCATTCAAAAAGTTTCGAATGATCGTATCGTCACGTTTCATATTCTATGTTTGTTTTATCTTCAGTTACTTTGAATAAACTTTATAATGACGCTGTTAAGCTAAGTAAACAGTTATAAAGGAAATAGCCGAAATAGTTGTTGGACTATAGTTGACTTTCAAAGTTGGTTTGTATTTGAAATCCCTAGCGAACACATCATAATTAATTTATAACTTGTGAATACACAGATCTACAAACATGCTTCAATTTAATTAAAATTTATATTAATTAATTACATTTAAACAGATATGAGGGCATAATATGTCGACTAGCAACTGGCGGGACTACAGATTATGCATATTACATACGCTGTGCATTGAATGATAAGTAAATATGATATAAAATTAAAATATAACCCTTAAGCAATGAGACTGTAAAAGTAAAGTAAAGTTGCAGCCTATTTACGTCCCACTGCTGGGTACAGGCCTCCTCTCATTCCTGAAAGGGTTTTAGGGTAAGGAAATGTCCGCCACGCTGCCCCAATGCGTGT
The DNA here is from genome assembly GCA_963668995.1 of Parnassius mnemosyne. Classification (NCBI taxonomy): domain Eukaryota; kingdom Metazoa; phylum Arthropoda; class Insecta; order Lepidoptera; family Papilionidae; genus Parnassius; species Parnassius mnemosyne. Next base: position 60,705,503 of record CAVLGL010000082.1, on the reverse strand, counting down.
TGGCGAACTTAACATGTCTTCGAAATACTTTTTTTTTTCTTATTTCTCAGACATGCAGGTTTCCTCACGATGTTTTCCTTCACCGCCGAGCACGTGGTAAATCAGCACTTAAAATTGCAATTAACAATTTCATTGGTGCCGGCGGGGCTCGAATCCGGGTTGCTCGAGTACTGTGAAGCTTATAGCGAGCGCTAACTATCTGAGCTACCACGGCTCTGTCACGGCTAATTAGACTGTAAAAGGTCCATATACTTTTTTTTATAAATCTGAAGTGACAAACGAACTTACAATCCACCTGAGCTACTTCAATCGGCTATTTCAGTCCGTTGATACCTGCAGCAAAATTCAAATAAAGAAGGCTACAGGTGCGTTGTCACTTCTTAGGACTAAGGTGGAATTACACAGAGCCTGTAATCATACTGGCTTTCTATACCGTACAGACTGGATCACAGCAATACAAATACCCTTATTCGGTGGCAGAAATAGGAAAGAGGCTAGTGTTTCTCAGACGTACCCCGAGCAATAAAAAGGATACCCATAATCTAGTAAATTAGCTATGACAGTTAACATGCATATACATCAATGATTATATAAAGCACGTAAATAAATAATCACTTTGTGAATTTTACCTGTATTTAAATTCTCTCTATGTTTATGACTTAAAGTTATTGATCGATAAAATAATAAAGCTAGCACTTTCCGCTCGGCGAGAATAGACACAAGTGATCACGAGCGCAGGGTGTGAAGAGGCTCCACTCGGGACTTGTGTCCGCTCACATCGTCTTGTTTACGCCCGTTTACGTTTCAGTATATTGTGCAAAGTCAAAGTGGCGAGAGGCGAGCGTGGGTACATTATAGGGCGCCCACCACATGCTCACGTACGTACATAGATTACTATTGTATTTTCGGCTCACGTACGTTAACGTTAAGACGGAGCTTACCGCTTTTCTATATTATATAACGGCACCTGTGGAACATGGAAGACAAACACGAGTGATCTTACGATATAACTATGATTATATCATATTAAATTGAGCTCGGTTCAGTTTTGCGTTTCTGGAAATATTAATTTCAGCAGAATATTTGCACTTCATAGATGATGTCGTAAAACACAAAACATTTGTATTTCAAACGGAACGTATACACTATACGCATACACGTATAGTGTATACGTTTCGTTTGAAGTTAATTTTGTTTATTTTTTTTTATATATATTTTAATATTTATAAGAATGGGGAATGGTAAATCGATATTGATAGTTCTTATAAATTGTACCGTGACTGAATAGCATTTTTCGTAGATTAAGTTCAGATAAAGTGGTCACATGTAAAAAAAATAAACAAAATTTAAAGTTAATTATAAACCTGGAAATACGTATGTATTGAAACTTCTACGTAGTAGTATTATTTATTCTGTGCTACCATATATGAGAAGAGTAAAAATATTAGAAAAATAAATCAGAAAAAATCGATACTGAACACTTTGAAGGTAAGCGATGAACAATAAGTTCTGTAATATGGCAATATATTTTAAAATTTTCTTATAAGTAGCAGTAAGCCTTCTGAGAATTACAAAAATGCCAGACAATAGAATAAAGTCTTCATAACGGCTAATGGAAGCCAACGTACTTCTAACAAATAATATTTTACCACCCACACACGTATCTTAAAATAACGAACATATTATACTTAAAGGGCAAGCTATTTATTAATTTAAGATGTACGTATATCAATAATTTTCGAATGCGAGTTTGTTAAGCGCAATGTCCATTAAGAGTTGAACATTCGTTCAATTGGTAAAATTAAGCTTAGATCATACATATTATAAAATATGTAACAAAAACACTGTGGTTACCGTTAAGTACGTTATCAGGATCAGTATTCAAACCTATAGAAATAACTTTTTTTTAAAAACTCGACCATATATTTTTTATAATTTTATTAAAAAAATAATTTTATGTGGTCTTATTACCTCTTACTGATACTAGCCGATACTAAAGCTAAGTAATGCGGGGTCTTTGACAATCCTCTTACTCCCCAGACAAGGTAATAAAACCACATACAATTTGCATAGAATTTTTTTTAAATAAAATAAAAAAAATATTGTTCGAGTTTTTAAAAAAGTTATTTGTATAGGTTTGAATACTGATCCTGATAAGGTATTTAACGGGAACCACAGGGTTTTTGTTACATATTGTATATTTGCTGCAAACTATCTACATCACATTGCCGAATCTAGCTTCAAGCTAGGCTTTGCAAATTGTCTTTACCTTAATACCTATACTCTTTTTATTCCTGTTACTGATCAGAATTTAATTTATACACGTTAAAATTATGGTCAGTATTATTTATAGATTTTTAAAACTAATCTAACATTACAGGGTTAAATGTTTGAACACAAGGGATATGGACTGTATATATAAAAAAAAAACAGAGATGTTTACAAGTTTCATTTTTGATCTGGTTCACAGATCCCAATTACTCTTTACCGAGTGATCTAGTTTATTACTAAACAATAAAAAATACAGTTCACAATTATCATAAATGACATGAACATTTAAATCGCAATTCACATATCCTTCCACTAGAAATATCATATTAATTTAAGCATGTCAACAATATATCTGGCTTAATAAACCGATGTATCGGCCATTGCTGATGGTGCAATTTCGCCATTCAAATGAAAGTTTATTGATACCTTCATTATAGAAGTTTTGGGTTCTGGTAGTTTAAAGGCGTTTTTGACCGCTTGTTGACTTTTACGTGACTTGGAATGGATATGAATGAACTTCCATCATAATCGTCATATTAATTTTAGGATGCGGTCGCCTACGGGACAATCCCTAGAGGTAATAATATTCAGAACGTGTACATCATACGAAACAAAATAATTATTAAATATTGCTACGTACCAAAACTGTTACAATACTTTGTCATCAAACACTTTAAATGAAATCCTAATGAAAATGGCAAATGTCAATGAATACAGACTGTTCGAGCTCAAAGAACATGGTGCTTGATGCTAGATTGATAATTGGGTGTTTTTTTTAATTAGAGCATAAGCCCAAGTGTTCCCAAATTTCTTCTAAGGTTAGCTTGAGCTGTGTTTTTTGGGAATTATATCCCAGTTTATGATGGTCTGGGTTATGTCATGCTGGATTACAAAATATATCTGCTTGCGGTGGCGTCGTGTAACGAACGAGTCGACCACTTTCCTTTCATCTTGTCGAGGTGGGTGTGATGGGTCATACTTGTGAACAGGTTGATTTCTGCTCGAGTTTGTTATGCACTGATGTGCAACAAACGTCTACGTCTCAACAACGTTTACGTCTGGTGTATTTTTTTCGTTTACGATAGAGCACATTTTTTGCCAATGGATTTTTTAGTTTAATTTTTGTGAACTAGATTGATGATTAATAAAAAAATGACAAAAATAGAACGAAAGTCTACTCTGAGGAATTATTCGGATTAATCCCAGCCGCCAAATTTCACGAACGCACATCGCGGCGGAACTCCCGATACCATCCACACCATCTGGATGATTGGTGGTCCACCACTGTGCGATTTAGAAGATGTTTTCTTCCTCGCACAACTTCCTTGTGGAATAGTTTACCACCAGCGATTTTTCCGGACCGATACGACTTAGGGACCTTCAAGAAAAGAGCCTACTCCTTTTTAAAAGACCGGCAACGCATCTGCAATTCCCCTGGTGTTGCGGTTGTTCATGGGCGGCGGTAGTCACTTACCATCAGTTGAGCCGCATGCTCGTTTGCCCCCTCTCCTATAAAAAAATGTTATTGTTTTAAAAAAACAAGTGGTATAAGCAAACTTACAGCCCCAGCTTCAGAAAATGTAGGTTTATTCTATAACTACGTTTGTTATATACATTATAATATAAATCAATTCATGGTTAATAATAACCCTTGAAATTGAGTTGGTTGCTTACAACCTGTTTCTGAAACAAGTTTTGTAAATATAGTTTGTATAACCTGCGTTTTTTTATATTTAATATACTTTGGAGAAGAAAGTCCCGGTGGGTTTCTTGTTGGTTCTTCCCAGAATAGAGGTTTTATCCAAACCAGTGGTAAAACTATAAAAAAATAATTTTAATATGAATTATTTGTGTTGTATCTATTTTATTGAATTCTATTCTATTCACTTCTTTTCTGTATATTCTATTTTGTTTTATTATTGTTAAGTTTTTATTTGTTTCATTAACGTTACTACGTTGTATTATGAACTATTTTGTGTTTAAATACTATGATTTAAAAATTAATAATTTGCGTCTTGATTTTATGCTATTGCACTGACCTATTATATATAGGTCAGTGGACTGGCTATAACCGTGTCATAATGAGGCGATTTGATTTTCGCTATTTTGGCGCTGACAGCAGAAGTGAACGTCCACTGAACTAATAATAGAGATAAGACAGTGTGAAAAAATATATCGATAATAATTCTATACCTTGGCCTACGCGTCTATTCCATTTATGTGTCATATTAATATAATGCCATGCAATAAATAAATCTATCAATTAATACCTTGGCCTTAGACGCAAGCTTTATACTTCATATAAAATAAGAATCGACGCTGCCTTGATCTATCAACGTTTTTATTCGTAACTACAGAACTGATTTTGTTCCGGGTTTGAAATGAGAAAATGCCTACGCTTTCTTGCGTTACGGGGGCAAGAACGGATTATATCGGACTTGCACCTACTAAGACACCATGATGTTCCACCTTCACCGCACATTGACAGCGCCACGGAAACGCTTTCAAGTACATACGCGGTCTCACCAGCGAGGACCCCTCCTTAGTTGAAGACCTCCCTCCCCGACTTCCCGAGCCCGTTATGTGGAGGCCATGGCGCTAAAAAAAAACGAGCATTTGGAAGCATCAAGTGGTACAGTCCCGCCGAAGTCGCGGAGCATAGTCGAGTGGCGCACCACCTCGGCTACAGCAATATAGAGAGAGGACTCTCCTCTAGCCGCAGCTCACTAACACACATCCAAGGGCTCGACAAACCCACTCAGAGTAGCCACCTTGGGTCAGCCCTTAACTTCGGGCCAGCCATGTGTATCGCCCTACGCTTACCATGGGTTACCAAACCACGGCTACTCACCCCCCCCCCCCCCCCTCCATAAGCCCCGACAAAGCGGCAATCTCACTAAGGACATTAATAATTTTGCAGTTCTAATATAAATTTATTCCCTTCATACAATAAATTAGTTATAATAATTATACAGATTTAAGAAACATACGTCTTGTAAACACAAAGTCATCATCAGGCGGCCTTTCTACACTTGACTATGGCCCTTGAGTCTGGGGGAAAAGGAGAGAAGAAATAAAAAAAAAACATTCGAAATAACAATCAAATACTTTTATATTTACTGGTACTGGTACTACCAGAAAATGTTGTGGGTATACTGCACTTTTTCAAAGTGGTGCGTTTCTCATGTCCAATAAGACTCCAATTCACAGTTTTCGCGCTTTTTAGTCATAATTTTAGTCTAGGTTCTAATCCTAGGTAGGTTGGTTGTGAACAGATATGGGTAGAAAAGAACATCGATAAGTATTATAGACAACGAACTCAACAACCCTTTTGAATTTTATTCGTTATCAATATATTATTGTTATAATAATATAAAGGCAAACATGTTGGTAATTACGATATTAAAATTAGTAATAAATTTTTAAGTACCTATATTATCAAATAGTTTTAATTTACTTTATATTAGCTGTAAATTCACTTACTTGTGGGATGTTATCCCACTTTCCTTTTGGTAACGAGTTTTACATATTACGCACAGTCTCATTATTACTAAAAATAATTCTTATTATGTAACTGAAATCAAACATATTCAAACCACATAAAATACTTTCATTTTTTAGTATTAATATTAAAAATACAAAGATATGATTTAAACAATACAACAGACTTTGGCATATTATGTCAATTTTAGTTCCCGGTTTAACGGACAATGACAGCGCTTCAAATCGGCATAAACATTTGAATGCCATAGCCAGTCCAGCGTACTTGTATATATAGAGGTCAGTGTGCTATTGAGACAAGTTTGCCGTCAGTAAAAAGGTAAGTGTCACTTTATTTTTTATAAGAACATAAATAATTGGAAACTGCAAATGCATCGATATCGTTATATCGACATCTATATTTTAATGTTTATCGATGTAGGACTAGTACCTCTATTTTTTGCTCAAGTCAATATTAAATTGTTTTGAATAGTGCGTCATTATAAATGGAAAACCTCAGATAAGTACTAACTCGGCTGCGGCTTAACAATAAGATAAATTAGAGTTTTAGTAGCCAATTATGATAATAGAAATCAAATACACAAATGCGCCTTTCAACATTAGTTACTTAATTTTTAATTTAATATCTTATATCTTAATAACTTGTTGACCAAACGTACTTAAAAAAATATTTGCGAAACTTAAAAATGATTGCACAGAAACAGCTACATCCGGATTAAATTAAAAAACACGTTTTAACATTTAAGTGAATAAGATTCCTTCATCAGACAGTTATAATTTTACACTTTTATTTTAGTTGTTTAAATTTTATGTATCTTTACTATTAAAACATAAATAAAATATAATTAATAGAATCAGGCATTACTTTGCAGAAATCCATTATATAAAAGCTTTTACAAAAATTTACTTCGCAAATATCCGCGTTATAAAATAAAATGATGTGTCTTACCTAGTACGAAGAGCAAAGACGACGTTTTTCAAAGAGATCTGCGAGTATACGCAAACAGTCAGGGGATGGGACATTTGTGAAAAGACTATCAACGTCTAAAGATAACAATATGGATTTAGGAGGAATATTGTTATCTTTAGACGTTGATAGTCTTTTCACAAATGTCCCATCCCCTGACTGTTTGCGTATACTCGCAGATCTCTTTGAAAAACGTCGTCTACATCCCGGGGAAACAAATGATCTTCTTAACTTAACCTCTCTCTGTATGAAACAAAACTATTTCCGGTTTAATAACCGTTTCTATCTACAAAAAGAAGGGTTAGCTATGGGGTCCCCTCTAGGTCCCCTTATGGCGGACATTTTCATGGATAATTTCGAAAAACAACATATAGTTGTCAATCAAAATATCTTATATTACTATCGATATGTAGACGACATAATTATTTTCTGGACTGGCACAAGGAGACTGGATGTTTTCCTCAATAAAATAAATAGAGTCCATGACAAAATTAAATTTAAACTTGAATTGGAACAACATTGTTCCCTTAATTTTCTTGACTTAACAATAACAAGAAAAGAATCGTCACATGTTTTCCAAATTTATCGAAAGCCAACTCACACCAACACGGTCATCCCCGCGTCATCATGTCATCCTTGGCAACATAAAGTAGCCGCTTTTTATTGTTACATTAACCGTTTGTTCACTGTCCTATTAAGTAAAGAAAATTATTTTAAAAGAACTTAATATAATTTATCAAATAGCGGTCTCTAACGGTTTTTCAAAAAATCTCATTAACAATTTAATTAAAAAGAAACAAAAGCATGTTATTCGCAACTCTCTGTACGCGGTTCAACCTCAAAGTGTTCATCGATATGTGAGCAGTTTGACCTACTTAGGCCCCATATCTGAAAAAGTAGCTAATACTCTTCAACAAAACGGCGTTCATGTGGCGTTCAAAACAAACAATTCTCTTAGAAATATCTGTAATAATAAAGATAAGTTGGATATTCGTCAAAAGTCAGGTGTTTACAAACTTGTTTGTGACGAATGCCACGCCGTTTACGTGGGTCAGACTGGTCGCAATTTCGAGACACGTTATAAAGAGCATTTAGCCGCGTACAGGAATTGCAATCCCGATAAATCCCATTTTGCCAAACATCTTTTGGACACTGGACACAACCTAGCCAACGACCACTCCTTTAAAGTCTTACATACGGGTAATAAAGGGCTGCGGCTGTGTGTGCTGGAACAGTTAGAGATATTAAAAAGTAATAATAATACCGTTGCATTGCTGAATGAACAAACAAATGTTACTAACTCACCTCTCTTAAATATCTTCAAGCCTGCTCTCTTATAATGTGGGCGTTGCGCGGCGGTTTGTTTTTAATTTTACAAACGGCTGCGTAAGTCCAGCGGTGATTGGTCGCATGTTTTATCGCATGACGCAGTCGCTCGCTCCTTAGGTAGAGAGCGGTGGCTTCATCGGTTTGTATAAAAGGCACTTGTTTTGTCTCGCCGCTCACTTAGCGGTTCGCCACCGTAGAGTTTATATCACCTGAGGATGCCTCGTGTAGAGGCGAAACACGTGTCGTATTATCGTCAGTGGTGTGTCTTGCCTAGTGTAGTGGTGTTGGAAGTAGCGGTGCTGGGATTAGTGGTAACGGGTATAGTACACGCAATTGAGGGAGGGCGGGAGGTGCTTCTTCATACTAGGTAAGACACATCATTTTATTTTATAACGCGGATATTTGCGAAGTAAATTTTTGTAAAAGCTTTTATAAATAAAATAGTTCGTATATTAGATACAGTCTATTGAAAACAAAACAAGAGGATAATAAAACTTCAGTAGGTGCAATTCCCTATTATTCAAACTTTGAGAGTATAACGTAACATCGAAACTGTAAGTAGCTACATAGACGGATGCGAAGGAAAAGCTTATTATAACTTTGTAAACGATATATTTTGTACTCAATGGAAAGTTTTTCTTTTCAAATCCGCTATGAAAATACTCGTAGTGCCATGAAAAGTGTTTAACAAACAGGTTATTTTACAAACTTTCAAGTGTTATAAAAGTTTAAACGACGCTATAATTTATAAAACAACTTCTCTATTATTTACTAAATAATATATAGTAAGCACTTTATATAAACAACAATTCAAGTTGATTTAATATTTAACATAATATTTTCCTTGATAAGTTAAGTGAAGTGCCCCATGGTCCATTATAATACAAATGCGTGGTCACGCCTGAGGTTTTTAAACATTAAAATTATTGTTCGCGTTAATGATATGAATATGCTTTCACGCAGGCATCCACATCTGTTTCCATCAAGGACTATGCATATTTACCGGCCATTTTAGTATTTTGAGGTAATTTCACATATTGATGCGATTTATTTTTACGATATCTTGAGCGCATTTGACTTTGTAATCATTTGATTTTGTAATCACAATTTTGTACACGGTAGAAGCACGCTGCAGTATATTATAGCTGAAGCACGAATGGCTCGGCCCATCCGGATGAGGACTACGCTCACACAGAGTACCTGCTGTATACGTAGGGTTAGTAACGAGAACTGGAGACCCCTTATATTGGTAAAGAGGCATTCTGTCTTAGTGATTAGGGTTAGCAACGTATCTGGAATTCTTAGTCGAGGATAAATGTAGGCGACTATGTGCCTCAGTGTGACTTACTATCCATTGGCCTGGGTGGTAGGTTTTATCTTTGTTTCTTAAAAAAAAGTATAACACTGGAAATGAGGTGATCGTTACCAAGCTTTTTCAAATGTTTTTGTGTTGGTAATTGTGTGAGTTATATGATAATGAGCGGATTTTTATTTTTTTGATCCAGTGATAAATTAAAAGAGTGACTTTTAATAAGTATTTTTTATAATCTATATTGAATAAAACATTTCTGTTTCTGTTGGAGTGAAGTTTAAGTATAGTCTGTATTTTCTATTGAAATACATCTAGTGCATGTTGCGCACTTGATTTTATATAACAATTTTTATGATTTCCAGGGACAATATTCAATCAAAATGAGATCAAAACGGAAAATAAAAAACGAGACAATGCAATTGATGTATCACATTTTTCAATCTATTACAATGTCCATACAAATGAGGTAAAATTTGATTAAATAATTCTAACATCGATATTTCTCTACCATCTATACTAAATATAAGAATTTGTAATAAGTAAAGTATAACCATGATATAGTATTGGAACATGATATTATCTGATAATACTTGATTGATTTTTAAACTAAACCAACATTTACCAAAATTAGGTGAAATAAATAATGCTACATCAAAGTTAGTACATTGGTTGAATGTGAACGATTTTCTTTTACATGGAATTTAAATTTAATATTTAGCTAAATTTACAACAAACGAACAATTTCAAGCATCTGAATATAGTTTCAAATAGGATAGAATTGAGTATTTTTGATACCACCGTTCTCCTTGGAATCATTCTAGCCAAGAATCATCAATAGTAACCATGCCTTAACTAGCAACTTAAATCTGTAGCGTATTGTTTAAATTAATGAAAGTGATCTAGTTTCTTTAACAAAGAAAAAACACAAGTCAGTAATACCAGTTAATCGACGCGACAGTCTTAAATTAACTCATGAATATTTCGTTCACGCATTTACAATAATCCCAAAACATACACAATGTTTGTTTGTTGCTTACTTACTTACTTACTTATCTTTACGCACAATCTCTGACTGGGTAGCCAGAGAGAACAGATTGCCAAGTGTCACGATCCTTACATACCTCTTTCGCTTCTTTCAGATTCATTATCTTCTTCATACATGCACGTCTAGGTATCCGAGTACTCTTGACCCTCCGCTCTTCGAGCAATTTGCTCACATGGTCTTCGAAAGTTAGTCTCGGTCAACCACGACACCTTTTAATATTAACTTTCGCGCTATATATTTTCTTCACCATTCGGTCTTCACTCATTCGCTCAACGTGCCCAAACCATCGAAGCACGCCCTTATCAATTTTTGTGATAAGATCATCTTTCAAACCTGCCATATTGCGAATCTCTTCGTTTCGCTTTCGGTCGGCCATGGTAACGCCGAACATTTTACGAAGAGATCGCATCTCCACTGCATTCAACTTGCTTTTATGCTTCTTCTGGCATACTCAGGTTTCGCTGCCATATAACAAAGTCGGTAACAATATTGTTGCTAAGTTTTAAAACTATACTTATATATTTTTTAATATATTTATTGCCTTATCGTTGATTTTATTCATTTTAATAGTTTTCTTTTAGCGTTTAAAATTGTAAAATATCAACTTAGCTAAACCCGCTGATGTACTAAACCCATATTTCAGATATAATAGCTCAATAATAATATTAATAAGCTACGGTTGCCGACCGGTCTATCAGTAATGGAAAATATGGCAGACACATAAATGGATTAAGGATGTTACATATGATGTGATATATGGCTTGGTTGGAAATGAATAGCAAGATACAGATACATAGATCTCTTGTAACTCTTTTGGAAACAGTTACAAGAGATCTATGTCGGGAGACAACTTAACCTTATAAAAACAGTAGACAGTGATTAAGAAATACGAGTACGTATTCGTTCGATTATTCGGAGAATAATCCGTGGAACTAGATTAGAATGAAGATTTGATAGGTATTGGTGGATTGTGGTGGTAGTTGGAGGACTTTAAGAAGGTTTAGTGATTTTTGTAAATAGATTTAAACTTTATTAATAGTGAAATAAATATTCCATTACAAATAAGGTAATGTAAGTTAACCCGTTTATAGAAACGACTAAAGGGATAATTTCGGCCGGTATTCTAATCCACAGGTTTCGAAATTTTGTTTTCTTATATGTTTCGATTTTCTTGGGTTTCCCATTATACGGAATGGTGATGTCCGCCAAAAATAATCTTGACTGCACTCGGTTCACCAACACAATATCAAATTTGTTCGTAAGAATATATTATTAAAGGGTCACATTTTATGTTTCTCAAATTATATTCAATTTATTTTAGATGCAGGTCTTCCCACGTTGTTTTTATTTTCTTCGAGTCGTATATTATATAAATAAAACTGAAGTGTTTGTCTGTAATATTAAAATAACTGGCTTCTATTTAGCTCATGGCTTTATTTGCATGCTACAAGAGCATAAACAACCATTTTTAGAAATTTTGTGTTTTTCTGACTGTCTACCTGGGCTAATCTTCGGAATGCCTGAACCGATAGTGATTAAATTTAACGAACGAATTGAGTCTCATTTACTCGTATCACGTCTCTCTCCCACTCGACGTACAATATTGCCGGCCGTCAACTCCCAGTCATCCGTAAGGGTTCTTCTAGGTTCTTTAAAAAGTATTTGTTATACGTCGGCTAGTTCAGTGGAATTAATAAAGTGCTTGTAAGTCTTAATTATTTAAATAGTTTATAAATGCGAAAACAATTCAAAGCCCTTAAAAGATTTAGGATTAAAATCTTGATTACTTGGATCAGTGATACTAATACCCTGCTTATGAGGTACGTCTATAAGCGGTGTATCTATTAATTGGTGATATTTGTTTGGTAACTAATGAAAGTACGTTTTCTTCAGACATCGCAGTATAAGACAAACGTCGTTTTAAATTAGGTGTACTTAACTGAACATTTGAGACGTTTATAGAAACTTATCGTTAAATTCGTGATCATGTGTTTTTCTACTAAATTAATCATAACATTGTAGATGTATTATTTCAAACAAATTAACACTTCAATATATAAAATTCGTTAAATAAAATTATTAAGGTACAGATTTTAAGAATTAATGATTGTAAGAATAGTTTTTAATCCGAGTAAGTAGTAACAAAGAGTAACATAGTAACCGCCTCTTTATGTATAAAAAAGTATATTATAATATATTAAGAGATACTGACATACTTCCAAAACATTAACCTCTTTCAAAAAGGCGGGTTACCCACACACATAGCAAATGTACAATTACGTAGTGCAAAATCAGTAAGCTTCTTTAGTGAAGTCCTTAACAATTGCAGATGTCGTAGGAATCGCTTCCGGGAATAGAGTTCACTTTCGCATTTCTGAAATAATTAATGAGCGCCAGCGCACACTTTTATACTCAAATAGCAGTCCGACCGGCTTCGCACGGGTGATTTCTATATCCTTGACAACAGTGCCACCTATCGGGTCCAATTGTGAATCCAATTGAGAATCGGTCCAGACGTTTAAGAGGAGTTTAGTCACATACACAAGGGGACAGTAGAAATAATAAAGGTATTGAGAATATATTATAGGATAAATGAGAATGTCCCGCGACCAATGCTGCTTAATTTATTTATGCAAAAATATCCTATATTTGATCCGACCCGGCATCGCACGGGTCATCGATTTCTGGATATCGACAACAGTGCCACGTACTGGCTCTAATCGTTAACCATTTATGGACCCATTCAAACAAATTCTGGACAAGTTTTATACCTATCAGAGCTATAGTTTGAAATGTGGTTTTTTTTTAAATAATGTCCTTAAGCAACCTTCCTCTTGCGGGTGGAATTCAAAAAAATCCGTTCTTATCTAATCTCTACTCGTCGAAAGGAATATTCCTAACAAATTTCAAGTCATTACATAAGTGGAAATTTCTTATACACAATATTCTGTAAGTAGCGGACCAATGGGGTATGGGAAATAGAGGGAATTAATATCTCAGAAAAACACTTAAATTTATTGTCCTCGGTCTTGTAGTTTTGAAGTTATGGTTTTTTTAATACTACAGTGAAATCGTCTTACAATGCACTTCAAATTAAAAAAATAAATAAAATCTATTACTTACATTTTTGTTATTTTTTGTTCTAGGTAATTAAGCTTCCTAATTAACCCTAGAAAGATAACCTTATTTAGACCTACTTTAAAGATGTGTATATTCGACAAATTACAATAATTAAACCGTTTATGGGAATTGTATAATTATTTTAGAGTTTTGTAAAACTAATTAAGCCAAAATTATTATGAGAAATGGAACATCATCTTAAAAAAATAAGAATATTTTGTATACCTCTTATAAACTAACTATTAACTATAAAGTTTTCCTTTTATGAAAAATTATGTTTATTTTAAGATTTAAATCACATTTTTGATGTATTACTAATGTTCAAACTAACTAGTCAGTTAAACTTAAAAATAATTAATATTTTGTACCCTAAATTATAATTAGGTACAGCAATTAAATGTGTCATTTACGACGTAATGTAACGTAAAATTTCAATTTGTGTGTATGCAAATTGAAAGCTTCCATTTATATTTCAACTTGAATTTAAATAAAAAATTTAGTGTTAAAAAAGTTGTTATTACTCTAAGATAGGTGATTAATTTCTTATATTAAATTCGACAGTTGATTATTTTTTTTTAAATTAATTTAGTTTTTAATTATCTTATTATGACCTATTTTTATTATTTCCGAACACCGATTGTCTGATTAAGTTATTGAATTTGTTTTAACGTGGAAAAAAAAGTCAGGTTTTATTTTTTATTACTTTCCGTTGTAACAACTACAGAAATTTTATTGTTTATGTCGGCTTTTCGGACATCAAACGCGATGTATGTTTTTCTAATGCTGTGATAAGACTGTGCCGATTCTAGCGACACATTATTTACCTCAATACGTATTTTCCAACCATCTAAAAAGCAGATTTTCCACCGCAGAAATCACAGATAGATATATAGTCCAGTCAAATTAGCCATCAACCTCGGAATGAGAGATAATTATGTGAATTTTTTTTTTATAGGAGAGGGGGCAAACGACCATGCGGCTCACCTGATGGTAAGTGACTACCGCAGCCTATGAACAACCGCAACACCAGGGGAATTGCAGATGCGTTGCCGGCTTTTTAAAAAGAAGTAGGCTCTTTTCTTGAAGGTCCCTAAGTCGTATCGGTCCGGAAAAATTGCTGGTGGTAAACTATTCCACAAGGAAGTTGTGCGAGGAAGAAAACACCTTCTAAATCGCACAGTGGTGGACCGCCGATCATCCAGATGGTGTGGATGGTATCGGGAGTTCTGCCGCGATGTGCGTTCGTAAAATTTGGCGGCTGGGATTAATCCGAACAATTCCTCAGAGCACTCCCCATGGTAAATGCGAAAGAAAATGCAAAGAGATGCAACATATCTTCGCAGTGCCAATGAGTCGAGCCGATTGGAAAGGACTCGGTCGTCGACGGTTCGAGCCGCTCTGCGCTGGATACGGTCAAGTGGAAGGAGCTGGCACTGGGGAGCCCCAGCCCAGAAACGGGAACAGTATTTCATGTGAGGCCGAACCTGTGCCTTGTAAAGTTGCAGGCGTTGAGCTGGCATGAAACACTGTCCCGCTCTGCTGAGTACGCCAAGCTTTTTAGAGGCCAATTTGGCCTTCTCTTCCAAGTGACCACGAAACTGCACGTCACTCGATATTTCGATGCCTAGGATTCCGATACTGGCTGAGACAACAAGGGGAGTACCTTGAAACTGAGGAGATACGACAAAGGGATTCTTTTTAGCGGTAAACGCGCAAACTTGTGCTTTCTGAGGATTAAACTGGACTAGATTTAGTCGCCCCCAATCCGAGACTTTGTCCAGCAAAGACTCGACTTTAGACACAAGTTTTTTCCGGTACTCGGTGACGTTTTCCCGAGAAATATTGGCACGGCCGGTGTATAGAGCATCACCAGTGCTGTCATCCGCATAGCAATGAATGCTACCGGCTTGCAACATATCATTGATATGCAGAAGAAACAGCGTTGGTGATAGCACGCAGCCTTGCGGAACACCAGCGTTAATAAGCTTGTAGTCGGAGCATGCACCGTCTACAACGACCTTGATGCTCCTATCTGCAAGAAAGCTGGTGATCCAATTGCATGATTTCTCGGGAAGCCCATAGGAAGGGAGCTTCGAAAGAAGCGCTTTGTGCCAAGCCCGATCGAAGGCCTTCGCAATGTCCAAACTAACGGCCAATGCCTCCCTCTTGGACTCTACTGCCTCCGCCTCAAGGTACCGCATGAGGTGGCAGTTTACAATGGATTACATTATTTTGGAGAGCAAGGGGGTGATGGCGATAGGCCTGTAGTTGGACGGGTCTGAGCGGTCACCTTTTTTGGGGATCGGGTGGACAAAAGCTGTCTTCCATGATTTCAGAACTACGCCTAGGGAGTAGGAGTACCGGAAAAGACGCGTTAGAGCCGGTGCCAACTCCGGAGCATACGTCCTCAGCACAATTGGGGGGATTTCGTCAGGCCCACTCGACTTGTGGATGTCAAGGGAGAGGAGTGCTCTGCGAACCGAGCGCTGTGAGAACCGCACATCCGGCATGGAGCACTCACACCGCAGTATGGTCGGCGGTGTGTTCCCCCCGTCATCAACAGTCCAGTTGGACGCAAAAAGGGAGCCTCAAAGGTCGGCTTTCTCTTTTGCGTCGTGGGCCAGTGAGTCGTCCTCCCTGTGCAGAGATGGTAATGATGGCTTACAGAAATTCCCTTGGACAGCCTTGGCGAGAGACCAGAATGCACGGGTTCCCGAAGGAAGGCGAACTAGTTTCTCGCCAATTCTGCCTATGTGCTCTGACTTTGCCTTGGCAATAACTCTTTTGAAGGACCTGGAGGCGAAGTTATACTTCTTTTTAAGTGTGCTTGTGTTTACATCCCGAGTTGCCGAAGCCGCAGCCCAGGATTGATGACACTCCTGCTTACTGCGTAATGCAGTCTTACAGGAGCGACCAAACCAAGGCTGAGATCTGCCTCCGATGGGTACCACAGATGATGGAATAAATAGTTCCATTCCCTGTAGCACCACATCAGAGAAAGTCAGCAATAGCGCTGGGATCATCCGGCGAGAAGCAAACCACGGGTAGGAAGCAAAGAAAGACCGCATTCCGTCCCAATCCGCCGACCCGTAATACCAAACACGGCGGCAACCTGCAGAACGCGACCGCGAGGAAAGCGTGAGTGGCACCACACTCTGGATCAGACAATGGTCCGAAGAGCCAAGAGGGGCATCGACGGAAACCTGATACCCATCTGTATGAGAGGTCAGCAGAAGGTCCAACAGGGAAGGTGTATGATCCTCAACATCCAGATGTTCAATCCGCGTAGGCGATGTAACCAGTTGTGTTAGACCATATGCCAAAGCATTTAATATTTTTTCAGTTTAATATTTTGTTATATCAAAGCTGTGTTTATGAATAATTTAGGTTCGTAAATTATTCTATGGCAAAGTCATAAACAGATCTCCCCGCATGATAGGTTAAACGTGAACCGAGCCATTCGGCGTGGTGGGCGTTAAAATCGCCAAGGATCAAGATATCTGCGGATGGGACCTGTTGTAGCAAGGAATCTGTAGCCATTTGGACGTGGTCGATGAGTCGGTCTGTTTCGGCATTACCGCTATGGGACCTATAGAGGCACACGTAGACGCGCGGATGGTCGTCGCTGTCTACGCGTAGCCATAGGATGGACAGGTCCAAACCTTCAAGACTGCCGAGGCGTCGAGAACAGATGTCCTCTCTGGCATACACGCATACTCCAGCCCGAGCCACAAAGGAGTACTCCAATTTGTACCCCGGGTAGAAGAGATACAAAGTATCAGCCGGAAAGTACACCTGCGTCTCGGTCATAAAGAGCAAGGCCGGCTTCGCCGTCTCGAGATGGTAGTGGACGGCGTTTAGGTTCGAGTGAAGTCCCCTGATGTTGCAGAAATTCACGGATAGCGTGGCAGGGGTCGCCTTGGTCTTGTTGCTCAGTTTGACCCGAGCAGTTATTGTGTTGAGCGGAATTTTGCCCCCCCCCCCCCCCCTCCAGAATACGCGGGCAGCCTGAGCACCCACGCTCAGGAGTGGAATAGCATGGTCGTGGATGCTCAGCGAGGGATTCTCCAGGGGTACTGGTATCGTCCTGGGGTAGTTTATGATGTAATTCCGCTACCATGTTGACGGGGGAGGGGGGATTGGGCCTCCGGTCACGTGCACTCACCAGACGAAACGCGGAAGGAGAGCTTTCACTTCACGCCGGTATTCTATGAGGTCTTGGTACTAAACCGGCTCGAGCCGGCCCATACGTGCAACAGCAAAAGCTGCTGCGTGGCTCTACCACCGTCAAATTTTTCGTATATACCTTCATTAAACACGTCCCCGCCACAATCACACACCAGTGTAACGTGAGATACGTAATTACATGATAACACCAAAGTATATAAACCAACAGCAACACTACTTATCTCAGTATAACATAGGGTAGCCTCTCAGTAACACCATCCTCCTTGCCTGCACTAGAAGAATTACTACAACAAACAGATTCACGACACTATCTTAGCACTCGTAGAATGACTTTACTCGTAGAATGACTTAAGCGGAATCTCTCGCGCACGGCAGCTACAGTGAACTTTATACTGCACAAACAAGTGGGGATTTGTCGATGTACCCACAATTCCACCTCGATCCGACCTGTATTTTATAGAGGCTCCGACAAATATATTAAATAAATGTAAAATTTAATTAAGTAAATTTACCGATAAATAATACAAATTATTCAAAATTTAAGGTAATATTCACGAGATATTCACGGTTGACCTTGCATTACAGTAAGGGTCAGCGCAAACTGCAAAATGCTCGCGCATGCTCGAGCAAAATTTTGACTACTCGACCATGCAGGCGACATCCGCGCGCCCCCGCGAGCAAGATCCATTGAAAGTGCTCTGGGTTGCTAGGGCGTGCATGACCAATTTGATGCCAAAATCTGACGTTGATAGACGTGTTCAATTTGATCGATTGGGACTTGGTGATTATCGCCCTTTTGGCAGAGAAAGAGGAACATGAAGAACATATTAATGAAATCAGACGTCAGAAAATTAGAAGAACAGTATGGGTAGAAGAAACGTGGCGGGAAAGATGTACCTCAGGCGAATATTACACATTGTGTAAGAATTTACCATTAAGAGGTGTTCATTTTTATGACTATTATATGAAATTTTAGTTAATTTGCTAAGCCCGCATATCCAAAAACAAATTTTTCGCTGCGGCAATACTGAGCGCGGGCGGCGGCGGTGTTAGCGCGCTCGCGCATGCTCGAACATGCATCCTGCAAGCTCGAGCATGGTCGAGCATCCAATTTTGCAATGTCTGTCAATAGTCATAAAATTAATATTTTAGTGTTCTCAGAAAATGCTCTGCTCTGCTCTTGATGTGCGCTGACCCTTAGTATGGCTGAGTACTGCGCGATCACCACCCTCTATCGCAAAAACTGTTAAGCGCATGAAAAATTGTTTCAAATAAAATTTTATTTTATGCTCCACAATTTTTATCATGAATGTTAACATTATTTGAGCAATAAAAACCGAGATAATCGCGATAAACTGTTTTTTTTACCATTGACCTTGATTAAGTTACGACACAGACACGAAATTTTATTAGACTTTCGCGACAACTTTAAGAACGCCAAAATAGAGGTATGTACGAAAATACAGGTTATAATCTCTCATTCCGAGCTTGACCACTTTTTTATGCTTAAGCGTAAATAATGCCTCTAAATAACGCCTTAAAGCGTAAATAACGTCTCTTAGCGTGGATATTTGCCATAGGTTTTCACACTTGGCAAATTGGTTGCAGCCGTAGTTTTATTTTACTTTTATTACTAGGATGATGCTGTTGCCTACTTCCTGGTTTGTTTCACTCTGTCACCTCAAAAGATTTCCACGAAACGAAATGGGGTTTATATAATTTATGGGGTTTCTATATTAATGGGGTATATACAGAATGGGTCCCACATATATGCAATAAATGAAACCACATACTTGTTATCGCCTTTGCTGACGGTATACAAAAAATGAACGTAATCAGCCCAGTAATTAGGTCAAAAAGTAGAGTTTTAATTTTAAGCAAATTAGAACCCTCTATAGAATTGGGTCACTAAGTCTATGATTCAATGAACTTGAATCCTTGAACATTAAAAAGCGACGTTGCCACGCAGTGCAAACTATTGGTATTGCGACGTATCGACAGCGGTGTCTTTTGTCGGCGTGCATAAACAAGCGGCACGAGGAACGCGGCGTACTTCAAAGGCGACGGCGCAACTGCGCGCGCGCCTAGAGTAGGACACCTGTTATCAACGATTAGCTTATTTCAAAGGGAGTAAGTAATAATCGATAAACAAAAAAAAATGTTTAGCTTTAAACACTTAGGGTATGGTTTTTTTAGAATTATCGTGTTGTTATGATAATCCTAAAAACACTACGACCTAAGTATTTAAAGCTAAACTTTAAAGTTTTTTTTTTGTTTAAGTGTGTTCTTGTTGATTTAGAGATAATAAATTATTTTAACATGATAAAAAACCCATAAAAACAACCAATTAAAAAGTCATACATACTTACCCGTTTCCCAGGAAGTCACAAAGCGGTAGTTTCGTAAGTTCAATTGTCCAAAAATAAACTTTTTTTTTTAACTATCAATAACTTGTCGATTGTTATCAAATTAAAAATCAAAATTACTTGTATTCAAATGTAGTAGGTAAGTAAGCGTAAAAAGAAAAGTATCGATAAACGATTATTGCACCTTGTGGCCGCCCTATTTATTACTTTTATTATTTTCGCCATTTTGGAATTTGGAAGTTTAGCTTTCCAGTTCACGCACAATTGTTCCAGGATACAGGTGCGTTTCGCTGCCTACGCGCATCGTAATTATTTATTGTAAGATAATTATCGTATTATCGTAAGATAAATACAATTAGTCAAACAATTCTTTTACGGTGAAATAGACACTTATTAGTTAATTGACTTTGTGTGTGTAAATAGTGTTTTAAGTACGTTTATTTTTTCACTGTGATATTGACACTACTTTACTTTTTTTGACCTCACTCCTCTAGACTTCTTTTTATGTGGCTTTATTAAAAATGAAGTGTGCTCAAAGATTTTCGAAACCGAAGATGAACTGCGCAATCGTATTGTTGCCGCCTTTAACAAATTAAAAGCCCTGGCTCTGGATCTTGAACGAAATTTTTTGAGCAAGCTTCAGGAAAACATTATGCGGCGATGTAACTTGTGCATTCAAGAATGATTTTGAAATTTTTAAAATTTAGGGTTTCATTAAATATTGCTACTAATATGCAATAATATTTATTTCGTTCAGTTCCATTTTCGCGAAATAAAAAAGTGGCGGTAAAATACCTAAACAGTTTTAGTGAGTAAGTTTTTATTTCGTCGCACATTGTCCAACGAACCATAGGCCGTGCCGACAAACAATAACGCTGCCTGCCGCCAACCGCCATGCCACCCGCGTGCAACGTTGTCACTCTTCCAAGGGGTCAAGGTACGTTGTCTAAACAGAGTGTTTACTTTTACTGAATTTATTTTAATATTTATTTTGTTTGAAAATTTTACTTTTTTATTTTACGGGTTTTAATTTAATATTTAATTTTTCTACACTTCTATGTACTAGTATTACTTATGGTTTAATTTATTGCATATATGTGAGACCCCATTCTGTATATAGTGGTTTAAGAAGATTTTTAATTTTTTTAAACCACTATACAGACGTTTCTTATTATAAAGTGTTAAGTAGAACGTTTGGGACACTTATCAGTGAATTAAACATAAAATAGAAATCATGATGCGTTACGACAATATTCGGCAGTTACATTCATGGTGTAAATCTGCCTGAAAATTAATTTATTAACGTAGCATGTCCTAAATAATTATGCTACTTTAATAAATAGCAAATAACACCTCTAAAATACTTGTAGAAAAAATATATTTTTACGTTAATATCATCATCATCAATTCAGTCCACCATCAATATAGTCATATTATATGGATCCCTCCCACAGAATACCAGTGTAAAATAGCAGCTTAATATTATTTGTTGTGTTTTTTATGGTGAGTTTAGACAACCGGAGACTCGTTTTACTGGAAACGAGGCATTCCATCTTAGTCCTCAGGGGTAGCAACGCATCTACATTTTGATTCTTAATCGAGGATAAATGTAGATGTCTATGTAGATGTCTATGGGCCACAGTATCTACTTACCATCAGGTGGACTGGGTATATTTTATATGTGTGTATTTGTTTGTATTGTAAACATATTTGTCTGCGACTGTACAAGAGGTGCCCTAGGTACTTTATTTACTGCCACACAGAACAGTCGGGTGGTTTTCTTGCTCCGTGGTAACATGTGAAACCATAACGTCTTTGTATAATAAGGCGCTATGACCAGACCCAACTGGTGGATTTTGGCGAGGAAACTTCCTTCCCAAGCTCAGTGAGATCTTTGGTCCTCTTGAATGTAACGCAGCTGGCGACCACCAGAGTGTGGTCAGCATATTTACGCCAGCAGGAAAGTCGTTCCACAGTAGCGGACCCAACACCGAGACCTGCGGAATCCCACTTTTGATCTCTCTCCAGATATTATTACCTTTTTACCCCATGTACAGAATGTACCTGTCGAGCAAGTAGTCCCCAATTGCGAGTTGCAGTGCCCTCCTGAATGCGTCCCAGGGTAGAGAGTTAAAGGCGTTGACGATATCGATACTTATCGCCAACGCAACTCCACCCTGGGATAATGCCGTAGCGACAGGGAGCCGACGCGCTTAATGGCATCAATAGTGGAACGCTCCAGAATTCAATGAGACAAATAAACATCAGAATTCAAACGTATTTCATCACTTGCGTAGTAGCCGTGCTCTACATCAGCCAAGAGCAAGGGTTTAGTTTACGAAAACGCTGGCGTACAATAATGATCTAGTGTCAGTGCCTAAAGCGTCACGTTATAACGTTACAAATAAATTAAATACAAGTATAACTAAGCAAAATGTACTCGAACTTTAAAAAGAAAAAGGAGTTTAATTTGATAACATTTTATGCACTCTCGCTACTAGAAGTCGTAGATCCTTTGTGAAGGCCTCTAAGATTGAGTGTAGATCGCAAAGTGGGCCTGCAGTGTGTTTAGAAAATATAAGATATTTTATGTTATATTTTTTACACAACAAGGCCTATTAAGGCTTTAAGAAGCCTGAATGGCATGACGAAACGGTTACCGCAGTGTCTTAAAGATTACAGAGCGACTGAGCAGCACGCTAGCGCAGATATATAGAATATAGCGGAAAAACAACAATTTCACGAGTAAAACGCGGAATAAAAATAAAACTTCTTTGTTTATAGAGGGCTTGTACTATTTTTAAAAACTTTTTCAAATTATGACAAAAATATACATCCTTTGGAGATTTTGTTTCTAAAATAGCGTTGACAATATATTACTATAATACATTTTATTCTATATTTCTCTTTGCTTATTAAATTAACAGTTATTGTAATATATTAACTTAAATATCCAAGAATGTAGGCATTTCACCTGGAGCCTATTATCTACCAAACCAATTATCTACCAAATATTTTCTTATGCAAAATATAATAGTTGCTAAGTTATATAGTAGGGTATATTAATTGTCTACCCAAAGTTTAGTTTGCTATAAAGTTTTAGCATTTGAACGGCCACTACTCAGGAAACTGTAAAATATGTGTGTACACGGGCGGCATCCACCCCAGTAGGTGGTGCTCTTAAACATTAACCAATAAAGAAAACATATCAAGAAAATAAAATAGGTTTCGTACAAAGCTTTTATTCTACATACTAAACTGTTTCCCCGTAAAGCTTGAACGGAAAATATAGCTCTTGTTGCTAGTAAATTAGCAATTGGAATAAAAAGCTCTTAACGAGCAAGTTCAAGATCATTATGAAGTATTATAGGAAATACTTAAATGCTTATAAAATATATACAATGGAGTATCCATTTATATGATTATATATTAAATGTATTTATATGATTAGTTTGTATTGACGGTATAAGTGAGGTAAACAAGCCAGCTACACTGCGGGAGATAAAGTTGTCGTGCTAGATCGAAGTTTCGAGCGACGACAACGAACGCGGCTGCAGATAGAGCTGCTGCGCAGGAACCAACTTATAACGATTGAAGTAATATGTACTACGTAGAAGAAGAGACGTTGAAACTTGTTTGTTTGCAAAACGCATTAGAGCCCATGGGGTCAAACTTACTTACTCTCTGCCGTAAAAAGGTAGTGTGTGCTTCCTTCCTCGCGCCTCGCACTACCGCACAGATTATGTTCGCGGTGTCTGATGTAGTACATAGTATATGGTAATTCAATATTTATAACACGAGGCACTGCTCACGTGGCTGAGCAGATAGATTTATTCCAAGGTATTTGAAAGAGTTCACAAAGCCTACTTGGATGTTCTTATGTTTCAGTTTCTTTGTGGGTTCATTGTACTACGTACTAATGCGTAATTTATGTATCATATTAGGTTAATCCTATAATGGGCGTCTTAAGTGGATATGCAATAAAGAATTTGCGTCTTTAATTTGCCAGTAGGAAGTTATTGTTGTGAAGAATTAGATTTATAGTCACTAGGGTCGAATTCAACGGTTTTGAGAGGGTGTTCGTGTACACATATATGAAGATAATTTTGGTTTGAATATCTCAAGAGAGCCACGGTAACTCAGGCGCTAAAAGTTTGTTTTAAATTTTACTTTTTTATTTGTTTGTTTTTCTCTTTGCGTATTTTGTCGCATTTACCACGGCGAGTGCTCTGAGGAATTGTTCGGACTAATTCCAGCCGCTCAAATCCACCACGCATATCGCGTCAAAACTTGCGAAACCATCCATACCACCTGATTGAATGGCGGTCCACCACTGTGCGATTTAGAAGACGTTTTCTTCCTCGCACAACTTCCTTGTGGAATCGATTACCACCAGCGATTTTTTCGGACCGATACGACTTAGGGACCTTCAATAAAGGAGCCTACTCCTTTTTAAAAGGCCGGCAACGCATCTCCAATTCCTCCGGTGTTGCGGTTGTTCATGAGCGGCTGTAGTCACTTACCATCAGGTGAGCCGCATGCTCGTTTGCCCCCTCTCCTATTTAAAAAAAAACATGATAATACTCAGACTGAACCAATCCAGTACCAATAAAATTGTTGATTGTAATTTCAAGTGCTGATCTTACACGTGCTTAGTACTTTAGACTAAGAAATAAATAAAAATATTTCGTATACATGTAAAGTCCGCCATCAAGGCATTACGGCGGACATTTTCTTGCCCTAAAACCATTACAGAAAAGAGAGAACATCTGTGTCCAGCCATGGGTTAGATAATAGAGGTTGCAATTTTTATTTATTTATATCTAGAGAACAAATAATAATATGGCCGTCGGACTTATTCCACTCAACGTAAAGTTATGTAATTAGAACCTGATAAATTTTATAATGAAATCGATGCAGCAGTTTATTGTAACGGATCAACTAACTAAGAAACTGGCAAACTCATTTTGAACGCGGTAGAGTCACACTGCAGCCGTATGATGGTTGAAGCATGAATGGATTGGCTTGACCAGGAAAGGACCACGCTCTCACAGTATATCAGTGTAAAATATCAGCTTCCTGCTGCTGTATTTCGTATGTTGAGTGTAAGGAACCGAAGACCTTTTTTTCTAGAAACGAGGTGCTCCATCTTAGTCCTCAGAGTGGACAAAGCATCTGCATTTTGGCTCTTAACTGAGGATAGATGTAGATGTTTATGGGCCACAGCATTCACTTCCCATCAGAAGGACTGTTAGCTCGTTTGTCGTATTCCTTATTCTATAATAAATCTTAAAAAGTCCACACTATTATTCATGTAGGATATAAATGTGGTCTAGGTCTAGGAAAGCTGGTATATTCATATAGTATTATACGTGGTAGAGCCATGCTGCAGCTATATTATGGTTGTAGCAAATTTTAGCGATTATTCCGGTACACTGAGTTATTTTTAATAATATTTGAGTGACTTGAAGTTAATAGTCCATATTATCTTCATATATAAAAATTACGTGTCACGTTGTTTGTCCGCGATGGACTCCTAAACTACTAAACTGATTTCAATGAAATTTTGCATTTTGATCCAACTTGAGAGATAGGATAGTTTTTATCCTGATAAATGACCCTCAAATTTTTTTATTGCGAATATAAGGACTATTATAGGAAGGGTCGTTGGAAAGGGCAGAACAACGTCTGCCTGGCGATAGTAGCTTTTTCTCTTGATTTTTACTTATTAACCAGTTCTTGAGTACAATATGACTCAATGGTAAGTGGTGTTATTAATTATTTAGACTATAAGCCTAACAGCGACTGTATGTTTTTAACATTGGTTTGGAAAAAACCTCTGTCCTGGGAAGAACCAGCAAGAAACCCAGCGTTAAACTTTTTCTTAAACATAAATTTACATTTAAATATGTAGTACAATAAACTATGATCACATTTAGAAACCGCAAGTAAGCGATCACCTCTTTCCTAGGGCTTATCAATCATGTACTAATAAGTGTTTAATAACACTTTTTAATATCTAGTAGGTAACAGCTAGGTTATTGTTAATCCATATGACTGATTGCGTTCGTCTAGTGGTTGTAGTAGTACGACTGCTGATCATAAGGTTCCGTTAATAAATTCTCACTAGCCGACCAAAGTCAGGAAGTTGGCGGGCCCCGGAAAGCACGTAAAGACGTATGTCCTACTCCTGATCTCTCTCCGTTCTTCTCGGTTTACCGTCCCATCGAACAACGAGAATGAAGGAATAGAGAGTGCACCTGAGCTTGCGGCATATACTTGGGTAATGTAATCATATCCTACGCCGATGACTAGCCTCCGTTGAGACTGGTCGCTGTTACCGAAATAAAATCATCATTATTATTATTAATGGGAACGAAGTTCCTTATTGCACGGTACGACTTTGACGGATGGGGGCTATGCGAGAAAAAGTGTAAGATTTTTTCGTCACTACCCCTTTCCTATAGTGCGAATGATATGGAAAAATTTCCATCTCCCTCACACATTTTCTTATCTTGCCATGAAATAAATATTATTTTAAATGACGCTTCATTTTAATGGACGCTAGAAATTCATTTATTTGTATTTGTTATTCAATAATATAATACGTTTATTAACAATAATATACTACGAAAGGAACTTCGTAACAATCGAGTGTTCCACGACACTCACGCATGTTTTTTCTCCATCCCTTTGTTGTCGACTTACCACGCCTTCAAGCTAAACGTATTGGTTCGTCGTTCATAATGCTACAGAAAAGAAGTGGAATAACTTGCCAGCATTTGTTTTTCCGTCTCATTATAATTTGGTTGTTGCCGTGTAGTGGCGGTCAAGAATATCCACTACCCCATATCCTCCCGTGGGTGTCGTAAAAGGCGAAAAAGGGAAACAGGCAGAAGATGGGCTGCAGCAACTCCCTAATAATAGCCAAAATTATAATAAAAAAACTGCGGTTGCCAACCCGCTCGCCAAGCGTGGCAACTATGGCAAATACCCCCCAATGACTAAAGCAACAAACACACGGCCCCCAGTCCCCGGCGGCCCCGCTATTCCTGGCTACGGTAGCGACCATGGTAACGGCGGGGCAGGGGGTGCTAAGAATCTCCGGTGGAGGTTCGGTTGCCACCTTAGACGACTCGACCTGGCAACGTACAACGCACGCACCCTGAGGACTGACGAGATGATCGTGGAGCTGGAAGAAGAGATAGACAAGTTGCGCTGGCATATTATCGGATTATCCGAAGTCCGAAGAGAGGGGGAGGACACGGTAATCCTCGAATCCGGCAACTTGCTCTATCACCGGGAGGGCGACCATCTGTCCCAAGGAGGTGTCGGATTTATCGTCCACAAGTCTCACGTTAACAACGTTGTAAAGATCGGGAGTGTGTCGACGAGGGTTGCGTACCTTATACTCAGAATCACCAAACGGTATTCGCTGAAGGTCATACAGGTTTACGCACCAACCTCGGCACACCCCGATCAGGAGGTGGAGGAAATGTATGAGGATATCTCTAGAGCCATGCATTCCTCCAAAACCCAATATACGGTGTTAATGGGAGACTTCAATGCAAAACTAGGCACAAGAGAGAACGGTGAGCTGAAAGCAGGGAAATTTGGAATAGGGCAACGGAACCCAAGGGGCCAGCAGCTGGCCGACTTCATGGAGAAAGAGAGACTCTTTATGATGAACTCTTTCTTCCAGAAGCGGCCCCACAGGAAGTGGACCTGGTCGAGCCCCGACGGTTCGACAAAAAATGAGATTGACTTCATTATGACGACCAGACGACAACTGTTCAGTGATGTCTCCGTGATCGCGAGGGTGAAAACTGGTAGCGATCACCGAATGGTTAGAGGCACACTGAACCTAAACGTTAAGTTGGAGAGGTCTCGTCTAATGAAGTAGACGCTCCGTCCCCCTCGAGCTCTAATCCAAAGTCCCGAAACCTTTCAGCTCGAGTTACAAAACCGTTTTCAGTGCCTAGAAGACTGCAATGAAGTGGACGATTTGAATGACAAGCTCGTGGAAACTGTCCATGCGGTCAGAGTTAAGTTCTGCAAGACCCGCCGCAGAAGAACACAAAAACTCTCCGATCACACTCTTAATCTCATGGCTGTTAGACGGGAGATGAAGCTACATTCTTCAACAGACTTGACAGCATACAGGCGTCTGAACAGACAGATCTCCAAATGCATGCGGCGGGACTTACGCAACTTCAATACAGCTCGTATTGAAGAAGCGATAGAGCGGAACCAAGGCTCCAAAGTCTTTGCCAGAGATCTGTCTGCCAGAAAGAGCCAACTGTCAAAGCTGAAGACCGAATGTGGCAGCATCGTTTCCGGGACACCTGAGATTTTGAGTGAGATTGAGAGGTTCTATGGGCAGCTGTACACGTCATCGTTGGAGGCACACGCAAGTGTGAGTAACGATCCAAGAGCGAGTCTCATCCGACACTATTCCGAAGATATCCCGGACGTCAGTCTGAGCGAGATTAGAATGGCTCTCCAGCACCTTAAAAACGGTAAGGCCCCAGGCGAGGATGGAATTACAGCGGAGCTTCTGAAAGCGGGTGGAAGACCGGTACTTGAAGTCCTTCAGAAGCTCTTTAATTCCGTCCTCCATGGTGGCATTACACCGGAGGCGTGGAGCAGAAGTGCGGTGGTCTTGTTCTTCAAGAAAGGTGACAACGCTCTCTTGAAGAACTACAGACCGATTTCCCTTCTGAGCCGCGTCTACGTGCTGTTTTCGAGAGTCATTACGAATCGTCTCGCGCGCAGACTTGACGACTTCCAGCCTCCCGAACAAGCCGGTTTCCGAAAGGGCTTTAGCACCATAGACCACATACATTCCCTTCGGCAAGTTGTACAGAAGTCCGAAGAGTACAATTTGCCACTATGTCTGGCGTATGTGGACTATGAAAAAGCCTTTGATTCCGTCAAATTTGGGCGGTGCTGCAGTCCATTCAGCGGTGCCAAGTTGACTGTCGGTATATCGAAGTGTTGAAGTGCTTGTACAGTAGGGCTACGATGGCTATCCGAGTACAGAACCAGAGTACGAAACCTATCCAATTGCAGAGAGGAATAGAATAGAATATTTTTTTATTCAATATACATTACATGTGTAATTCTTATTGAAAGTCATTTTTTACTTTACCACTGGTTCGAAAAAAACCCTCTGTCCTGGGAAGAACCAGCAAGAAAGCCAGCGGGACTTTTTTTTAAAATAAATTTTACAATATAAATGATTACGAACTATTTACAAAATTTATTTTAGAAACTGCTTGGAAGCGATCACCTCATTCCCAGGGGTTATTATCAACCATGTATTCATTTATACTATAATAACCCTTTTTATACAGTTTCAGCTTAATAAAACATTTAAACTTGGTAATAGAGAGAACCTGTACACTTTCCGGGACCTTGTTGTAATAGCGTATACATTGCCCCAAGAATGAATTACTGACTCTGTGGAGTCGAGAAACTGGTATCACTAGCTTGTGTTTGTTCCTAGTGTTTACAGAATGTATATCACTTCTTTTACTAAAACTATCTTTGTTTTTGTGAACATACATTAAATTTTCGTAAATATACTGAGAGGCCAAAGTTAATATATTAATTTCTTTAAATTTATCTCTAAGAGACTCTCTCGGTTTTAGATTGTAAATAGCTCTAATGGCCCTCTTCTGTAAAACAAAAATAGTTTCTGAATCAGCCGCATTTCCCCATAGCAAAATCCCATAAGACATTATGCTATGAAAATAACTAAAATAAACTAATCTAGCTGTCTCGACACTAGTGAGACCTCTAATCTTTTTTACAGCATAGGCTGCAGAACTTAGTCTGCTTGCTAATTTGGATATATGGGGGCCCCACTGGAGCTTTGCGTCAAGAGTGATGCCAAGAAAAACAGTGGATACAACAGGGCTCAATTCCTCCCCATTTAAAAACACATTGGTATTCAGATTTTGAACATTCGTTGTTGTAAATTTAACACAATTAGTTTTATTTCCGTTCAAATGCAGATTATTAACGTTAAACCAATGCACTAATTTTGATATAGCATTATTCACTTCGTCACATTTAAATGATTGACGTTTAAGTTTAAAAATCAAGGAAGTATCATCAGCAAATAATACTATATCATGACTATCCCCTACAAGGTGAGGTAAGTCATTAATATACACCAGAAACAGGAATGGGCCGAGAATCGAGCCCTGAGGTACACCCATTAGTACAGGTGACCCGGAAGAACTTTTACCATTGATAATAACCTTCTGTTTTCTATTACTTAAATATGAAATAATAAGTTTAAGCGCTGTGTTCTTGACACCATAGTACTGTAGCTTCCTGATTAATGTCTCATGGTGAACACAGTCGAAGGCCTTGGAAAGGTCACAAAATATACCCAAAGCATCCTCTGAATTCTCCCATGCACAAAAAATATGTTTAATAAGCTCAACTCCAGCGTCAGTTGTCGAGCGACCCCTTGTAAAACCGAATTGATTATTATGTAGCAATTTATTAATATTAAAGAAACTTAACATCTGAGCTAAAATAATTTTTTCAAAAATTTTACTTAATGTTGGTAGTACAGAAATTGGTCTAAAATTGGCGGGGTCTAATGTACTACCAGATTTAAATATAGGTATGACTTTACTATGTTTCATTAAATCAGGAAACACACCAGATTCGACGCTTATATTAAATATAGTGGCTAGATAAGGTGCTAATGTATCTATTATAGATAAAATAACTTTAACGGAAATCCCCCATAAGTCTGCCGTTTTCTTAACATCAATAGTTTTAAAATATTTAACGATATCTTTTGGCAGTACCCTATGGAATTTAAAAGTATTTGAACAAGCCTTTACATTTTGTTTGAGCAATGATTCGGCGACAGTAGGAGAAGAATTTAATGATTTTGTTGTCAAAAAAGGAACATCAGTAAAATGTTTCTCAAAAGCCATAGCAACTTCTTGATCAGATCGCGTTAAATTATTGTTAATATTCAATTGAAAATCCGAGTTGCGCGGTTTGACCTTGCCCGTTTCACTATTTATTATTCTCCAGGTCATTTTAATTTTGTTGGATGCAGTTTTAATTTTGTTGCTTAAATGTAAAGCCTTAGCAGTGGAGCACACTTTTTTAAATATTTTAGAATATGTTTTTACATAATCTCTAAATATAACACTACTATTATATGATCTTTCATCATAAAGCTCGTATAACCTTCGCCTACTTTTATAAATTCCTACTGTCGCCCATTCATTAAATGATTTGCGACTGTTAAAAGAGAAAGTTTTAGAAGTAAATATTCTACTAAATTCACAACGTATAATTTCAAATAATGTAGCATACAAATAATTAGCACTATTTTTAAACGAAAGTGATGGAAGTCTTTTTATTATATTACTTCTAAACCTCTCCAAGCGATGTTCATTTATTGGAACAAACACAACTTTCTTATTTTTCTGTTTTTTGTGTATGTAAGGTAGTGATACTAACTGTCCACAGTGATCTGAACTTAAATTTTGAATAATTGATTTATGCAAGGGCTTAACATCTGTAAAAATGTTATCTATACAGGTCGCACTAGGCCCAGCAATACGTGTTGGTTCTAAGAATAAATTTACAAGATTATACGATTTAAACAATGAGCTAAACTTAATACTAATGGAAGAAGTTTCAAGGAGATTGATATTAAAGTCTCCACACATTACAACAGACTTGTTCTGTTTACTAAGTTTGAGTAAAACTTCTTCCACAATCCTTTCAAAATGGTCATAAGTAGCACATGGGGGTCTGTAAACACTTACAACAATGAGGTGCTCGAGCTCGACACAAGCCATTTCTACAGTTCGTTCAACAGAGAGGCTCACAATATCCTTACGTTCTTTATATAATAATGATTTATCTGCTAATATTAAGGAGCCACCACGTAAACTTTTTTCTCTATTGAAGGAACTGACCACCTGGTGATTTCTGAAATTAAACATGAAATTATAATCTTTTAGCCAATGTTCAGTAATACAAAGGATGTGTATATTGTTACTATTTAAAAACAATTCAACTTCCAATTCTTTGCCCAACATGCCTTGTATATTTTGATGCACCAGGTGTAAACAATTTTTATTACTTATTTGTGGGCTGTATTCAAAATTAATTAAACTCTTATTATTGCTAGAGATTGCCTCTATTGTCACATTCACTAATTTAAATTAGTTGGAACTGATTCCAAATTAAATGTCAAATAATTATGCTCAATAAAAGCAGTCTTGGTAGCCAAAAATTTGGCTGAGTTAAAAAGTAAATAATAAGATAGCACATTTGCTATCAGTCTTAAATTATATTTGAATAGGTAATACCTATCTTTTGTCCAAAACTTTTTTATTAAATTATTTATGTCAATTACATGAAATTTATGATTATTATCATTAGAATTATATGTCAAATTTAAATTATTATTACATATTAAATTATGCATTTGTATATTTAAATTATGTCTTAAATTATTTTCTTGTGGCAATCCCTGTATATAAGGCAGTGTGAACAAGACAATTTTGTGAGGTGTAAGACAGGGTGACGTCATATCCCCGGAACTCTTCACCGCTGCATTGGAAGACGTTTTCAAGCTTCTGGACTGGAAAGGATACGGTATCAACATCAATGGCGAGTACATCACTCACCTTCGATTTGCCGACGATATAGTCCTTATGGCAGAATCGCTGGAGGGCCTAAGCACTATGCTCAATGACCTCAATAGTGTTTCCCAACGGATAGGTCTTAAGATGAACATGGACAAAAGAAAGATCATGTTTAATGTCCATGTCACACCTATGACGGTAGTTGTTGGGAGCACTAAGCTCGAAGTTGTTGACGAGTATGTTTACCTGGGACAAATAGTCCGTCAAGGTAAGTCCAACTTCAACCGAGAGGTCAATCGACGGATTCAACTCGGCTGGGCAGCGTTCGGGAAGCTACGACACATATTCTCGTCAGACATACCTCAAAACCTTAAAACGAAATTGTACAACCAGTGCGTGTTGCCAGTGATGACTTACGGAACTGAGACGTGATCCTTCACTGCTGGCCGTATGAGGAAGCTCAAGGTCGCTCAGCGAGCTATGGAGAGGGCTATGCTCGGAGTTTCTCTGCGTGATAAACTTAGGAATGAGGATATCCGCAGTAGAACCAGAATAACCGACATAGCCCAACGAATTAGTAAGCTGAAGTGGCAGTGGGCCGGCCATATAGCTCGAAGAACCGACAACCGATGGGGAAGAAAGGTTCTCGAGTGGCAGCCTCGTACCGGTAGGCGAAGTGTAGGGCGTCCCCCCACGAGATGGAGTGACGACCTGGTAAGACATGCAGGAAGTCGATGGATGCAGGTGGCTCAGGACTGTGCTTTGTGGCATTCTTTGGGGGAGGCCTATGTTCAGCAGTGGACTTGTGAAGGGCTGTAATGATGATGATGATGATAATTTAGGTGTCTTGAAGGCAAGAGTAAATGGGTTTTGTTAAGTCAGTGCGCTTCACCATCTTAGGCTACATCGCTTACTTACATCAGATGGTTATGTAGATGAGCGCTAGCTCCTCCAATGTATTTTTCTTCAAAGAAAGAGGGAAGAGGTATTTGTTCAGTTATATCGGTGCGCTTTGCCATCTTCAGCTGCATCACATCTTATCACCAGAAGGTACGGTAATCAAGCACTGGCTTATAACATTTAGAAACGGTAGAGCCACGCTGCAGCTATATTAGTAGTATAGTTGTAGCACGAATGAGTCGGCTCGACCGGGGAAGGACCACGCTCTCACAGAATACCTGCGTAAAATAGTAGCTTTACGCTGCTGTGTTTCGTATGGTGAGTGTAGAGAACCGGAGACCCCTTTTACTGGAAAAGAGGCATTCAAACTTAGTCCTCACGGGTGACAACGCATCTGCATTTTGATTCGCTAACGAGGATAAATGTAGATGTCTATGGGTTACAGCAACCGCTTACCATCAGGTGGACTGTGTGCTTGTTTGTCACCCTATTCCTATAAGAAAAGAAAAGCGGCAGCACCTTCCTGAAAAAAATAAAAATAATAAAAACTGCAGTTGCCAACCCGCCTACCAAGTGTGGTCTTTAAGACACTCTATGGGGAGACATATGTTTATAAATGTACTTTTATAGGCTATAGTAAATAAATGAATGCTTACTAATCCATAACTATATCCAATGAAACTTTGCTATAGCAAACCTTTTAAAGAGATTTATTAGTTAAATAGTAACCAATTTATATTAAACCTAATTAATAATGTATATATCCACTAAAGTTAAGCCAAAGATTTAATTAAAAAATAATTGATTGAATACCCTTAACATATTGCAAATCGAGTTTAACATCATGTTAAGTAAAACAAATTAACGAGCACTATGTTAAAGTTATTGAGTGGAGAAATTACATTCGAGTATTCTGAGGCAAGTTTAATGAGATTTATGAACCGTAGTTCTGGAAATAATATCTAGCAACATTAATATAACTTGTTTATTATCGTCGCGTAATAGTTCACTATTGGAAATGAGCCTCTCACTTGTAGGAAGGAGTTGGCTTAATAGTCAAGCATCGCTAGCGAATTGACCATCGAAGGTAGCAGATATCTTGCACATTTTACGTTGCTCATTATAGCCGTTCTGGGTGTATTTTATCCACTATGTATAAGAAGCCATGAAATTTTGTTGGCATTTTTCTTAGCAGCCTTTTACGATACCCCCGAAACGAAATGAGTTCTCTTACACCGCATTATAAGAAAAGCTTCTATAATCATCGACGTGTGTGTGTGTATCAGAATTTATAAATGAATTATATTAACTTGTGAAATATTGAAAGGTCAATTTAAGTACGTATTAATAAACACAGATTAGACGGAAGCTAAGGCTAAAACAGATCAAATTTTAATTGAAATAGTTGCATTTTTTATAGAATAAGTGTGACAAACGAGCACACAGTCAACCTGATGGTAAGTGGGTGCTGTGGCCCATAGAAATGTACATTTATCCTCATCAATCAAAATACAGATGTGTTGTCACACCTGAGGGCTGAGATGGAATGCCTCGTTTCCAGTAAAAAGGGGTCTCTGGTTTTCTACATTCACCATACGAAACACAGCACAATCAAGCCGCCATTTTACGTTGCATAATGTGAAATAATATGACTTAATGTCCAATGGACGAATTATATAACTTCTTCATCATCATCATCATTACAGCCTATCACAAGTCCACTCATAAGCTTCCCTTCCTAAAGGTATGACACAAAACACAATCCTGGCACCTTTATCAAGCGACTTCTTGTATCTCTTGCCAGATCGTAAAAACCGTATAGTGATGGTGTATGAAGGCCTTCCACCATCGGACAACCAGACGCTCGACCAATCTACACCCCTTCGTTGTCGAATTAACAAGTATTTGAACCAACCAGTTGGCTTCATCATTCGTCACGTGTACAACAAATCAGTGGAATAAGTTTAATTCAATTATAATTATAATAGGGTTGTGTCTTCAAGGCAATAGTAAATAGACTTTTGTGAAGCTATGTGAGTGCGTTTAACCACCTTTGGCTGCAATACATCATACTATCATATGGGATATAAGTTAAGCACTGGCTTAGAATAGTTAAAAGAAACACTAGCCCATATTGTCCGGTGGGTTCGTAAAAGGCAACAGAGGAAAACAAGCCACGAGATGGGAAGTAGCATAAACAGTTGTTATATAATAAAAATTGGACTTGTTTACTCTGCTGCTGATGATCATAGGCCTCCTTTAAAAATACCGTCACGCATTTCTTACCAGGTCGTCACTCCATCTAGTTGGGGGCCGCCCTACACTCCGCTTACCGCCACGAGCTGACAATTTAAATATAATTTACGTGAACTAAATTTACATTATATTTATGTTAATATATAACAGTTTTTGACATACATTGATAAAAACCTATAAAATACTAATATAAAAATTTTATTAAAAAAAATAATTAATTTCGCATTTTAATTTTTTATTTCCGATGTTTCAAGTATTTTGCTATGATCAAGTTAAGTTATAGTTAACCCATGCTTGCAGCTCTTAATTACTCGTTTTTGTTCTGATAAAAATAGAATAAACAGAAACAGGCTTAACAGTTTTACGCCTGGACTTTGTGCTTAATTTTTTTAACTATAAGATCCCAAGCAGATGTTAGCATACAAACATATTCTTTTATTGAAATTAGAATATTTTCTTTTGAATTTCAAAGGCTTCATGAGTTATCCTTAGTAATAATCCGTCTATCAGATTTATTGGTCTTTTTTTG
This sequence comes from Parnassius mnemosyne, assembly GCA_963668995.1. NCBI lineage: Eukaryota > Metazoa > Arthropoda > Insecta > Lepidoptera > Papilionidae > Parnassius > Parnassius mnemosyne. Next base: position 60,669,078 of record CAVLGL010000082.1, on the reverse strand, counting down.
CCCTATATAAGCGAAGTATTTACTTGATATATAAAAAGGAATAAGTAGGTAATGACAAAATGTAATTGAACACACGGTTCGTTAAATAACAAAAACTGAAATAATTATTCTTATAAATACGTTGTTTGTCACATTATATCGGGAATATGTAATTGGTATGTGATATTGTTGTGAAAGAAATGTTATCGTGAATTCTATTTATTTGAAGATGAAGCTATTATAGAAATAATATATAAATGTAAATAATATAAGCATGTTGCGGATTGCAATAATGCAATAATTTATGACGAAGCTTGTTGCGGCTAAGATTGCAAACTTTTGTGTGTGTTTAAATAGATTCCTGGATGGTTTAGATTCACAATTGGACCCGGTAGGCGGCGCTGTTGTCGAGATTCACAAATCAACCGTGCAAAGCCGGGGCGGATCGCCATAGTAATTAATGAACTAAAAATACGGCAAATAGTCTAAGTTCAAGTTGAACTTTTTATGAAAGTGTATCCATATATTACTGTTAGCACTACCGTCACGTCTTGATCGTGTATGCGAAAGATTCTATAGTAGCCTTGAAATTAATTCTCCAGTCATCATGATAAGCAGGTATCATGCTCTTACTACTATAATATATACTACAGAAAACTTTATGTCTTATCATGTCGTGATAGATATAACTATGGGGTTAGAATTTTAGGCCATTTTTTTCAGGTGATCATTTTAGATGTGTGTTAAATTAACAATGTTTTACGTGGTTTAGCCATACTTTTAGGGATGCATTTTGATTTTGAATCGAGGATTTTTTTTGTATATATGTTACGCGATATCTTCGCAGATTGAGAACCGATTTTAATGATTCTTTTTATTAAATAGGTTATACTTCAAGGGTGGTCCCATATGAATTTGAAGATAAAATTCCACCCCTAAGCGTAGCAAAAAATAAATTCTTTTTTCTGCCGACTTCAAAAACGAGACGGTACTCAATTCGACTGTTTTTTTTTTTTAAGTGTGTTACCTCATAACTTTTTACTGGGTGCACCGATTTCGATGATTATTTTTTTAATTGAATGCTGGTACTTCTCGTTTGGTCCAATATGAATTTGATCAGGTCAGACCAAAAGTTTTTGAGTTATTCTTAATAACTTATATTGAAGTCAACTGTAAAAAAAATTTAATTTTAAATTATAGCAATTTCAATTAGGTGTTTACTTTTTGTTTAAAGTTATAATTATTATAGAGTCTTTTACTTACGATATAGTATCAATAACTCTCTGCGATAACGGCGTTAAATAATACATTAACTACCTCATTTCATCCCATGAAGATGTAAGAGGTGACTATGAAAGGATCTTATGACCTTCGGTATCTGATTTATTAAGTGTCTATTAACATAAAGAAAAATAATGTGTGTATATTTGCTATGTATAGATTATAGATTATTATATTAACAAATAATTTTGGGAGTTAGGACTTCATTAAAAGCTTGAACTTAGTGGGATGTTGATATACTGGTAATATCCAGCAAAAACAACGTTTTTTAAACACATTTTATGTGTTTTAATTTATTTTATTTAAAAACTATATTTTGTGAGTGTGTGTGTTTTTTATTTTTATTCTTTTTCCTCTTTATGTATTTTCTTAATCGTGCATTTTCTTCTCGGGAAGTATTTTTATACATAAAAAATTAATTGCAGTCGTAAGCAGAAACATAATGACATGGAGACAGCCTAGTGGTGAAATGTCTTAAATAAACCAAACGTGAATCACAGATTCAGGCAGGGAGCAGACTTACCAGTTCCAAGGCATCGACTTTGCTCATACTTATCCGTCTGTCCAGTGTGATAGGTTTAGGAAAATCGTCCATAATATATCCCAAAGAGTCATGTTTTATTGACAAAAATATGAAAGCAACACAGCTATATATATTGAAAGTAAGGAAATTATATTCACATGAAAATTTGTACATGTCTGAATAATTAACATAACAATGTTTTCTTACGCGTATGTCAACTATAAACTCAATTACGGTAATTGAGTTGAACGATTTTGTAGGGAAAGGGAGGACGACGAACGACATTGCTTGTATTAAAACAAAACATCAATACACTTTGCTCATATTTTAAATTAAATACATAAACAACAATGTATTCACTTGTTGTGGTGCTTTTTAATAATGAAACTAGGGCTGATATAACATGGAGGTTTTCATTTTGAAAATGATTACTTTATCTCTAAGAATTTCTGCGCTATTACGCTTTACATACATAATTACCACGTGGACAAGCATGCACCAGGAATTATTTGTTTGCCATACAGACCTTGTCCGTTTTTCGCCTTGTAAAGCTTTACTGAGCACGCCAAGTATTTTATAGGCCAATTTGGCCTTCCCTTCCAAATGACCATGAAACTGCACGTCATTCGCTATGTCAACGCCGAGGGTTCCGACACTGGCTGAGGCAAAAAAGGGAGTGTCTGAGGAGATATTTGAGAGGCAAAGGGGTTCTTTTTTGTGATTAATGCGCAAACTGGGGATTGGGACTATTTTTATTTTTAAAGTGAACGCGTATTCCTTAATATTTTGCAACATGTATTGATAACATTTTACAAATATTAAGCCGTGCATAAATGTTGTTTAGGCCAAAATATTAACATATTTAAAACTTGCATTCCAAAACGCTCGCCTCGGCGTGTCCTCTGATGGAATTTAGAGGTCACCGCCTGGGACAGTTGCGCGCGCGCGTCGCATGGGGTGACCGCGCCCTTTTCAATATGACGGTTACGTGCGAAGCGGTCGGCCGCGTGGTAAACGCCTCTTATTGATTGTCTTTTCGTGCTTTAAGTGTTAAAAGGCCCTTCTGAGTTCTGAAACGCTAATAATGTGTGACCCGAGAGAAGATCGCTTCGTGTTGGATATAGATTAATTGTGCGCGTACACCGGGGCGAGTAGAAGTCTAGAAAACTAAATCGTCAGCGCGGCCGTGTCGGTTAAAAGAATTCAAATTACACTAACATCGTTAGGTCGCGTGCCTCTTTGTGTTGTCGTATTTTGTTTGTATAAGTGATAACGAGGCTTATCCTTGAGTTTTGAGTTATTAATTTAACTTTGATTGCAATTAATTTGCGTCCACGAGTTTTGTTTGTGTGGCTTTAATATCGTACGAAAGAATTTGGCTTTGTCGGGAGAATGCTGAACTTTGTGACTCGAGAAGAGACCGCGTTCGTTCTCGTGTTTATAATTTGGTACTAAGTGAACCTGGAACATTGAATATTGAACTTTGACCAACTGTTCTTTACTTGTGTCATATGTCACTTGTTTTAATTTCGATGAACGTTGATTTGGTTTACTTTGAAGTTCATTAAATATACAATAAAGTTGATAAACTAAAACAGTGAAATAAAAGCAGAAGTTTTCAATTGGTGAACGCCCCCCTGGTGGGATCTCACATTTAGAGAGAAGCAGCGCCTGTGGATCTGCAGTCCGACTTCATCGGAGATGTCAGGTTATATCATTTAAACACTACTACACACTACTTACATACACCTCACTTATCACCTGACTGGTGCCCTGTGATCAACCCTACCTCCGGAAATCGGTAAGTTTTGTTTGCTTCGCAGCCGTTTTAGAACAATTATCCATAGGCCATTGGGCGCAGTCCTCTGTTGCTCGTCAAGGAGGCTGCTATGGGCCCTAGCCCATTCGATCTTTGCCGGGGCAGCTAAGGGTGTGAAAAAATGTATAATTCAAAAATTAAGTTCTGATCACTGTGGACAATTAGTGTCGTTAACTTACGTTCAAAAAAGCAAGTAGATGACAAAGTTGTGTTTGTTCCAGTAAATGCACACCGCTTGGAGAAGTTTAGAAGTAACTTAGTGAAAAAACTTCCATCACTTTCGTACCAAAATTATCTTCATATTTTTTATGGAACATTGATTAAGTTTATTTGCAATGAAATTTATAAGACATACATTTACTTCTAAAACATTTTCCTTGAACAGTTGGAAGGCATTCAATTAATGGGCAACAGTAAGACTCCATAAAAGCAAAACTTACATGATCTTTATCATGAAAGTTCATATAATCCTGGCATTGAATTTAGGGAATACGTAAAAAAATATTCAAAAATATTTAAAAGAGTGTGCTACATAGTCAAGTTTTAATTTTGTAGCTCAAATTCAAAGATTTGAGCTACAAAATTAAGACGGCTTCTAATAAAATTAAAATGACGTGGAGTATAATTAATAGCGAAACTGGTAAGACCAACTAACTTCCTGATTTAATGAAGCATAGTAAAGCTTTATTTAAATTTGGTAGTATATTAGACCCCGACAATTTTAGACCTATTTCTGTACTACCAACACTTATTAAGATTTTTGAAAAAAATATTCGTGATCAAATGTTTAATTCTTTATCATAAATAATTTACTTCATAAAAATCAATTTGTTTTCGCAAGGGGTCGCTCGACAACTGATGCCGGTGTTGAGCTAATTAAATATATCTTTAATGCAAGGAAGAATTCACAGGATGCTTAGGGGTATATTCTGTGACCTATTTATCCAAGGACTTCGATTGTGTTCACCGTGAAACACTAACCAGGAAACTTCAACACTACGGTGTAAAAAGTGATGCTTTTAAATTAATTATTTCATATTTAAGTAACAGAACGCAAAAAGTTGTCATTAACAGTGTTCGCGCAAAACACTTTCAAGGAACGAACGCGAGAGGGCGTGCGGCTCAGTGTCATACCGGTTTGACATTCGGTCGTGCGTAAAACGCCCAAGGGCTGGGAGTCGTCTTTAATCGGTGCTGACGTGAGCACGCGGTCCATTCTGTTAGGGAACTCGGAATAATTAGGCGCGGCCAGTAAATATACGGTCTATCATTGTGACGCGCATTCCTACTGGAGAGCTTCCCGGGACTTATTGTGTCTGACTCAAAACCTGCATAAGTGCATTCGGCAATATTAGATAGTGCGGCCTCTGATATTCTAGAATTAACTATTGCTTCGCGAAACGGTAGTAACCATTATACCCAGCGATAGTTAGTGGCTTCTGTAAGTTAGTAAATCGTACGATAGAGTTAAGTGACTGTTATCGTGACGAAAGAAGAAAGTGACTGTGGACAACCTCGAAAGGCGCCCTCAAGTTGGAGCGGTGTCGACGCTCGGGCTGCTGCCGACGGCCAAGGTCTAGGTTCAATAACCATCAGTCACACCCAGATACACACCACATCACCATTCTTTCTTTGCACTACACAACCACATGCGACCTGACCGACTCCGGAGGGACCAGTCGCCTTGGATAGGTAAGTAAGCTTCATCCAAATTCCTTCCGGTCGACTGGCCGTAGTATAACGCTCCCCCATATATTTTAGTGTAATTGGAGAGATTCCACGTGGCCACATTAAGGCCCGACCTACGTCTGTTCGGGAAATCTTCAGCTCATGGGCCCCTGAAGATTGGATCCTTTAAGGGAGCAGCCGTAGGCCGTAACAATCTGGTAGCAGAGCGCGGTTCCGGGTTCGATTCCCCGGTCGATCCCGACCGTAGTGTTTGATAAACATTAAACAATTCTGGTGGCAGGGAGCGTTGGTGTGATTGGTTTAATTTGTATCTACAATCATGCCCGTCCGTAATACGTAAAAATATTTTTTTGTACGTAATAATAGAATTATTTTCCTTTGTTCTTTGTTGCTTGCCTTTTTTTGGTTAGTGGGTAGATTTGAAAAGCCGCGCCCTAGGTTGCGCAAGCGGGAGTTTTCTAGAGATATACGTCATGTAGGTAGATGGTTATTTTTACGTAATCGGTTAATTATCGTTGTCGGATAGTTGTAGTGGATTACTTATCGAAGGGTCGATTTCCGAGCTAGGCATTTTTCGTTGATCGACCGTGATGTGCATCTTCGTTTATACTGTAATTTGTATTTGAACTAAAGAGTAGTAATTGTATTTGCGCAATTTGAATTTAACTTGATTTGATCGCACTAGTATTTGTTATTTGTCAATTTGATTTGTGTCTTTTCTTTTGTGCTAACTTGTATTTGGTTGATACGTAGCAATTCGTATTTGTGTAATTTCTATTCAACGCGATTTGATAGGAACTGCATTTATTAACTGTTAATTTTTGTTGTATTTTTTGTTTGTTATCTTTGTAATCTGTGCTCAAGCCGCGTCGTAATTTGTATTTAATAGTGATGACATCGCCTAAGCTACTGATCCGTTGTCTGCGGACTGAGTTGCGCTGGGCCACAAGCGCCCATGCTTTGATAGGTCGACCGGATAGGGTCCATAACTTGATGAAGCGGTTCGAGCAGGTGGATGCTCGAAGGGCCGCAGTGGAGGAGGCTTACGCTGAGCTCGAGGATTCGGATGTGGAGAAGGGAGTCCTGGACTCTTGCTTTGCGGACTATGAGCAGTTCTTGTGGCTCACGGACGAGTTGATCGAGGCTGAAGGCAGGTATGCCGAGGAGGCGCGTGAAGCTCGGATGAGTAACCTGCCCGAGTCCTCTCTGAAGCAGCTTCAGCCGGAGCTGTTGGGACGACTCCCAACTCTGGACCTGCCAAAGTTCTCCGGGGTCCTTTCCGAATGGCTGACCTTCGTTGGTCTTTTCGACAGTCTAGTGGACGCCCGGAGTGACTTGACCCCGAGACAAAAGATGGCGTACCTCCTGGCTTCACTGGAGGGGGAGGCCCTGGGCGTCGTCGGCCACTTGAAATTGTCGGACGACGCCTACCAGACTGCTCGGGACCTCCTAGCCAGAAGATACGCCAACATCCGGCGAATTGCAGACGAGCATGTTAAGCAGCTTCTAAGCCTCCCGCTGCTTAGTGACCGGGCCAGACTGCGTCCGGACCTGTTGGATCCAGTCTTGGTGGCCTGTAATACATTGAGGCGGCTGGGTTTACCAGTGGGCGAATGGGCTTTTTTGTTGCTCCGCATCGTGCTGTCTCGTCTACCTCTCGACCTGCGAATCCATTTTGAGGAGAGGTACGGCGGGGACGAGGCCTCCTATATTCCGCCCTTCTATGACCTGCTGCGGTTTTTGGAGGAGCAGTGCCGGCAGATAGAGAGCGCGGCGGGCACCGTTGACGACTTACGAGCCGTGCCCAGTGAGAGGCTGAATCCTCCAGGCAAGTCGTCGTCAACCCCCCCTTGCTCCTATTGTCTAGCATCTGATCACCGGGTAACGTTGTGCCCGAAATTATTAGGTAAGCCGGTTCCAGCGAGGCGAACTATCGCCAAGGAGCGCTGCTGGTGCTGGTCATGTCTGGGAGGGTACCTCCAGCGAGACTGTCCGCATCGACGGCAATCACCATGCCGTTTTGTGCCTGGGTGCGAACGACGTTGCCTCTCGGGGCTCTGCCAGGCCCTCGACCCCCACGGGCGGGGGCGCTCAGCCACGCCCTCTGCTGGGCGACAATCGGCGCTCGCCGGCCAGCCACCAGGCCCCTAAGTTTGAAAGGGGCCCCTCCCCCAAGCAGTTGGGGGGTAATTCCCCCAGGGGCGGGGGTGTCATCACCCCCCCTCAGCGTGTGGAGAGGAACTTCACGGCCACTCATCGGTCCGCTGGACCCTTCTCACTTCCGTTAGCTGTGTGGCCGCGACTGGTGTACCACTGTTCCCCATTTGATGGAGGCGGCCCTGTCTAGCTGCCGCCTTAGCTCCCACCACGGCCGCCTCCACTGAGCCTTAAGCCGTCAACAGTCCACTTGTCAAAATGTTCTGTTGCCGACGGCCTCAGTGAAGGCGTACAACCCGAGTGGCAACTGTTAGAGGTTGTGCTCTATTTATCTCGGGTTCACGCCATGTGGCCTCCCCTTGGTGGTGGGAAGATTAGAGCCCCCCTTGAGCGTTGAATCACGCTGTCAAGGGGTATTAGATTTGGTTTGGTCGAGCACTTAGTTAAAAAATACTTTGAATTAAAATTAAAAAATTGCTTTGAGCTTTCCGCGAAATTTTCCTATTTGTAGCGGTTTAAATTAAAAGAATTGAATTTAATCTACTCCTTTAAATGCTACTGCATGTGTTTTGTACATATATTTAATCACTGTATTTGATTGTTGCGTCTGTTTGCTGAAAGGAAAATTTGAATTCATCTGAAATTGAATGGCGCACTATTTGAAAAATTATGTTTATGTTTATGATAGTGTTTAATCATTTTGCTTTGCGAAGAAGTAGGGCTGTCCCTTACGTTATTGTTTTGTTTAATTTGCAAGTTGACCTATGCGCATCGGTGATTAATTTGGTTGAATTAATTCTGTAGTTGAACATTGATGCTTTTGAAAAATAGTTGAAATATGAGCGTAGGACTACTTGTCTAACAGGCTAGCTAGTTTTGGAGATTATCAGATTGAAATCAGCTGCCGCACTATTTTAGTAAATGATAATATGGTGGGTGGCCTGGCTAGGCCTACTTGTTGAAAATTCATACTAGGGACTATCTGTGCGTTTCGTTCGGCTCTCCACAGACGACGTTCATGTGGAATTTGTGGGTGCTCTCTGCACTGAAGCTTAGGAGGCCGCTCGGGGCCGCTTCGTGTCGCGTCGCTGTTTGCAGACCTGATCCGGTCGGATTGCGGAACTAATCGTAGGGGCACAGATAGGTTTTGAAAGAGGTCGTCGGACTTCTGTCCAGTACAGGACTTGTTAAAGTGCTGCGATGCCCAGGAGGGGCATCCAGTGGAGGCTGACCCTCCGACTTGCCACATTAGGGCTATTTTTTGAGGCGCTGGTTAGGGTTGCAAGATCTGATGGGATGCCTAATGTGGCCTAGTTTGGTTGTAGATTCGGTCTTGCAACTTGCCTTCGCGACCTTGTCCCGCTGACCGGTTTGCTCGCGGACCTAAATCCTTATGTCCGGGACGGGGGTTTGTTCGCGCAAAACACTTTCAAGGAACGAACGCGAGAGGGCGTGCGGCTCAGTGTCATACCGGTTTGACATTCGGTCGTGCGTAAAACGCCCAAGGGCTGGGAGTCGTCTTTAATCGGTGCTGACGTGAGCACGCGGTCCATTCTGTTAGGGAACTCGGAATAATTAGGCGCGGCCAGTAAATATACGGTCTATCATTTTGACGCGCATTCCTACTGGAGAGCTTCCCGGGACTTATTGTGTCTGACTCAAAACCTGCATAAGTGCATTCGGCAATATTAGATAGTGCGGCCTCTGATATTCTAGAATTAACTATTGCTTCGCGAAACGGTAGTAACCATTATACCCAGCGATAGTTAGTGGCTTCTGTAAGTTAGTAAATCGTACGATAGAGTTAAGTGACTGTTATCGTGACGAAAGAAGAAAGTGACTGTGGACAACCTCGAAAGGCGCCCTCAAGTTGCAGCGGTGTCGACGCTCGGGCTGCTGCCGACGGCCAAGGTCTAGGTTCAATAACCATCAGTCACACCCAGATACACACCACATCACCATTCTTTCTTTGCACTACACAACCACATGCGACCTGACCGACTCCGGAGGGACCAGTCGCCTTGAATAGGTAAGTAAGCTTCATCCAAATTCCTTCCGGTCGACTGGCCGTAGTATAACGCTCCCCCATATATTTTAGTGTAATTGGAGAGATTCCACGTGGCCACATTAAGGCCCGACCTACGTCTGTTCGGGAAATCTTCAGCTCATGGGCCCCTGAAGATTGGATCCTTTAAGGGAGCAGCCGTAGGCCGTAACAAACAGTATGAGTTCTTCAGGGTCGATGGTACAAGCGGGAGTGGCTCAAGGCTCAATTGTTGGCCCCTTTTTGTTTCTTATATTCATTAATGACTTACCTTACATAGTAGGGGATAACCATGATATTGTACTATTAGCGGATTATACTTTTTTAGTTTTCTAATTAAGACGACAATTAATTTTAATTTTAAAATTAAAATTAATTTTAAAATTAAAATTAATTAGCAGGGATGGTAGATATGATAAGGATATAGAACGACGAGTGAATGCAGGAAATAGAGTGAATGGGGCTCTACACTCTATTGTGAAAAGTCAGAATGTGTCCAAATAGGCACGTATGGCAATTCACAATGCTGTGTTAGTACCTACTTTAATGTATGGTAGTGAAAGTTGGGTGTGGCAAAAGAAGCATGAGAGTAGAATAAATGCTGTAGAAATGCGGTAATTAAGGAGTATGTTAGGGATGAAGCTGAATGACAGAGTGAGAAATATTGTTTAATAAGAGAAGAGTGTGGTTTGCAAGATGATGTTGTGACCAGGATTAAGAAAGGAATGCTTCGGTGGTTTGGCCATGTAGAAAGAATGAATGAGGAAAGAGTGACAAAGCAAATCTATGTTGCAGAGGTGAACGGCATAGTCGGGAAGGGTCGCCCTAGGCGAAAGTTTATCGACCAAATTGGCGATATATTAAAAATGGGCCATATCAAGAGTACCTTTAACCGACGAGCGTGTATGTGGATGTGGAGGAAGCGAGAGAGGTGTGTCAGGATCGTGCCAAATGGAAGTCCATAATCTCTGCCTACCCTTCTGGGTGACAGGCCTGAGTGTTTATGTTTATGTTTACGACAATTATTAAAATATGACGAAGTAAATAATGATATATCTAAATAAGTAAATTGAATCAATGTTAATAATTTGCATTTAAATGGCACTAAAACGAAATGTAGGAAATTCATGACTCGAAATGTCAAACAATTAGATACCAATGTAATTTTAAATAGGAGGAACTGGGTCTTGTCGACACGACCATTTTTCTTGCAATCACGAATGACACTAGACGCGAAGCTTCAATGGGGCCCCCATATATCAAAACTAGCAAGCAGACTTAGATCTACAGCATGTGCTGTAAAACAGATAAGAAAACTTATCAGTGTTGTAACAGCTGGATTAGTTTACTTTAGCTATTTCCATAGCATAACATCGTATGGTATTTTGAAATTAATATACTAAAATTAATTTTTTTACAGAAGAGGGCTATAAGAGCAATTTATAATTTAAACCCCAAAGGAGTCACTACGACAAAAATTTAAGAAAATTAATATATTAACTTAGGACTCTCAATACATTTATAAAAATGTTATGTACACAAAAATAAAAGTAGTTATACAAAAATAAAAGATATTCATTCTGTAAATACCAGAGACAGACAAGCTAGTATTACCAGTTACTCGGCTCCACCGAGTTAGTAAATCATTCTTGGGGCGATATATACGCTTTTACAATAAAATACCAGAAAATTTACAAAATTTGACCTGCTCACATTTCAAAAACTTTCAAGAATTTATGGATGATAATAACCCCTGGGAATGAGGTGATCGGTACCAAGCTATTTCTAATGTGTTATGTTGTTAATTGTGTAACATACATGATTGTAAGCTGTTTTAAAAAAAAAGTGCCACTGGGTTTCTTGCTGTTTCTTCCCAGAACAGAGGTTTTTTTTCGAGCCAATGGTAATTAAACAAAAGTTTTTCAGTAAGTATTATTTATAATCTATATTGAATACAAAGTTTCTGTTTCTGTTTTTGTTTTTATAGAACTGTACCAAATTTATTCGCCCCCAATCCGAGACTTTGTTCAAAAAAGTCTCGACTTCCGACACAAATTTGTTCCGGTACTTTGCGACATTTTCCCGAGAAAAATTAGCACGTTCGGTATATAAAGCATCACAAGTGCTCTTGGCCGCATAGCAGTGAATGTTGGCTGTTTGACACATATCATTGCTATGCTGAAAAAACAGCGCAACCTTGTGGAACATAAACTACTACGGTCTTGACGCTCCTGCAAGAAAACTGGTGATCCTATTGCACGATTTCTCGGGAAGCACATAGAAAGAAAGCTTCAAAAGTAGCACTTTGTGCCAAACCCGATCGAAGGTCTTCGCTAAGTCCGAAATAACGGCTAAAGCCTCCCCCTCGGACTCTGCTGCCTCCGTCCATCTATGAGTTAGGTAAGCCAGAAGATCGTCAGCTGAGTAACCCTGACGGTAACCGTACTGGCGGTCAATAATCACATAGTGATCCTTAAGGTATCTCATGATCTGGCAGTTTATAATTGTTTACAATATATTGAAAAACAAGAAGGTGATGGCGATAGGCCTGTAGTTGGACGGGTTTGAGCGGTCCCCTTTTTAGGGATCAGGTGCACGAAACCTGTTGGACGCAAAGAGAAAGCCTCGTAGATCGGCTTTCTCCTTTAAAACATGGGCCAGTGCGTCACCTTCTCTTTGCAGAGATGTGAAAGATGGTTGGCAAAAGTTGTACAGCCTTTTCGAGAGACCAGAAAACATGTGTTCTCAAAGGATGTCGAACTAGTTTCTAGCCAATTCTTCCCATGTGTTCTGACTTTACCTTGGCAACGACACTTTTGAAGGACCTGGAGGCGAAATTGTACTTCTTTTTAAGAGCGCTATTGGTTGCATCCCGAGACATTGTTGCGTCAGCTCAGGCTCGTTAGCACTCCTGCTTAAGGCGTGATGCAATTTTACAGAAGCGACCAAACCATGGCTGTGTTCTGTCTCCGATAGGCACCACAGATGATGGAATAAAAAGTTCCATTCCTTGAAGTACCGCATTAATTACAGAATCAGCAAACTACCTTTGGATCATCCGGCGACAAGCAAACCCGCTCTCGAGGGTAGATGCAAAAAGAAACCAGATCCTGTCCCAATCAGGTGACCTATAGTGCCAAACATGGCGGAAACATACACAACGCAACCATTATAGAAGCGTGAGTGGAATGGTACTCTGGATTAGATAATGATCCGAAGAGCCAAAAGGGGAATATCAGTCCGGATGAGTAGTCAACAGAAGATCCAGCAGGGAATGTGCATGATCCTCCACATTTCTTATACGCGTAGGCGAAGTAGCCAGCTTTGTCAGAACATTATGCCAAGGTAAAGTCATATACAGATTTACGCGCATGATCGCTTGAACGGGAATCGATTCAGCGTATTGGGTATTAAAATCACCGCGGATCAAGACCTCGGCTGGGACCTGCTGTAGCACGGAGACATGTTCGATGAGTTGGTCTGTGTTGGCATTACCGCTATGGGACCTATAGAGACACCCGTTGACGCGGGGATGGTCGTCGCTGTCTACGCGCTGTCATAGGATGGTGAGATCCGTAAACTCAAGACTGCCGAGGCGCCGAAAACCGATGCACAAAGGAGTGTTCTTATTTGTACCCCGGGTAGGAGAGATATGAACTAATGGCTGGGGAGGACACCTGTGTCGCAAAAAGAGTAAGGACTGTTCGCCGTCTCCAGTTGGTGGTGGACAGCGTTAAGGTTCGAATGAAGTCCCCTTATGTTGCAGAAATTCACGGATAGCGTGAGAGGGGTCGCCTTGGTTTTATTGCTCCGCATTACCCGCGTAGTTTTAGCAAGGAGAATCACGATATAAGTATTTGTATAGCCTACAGATAATTTTTCCGGGTCTGGATATTTGTCCTGGTGAATTTATGTATGTAAACTGCCCCCACGATACAGGAGAAAATCCTAGTGTGTAGATTACGTTAATTTAAAGGAAAATAAAAAATAATAACATTACAGTAGGCAATAAAATATTTAATAAAGAAACATCTTTTGTACTTATCGGAATCCTCGGCGTCAACATATCGAATCGTGTGCAGTTTCGTGGTCACTTGGAAGGGAAGGCCAAACGGGCCTTTAAAAAGCTTGGCGTGCTCAGCAGAGTGAGACGGTATTTCATGCCGGCACTTCGCTTGCAACTTTACAAAGCGCAAATCCGGCCTCACATGGAATACTTTCCTCATTGTGACGCCTCATAATTATTATTAATAAATAATAATTAAATTCATTACACAGACATTTAAAAATGTCATAGAAATTATAATTTAAACAATTAAATGCAAATAATAAGCATAAAGTTCAAAAATATCCATTTGGAATATTGAATATTATAATATTAGTAAACGCATAAAAGGTCTCTAAAAATCTCTAAATTTATTAAAAACCTGCTTAAAATTTTCAAAATGTATCAAATCATATAAATAGAAGGCGATTATATTACAATAACAAAGATAAATAACATTTGTAATATAATAGAAAAAATGGATTAAAATTTTCTAAGTTAATGAACGTGTTCTTGTAATGTTCCCTTATATTGGGGCGTTGTCGGAGACACATACCCAAGGTTGTACATATATATGGGGTGGTCGGCTGACCGACTGCTAGTACTAAGGTTGCACAATGACTAGTCCTATATTAGGGACTTAACATAGTAAGGTCTGACGAACCAAAGCATTAATATAGAAGGTCTCTATGATGCATAAGCATTATGATAGCAGAGTTATGACTTGAAGTCCCATATGAATAAGACATACAGTAGTATGGTCTATGAAATAAAGCAAATATGTGGAAGGTCTCAAATATGTACAAGCATTATATTGAAAGAAATTGGACTTGAAAAGGATTATTATAGTGGCGTGTAGGTTGCCGCAGCCTCTGAGACCGAGGTAAACTTGGACTCACTAACCGATGTGTCCTAAACATATCATCTTAGTGCCGTTGGTAAGCGGGTTTGTTGTAGCAATACGACTTGCCCGTGGACATCGCACACCCCTACCGTTTGTGGGCGGCGTCTTAGCGCATAGCGTTATGATACGTCGGCTATCTTTCGGATTAGGGTGAGTGTGTTTGGTAGTACTCTTAAGTGCAGCAAGCAAAGCATACTCAACTTCATGTCTTAGTGCAATAGCGCTATGATACGTGGAGTTTTGGCTACTGACGTCTTAGTACCGTGCTACTATGATACGTTGGTGGTATTTTTAGTTAAAAACATTATCAATTTTGTTACCAAAGTCGATAGGGATCATGTGGGTGTGTTGTGAGGGGGCGCCATCCGTATGATAATTGCATTGATGCTTACTGCTACTTGCATTATTGTGTCTTGTAATGGATCTGCGGGTGTGCTGCACCTGATTCGACACATCTTGTGGTTCTGGTCGATGGAGGTATGCGGGTGGTGATGTCTGCTGGGACTGTATGGGGGACCTTGGGATGGTGTAAGCCCGACGATAGTCGTATTGATGCTTGTTGCATTCTGCAGCATTGCGTCTCTGCGATGGTTGTTTGGCGGGTCGCTATTCTCAATGGCGCTCCCTGCGTCTTGGTTTGACTCACAACCTAAGTAGCTTTGCCCAAGTCGGGTCCTTTCATTGCGGGGCTGCAGACTGTCTGCCCTCCATGATGTTTTATATAACAACTTAATAATATATCTGTATAAAGTTCCCACCTTTGAGAGATTGAAGGCAACTTGTTGGTGGGTGTGACAAACATGATCGAAAAATGCATATACTCAACGTCAGTGACACAAACCCTTTCTGATGGCGAATTATTACTATTATCTTATAACTGCCTATTGGCTATATCTGCCATTGTATTGGTTGGTGGAGAATATGTGTCGACCTCATGCGGGTGGTAGCTGGAGGGAGAATCTGAGGAGGCTCTCAAGGCTGCGGCCGAAAGCCGCGCAACGTGGGACCCCATTCCCTTGAGGTGAGCGGTAGACTCATGACACGCTCTGCGGCCAATTGGCCGTGCTGACCATGCAATTGGTGGTGATGCCTTACACTTACATCACGTCTGCAGGAACGGCAGTCTGGCAGGTGGTGGCGCTCACGGAAGGCTTTTTATGGCCAGTGTGCCGATTGTTGCCTAACCCGTGTGACGTATATTTCACTGTGGCTGGATTTGATCGTATTCTGTATGGCGTTTACGCGCATTGACATGCGCGACTTCGGTCGATGTTTGTGCTTACGCACTATCAAGGGGCCAAGTCCTCTTTTACTGGTTCGTCAGTTATTTTGCTGTGGACTACGGTCCAGTTCCAACTTAGCGTACCCTTCGGGGGAGCGCATTACAATGGTTGGCGCTCACCGTGCGCGGCGTGTGCGGAATCGTATACCTCCTCCACATTTTTTTTAAAATGTGGGAGAGCGAAGCCCTTGTAGCTGGTATTTGATATAAATATTGTGAGCCTTTTCCAAGCGGGAAGGGATTAATTAATAAGGAATTAATAAGGAATTGTTGTGAACCAGATACAAGTGGAATAGGGACAATTTATTGTTCTTAACCTTTTTAAGCTCTGCCTTCGTGAACGGGGTTCTTAAGCTTATAAGACTCTACCAACAGCTTTTGATTGCTCTCGTGAATATTCATTCTTCCAAGATACACCTAAAAGAACTAAGTTACTATACAAACACAACGTAAAAAAGGGTCCTACCTAAGACGATTACGCCATAAATTTATTAAAAGGCCTATATTTAAACCTTTAGAAAGATCAAGATATACTGGTCACGTAAATTAGATATATTTATATATCTTACAGATATAGATTCTAAAGAAATACAAGTATAAGTGGATATATAGTAGAAAAGATAAAAGAGGGGGTGGGGGTTCGTTACATCATCTCTGGACCGGGGTACCCCAGTGCCAGCTCCTTCCACTTGACCGCATCCAGCGCAGAGCGGTTCGAATCGTCAACGACCGAGTTCTTTCTGATCGGCTCGATACACTAGCACTGCGTAGAGATGTTGCATCTCTTTGCGTATTTTATCCCATTCACCACGGGGAGTGCTCTGAGGAATTGTTGAACTAATTCCAGCCGCTCAATTTCACTATCGCACATCGCGACAAAACTTGCAATACCATCCATACCACCTGGATAATTGGCGGTCCACCACTATGCGATTTAGAAGATGTTTTCTTCCTCGCACAACTTCCTTGTGGAATCGATTACCACCAGCGATTTTTCCGGACCGATACGACTTAGGGACCTTCAAGAAAAGAGCCTACTCCTTTCTAAAAGGCCAGCAACGCATCTGCAATTCCCCTGGTGTTGCGGTTGTTCATGGGCGGCGGTAGTCACTTACCATCAGGTGAGCCGCATGCTCCTCTCCTATAAAAAGAAGTTTAGTCTCTAAACTTGAAGAAAAATATTTCCAAGTAATTTTATTTTTATAATCGCTCTTTAGTTTTTGGAATTCTGCACCAGGATCTCGTTACAATGATACGATGTTTACACAGATAGCAATAACAGTTATACCACCTAATTTTAAACATCGGAATTTAAATACCACTTTATATCATTCGTCTGTCGAATGTCGATAGACTACTATATTGCTCTTACAAAAATCCTCTATGGTTGTTTGTTACGAGTATTATTGCACTGCAAACTAATAGAGGTACGAACTCGAACAGCTTCCCTTACATATATTTTTTATTGGTTTCAAAGCGAGTGTTTGAACAAAATTGGAGCTTTGACAGATTTTTGTTTAATGCATATGCACGCGAAGCAATAAATTGTTCAAATGTGGAAATATATGTAATATTTTCAGCCGACTGAAAAAAAGCAATATCTAGATTCGAAAAATAATAAAACATAAAACAATTGAACATACGAGAACGTTCTATTATTTTATGTTTTATTATTTTTGTGTGCATGTTACACGATTACTTTTTCAATTGTGAACGGATTTTGATGATTCTTTTTAAATTAAATATGATATACTTTACTAGTGGTCTCATATTAGACGAAATGTCACCCCTGAGGGTGGAAAATTGAGGGACGAAGTTTTGCCTTTACCGTTACAATCTTATAAAAGTCCACTGCAGAACATAGGCCTCCCTTAAGATTGCTCCATATTTTATATGCCTTAGTTACCACGCTTCGCAGGCGGGGTGGCAAGCAGTCATTTTTTAATTACTATTAAGACGATGCCTCTTTTGACACCCACGGCACGATATGTGGTAGTGGTTATTCTTATACCGCCACTATATAGTAAAGTTTTTTTAGTTAAGTTTTTTTAACCTCAGTAGAGCATCAATTTATATTTTTCATTTTATATATTTTATTAATTATTATATGCATACGGAGTATTGTTAGTAATTGTTACACTTTTGTAAATACTTTAAGTAATTTTACTTATATGATGTGTTAGTAAACCTTTTTGTTAGTAAAAATTGTTGGCAATTAAGAGAAAAAAAAAAAGAAATTTAAATATCACTATTTAGACGATATTTTACTTTTGTTACCTTGAACTTGTGTCATTCCTTAATCCACTCAAAGGTTCAAAAATTTAAACTTTGATATAAAAGTAAAAAGTTCTCTAAACTCACTGCACGAAACTCAAAACTCAGCTACATGAAATTGCTATTTGAACTGTATTCTGTGAGAACGTGGTCCTACCCCAGTCGAGCCGAACCACGCGAAAATCCATAATATAGCTGCAGTATGGCTCTACCACGCACGCTTCTGTATATTTATAAGTATTTATTGTTGGGCATTCGCCACTCTAGATTTGTATTATTTATCTGTGACTCTAGTCAATTAAAATACTTTTTAAGAATTCTTAAAACATCCTTTTCATTAGAAATTATAAAATCTTGTTATGACATCATAGATTTTATTCTGAAGTAATCATCAATATTTCTATATTTTTAGTACTAAAATCTTATTTAACTTAAAATGAAAAATACACCAAGTTTAAAGGCACTTCAGATAAAGTAGCTAATGTGGCAAAATTTATATAAAATGATGTACTTATTAATTAATGGTGGTGTCAGCTAGACAATAAATAATTAATTGACTAGATCAAATCAAGAAGTCACAGCAGTGGTTGAGAAATATTTCACTGCTATACCTATTTTGAGAACAAATTCATTGAATACTTCTTCAACTTTATTTCAGCCGTCAAATTTCACGAACGCACATCGCGTAAAAATTCACGATATCTGGATGCTTGGCGGTCTACGACCGTGCATTTCAATAGGAGTTTTCTTCCTTGTACAACTTCTCTGTGGAATTGTTTACCACCGGCGACTTTTCCGGACCGATACGACTTAGGGACCTTCAATAAAAGAGATTACACCTTTCTAAGAGGCCGGCAACGCATCTGCAATTCCCCTGGTGTTGTGGTTGTTCTTGGGCAGCGGTAGTCACTTACCATCAGGTGAGCCGCATGCTCGTTTGCTCCCTCTTCTATAAAAAAAAACTCATTCAAAAATTTGTACAAACATCTGGTTCTTCCCAGGAGAGAGGTATTTTCCGAACCCATGTTAAATAAAAATAACTTTCAGTATGTATGTATTATGTAATAATCTATATTGAATAAAAACTATTCCATTATATTCTTTTCTATTCTGTATATAGACAAAATATATTTATTTACGTATACACATAAATTACTTATTAACTAATAGCTAGAGTTTTCAACTTCAGGCACACTATATCTACCGCACTATATAATCTTTACACACAGTTGATTAATTCCGGCAAAATGCGGTGGTTGTAGGAAATTGATTAGGAAGACATCAAGACACACACAAATTCTCAATCAGCCCGCTAAACTCCATTGCTGGAAATATTCCTTTACCGTTGGATGGATTAGCCTTAATCGTCACATTTGGCAGGCGGATTAGGAATCACAGTACACTTTTGACGCTGGTCCTCGTCACCACTCCAAAAGTTATACGTTTGACGAAAACGAGGTTATTAAATCTCAATCTATCGGAAACCTTGAGACCTTTACGGGATTTTCGGGAGTCACCTCTTACGACAATAGCGGAACGAAATGGGGTGACAGATATCTATACATATAAAATGCTTTGTCCTGAATGAATGACTGATGAATGATGGATCAACTGACATCCTAAACCGCTGTTCGTAGAGACCTGAAACATGGAGGGTGTGTTTTGTGTATAACGTAGGCATCCGATTAGAAAAGATTTTCCGAAATTCTATGGAACAACGTGAATCCTTGGTCCAATCTACTTTAAATTTTGGATAAATATTCTTTAACAGAATTGATGGGAGACGTGTTTCGTATTTTATTGAAAGTATTTGCCTAACGGGGTTAAAAAGGGATAGAAAGTTATTTTGGCGGTGATATGTACCGAAGTTGATATCAATACTCCTTAGTGCTTTCAATTTAAATTACATTTTATTTTAACACATGCTTGAAAACTCAAAACGTTGAACTCACGTAAAAGCTCGGTGCAATGCTAATACCACAGGCTAACTAGTAGATTCTACCCGAATGCTAATACTCTTTAAAATTGAAATGACAAACATAAAAGAATATGTAATTCGGATTAGAATTCGAAATTTTATTTAATTTTTTCTTGGATTATTTGAATGAAAAACTTACTCTTTACCTTGATTTTCCTTCGAAAATTTCTAGGAAATCTCTTAGATTTTCTTTCTACTTAACGAAAGTTTGCGATTTGTGTATAATTTTTTTGGAAGTTAATTTTCACTATTTCATTAGAATATTTGTAGTATAGTTAATTTAATTTATTTTTCATTTGTTGTTATGATAATTAAATAAGATTCTTTGAGTTTGATTTGTTAGTGTATAATATAGATTTTTAGTTTTAATTTTGAAAATATCTGTGTTTGATTAGTTGTGTATAATAATATAGTTTTCTTTTGTTTTAACATAGATATTTAAGTAGGAAGTAGTTTATCTTAGAACTTTTATTTAAAGTGTATTGTTTTTCGCAATTTTCTTATATTTATAAATTTGTCTGTCTATTTTTAAAAATGAAAGCAGAGTTGGTTATTATCAATGGGAAATAAATAAGCCTACTATTGTACCAATAGTGCGGGATGGTGCATGCCTTTTCCGTACGCTTTCTTATTTGTTGTACAGCACACAAGAATGCTCAATGGATATTCGTAAAGAAATTGTGCGTCATGTGACGAACAATTGGGATGAATTTGCTGTTATGTCTCATGACCGTCATAGCAACAATCATAGGACAAAAGAAGAGTATACATTAGATATGTTACAAAACCCTAAATATGACGGTTTCTGCGAGTTATTTGCAGCCGGTCAAATATACCCATTTTTATTTGAAGTGTATCGAAATGGCAACCTGTACCAGTGAGCAACCCATCAAAAGGTTACGTTTTATTAAAGATCTTTCTAATGGTCACTTCGATCCGTACACTGATGCCGATGGAGATAATAAAACTGATAAGCCTCCAATAGCCAAAAAATGACGCATTAAAATTGCTGTATCTCCGACGTTTACTCAACCTTCACAAATTTGTAATAATTTGCAATACTTTCATTCGCCTATTTATACAATTATTAAATCTGAATGTGAGTCAGATTTATTTTTTTATTTGTCCACGAGTAATTGCATAGAATCTCCAACATTCACTACCCAAGAGTCAGTCCAAAATGAAATTAGTTTGACAAATAAGTCACAAAGAAATAAGGCAAAGCCACGCAGAGTTACCAATTTGGTTAGAAAATTGCAACTTAAGGAAGCAAGAAAATATATAATCAAAATGAACCTTCTAAACATCGTAAACCTGCAGCGAATTATCAGAATAAACACTAAAACTTCACAGGCAGGCTGTCGTTGATTATTACCGGAGACACCCTGAAGTACATAAGCAGGCTGCAAGTAAATATCGGCGCAAACATCTTGAAGTGTACAGAGTATCACAGTTATGATATGAACAGCTCCGTGGCGCAGTGGCTTAGCAATGAGTTGTTGCGCTGGTGGCCGCGGGTTCGAATCCCGCACGGAACAAGTATTTGTATGGCCTACAAATAATTGTTCCGGGTCTGGGTGTTTGTCCTCGTGCAATTTATATTTGTAAACTGCCTCCACGACACAGGAGAAGATCCTAGTGTGGGGGTAACGTTTTTTTTTTAAAAAGAACGAAATTATGCAGGACAGCTAGTAGAAAGACGTCTACAACTTTGGAATTCTAATGCCTTTTCTGGACTGAGTTGTGATTATAACATAGCGTATTATAGTGATATACACATATTGCATAGTTTTTAGTTGACATGTGTGCGAAAATCAAGTCAGTAAGGTTGAGATATATTAGGAATAATCAGGCGCAGCTGAGAGCGGACAGTTTTGTACATTTGCACAATTTGATAGGGAGACAGGACGTTGATGCTGATCAGCTGGGTGAAAAGATTGTGTTGCCTCTTTTTTTATTAGGGGGCCACGGTATATGTATGAGCGAACACAAGACGCCATGACGTATGTGAGCCACTACGATGGTCCCAATCTCCTTATAACATTTACTTGCAAAAAAGTTTTGATAGACAAGACATAATAGCCAGGGATTTTCACCTCAAATTTAAGAAAATAATGGCACTTCTAACCAAAGGAAAATATTTGGAGAGGTACGTTGTTTCATGTTCTCTACCGAATGGCAGAAACGGGGTATGCCTCACATACACATACTGTTGTTGATGGATGTCCTGAGATACCAAATCCAAATGAAGATCCTATTTTATACGACATAATTTAAAACATAGAAGTAAGTCTTCTATTAAATTCACAAGTTATAATTTTAAATAATGAACCATAAAAATTATCAGCACTAGTTTGAAATGAAATTGATGGAAGTCCTTTTACTATGTTACTTCTAAACCACTGCAAACGATGTTTATTCATAAGAACAAACACAACTTTCTCATATTTGTTTTTGTGTATGTAAGACAATGAGACCAATTGTCAACAGTGTTCTGAATTTAAATCTTGAATGATCGATTTATGCAAGTGCTTAACATCTGTAAAAAGGTTATCTATACAGGTCGCACTAGGCCCAGCAATACGTGTCGGTTCAAAGAATAAATTAACAAGATTATACGATTTAACTAATGAGCTAAACTTAATATTTATAGAAGAAGTTTCAAGGAGATTGATGTTAAAGTCTCCTAAAATTACAACAGACTTTTCTGTTTACTAAGTTTGAGCAAAACTTCTTCCAAAATCCTTTTAAAATATTCGTAAGGGGGTCTGTAAACACTTACAACAATGAGGTGCTCGAGCTCAACACAAGCCATTTGTACAGTTTGCTCAAAAGAGAGGCTCACAATGTCCTTACGTTCTTTATATAATAATGATTTTCAGTAAATATTAAGCAGCCACCACGTAAACTTTTTTCTCTATTGAAGAAACTGATCACCTGGTGATTTATGAAATTAAACATTAAATTACAATCTTTTAGCCAATGTTCAGTAATACGAAGAATATGTATGTTGTTACTATTTCAAGACAATCCAACTTCCAACACTTTGCCCATCATGCCTGGCAAATTTGGATGCATCAGGTGTAAACAAATCTTATTACTTATGTTTGGGCTGCATTCTAAATTAATCACACTCTTATTATTTCTAGAGATTGCCTATATTATCGGATTCACTTATTTAAATTGGTTGGAAATGATTCCAAATTAAATGTCAGATAATTACACTGCTTAATAGAAGCAGCCTTGGTAGCCAAAAACTTGGCTACCAGGGCTGGTAGCCAAAAACTTGGCTACAAAGTTAAGATGTAAATAAAAAGCACATTTACTAGCAATCTTTAATTATATTTGGATAGGTAATACCTACCTTTGTCCAAAACTTCTTAATTACATTATTTATGTCAATTAAATGAAATTTGTCATTTTATACGAGTATGTCAAATTTAAATTATTATTACATATTACATTTTTCACTTGTAAATTTAAGTTATGTCTTAGATTATTTTCCTGTGACAATCCCTGTATATAAGGCAGTGTGAACAAGATAATTTTATGTATATTTAAGTTATTAATTTGTTCAGTATATCTTAATAACTGTTTGTAATTTGCATTAACAGTTCTACTAACAAAAATTATTATTGTACTATTTGGGCAAAATTTTGTAACAATAATTTTATTTAGGATGTCACTAGAAGATACTCTAGGCATGCAGAAATATATAATTTTTTTCTTTTAAAACTATGAAAATTTTTTCCCATGTCATCGCTATACACAATTATATTATTTTTGATAATATTTGAATTATTTTTTATTTTAATCTTCTCTGCTATGGTACTGTCGCAAGGTTTTGGTGGTGATATAATATTATTACCAGCACACACCGACTCTGAAGAAACTGGTATTGACCGCTGACACTAACATTGATGTTTTACTAAGGAGACAAAACGCTCCTCATTATATTTATATGTCTTTACCAGATTATGTATAGTCAGTATGTGTCATTTTATTTAATTTTGGGCTGATTTTTATTTATTGTACACAATTTGAAGAGAGTAAGATAGAAGTAATATTTCTGATTTAAGGCACTCTAATACATATACATACATAAACACTCACGCCTGTCACCCAGAGGGGTAGGCAGAGATTATGGACTTCCCTTTGGCACGATCCTGACACATCTCTCTCGCTTCCTCCACATCCATATACCTACGCATACACGCTCGTCGGTTAAAGGTACTCTTAATTTGGCCCATTTTTAATATATCGCCAATTTGGTCGATAAACTTTCGCCTAAGGCGACCCTTCCCGACTATGCCGTTCACCACACAAGGCACTCTAAGTCAATCTCATAAGATTTTTTAATGTTATCCACCTCAAATAATTGAATACAATTTAAGTTCATATACCAATGCTTGTTTTTTTTTACAGACATTAACACAATTTTTGTTATTAATTTTATTTTAATTAATTTTTGTGTTTTCTTCATGTATTTATTAGCACTATATATATATATATCTCTTTTCAATTTGGTTTTACTGCAATTAATCCTTACTGTTTTTCCTGAAGTGAAAGAGTCGTCAACTGTCAAATCTATATTTGCGGATTGCTGTAATGTTTTAGAATTATTACATTGCACAAGCACAGAGAACAGGCTTTGAGTCTAGGGTCTTTTAGGTTATCAATGTATATTTTAAATTGTTCTATTTGCTCATTAGTCTCATTCAACTGTAACTTCAATGCAGCAATAAAGCTGAGAGTTTCCTCATATACCTTGCTCCATTGGTCAAACTTATTATCCATACCCTGTAGCTGATCTCTTTCGTTTATAATACTTGTGTAATCTGTATGTGACATAACCATATTACATTTCAATTGTGCATTTTAGTTAATTATGCCAACTATTTCCTTTTCATTATCATCCATGTCCTTAAGCAACAGTTCACACTGCTCCTTGAACGCCTTAAGTTCTTGAAGCGCAAGCTGGAGTTGGTTCTCCATCTGGCGCGTCTTGGCGTTGCGAGTATTCATTTTACTATATATTGTAAATAATAAAATAAATCAAAGATCGAATCAGAAGGAGCAGAGTAAACTAATATCGAGTTATAACTTTTTTTACATCTTACTATTTACAGATCTCAAATCAAATAATCATTAGTATAATTCGAAAAGAAACCCACAAGGAATATAGTACTTAATCTGACTAACAAAATAGGTCTTTATTTATAATAAAGGAATGATAAGTGTTATGTACATAAGACCTGGCAAACACTCACCTGGGTAATTTCTGAGCTGCCCAACGTTTACCGGCCCGATGTGATGTATCTTCTGGCCGAATGTGTCCACTATTGTTCTTTTATCCACAGGTCAGGTATGGAAAGCTGCCTTAGTATTCGATGGAGCAGGGAAATGAGATCTTATCTATTGCTGGTAACGGAACGCGCGCGTACAAGGTACCGTCAAAAGCGTTAATGCTTGCGTTGACGAGGAACTTGCCGTTACTAGTGGTCGTTGCGGGTGTAGTTGAAAAAAGGGTTGCTCGCTTCAAAGTTAAAGAGTGCTTGCCAGTAAGAAAAAATATTTATTCGAAATGTTATACGTAAGACGAGATGCTTTCCTTTCAAATTGTACTATTTCTAGTTATAAAATTATACCGAACCATTAATGAAAAGAAAATAAAGACATCAAATACGGAACATGCCGCTCACCTTAAAAGTACGCAGTATCTTTTAACTAAATCTAAACAAATCTGTAATACAAACTAGCCCTTGATAAAAAAAATGTAAGGAGTATAAATAAAGTTAAACCTAGTAAGTATCAAACTATATCTTAAAATTACGGATAAATATTTAAGTTATTTCGAAAGAAAGTAAAATAAGGAATATGAATCATTATTTACGTTTATTATTCTATAGGAAGTGGACAAATTTTATTAACTGGTCGCTTCAAATATGTTTTCCCAATTTGGAGAGTTACAACACGCGTAATCCCATCAGAACCTGGATGCAGATGGTGTACACGCGCAAGTCGCCATTGTAAAGGTGGAAGGTTATCATCGCATACTACCACAATCATGCCTTCACGGACCGGATTTCCACGATTGGTGAACCATTTGCCACGTTGTTGAATTTCATGCAAATACTCTAAGCTCCACTTTTTCCAGAAATGTTGAACCGATTGTTGTATCAAACGCCACCTGAATAATCTACCCGGATTTTCATCCACAAGTGAAACGTCGGGGATAGCTGTTAACGGTTCACCTATCAGAAAGTGAGACGGAGTTAGAGGGAGGGGATCCTGCGCATCGGAGCTCAATATGCATAGCGGACGCGAGTTTAGCACTGCCTCTATTTGACATAGTAGGGTATGCATCTCATCATAGGTTAGGATACGAGGACCTACTACCCGATGAAAATGGTGTTTAAAACTTTTGACGCCCGCTTCAAAGAGGCCACCAAAATGACTTGCATACGGTGGCTGAAAATGCCATGTTATTCCTTCTTCCAGAGTCTTATTCTGGAGCGCGCCTTGTACAGTGTCATTCCGTAGGAAGGCATACAAGTCCTTTAGGTACCTGTCACAGCCGATGAAATTCTTACCGCAATCGGAATAAATATCCTTGCATAAACCTCGGCGAGACGTGAAGCGACGTAGTGCCGCTAAGAAACCCTCTGTTGTAAGTTCCGAAACTATTTCGAGGTGTATGGCCTTAACGCACATACATACAAATACACAGACGTAACATTTTACTATTTTTGCATTTCGCACTTTGTTAGCTCGAACGTAAAAAGGACCAGCGAAATCAACGGCGGTTTTAAGAAAGGGTCGTTCGGGTCGCAAACGTGAGGCAGGCAATGGACCCATGCTGGGCTGCTGGCGCACGGGACATGCTCGAAAACAACGGACACAGCGATGAATACATTGCCGTATGACGTCACGCCCGGATAAGATCCAATATTTTTGTAGAAGTATGTATTGTGTACTTTGCGCACCGGCATGCAAGTGAGATACGTGAGTGTAATTAATAATTAGAATCGATAACGGATGTTTTTTAGGTAAGATTAATTGGTGTTTTGATTCATATGGTAAAAGGGACTTATGTATCCTCCCACCTACGCGAACAAAATTGTTTGAGTCAATAAAGGGATTTAAGCGTCTTAATTGATTTGATGGGAGTTTTCCCTTAGAAAGGTTGTAAATGTCATCACGAAAAACGGATTGTTGTACAAGAAATATGAGTCGATTCAAAGTAAAATTGAACTCGGTTACGGAAATATGTTTAGAAAGAGGGGTTTGAACCTTCTTACATTTTTTATAGAAACGGAATAATAAAGCAGTGACACGTACCAGTTTACCCAGGGATGAATAACGTGATATAATTTCTACGTCGTCGTTGGTGGAAGAAGAAGTGCATGGATTGGAAACAATTGCAATGTTACGTTTTTCTTCTTGTGTCTGAGTAGCTTTGAAAACAGGCCAAGTAGCCTCATCCTTTTTTAAGAAGTGAGGACCGCGGAACCATATGCTGTGATGTAAAAAATTGGCGGGAAGCATTCCGCGTGAAGCCGCGTCTGCCGGATTGTCTGCAGACGGAACATGCCGCCAACGGCAATACGGAATATTACTTATAATTTCTGTTATGCGATTGGAAACAAAGGTTTTCCACTCATGTGGCGAAGAACGCAACCACGCTAGTACTACAGAAGAGTCAGACCATCCGTATATCTGATCGCGAGGTATGCAATTCCCATAAATATTTAAGGTAGCTTTCATTAATCTAGATAATAATAGGGCCGCCATGAGCTCTAGGCGCGGTATGGACATACGTTTAGTAGGCGCCACGCGTGTTTTAGCTAAAAGAAGGTAAGTATCCACTGCACCCATGTCTCCCCGCACGCGAAGATAGACGCATGCGGCATACGCTTTCTCGGATGCATCTGAGAACCCATGAAGTTGTACAGAATGAGTGTGGGTAAATACGTGTCGCGGAAAAGTAACTTTCGATAAGAGTGGAAGCTCGTTAGTAAAACTGGCCCATGAATTTATTATATCTTGGGGTGGGTGTTCGTCCCAATCTACACGTGCTATCCACAACAACTGGATTAAATGCTTAGCAAAAATGGTGACTGGCGATAAAAGGCCAAGTGGGTCATAAATTCTAGCAATTTCTGAAAGAATCGAACGCTTAGTACATTTGTTAGAGGTAATTTGAACACTGAAAGTAAATGAATCTGAATTTGAGTTCCACTGAAGACCAAGTACTTTAGTTTTCATGTCATTTTCCATCTCCGCAAAAGGTACGTAATGGTGCCGCTCACCATGAGAACTTGTGGGCTGAACCGCAGCGAGTAACGCAGGCGAGTTACTGTGCCACTTGTGAAGAGTAAAGCCGGCAGCCTGACATATGCTTATTAACTCCTGTTGTAGAGCAAGAGCTTCTGCCTCCGTATTGTCGCCTGACACTATATCATCTACGAATATGTCACCTATTATGACTTGAGAAGCACGTGGGAAACGAGTGGCTTCATCAAGCGCAAGTTGTCGCATTGTATGAAGTGCGAGGTAAGGTGAGGAACTAACTCCGAAAGTTACAGTACGAAGGCGATAGTCACGTATAGGTTCGTCAGGAGAAGTGCGCCATACGATACGCTGAAAATCCCTATCTGTGTCACGGACTAAAATGTTGCGGTACATCTGTTTAATGTCAGCTGTGAAGGCAATAGAATGAATTCGAAACTTCAGTAGAACGTCGACTATATCCAGATGGAGTTTGGGTCCTGTAAACAAAACATCATTCAGGGAGTTCCCATGGGTAGTCTTACAACCTGCATCGTAGACCACTCGCATTTTTGTTGTTTCGCTAGATTCCTTCACCACGCAGTGGTGCGGAATATAATAGACGCCACCAGATTGAGGTGAAAGGCCATCACAAGGTTCCATGTGATCAAGGTCCAAGTACTCCTGGAGGCATGCATGATAACTATATTTCAGTGGCGGATTGCGTTCAAGCTTGTATTCTAATCTGCGAAATCGAGCGATAGCAATGTCACGTGACTCACCAAGGGGCAAGGCGTCAGGCTTGAAAGGCAGAGCGACTACATATCGTCCTGTATCATTACGCGTATGCGTGTTTTCGAAAATTGTCTCACACAAAACTTCGTCGGGAGTGAGAGACCTTTGTTCTGTAATTGATTCTATTTCCCAAAAGCGTTGAAGATCAAACTCATCGTTAACCGAGCTGTAAAACACTTGAACTGGGAATGAAACGGGTGAATGAATATTAAAATCTAACTTGCCTAGCAGTAAATATCCAAAAATACTATTTATTGCTATGGGTGTACCAGGAGGCCCAGTCACCGTATTGTTTAATAGAATTTGGGGAAGTATGTCCGCTCCAAGTAACATTTCTACGGGTTGTGGTGTGAAGAAATCGGGATCAGCCAATGTCAAATTTTTAATGTGGGACCATTCCTTATAAGGTAATTGACAAGAGGGCATTTGTGTAGTAATAAGCTTCGGTAAGATTAAGGCTTCGATTTGTACCGAAGGTTGTGTTTTATTTTTTGGTGTAATATAGCACGAAACTAAACCCTTTGGATAAACCGGTTTGTTTTCATTGATTCCGTAAACAGGAGGAATATTGACATGTTTTCTCGCTAAGCCCAAACGTTGTACGCACGCCTCACTAATAAAGGAAACCTGGCTTCCCGAATCTATGAGACAACGCACGGTCGATCGCTTATGATTATTTACGTAAACATCGATGAGCGCTGTTGACAGTAACACTGTACTCGTTCGCACTGACGGAGCAGAACTAGATTGCGCGCTAGCGTCGCGAGTCGTGTGATGTATCGACGTCATAACCAGCTGAGAATCGCTCGAAGTGGCGGGATCGTACGCTGTAGGAGGGAGTGAAGCGGAGCTGTCATGCGGATCAGCTGTCTCGGTAGCAGCTACATAAGATTGATTATCGAAATGAATTAGCGTATGATGATGTTTGTTGCACGTCCGACACATAAAATTTGATCTGCATTGCTTAACATCGTGTCCAACGTGTAAACAATTAAAGCAAACGTTTTTACCACTAATAAATGTATAGCGCTCCTTGGGTGATAGGTTTAAAAACGTCGGACATTTAGTTAGTGTATGTTGGGCGTCGCAGCATATACAATGGAAATATTTAACACTCGGAAATTTGTTTGGAATATTATATGCAGACTCTGAAACAGGCTGTGATGTGTTGTTTCCTATAAATATACGGCGTGCGCCCTGAGATGCCGTCGTGCGGCTACCGCCGCTGCTTGATGGTGCGTTTGATTTTGATTGACCCTCGTGTTTAGTAATTTGACCGAAATTAGGGTGAGAAATTTCGCTTGCGGACAACTCCCGCTCCAAAAAGGATATTAGTGTGTTGATATCAGGAATTTCTGATGGTGATTTTAATGATAACTCAAAACGTTTGCGGATAGATGAAGGAATTTTTCGCAGTAAAATCGTTAATAAGATAAAACTCCATTCGTTTGTAGGAAATTTCATGACTTCAAGTGCTTTAATGTTTTCTTGGTAAATGTTTAGTAAATTACGTAAGCTGATTGTTGATTTTTCTGAACAAGGTTCAACATCGAGAATTCTGTCGAGATGAGTGGAAGCTATAATTCTTTTGTTCTCATAACGCGAAATTAATACCTGTAAGGCTACAGAATAGTTCGCGTCGGTAATGGGAATTGATTTAATTAAATTATAAGGTTCATTTTTTAAGGTAAGGAGTAAATATCTGAATTTCTCCGCATCCGTGTAGGCATTATTGTTATGTACGAGTGAAATATATAAGTCATAAAATGAATTCCAGTCAGTACTATTACCCGAGAAGCTGGGCAAGGGAATTTTAGGCAATTTTGGATTGTGGGATTGTGCAAACGATTCGGAGTTAAAAGACCTACTCATACGCCTGACTTGTTCGTCATCTTGTTTTAATTTGCTCAGATGCGTGACAATAGCGTAGTATGCGTCATCAAAATCGTTACGAATTTTAATTTGTTCATCTTTGTTGAACATTTTTGTCTTTATTAGACATTTTTCTATTTTAGTTTGTAATTTACTAAACTTTCTTTGTTGTGCCGTAAGATCTTTAGTTCGCGAACGGAACTTTTGTTCATCGGTCGTTGCGAACTGTAATGTTCTTTTTAAATCATCTAAAATAATATCGCGTTCGAACATGTCCTGCTCGCATGAAACATCACACATAAATTCTTCAACTCGTGCTGGATCCGGCATTTTGCGTTGCAAAGATGGCCTATACGACACGTCGGTGAAAGTACGTATGTACGTTAAATTTTAAAATTTAAAGTGTGTGTGAAACTAAAGATAACACTCTTACTAAGACAGCACGATTTGAAAGGAAAGATTTGGCTCGCAAGGTCCAAAAACAATTATGTTATGTACATAAGACCTGGCAAACACTCACCTGGGTAATTTCTGAGCTGCCCAACGTTTACCGGCCCGATGTGATGTATCTTCTGGCCGAATGTGTCCACTATTGTTCTTTTATCCACAGGTCAGGTATGGAAAGCTGCCTTAGTATTCGATGGAGCAGGGAAATGAGATCTTATCTATTGCTGGTAACGGAACGCGCGCGTACAAGGTACCGTCAAAAGCGTTAATGCTTGCGTTGACGAGGAACTTGCCGTTACTAGTGGTCGTTGCGGGTGTAGTTGAAAAAAGGGTTGCTCGCTTCAAAGTTAAAGAGTGCTTGCCAGTAAGAAAAAATATTTATTCGAAATGTTATACGTAAGACGAGATGCTTTCCTTTCAAATTGTACTATTTCTAGTTATAAAATTATACCGAACCATTAATGAAAAGAAAATAAAGACATCAAATACGGAACAATAAGGAATAAGAATTACAATGATTTTAAAAAAATTTCGTTACCTGTCACTTTATGTCCCAATTCCCAACACAAAATTGTTATAATATGTATGTACCGAATTTCTTAATACAATTTCTTAATACAAGGCGGCAGTAATTATTAACTTTAACATAAAATTGAGGTGGTTATTATGACTTTATTATTTTAATATTTAAGTTATTAAAATTTTTCAGGACCAATTAGTTTTACAACTTTTCACCAGGGTTACCACAGCAAAAAAAAAATGATCCAATTGTATAAAACTTTACGTCATCAAATACACGAATGAAACTATTTTGTTTTGAAACAAGTTAAGCTATATTATATACTTTATGGTTTAATGACTCTGAAATGTCATAATTCAATATACAACAAAGCATTTGAGACGTTTATTCTTAGACGACACCAGACATCACTTGTCTAATTATATATCTTATAATGAAGAATTTTTGGTCATAATTATTATTTCTAAATTACCCATTTATTGGTAATTAATACGCGCATGAACATCAGAAAAATTCTTAATTTTTGTTCTCAACCGTTAACATTAACTCTTAAGGAATTTCTTAATAAAGTTTTCCCTGTTTTGGAAACTCATTAATTCCCTTTGTTTATATCCTGTTTATGTTTTTTCCTGTTCGTGTTACTGTACCTGTTTCCTTTGTCCTTTTTCCGGTATTCTTAATAATATTTATAATTTTTCCACAACAAAAAAACAATAAAAAAAATATCGGCTGGTACTATATTTATTTAGGAAAAGTGATATTTTCTTACCAGTTAATCTCATTTCTATCATACGCAATGCCACCTGAAAATAAACGCAACGTTTTATGGACCATTACTATATCTAAATATGGACATTTTGCTGTTCCATTTTTTGTATGAGTACAAAGCACATGTTAAAAAATGTTTTATTTATATTTGAAATTAACAATTATCATTACAGGATTACCTAAGGTGATAGTGTAGCTGTGTAACTGATTTGTATTCATGCTTTAATTTTTGTAACAAATTACAATCAATGCTGTCTTTATGGATTCACTCAGAGTACAACAGAACAGCGCGTCAGAGGCGCCTTACTCAGAAGGTTGGTCCGACCGCTCGGCTCTCAGAAACACAGGTTTAATTGCCTTAACATTTCAGCGTTATGCAATTTTCCTCTGAATATTATAAAAATATACGAAGTGAGGGCAAGTTCCCTTTTAATTCTTCATTCATTATATCCTACCATACCTAAGATAAACAAACTTGGATACATTAGAAGATAAAATGGGTATACATAACGTGACATACGTCCCGCTTTGGACGGGACAGTCTCGCTTTCAGGCTGTCTGTTCTGCTGTCCCCAACGATGGGAAAATGGTCCTGTTTTCGCCAACAGACCTAACTTTATTCGAGTCGAATATTTGAAAGAGTTTCAACTGACACAGAGTATCACAAATTGCTGGGCTACAGTAAAAAAAGGTGACTTACGTTAATGCCCGCGCTTCAGAGAGTTATAAAAATGTTTCAGCCTATAAGAAGCTATTTTCTATGTATCGACAAATTACCAAATATTTTGAAAATGTTTTTCGAAATTCCCAGGTCAGAGTTGTGGTTATATTTCTTTCACGCACAAGCAGCGACATTTCATTAAGCTGTGTTAAAATTGAGGGGCATAACATGTCTGCAATAGAGTCTGCGATTTATCGTCTCCGAGATAACCTGGCACTCAAAGAGAGCACGATTTTTCTTCATCACACCGTCCGTAACCTACTTGTAATATTACAAGGAAATTTCTGTTGACCAGCAGAATGTAAAACTACAGCGGCTGAGTTTTATAGGACAAGCAAAGAATACTTGGAGCAGTGGTGTAAATTCAATATAGAACTAAAATTGTTTCAATGGGAAAATTTAACAAAAGCACCTACTTGGGTTGAGGTACAAAAAGTAATGGATTTAATGATCACGGAAGGTTTTATTAGCAGCAGCAAAGGTAAGAAAGTCTGACGAGTTTTCGCTTATTTCTAACTTTGCGACAGATGAAAAAATCACTGACTGGAATAATGAGAATATTGCTTCTGAAGACCGTTGGGTTGAATTATTCCAGCATTTCCGTGCAAACTATCTTCACTTAACGAACTTTTGTACAATTATTGAGTACATTATGTGTCTGCCAGGAAGGAATGCGCCAGTAGAAAGTGAACAAAATATGGACCAGTGATAAAACTCCGTTAAATGTCACGGTAGTGAAAGTCATTTTAATTG
This sequence comes from Parnassius mnemosyne, assembly GCA_963668995.1. NCBI lineage: Eukaryota > Metazoa > Arthropoda > Insecta > Lepidoptera > Papilionidae > Parnassius > Parnassius mnemosyne. The sequence goes on along the minus strand of CAVLGL010000082.1, from coordinate 60,634,956 downwards.
CAAAAATAAATATAAATAAACCATGTACTGAGCTCCATATGTACCTAAAACTAGACTCGATAACAAACAACAAAAACGACAAATACAAAAATACTATGTAGAAGTTACGCCACTACTAGAGCTTAGTAACTCATGCAACCTACTTAATTATTTTGTAATAAGTGCTTTGATTATTTTTTATTATTGTTATTAGCTTCTATAATTTAAAAAAAAAACTTGTAAACCACCAAAAACTTTTATTTACCATAATTCCGCAAGAGGCGTCCCGCTTTGACAAAAACAATAAATTGTCACGTTAGGTATACACCATAATAACATAAATATCTAATAAATTTATTCTGTACTCGCTCTAGCATGAGACTATACTTAGTTTCATGCGGAGCCTAGACGACTGCATTACATTCAAGTTGACTCAAGACTCACTGTATTACACAAGGCGACAATCGCTTTTATGTTTATGAATCCTCGACCGTACGAAGCATAAATCCTAGACTTCTATAAGCTTTTTAACAGATGTTTATGATGTGATCATGAAAAATAAGCCGTGTTAAAAATTATTATAATTAGCATGGTGAAAGAGGCTAAAAATTATAAAAATATTTTAAGCTCATTCCCAAGTCTAACTCATATAAAGGAGTCGCATCTGCGGCTGCAATTAAGGAATATAATAACAAAAAGTCGGCTTTATTAAAGTTCCAACCTAGTGGTGCGTACGTTTTAATTTCTGGCGCAGCTGAACCTGCTGAGTCGGAGTGTCGGCGCAGACGCTTATTTGTACTTACCGAGATCTCGAGCGGTGGGTGGTACGCGTCCACAAGGACGAGCGGCACCTCCTCCACGAGCACACTCACACCCTCTTTCTTTGCCAATGACTCAACACTAGATCTAACTGACGATCGTTGCAGTTACCTACTCTATTACTCTGAGTAAATCCACAAAAATTTTGAAAGTATTCATAATAATTACTAACGGCTGTAGAACACGAATACAAATGAAAGTCCCCTAAAACTAATAGTTCACCATACTTATCATAAAATTGTTCAATAATGTTAAAGAATATATATATATATATATATATATATATATATATATATTATATATATATATATATATATATATATATATATATATATATTATATATATATTCCACCTGATAGCAGTGATAATGAACATTTTTATTGTTTAACATTATTGAACAATTTTATGATATATATATGTCGGTATGTATATTATATATATATATATTATATATATATATATATATATATATATATATATATATATATATGTGTGTGCAATAAATGAAACCACATACTTGTTATCGCCTTTGCTGATGATATACAAAAATGAACGTAATCGGTCCAGTAATTAGGTCAAATAGTAGAGTTTTAATTTTTATCAACTTTGAAATATCTATAGAATTGGGTCACTAACTCAATGATTTAATGATCTTGAATCCTTAAATTAGTTGCCACGCAGTGCAAACTATTGCGACGTATCGACAGCGGTGTTTTTTGGCGGCGTCTATAAACAAGCGGCACGAGGCACGCGGCGGTCTTCAAAGGAGATGGCGCAAGTGCGCGCGCGCCTTTGTGGTAGAGTCCGCCACGTTCATGAATGCACAATTTACATCGACGCATAATGTTGTCCTGAAGCCTGCTCAACAAATTTCGTTCAGGATCCAGAGCCAGGGCTTTTAATTTGTCAAAGGCGGCAAAAATACGATTGCGCAGTTCATCTTCGGTTTCGGAGATCTTTGAGTACTCTTCATTTTTAATAAAGCCCCATAAAAAGAAGTCTAAAGAAGTGAGGTCGGGCAATCGAGCTGGCCACCTGCGAGGGCCATAGCGCCCTATCCATTGATCGCCAAACATGGTGTTAAGCCGCTATCTCTATAGTTTGTTACGGACTACGGCTGCTCCATTAAAGGATCCAATCTTCAGGGGCCCATGAGCTGAAGATCTCCCGAACAGACGTAGGTCGGGCCTTAATGTGGCCACGTGGAAATTCCTAATTACATTAAAATATATGGGGGGGGGGGCGTTATACTACGGCCAGTCGACCGGAAGGAATTTGGATGAAGCTTACTTACCTATCCAAGGCGACTGGTCCCTCCGGAGTCGGTCAGGTCGCATGTGGTTGTGTAGTGCAAGGGAAAGAATGGTGATGTGGTGTGTATCTGGGTGTGACTGATGGTGATTGAACCTAGACCTTAGCCGTCGGCAGCAGCCCGAGCGTCGACACCGCTCCAACTTGAGGGGGCCTATCGAGGTTATCCACAGTCACTTTCTTCTTTCGTCACGTTGACAGTCAATTAACTCTATCGTACGATTTACTAACTTACAGAAGCCACTAACTATCGCTGGTTATCAGGTTAACACACAAAACGCACACGGAGTTTACAGTTTATTAAAGGTCACTACCGTTTCGCGTCGCAAGAGTTAGTTCTAGAATATTATAGGCCGCACTATCTAATATTGCCTAATGCACTTATGCAGATTCTGAGTCGAACACAATGAGTCCCTGGGAAGCTCTCCAGCAGGAATGCGCGTCACAATGATAGACCGTATATTTACTGGCCGCGCCGAATTATTCCGAGTTCCCTAACAGAATGGACCGCGTGCTCACGTCAGCACCGATTAAAGACGACTGACTTTTCTCTCGCGACTCGCGCGCTCGTGCCACGCCCAGCCGAACTTTAAACCGGAATCGCGCCGAGCCGAGTGACATCTGGTGTCGACTCCGACAACAGTGTTTTGCGCGAACAAACCCCCGTCCCGGACATAAGGATTTAGGTCCGCGAGCAAACCGGGCAGCGAGACAAGGTCGCGATGGCAAGTTGCAAGACCGAATCTACAACCAAACTAGGCCACCTTAGGCAACCCATAAGATCCTGCAACCCTAATCAACGTCTCAAAAGATAGCCCTAATGTGGCAAGCCGGAGGGTCAGCCTCCACTGGATCCCCTCCTGGGCATCGCAGCACTTTAACAAGTCCTGTACTGGACAGAAGTCCGACGACCTCTTTCGAACACCTATCTGTGCCCCTATGATTAGTTCCGCAATCCAACCGGATCAGCTCTGCAAACAGCGACGCTACACGAAGCGGCCCTGAGCGGCCTCCTAAGCTTCAGTGCAGAGAGCACTTACAAATTCCACATGAACGTCGTCTGTGAAGAGCCGAACGAAACGCACAGATAGTCCCTAGTATGAATTTTCAACAAGTAGGCCTAGCCAGGCCACACACCATATTATCATTTACTAAAATAGCGCGGCAGCTGATTTCAATCAGATAATCTCCAAAACTAGCTAGCCTGTTAGGCAAGTAGTCCTATGCTCATATTTCAACTAATTTATCAAAAGCATCAATGTTCAGCTACAGAATTAATTCAACCAAATTAATCACCGATGCGCATAGGTCAACTTGCAAATTAAACAAAACAATAACGTAAGGGACAGCCCTACTTCTTCGCAAAGCAAAATGATTAAACACTATCATAAACATAAACATAATTTTTCAAATAGTGCGCCATTCACTTTCAGATGAATTCAAATTTTCCTTTCGGCAAACAGACGCAACAATCAAATACAGTGATTAAATATATTTACAAAACACATGCAGTAGCATTTAAAGGAGTAGATTAAATTCAATTCTTTTAATTTAAACCGCTACAAAATAGGAAAATTTCGCGGAAAGCCCAAAGCAATTTTTAATTTTAATTCAAGTATTTTTTTTGACTAAGTGCTCGACCAAACCAAATCTAATACCCCTTGACAGCGTGATTCAACGCTCCAGGGGGGCCCTAATCTTCCCACCACCAAGGGGAGGCCACATGGCGTGAACCCGAGATAAATAGAGCACAACCTTTAACAGTTGCCACTCGGGTTGTACGCCTTCACTGAGGCCGTCGGCAACAGAACATTTTGACAAGTGGACTGTTGACGGCTTAAGGCTCAGTGGAGGCGGCCGTGGTGGGAACTAAGGCAGCAGCTAGACAGGGCCGCCTCCATCAAATGGGGAACAGTGGTACACCAGTCGCGGCCACTCAGCTAACGGAAGTGAGAAGGGTCCAGCGGACCGATGAGTGGCCGTGAAGTTCCTCTCCACACGCTGAGGGGGGGTGATGACACCCCCGCCCCTGGGGGAATTACCCCCCGACTGGTCGGGGAAGGGACCCCTTTCAAACTTAGGGGCCTGATGGCTGGCCGGCGGGCGCCGAGAGTCGCCCGGCAGAGGGCTTGGCTGAGCGCCCCCGCCCGTGGGGGTCGAGGGCTTGGCAGAGCCCCGAGAGGAGACGCCGTTCGCACTCAGGCACAAAACGGCATGATGATTGCCCTGGCAATGCAGACAGGGCCGCCGATGCGGACAGTCTCGCTGGAGGTGTCCTCCCAAACATGAGCAGCACCAGCGGCGCTCCTTGGCGATAGTTCGCCTCGCTGGAACCGGCTTACCTAATAATTTCGGGCACGACGTTACCCGGTGATCAGATGCTCGACAATAGGAGCAGGGGGGGGGGGGTTGACGACGACTTGTCTGGAGGATTCAGCCTCTCACTGGGCACGGCTAGTAAGTCGTCAACGGTGCCCGCCGCGCTCTCTATCTGCCGGCACTGCTCCTCCAATAACCGCAGCAGGTCATAGAAGGGCGGAATATAGGAGGCCTCGTCCCCGCCGTACCTCTCCTCAAAATGGATTCGAAGGTCGAGAGGTAGACGGGACAGCACTATGCGGAGCAACAAAAAGGCCCATTCGCCCACTGGTAAACCCAGCCGCCTCAACGTATTACAGGCCACCAAGACTGGATCCAACAGGTCCGGACGCAGTCTGGCCCGGTCACTAAGCAGCGGGAGGCTTAGAAGCTGCCTAACATGTTCGTCAGCAATTCGCCGGATGTTGGCGTATCTTCTGGCTAGGAGGTCCCGAGCAGTGTGGTAGGCGTCGTCCGACAATCTCAAGTGACCGACGACGCCCAGGGCCTCCCCCTCCAGTGATGCCAGGAGGTACGCCATCTTTTGGCTCGGGGTCAGGTCACTCCGGGCGTCCACTAGGCTGTCGAAAAGACCAACGAAGGTCAGCCATTCGGAATGGACCCTGGAGAACTTTGGCAGGTCCAGAGTTGGGAGTCGTCCCAACAGCTCCGGCTGAAGCTGCTTCAGAGAGGACTCGGATAGGTCACTCATCCGAGCTTCACGCGCCTTCTCGGCATACCTGCCTTCAGCCTCGATCAACTCGTCCTTGAGCCACAAGAACTGCTCATAGTCCGCGAAGCAGGAGTCCAGGACTCCCTTCTCCACATCCGAATCCTCGAGCTCAGCGTAAGCCTCCTCCACTACGGCCCTTCGAGCATCCACCTGCTCGAACCGCTTCATCAAGTTATGGACCCTATCCGGTCGACCTATCAAAGCATGGGCGCTTGTGGCCCAGCGTAGCTCAGTCCGCAAACAACGGATCAGTAGCCCGGGCGATGTCATCACTATTAAATGCAAATTACGACGCGGCTTGAGCACAGTTTACAAAGATAACAAATAAAAAATACAACAAAAAATTAACAGTTAATAAACGCAGTTCCTATCAAATCGCGTTGAATAGAAATTACACAAATACGAATTGCTACGTATCAACCAAATACAAGTTAGCACAAAAGAAAAGACACAAATCAAATTGACAAATAACAAATACTAGTGCGATCAAATCAAGTTAAATTCAAATTGCGCAAATACAATTACTACTCTTTAGTTCAAATACAAATTACAGTATAAACGAAGATACACATCACGGTCGATCAACAAAAATGCCTAGCTCGGAAATCGAACCTTCGATAAGTAATCCACTACAACTATCCGACAACGATAATTAACCGATTACGTAAAAATAACCATCTACCTACATGACGTATATCTCTAGAAAAACTCCCGCTTGCACAACCTAGAGCGCGGCTTTTCAAATTACCCTCTAACCAAAAAAAAGGCAAGCAACAAAGCAACAAAGGAAAATAATTCTATTATTACGTACAAAAAAATATTTTTACGTATTACGGACGGGCGTGATTGTAGATGCAAATTAAACCAATCACACCAACGCTCCCTGCCACCAAAATTGTTTAATGTTTATCAAACACTATAGTCGGGATCGACCGGGAATCGAACCCGGAATCGCGCTCTGCTACCAGTTTGTTACGGCCTACGGCTGCTCCCTTAAAGGATCCAATCTTCAAGGGCCCATGAGCTGAAGATCTCCCGAACAGACGTAGGTCGGGCCTTAATGTGGCCACGTGGAAATTCCTAATTACATTAAAATATATGGGGGGAGGGGGGCGTTATACTACGGCCAGTCGACCGGAAGGAATTTGGATGAAGCTTACTTACCTATCCAAGGCGACTGGTCCCTCCGGAGTCGGTCAGGTCGCATGTGGTTGTGTAGTGCAAGGGAAAGAATGGTGATGTGGTGTGTATCTGGGTGTGACTGATGGTGATTGAACCTAGACCTTAGCCGTCGGCAGCAGCCCGAGCGTCGACACCGCTCCAACTTGAGGGGGCCTTTCGAGGTTATCCACAGTCACTTTCTTCTTTCGTCACGTTGACAGTCAATTAACTCTATCGTACGATTTACTAACTTACAGAAGCCACTAACTATCGCTGGTTATCAGGTTAACACACAAAACGCACACGGAGTTTACAGTTTATTAAAGGTCACTACCGTTTCGCGTCGCAAGAGTTAGTTCTAGAATATTATAGGCCGCACTATCTAATATTGCCTAATGCACTTATGCAGATTCTGAGTCGAACACAATGAGTCCCTGGGAAGCTCTCCAGCAGGAATGCGCGTCACAATGATAGACCGTATATTTACTGGCCGCGCCGAATTATTCCGAGTTCCCTAACAGAATGGACCGCGTGCTCACGTCAGCACCGATTAAAGACGACTGACTTTTCTCTCGCGACTCGCGCGCTCGTGCCACGCCCAGCCGAACTTTAAACCGGAATCGCGCCGAGCCGAGTGACATCTGGTGTCGACTCCGACAACAGTGTTTTGCGCGAACAAAACAATAGCAATATGAACAAGGCAATATGAACAAGAATCAATTATTAAAATATATTGAATATCTCAATAACATAAATGTGGTTAAAGTTATCTTGTTTACATTGCCTTATATAGAGGGGTGGCCACAGGAAAATAAACTAAGACATAATTTAAATTTAATGATGCATAACTTGACATGTAACAATAACTTAAATTTGACATTTAATTGTAAGAATAATAATGATAAATTTCATTTAATTGATATTAATAATTTATCTAAGAAGTTTTTGACAAGAGATAGGTATTACCTATCAAAGTATAGTTTAAGACTGGTAGCAGATACGCTATCTTATTATTTATATTTTAACTCAGCCAATGATTTGGCTACCTTGACACCTGCTTCTTTTGAGCAACAAAATAATTTTACATTTGATTTGGAACCAGTTCCAAGTAATTTAAATTAGATAATAAGACAATAGAGGTAATCTCTAGCAAAGATAATTTAAATAGCTTAGAATTCAACTTACCAATACATACATAATTATGCAATTTTACAAAATAACAATAATAAAAACTGTATCAACCTGGTGCATCAAAATATACAAGGTATGTTAGGCAAAAAATTAGAAATTGAATTATTTTTAAATAGTAACAGTATAAATATTTTATGTATTACAGAACATTGGTTGAAAGAATACAACTCCATATTTAATTTCAGTAATCACCAGGTGGTCAGTTCGTTCAATAGAGATACTAAATTACGTGGTGGCTCCTTAATATTAGCTAATAAATCCTTATCATGTAAAGAACGTAAAGACATTGTGAGCCTCTCTGTTGAGCGTACTGTAGAAATGGCATGTGTTGAGCTTGAGCACCTTATTGTTGTCAGTGTTTACAGACCCCCATGTTCAAGTTATGATACTTTTGAAAAAATTATGGAAGAAGTTTTAGTTAAGCTTAATAAACAGAATAAATCTCTTGTAGTGTGTGGAGACTTTAATATCAATCTCCTGGAAACTTCTTCCATCAGTATTAAATTCTGTTCTTTGTTCAAATCCTATAATCTTAATAATTTATTCTTTGAAGCTACACGTATTGCAGGGTGTAGTGCAACTTGGATTGATAATATTTTTACAGGTGTTGTACCAATCAACAAATCAATAATTCAAAAACTTAGTTCAGATCACTGTGAACAACTGGTTTCGTTACCTTATATGCACAAAAAACAGGTAAATGAGAAAATTGTGTTTGTTCCTATTAATGCAAAACGCCTGGAGAGATTTAGAAGTAATATGTTAAAAATCCTTCCATCCCTTTCTTATAAGAACAATGCAGACTATTTATATAGAGAATTATTTACCTTTATAAACAATGAATTTAATAAAACATTCACTTCTAAAACATTCTCCAGAAACAGTCGCAAGGCATTTAATGAGTGGGCGACAGTAGGAATTCATAAAAGCAGACGAAGGTTATAGGACCTTTACCATGAAAGATCGTATAATCTTTCCGATGCTTTTAAAGAATATGTAAAAAATTATTCTAAAATGTTTAAAAGAGTTTGCTCCACAGCCAAATCATTACATATTAGTAACAAAATTAAGACAGCTAAGAATAAAATTAAAATGACGTGGAGTATAATTAACAGCGAAACCGGTAAAGAGAAACCTCGTAATTCAAACTATCAATTAAAAATTAATAATGAATTGACTAAATCAAATCAAGAAGTTGCAGCGGTGTTTGAGAAATATTTCACTGATGTTCCTATCTTGACAACAGAGTCATTGAATGCTTCTCCAACTGTCGCCGAATCATTACTTAAACAGAATGTTAATACCTGTTTAAAAGAATTTAGATTTGAAAAAGTATTACCGCATAATATTGTAAAATACTTCAAAACCATCATGTAAAGAAAACCGCAGATTTGTGGGGGATTTCCGTTACAGTGATTGCGTCCATAATAGATTTAATTGCACCTCATCTTGCTATTATTTTTAATACTTGTATCGATTCTGGTGTGTTTCCTGATTTAATGAAGTATAGTAAAGTAATACCTTTATTTAAATCTGGTAGTACATTGGACCCCGCTAATTATAGACCTATTTCTGTACTACCAACTCTCAGTAAAATTTTTGAAAAAATAATTTTGGATCAATTGTTAATTTTTTTTAATACGAATAAATTACTTCATAAAAATCAATTTGGTTTTACAAGGGGTCGCTCGACGTCTGACGCCGGTGTTGAGCTTATGAAATATATTTTTAATGCCTGCGAGAATTCACAAGATGCCTTAGGTATTTTCTGTGACCTTTCCAAGGCTTTCGATTGTGTTCATCATGATACATTAATCAGGAAACTACAACATTACGGTGTAAAAAATTTGGCGCTTAAACTTATTACTTCATACTTAAGTAACAGAACTCAAAAAGTCGTCATTAATGGTAAATGTTCCTCCGGATCGGTAGTATCAATGGGCGTTCCTCAGGGCTCGATTCTTGGCCCATTCCTGTTCTTAATCTATATTAATGACTTACCTTATCTTGTAGGGGACAATCACGATATAGTATTATTTGCTGACGATACCTCTTTAATTTTCAAACTGAAACGGCAGTCAATTAAATATGACGATGTAAATAATGCTCTATCGAAACTAGTACATTGGTTTAACGCCAACAATTTGCTCTTAAACGGCAATAAGACAAAATGTATTAAATTTACAATACCTAATGTAAAACATTCGAAAACCAATGTGCTCTTAAATGGGGAGGAGTTGAGTCTTGTGGATACCACTGTTTTTCTCGGTATTACTATTGACGCGAAACTTCAATGGGGCCCCCATATATCTAAATTAGCAAGCAGACTTAGTTCTGCAGCATATGCTGTAAGAAAGATTAGAAGTCTCACAGATGTTGAGACAGCTAGGTTAGTGTATTTTAGTTACTTTCATAGCGTAATGTCTTATGGAATTTTGCTATGGGGTAATGCGACTGATATTGAAGCTATATTTGTTTTGCAAAAGAGAGCCGTACGGGCGATTTATAATCTAAATTGTAAAGAGTCCCTTAGAGAAAAATTTAAAGAAATAAACATATTAACTTTGGCATCGCAATATATTTATGAAAATGTAATGTATGTACATAAAAACATAAATAGCTTTAATAAAAATAAGGATGTTCATACCTTAAACACTAGGAACAAACATAAGCTTGTAATGCCACTTACAAGACTCCACAGAATTAGTAATTCATTTATGGGGCAATGTATACGCTTTTACAACAGAATCCCAGAACATGTTCAAAGTTTGTCAATAAACAAGTTTAAAAGTTTTATTAAAGAAAAACTGTACAAAAAGGGTTATTATAATATCAAGGAATACATGAATGAAAATAACCCCTGGGAATAAGGTGATCGCCACCATGCTGGTTCTATGAAAATTCATTTAAAATTGTATCATCAAAATTATTGTTAATGTGAAATTATGTTTAAAAAAAAAGTCCCGCTGGGTTTCTTGCTGGTTCTTCCCAGGACAGAGGTATTTTCCGAACCAGTGGTAAATAAAATAATGACTTTCAATAAGTATTATGTAATAATCCATATTGAATAAAAATCATTCTATTCTATTCTATTCTATTCTATTCTCGCCAAGAGTACGGAGTGTGGAGGATCTCCATCTAACTGGAACCATACCGTCTAGTACGCTGCCACAGACAATCCTTCTAAATATTCTGTTATTGGGCCGTTAAGAAGAGAAACTTCTGTGCATTTTGGTTTCTGTCAATAAAAATAGGGCCGATTATTTGATCTCCGTGAATGCCTGTCCAAACATTAATGTAAAATCGGTATTGATGAGCTGATTCCCTAAATAAATGAAGATTCGTATGGCTCCAGTAACGCATGGATTGTCGGTTCCATATGCCGTTTCGAGTTAACGTGCTTTCATCTATCCAAAACACATTTATTAAGAAACTTTGGTCTTGAGACATTTTTTCCAGTACCCAGTGGCATTAAGACTCTCTAATCGGCTTATCACGGGGCAGCAGCGCCTGCACCTTAACATATTTATAAGGACGTAGTTTGTTCCTTTTCAGCACTCTGTGTATTGTTCTATGCCTCACTCTAAACACACGCCCAGCTTGTCTAAGGCTGCAGGTTGGATTCCTATCGAAATGGTCTAAGACTCGTTGATCGAACGAGGGTGGAAACGGCCTCGCAGCAACTCTTTCATGAGTGTTGGGCACTATGCGCTGATTTTCCCTGATTCTTTGAACAGCACCTCGGATTGTCCGGACGCTAGTAGGGAAGACGCGAGTTGCGCCGTATCTCTCACGATAAGTACGCAGAGTTAACGCTGAATTTTGGCGGCATTCGCCATACATATAATATAAATATAATACCTTTCCAAGTGACCACGAAACTGCACACTATAACATAAGAATTTAAAGACATCATCAAAAGATAAACATATTTATTATAACAAGAAGATGTAATAGAAATGCTGTAGTGTAAAACCATGTCTATATACTCTGCCGCACTGTAAAAATGCTGTTGTCTTGGCATTTTCCACCGCCAAAGCGTATACACAAAAGTCAAGTAGTGTCAATATCACAGTGAAAAAGAAAAATAAAAATAAACGTACTTAAAACACTATTTACACACACAAAGTCAATCAACTAATAAGTGTCTATTTCACCGTAAAATAATTATTTGGCTAGTTGTATTTATTTTACGAAAAATAAATCACTTGAAGCAAGGCGCGTGGGCAGCGAAACGCACCTGTATTCTGGAAGAATTTGGCGTGAACTGGAAGCCAAACTTCCAAATTCCAAAATGGCGAGAATAATAAAAGTAATAAATAGGTGCAATTATAGTTTATCGATACTTTTCTTTTTACACTTACTTACCTAACATTAAAATACAAATAATTTTGATTTTTGATTTGATCACAATTGACATGTTATTGATTGTTAAAAAAAAGTTTATTTTTGTACAATTGAACTTACGAAACTACCGTTTTGTCACTTCCTAGGAAACTGGTAAGTATGTATGACTAATTTAATCGGTAGTTTTTATGGGTTTTTATCATGTCAAAATAATTTATTATCTCTAAATCTACAAGAACACACTTAAACAAAAAAAGCTTTAAAGTTTAGCTTTAAATACTTAGGTCGCAGTTTTTTTAGAATTATCATAACAACACTATAATTCTAGAAAAAAAATGCCCTAAGTGTTTAAAGCTAAACATTTTTTTTGTTTATCGATTACTACTCCCTATGAAAGAAGCTAATCGTCGATAACAGGTGTCCCACTCTACGACAAAGGCGTGCTTTTTAATGTTCAAGGATTCAAGTTCATTGAGTCATTGACTTAGTAACCCAATTCTATAGAAAGTTCAAATTTGCTTAGAATTAAAACTCTACTTTTTGACCTGATTACTGGACCGATTACGTTCATTTTTTGTATATCATCAGCAAAGGCGATAACAAGTATGTGGTTTCATTTATTGCATATATGTGGGACCCCATTGGATATCGGTGCTGGTTACATAATGACTAATATTATTTATAAAATGTTATTTGGTTTAAGCATTATTATGTAATTGTTTGTTGTCCTGAATAAATTGTTTATCGATGTTGACATTAATCGGTCATAAAACTCTTTACAGTTCATAACGCGGCGTGGCCACGAGACACACGCCGCCTTGTTTACGTCCATCCGCTTGGTCACATCGTGTGATGGTGTATCCCGGTGGTATTATTTCTGCGTCATGGATGAATTCATTGCAACCTGTTTTCGTGATTGCAAACAAGTCTGCATCTGCGTTGGAAATATTTGTGAAGAATTATTTTAACTGTGTTCGGAGCCCACGCACATTTTGATACAATATCTGCACGGATTTATTGAGGGTTTTTTGGTTTGATGATTGGCCTACGAAATTCTATATTTAGTGTCCAGTTTTCTGGCTGACACAACTTATTATATTAGCTTTCTGGGTCTCCTATAATAAAGGAAGCATAATCTCTTTTTGTCTTGTGTTTTATTTTTTCCACCTTAACTGGTACTTCTTCTTCATGAATTTTTATAACATATTCTTCTATATATTCTACGATTGTTTTCTTTCTTAATCGCCATACATGTAAATATTTTTTCCTTTCTGTTCTCTTTCTTTTTATAGAAGAGGGGGCAAACTAGCATGCGGCTCACGGGATGGTAAGTGACTACCGCCGCCCATGAACAACCGCAACACCAGGGGAATTGCAGATGCGTTGCCGGCCTTTTAGAAAGGTGTAAGCTCTTTTCTTGAAGGTTCAACATCAATTATACTTCTGTTTCCAACTTTCTTGACTACAGTGTTTGAAAATAATTTTTTATTGCTATTAACAGTAGTCCATTTTCTTCCTTTTCTTGTTATAACTTTTCCTTTTCTGTACTATCAATTTTCCTCAAACTCTCACTATTTAATTCTTGTAATTTTTTCTCATTCAAGACTTTCTTCGCCAATTTCATGGTCAGAAACAGAAACAGAAACTTTTTTATTCAATATAGATTATAAATAATACTTATTGAAAGTCATTCTTTTGTTTGATTACCACTGGTTCGGAAAAAACCTCTGTCCTGGGAAGAACCAGCAAGAAACCCAGCGGGACTTTTTTTTTTTAAATAACAGCTTACAATCATGATGTTACACAAATTAACAACACAACAAATTAGAAATAGCTTGGTAGCGATCACCTCATTTCCAGGGGTTATTATCATCCATAAATTCCTTAATATTATAATAACCCTTTTTATACAAACTTAGTTTAATAAAGTTTTTGAACTTTGAACAGGCCAAACTTTGTATATTTTCTGGAATTTTGTTGTAAAAGCGTATACATCGCCCCAAGAATGAATTACTGACTCGATGGAGTCGAGTAACTGGTACTACTAGCTTGTGTCTGTTCCTAGTATTTACAGAATGAATATCACTTATTTTTATAAAACTACTTTTATTTTTGTGTACGTACATTAAATTTTCATAAATGTATTGAGAGGCCAAAGTTAATATATTAATTTCCTTAAATTTTTGTCGCAGCGACTCTTTAGGCTTTAAATCATAAATTGCTCTTATGGCCCTCTTCTGCAAAACAAATATAATTTCAGTGTCAGCTGCGTGTCCCCATAGCAAAATACCATACGACATTATGCTATGGAAGTAGCTGAAGTAAACTAGTCTAGCTGTTTCAACACTGGTTAGACTTCTAATCTTTTTTACAGCATATGCTGCAGAACTAAGTCTGCTTGCTAGTTTTGATATATGGGGGCTCCATTGAAGCTTCGCGTCTAGTGTGATTCCAAGAAAAATGGTGGTATCTACAAGGCTCAGTTTCTCCCCATTTAAAATTACATTAGTATTTAATTGTTTGACATTTGGAGTCACGAATTTCATACATTTTGTCTTAGTGCCATTTAAATGCAAATTATTAACATCGAACCAATTTACTAACTTAGATATAGCATTATTTACTTCGTCATATTTTAGTAACTGTCGACTTAATTTGAAAATTAAAGAAGTGTCATCTGCAAATAATACTATATCATGGTTATCCCCTACTATGTAAGGTAAGTCATTAATGTATACAAGAAACAGAAAGGGGCCGAGAATTGAGCCTTGAGGCACGCCCATTTGTACCATCGATCCGGAAGAGCTCATATTGTTAATGACAACTTTTTGCGTTCTCTTACTTAAATATGAAATAATTAATTTAAGGGCATCACTTCTTACACCGTAGTGTTGAAGTTTCCTGATTAATGTTTCATGGTGAACACAATCGAAGGCCTTGGATAGGTCACAAAATATACCCAAAGCATCCTGTGAATTCTCCCATGCATTAAAGATATATTTAATCAGCTCAACACCGGCATCAGTTGTCGAGCGACCCCTTGTGAAACCAAATTGATTTTTATGAAGTAAATTATTTATATTAAAAAAATTTAACATTTGATCAAGAACAATTTTTTCAAAAATCTTACTAAGTGTTGGTAGTACAGAAATAGGTCTAAAATTGGCGGGGTCTAATGTACTACCAGATTTAAATAAAGGTATTACTTTACTATGCTTCATTAAATCAGGAAACACACCAGATTCGATACTAGTATTAAAAATAATAGCTAAATGAGGCGCGATTGTATCTATTATAGACGCAATAACTTTAACGGAAATCCCCCACAGATCCGCAGTTTTCTTAACATCAATAGTTTTAAAATATTTTACAATATCTTTTGATGTCACTTTATGAAATGTAAAATTCTTTGTACACACATTTACATTATGTTTAAGTAATGATTCGGCGACGGCAGGAGAAGAATTTAGTGACTTAGTGGTCAAGATCGGAATATCAGTAAAATATTTCTCAAAAACCATTGCTACGTCCTGATCTGATACAGTTAATTTGTTGTTAACACTTAACTGGTAATTTGAATTGCGAGAGTTGATCTTACCAGTTTCGCTATTAATTATACTCCATGTCATTTTAATTTTATTGGAAGCCGTCTTAATTTTGTTGCTCAAATGCAAAGACTTGGCTATGGAGCACACTCTTTTAAATATTTTTGAATATTTTTTTACATATTCCCTAAATTCGACGCTATGATTATATGACCTTTCATGGTAAAGATCATATAACCTATGCCTGCTCTTATGGACTCCTACTGTCGCCCATTCATTGAATGACTTCCGACTGTTCAAGGAGAATGTTTTAGAAGTAAAAGTATTATTAAATTCATTGCAAATAAGCTTAAATAATGTTCCATACAAAATATTAGGATCATTTTGGTATGAAAGTGATGGAAGTTTTTTCACTATGTTACTTCTAAATTTCTCCAAGCGACGTGCATTTACTGGAACAGATACAACTTTCTCATCTACTTGCTTTTTGTGAACATAAGGTAACGAAACTACTTGTCCACAGTGATCAGAACTTAATTTTTGAATTATACATTTATGCAACGGCTTCACATTTGTAAAAATGTTATCTATACATGTTGCACTAGATTGAGAAATACGCGTTGGCTCTATAAATAAATTAAAAAGACCATATGATTTAAACAATGATCTAAATTTAATATTGATGGAGGAAGCTTCTAGGAGATTGATATTAAAATCTCCACATATTACAACAGATTTATTCTGTTTATTAAGCTTAGCAAAAACTTCCTCCATAATGTTTTCAAAAGTATCATATGTACAACATGGGGGTCTGTAGACGCTCACAACAACATTCCTTTGCTGATACGTTATTTCTAATTACTTGTGCTTTTTCTTTAACAATTTTTGCAAACGACTGAGATGGTCCTTTCGATCCTTGATCTGCCTGATTACATACTTTGTCTTCACTTCTAATATTAAGTCGTGCTTCTAGATTCAAATTTTTTTCCAATATCATTTTAATTGTTATTACTAACATTTCCACTTTATTTGCCTTTTCTTGGACTACCTTCATTATTTGTTTTAATTCCTTCAACTACATTTCTGTGCTATCAAACTTAGTTATCAGTAATGCATATTCCTTCTGTTGCTCCTCCAGCCAAGATTTCATTTCCCAGCGAAACTTCCGTATCTCGTTTAGAAGTTGGCTCTCATTATCAACTCCTTCACTTGGATTTCGACGACTGCCGCGCTCAGTGTTTACGTAGCTGCTCGGCGTAAAGTTTTTTCAATATTATATTTCCTCGAACCGGCGTATCAGTATTATCCCTTTTCGTCATAGTACAGGCACACTCAGGACATATCCACTGGTTCTTGTATTCCTGTGTGAAAGTTTCAACGTTCTCCTTTGTTAAGGCAAGACACTTCAAATGAAATTTTTTCTTGCATTTTTCTTTTGAACACTCCTTAAATAGTGAATCCACAACAACGGCATCACCACCGCTACGTTTTGTATCCATTGCAATCTAGGAACAATATTTTTTAATTTGTTAGATTATAGGGATCGCCTAACACGTCCGTTCGCTCGCGCTTCGTATAAATTAATTGTTGTTATTCTAACAGTAACTTAATGACATTAAGAATGAGTTTAAAATTAACATAGAATGAAATATAATAGAATAAAATATTTTTCTTCAATATAGCGTCGCTGCGACTAACATGTTTCATGTGTGATATTTGTAAGATTTTGGGAACAACAAAAAACGTGTTATTTTTAATAATAAACAAACAGAAACACTGCCAAATTATTAATGCAATATAATATACATTTATTTGAAACATATTAGAAATACAAAATTTTCCATAAATATTTGTTATTTAAGGAGGTAGAATTTTTTTAAACCAAAAAGTGCACATAACTGGTTTAGAACCGTCTAAAACAATGCAGTATGTGTGTTATGGCACATGAAAGATTTGGAAATGTTACATTTTTTGATATTTTTTTATAGAATAGGGTGATAAACGAGCACACAGTCCACCTGATGGTAAGTGGTTGCTGTGGTCCATAAACATCTATATTTATCTTCGTTTGGGAATCAAAATACAGCTGCGTTGTCACCCGTGAGGACTGAGATGGAATGCCTCTTTTCCAGTAAAAAGGGTCTCTGGTTCTCTACACTCACCATACAAAACACAGCAGTGTTAAGCTGCTATTTTATTCTGGTATTCTGTGAGGGCGTCCTTCCCCGGTCGAGCTGACCCATTCGTGCTACAACTATACTACTAATATAGCTGCAGCATTGCTCTGCCACGTATATACCACATATATTACGTGTTCCTGACGTTGCAGCCCATTATTCTCCCTGGCTCGAATCGTCGGGCAGCGAATCTCAAACCGGTTCTGCGAGCGCTTCTCGGACTCACCACCATCATGGACACAACTTGGCACTATAACACACTTCTTGCTCGGAACCACCCAGTCGCGAACGCACACATTACGGTTATCTCTTATATATCAACCAATAAATTAACTATATACAGTCTACATTTTGAAGTACTTATTTAAGTCAATAATTATTAAATAAGAATTTAGTCAAGCAGCACAAGTGGAGCTTGATACTCAACAGTGGCCCTTCGACACCTTAAAGAGATCGCCGTTTTATTTGCTGCATTATTTGTCCGTGGACTTTGGACAGACTGCCGACCTAGCGACATTTTGAAGGATATTTAGAGGATAGTCAAAAACAAATTTTACTGAGTCCATTCCAATCTTTCCTTTTCCTGCCATTCTTCGTTTAGTTTATTCAGGAATTTAAATTGCTACTATATGGGTCATCACGCATTGACCTCTTCATAAGTATCTCATTATTAAATTATTAAAGTAAATTATCTTATTGTTTTTGCATTCATTTAGGTTGCATAGTATCTCTTTATTTTGTTTTATAACCATAACGCCTTTGTCCGCGCTCATAGGTTTATTTTACCCACGTGTTCGTCACACCTGTTTACTTTTTTCTACGTTTCGACATTCCTGTCACTGTGTGAAATAATTTTAGACCTACCTATATATTAAAAACCGATTTTTATCACTTGCAAATTAACATGTGGCTGCCTTTTTTTTTGCTTTCTTAGCTACCTGTTACGCTTATTATTTTTCGCATTTTTATTTCTGTATTCCTTTTCTATTGCATTGAAAATTTGCATAGTATTTTAATTTTATATGAGGACTTCTTTAGAATATTGTCGGACGCTAAATTGAAAGAATTACTTTTTTAAATTTAATTCAGCCTTGCACCAATTTAAGCCCTTCTCAGTTAGCGGAATTGGATTTTTGTCTTGGTAAAACAGAATCACTATACGGTGAATTCGACGTGTTACAGACAGAGTTGGAGCTGATGTCGGAGGACATTGACGCCGCGTACTCAGAGCGGGAGCAGTTCGAGGCGCAATATTACGCGCAGGTATCATCTCCCCGCGCGCTTCTCACGAAATTGTCGCCTGCCGCGGTGCCCACCGCGTCTCTCAGTGATGACGATACCCGTACAGTCGCCTCTGGCTGCAAGCAAGAATTCGTCAGACTACCAAAGATAGACTTGCCTCATTTCGACGGAGACTATCAGCACTGGCTTAATTTTAAAGATACGTACATTTCTCTTATTCACAATAATAGCAGTATATAGCATATTAATAAATTTCATTATCTCCGTGCTGCTCGGCAGGCAGTATATCTTCTACACTAATATAATATTATATAGAGGAAAGATTTGTTTGTTTGTTTGTTTGAATTGAATAGGCTCCGAAACTACTGGACCGATTTGAAAAATTCTAAATACCAAAAAAATACCAAAAGGAATCCTTATATCGCGTCCGCTGCGGAAACTATTCATAATAGAGCAAAGTAATGTACTTCCGTTTTATAGAAGATATCATTATCTACAAAAAAGCCTGCGATACCATATGTTTAACTATTACAGTTATGTCACAATAACTACTTTTTCATGTTAAAATATGAAATAGTAATGCCGGTACAACCTAGGCTACATTATTCGTATCAGTACCTGTACCATGCATAACCACCAATTACGTTAACCATGTAATTTTAGTAACATATTAACTTTTTAAATCTTTGTTAATTCAGCAATCGTCCGTCGTGATGTCACTCTCGAAATTCGCATGTTGCAAGGCTAGTCCTTGCGACATGCGAACTTAGTATTAGTAGGTAATATTCTTAGGCGACTTAGGTGATATGTGAAAATGTTTAGTTTTTGGTGTAAAATTGTTAGAAGTCGTAGGTTTTAAAAAAATGTTTTTATTACTATCTAAAGTTTCAAGAAGATCAGCTCTGTTAGTCAAAAATTTAATAAATTGCTCTAAATTTGGTAATTTGGGTAATTTTTTATAATTCTTCCCATTGACAACTAGTTACAGGGTCCAATTTTCGGACATTATGTATGTATATAATAATTGTGTCCCAGTGTTCAGTAGGTTGACTAAGAGCGTTAAGAACCCTTACATTTTTATTTGTAGCCTCTATCATATTACGCAGCAACTTACTACACTCTCTTTGTTTATTCGAAAAGTTAAAAAAAGCCTGCAAATGATTATTCACCAATAATCTCTAATTACCATACTTCTCGCACAATAATTCTCAAGCAATGGAATAATTCGTGGCTTTGAAGTCAATGCTTTTTATAATTAATGATGTACTGAGTTTTATTCTATTCTTTTCTATTCTATTCTATTCTACTTAGTGGTCTCTTACTTAGTGACAGCGTAAGAAAATCCACTAACCTATATCATTCCCTGGGTGTCATAAGAGCTGACAGTGGATAATGAAACAGAAGGTGGGCAGCAATGTCTTAAAGATAATTAGATATCATCTTTAAGACACTGTATATAAATTCGACTAACTAATAAATAGCTTCGAACTAACTAATAAATTCGATTGTCAACCAGTCTGTCAAATGTTGCAAATATTGCAAATATCCCTGCTATAAGACAATCTACAGCAAAGACCTAAGTTCAGCAGTGGTTTTTTTATAGGCTGTAATATAGTGAAATTGAGGTATACAATTGCTTTCATCATTAAAATTATTATTGGGTGTATATATAGTTTTCTCAACTTGTTGGGCCATAAAATATATAAATTAAAATGATAAAAATATACATAAATCTATATCAATAAAGTAAAATAAATAAATAAATAAATAATACATATATAAATAAAAACCCAACCAGATGGAAGCCGTCGGCAGGGGAGATAAAACGACCGATAGTTAGGGAGAAAGGGTGACTGCCATCACTTTGGCTTAAGTTCTGGTTACGAGTGATTTTCGCGCTCTAAATGGAAGTCGTGGCAATGGTCATGGAACCAAAGAACCACCCCTCCTTGACGAGGTCATTATTGTCTTATATATGGTAGGTAGACAAGTGTTGAGGCGGTATTTTTTAGTCGGATCTGTGGTATCTTTAGGAACCAAGTGAGTAATCCCAGTAGTGAAGAGGTTCGGGAGCAACTTCTAGCCGAGAACCTCTTGAAACTGTTGGGCGAGCACAGCATGATACACCACGAACCCCTTCAGCCAGTAGTAATGCAGCCTGTCGTGTCCCAGACTTTTCCAGTTCAGGGCTCTACGGACCGTCTCAGCTACGCTACCAGCGCTATGAGGACGGCGTTCATGGGCGTTTAACTCGCACACTGTTTCGCCATTACTTCCGTCCAAGGACTCTCGCCGTGGTTTATGGGCTCTGACAACAGACCACGCCAGAAAGCGACAGTGACGGCCTGATTCGGTACTTTGCTCGTTCACATACCAGTGGTTGCTCCAATGATTTATAGCGCCTCTTCTGATCACTTTGGAAGAGACGATTCTAGTTGAACCGCCTTGAATTCTTGGTATATCGCCGAATCCACTTCCGCCAAGCAGCGATTCTTTGCTTCAGGTCGTCTATGTGCTCCGTTAGTTTTTGCGTATATCCGGCTGGCTATTGTATCATATTATTCCGACGCTACTTGAAATGTTTCCTGATTTTTAAATTCTACAGGAAATTTAATATATTTGTTATTTCCGCGCTTCATACTCGTAGTGCTCCGTTAAGTTCAGAAGTCTCTATAAAGGTGAAGTTTATGAAATATTCGCGAAATTGAAGCGTACTAGTAACACGAGTAAAGCGTGAATTTTATTATGCAAAATATTCGTATGCCTTTTAACTTTTGATATAACAAATATGAGTACAAAGTGTTGGAATTTGAATTTGTTATTCTCTTTACACGTTTGTAACGTTTGCAGCTATTTACGTGAATGTGGTAGCGTAAAAGAATCGGATAGAAAAGAATAAGTTTTATTTAACATAGTAACAAGTAAAACTTGTAGCAAATTCCTTAAGGCATTTAGTCCACCATTGTACTTTTTGTGTAACACTTTAAATAAATAAATAAAACAAATTAAACTTCAATAAAATGCAGCGGTGTTTTCCGAACGAATGGTGTAACCATAATTTACTTTCAATAAAGAAATTTATGGTTATACCTCTGGTTAACTGGTTGAAGAACCAGCAAGAAACCCAGCGCGATTATTGATAAAAGAAGAACTTTCGAATAAGAAAAAGATGATTTATTGGTAAAAGAAGAAGTGTCAGAAAGTTTTTATAGCTTCCGATACATGATTTTTTTATTGAATAAAGGTGACAAACGAGCACACAGTCCACCTGATGGTAAGTGGTTGCTATGGCCCATAGACATCTACATCTATATTCGTTTGCGAATTAAAAGGCCTAAGATAGAATGCCTCTTAATAAAAATTAATGGTGGTATATGATCTCGTATACACCAGATGTAATATTCTGAAATCAGCGACAGGCAGCAGTGCCAAAGGCACGTAACGTCTGCCAAGCGTGACGATTAAAGCAAGTCTTTAGTAGAAGAAGCCCATTTCCATGTGAAGAAGAAGAATATATGTTAATATACTTTACTAGTGACATGCAACATCGTAGTATTATGTATTCAGGTCCTATTTTATACAAAACTAGCGACACCCCGGCTTCGCAGTGGTGATTTCTGGATCTTGACAACAGCGCTACCTACCGGATCCAATTATAAATCTAAACTATCCAGGGACCCACTCAAACACACACACAAAAATTCATCAAAATGGGTCCAGCCATTTTTGAGTTTTTGCGAGACTAACGGCAATTCATTTTGTTATATTATATATCGATATTTTTTTTAACTTATTATAAGCCAGTGCTTGACCACAATCCCACCTGATGGTAAGTGGTGATGCGGCCCTTGATGGTAAATCGTACTGTCTTAGCGTAACAAAAGCCTATTCACTCTTGCCTTGAAGACGCCCAGATTGTATTCGGACGGAAAATTGACGCCGGCAAATTATTTCACTTCTTTGCTGTACGCATTACAAAATACGAAGCAAACCGTTTGATTCTAATACGTGGAATATCGACAACAAAGAGGTGAAAACCCGCCGATTGCCTGGTTGTCCAAAAGTGGGAAGAAGAGGGAGAAATTAAAGTGTGTAATTCCTGCGCACACTCACCGAAATGCATCCTATAGAATACCGATAGACTGGCTACTCTGCGCCTGTGCTCGAGGCCGACAATATTGGCTTAAACCAAATCAAGGTCACCAATGAGCCTCTTAGCACGTCTTTCTACTGAGTTCAATGCTGCCAGGTGGCATTTTGCAGCACCAGTCCATATGAAGAAAATACAACCCTAGCTAGAGGATGAAGTTTGGAGTCAAGTTATATTCACAGATGAGTCCAGATTTTGCCTGAAACCAGATGATGGAAATATTAAAGTGTGGAGACGCCCGGCAGAGAGGCGTATGGTCGAGGTATGGGAAGGTACCTGTATGGGGGCACGTACGGAACTCCGCATAATTGAGAATGGATCACTAATAGCGGCACAATATGTAACTGAGATTTTGAAAGAAATCATCGTGCCATTTGCCCCTTTTATAGGAGATAGATTTGTTTTTATGCATGATAATTCGGTTCAGTTGTGGAATAACTTCGAGACATAGAAACCAATATTATAGGATGGCCAGCACTCTCGCCCTACTTAGACCCCATAAAGCATGTATGGAATAAGCTTGAAAGATAAATCAATAAAATAAATCCTGTTTTATAAAAACTGCCTTCTTGCTTATCAAAAACGCATTACAGGAAAATGGAAACACAATGAATGTAAATAAGATGTTAAGTAGAAAAGTGTTTCTTTCTTGTACATTTTTTTTTGTTTCTTAATTTTGTAAATTAATTTAAATAAGCAAAATCCAAATTAACAAATTCAATTGCCAAAATATGCATTATATTTTGTTTTATACACACTTATTTGTGTTCCTTTAAATTGGCCCATGAGTATATTATATCTTTTGTAAAAAAAAAAACGGACAATTAAGCAAAAAATCAATTTTATTATTGATATTATATGGTTTGATAATTTTAGGTAGTTTTAAATTAAACACGTTTTTTTTCTTTAATATAGTAGAATCAGATAAAAGTTTAGTAAGAAATATCACCCCCTCTTGCTGACATCACTTGAATTAATCTGGGCATGCTAGCGAGAATATCTCTTATCGTTTCATGCGAAATACATTCCCAGTCTGTGATAATCATATCCTTTAACTCCCTGAGAGTCCACGAAGATGGCTGCACTGATCTCACTCGTCGCATCTCAACGTCCCAGACGGGGTTTGGGTTGGAATTTAAACTGGCCAATTCAAACGACGAATTCCGATCTCTAGCATATACGCTTCCAAATTGCCAGACTGGCGGGTGC
The DNA here is from genome assembly GCA_963668995.1 of Parnassius mnemosyne. Lineage (NCBI taxonomy): Eukaryota > Metazoa > Arthropoda > Insecta > Lepidoptera > Papilionidae > Parnassius > Parnassius mnemosyne. The sequence goes on along the minus strand of CAVLGL010000082.1, from coordinate 60,610,733 downwards.
GAGCGCTGACATCCATAAAAATTGAGTTTTCGTCAAGAGCCGCCAATGTGTGTTGCGCTTGAGGAATTAGACCTGCGTAGTGTATCAGTGTCCAGTCAGTTTACCGTTTTCGATGAAGACTAACTCCGCACGATCCAGCGAATTTATTCCTGCTCAAAACATAACAGATCCCTATTATAATATGTAAATTCTTCAAAACATGCCTCTGCAGAGTATTCTCCTCGTCTTGGTAGCACTCGCCAACGTCGTTTTCACTGTACAGACATATATTGTCTTCATCAGAAAACAATACCAGAAATAGAAACAGAAACAGAAACTTATCCTTACCTCTTACCTATCTTACCTTATCGTCTTGTCTTCTTGAGTCCATGACATACAATTGCCAGAAAAGAGCACTTGTTCAGCGATAAAATAAACATTGTGAGGAAACTTGCACATCGCGGCAGAACTCTCGATCCTATCCTCACCATCTGGATGATTGGCGGTCCATCACTGTGCGATTTAGAAGATGTTTTCTTCCTCGTACAATTTCCTTGTGGAATCGATTACCATCAGCGATTTTTCCGGACCGATACGACTTAGGGGCCTTCAAGAAAAGAGCCTACTCCTTTTTAAAGGGCCGGCAACGCATCTGCAAATCCCCTGGTTCACCTGGTGTTGCAGTTGTTCATGGGCGGCGGCAGTCACTTACCATCAGGTGAGCCGCATGCTCGTTTGCCCCCTCTCCTATAAAAAAAAAAAACTCAATTCGACTGTATGTTTTTTTTTATTTGTGTTATCTCATAACTTTTCACTGGTGACAATGTAGCTGCATTTTGTTTTTCAATAGACGATAAATGTAGGTATCACCGAAAATATTCACTCGCCATCTGGTGTGCTTGTTAATCACCCTTACCTATATAAAAAATAGCTTAGAATACCCAGACAGGCAAGGAGAAGCAGCGTTAAACATACGAAACTGGTACTGCAATCGTCAATTTGCCTGGCAAGCGGCATTATTAATTCAAATTCATTCATCCGATTGACATGGACCTCTCCTGTTAGGAAATGTCCATGTTGTTCAATTTAGACATCTGAAGTGACTGAAAACTTAATTACCAAATTAAATAATTAAAAACGTAATTTTAATACTTACGGCTATATTATAGTTCTAGCAAGTATGTGTCGGCTCGACCGGGGAAGGAGCACACTCTTACAGAATACCAGTTTAAATAGCAGCTTAATGCGGCTGTGTTTTCTAAGGTGAGTGTAGAGAACCAGAGATCATTTCTGAAACCGAGGCATTCCTTCTTCAAGGTTGACAACGAATATGCATTTGGAGTCTTAAATTGAGGATAGATGTAGGTAGATGTCTATGGGCTACAGCATCTAATTACCATCAGGTGGACTGTGTTCTCGTTTGTCACACTTATTTTTTATATCATAATATTATTTTAAAAATATTTTTATAGAATTCTAGTATCAGTAAATATTTATTTCCAATAACCGCTCCAACCTAAGTAGAAAATGTTTTTGTAATGAGCGGTTTAGCTTCGATCTCTCGATATCGTCGGAATAAGAGTTGTTTATTTCCGGCTCAACTTGTTTTCTTGTGTGGTTATCGTCTTTTTTAATGCTACGTGACTCTTCGCAAAGCAAACAAAGGATTATATAAGCTTTACTCGGTTGTATGTTCTCAGAAGATACAAAATACTAGTAGATGTACGTTTGTCTTTTAAGTGCATAATAAAAGTAATTTATATGTTTATAAGTGACTGTTGCAGTTTTTTTTTAATGGTGAAATACTTGCGTCTACTCGCCTCGCAGGGATCAGAACTAGTTTTAACGAACTCGCATCTACCTTCACCGCATGTCTACAGAACACGGGAAGAAGAACTCCTCTCCTTAGTTCTGTTCAGGCAAAACACGTCGGAATATAAGGTGCGCTTTATGCATCCTTCACGGCCTCCGTTTCCTTCAGGGCAATGAGCGCCACACAATGAAGCCATAAAACCCCACTGTATCTCATCCTCCCACAAACTTCATAGTGTTATAAAAAATATCTTCTCTCCTTTACTAAAATAAAAAGTAATTCTATGCCAAATTTTATCAAAAGCTTTTCGCGTTTTCCTTTTGTAGTTGAAGCACGGTATAGTTTTAAAATTAAAAAAGCTGCAGGTTCCAATGTAAGTGACGTCAGGTTCATATTCATTTGAAATGTTTTGATCAAAGTAAGATTTATATTGAAAAGCAAGGTAGCATGAAAAGCTTTGACCTAGCTTAATAAGAAATATGTTTATTTCCAATACAATAAGAACTGTAAACTTAATTAGTTTTGTTCTAGAAAGAGGATTGTGTCCAGTTATGAGACTTAAGTAGGCCGATTAACTTTTTTTTATTATGATTTGATATAATGCTGGTACGAACAGATATAGTGCAATGTTAGAGAGAGTAATATAGGCTATATTATATCTGAAAAACTTAGAGATATTTTTTTAATCTTGAAATTAATACAATAAATTATCTTAAAGGATTATTTTAAATTTAAATAATGCAACATTAATCAATCCCACCCGGATGGGTTACTAGTAATAAATATGATTTAAAGGTGTCTATTATCATCCTCGGTTTAAGAGCGTTGCAGATTTTCTTAATTAAAAGAGGACAGCAGGAGACCTAACAACATGATTTTAGTATCTAGAAAGCAAAATAAATTCATATGGGAGTGTAACGTTGTAGTAATTCAGAGTACTCTTATTACAAAGGATTATCGATTAGAGCCATAACGGCAATAGTAATGACAGCTGAATAGTTTATGTGGCCCAAATTTGAGTTTCAGATTGATGGATTTGAGGACAGACATATTCGTTAACAACTTTGACGGCAGTGCTCCCAACAACTACCGACATATTTGTGACATGACTGTTGCACATGATTGTCAGTTGAGGTCACTAAGCATAGTGTAAGCGTAGTCCACCTGCGGCAACTTCTCTTTGGAATTTTACGAAATTTTATTAAATAAATTCGAAATATTTAAAAAATACACGCAAATTAATATTAGGATAATTTCATTTTGACTTACAACTTATCTCACGATATTTTTATACTAAATAAAGTTCATAGAGTCATAGGAGAACCAACCATGCTGCAGAATATCAGTAGTATATAATTGTAGCACGAATGTGTCGGCTTGACCGGGGATGGACCACGCTCTCACAGATTACCAGCGTAAAATAGCAGCTTAACGCTGCTGTGTTTCGTATGGTAAGTGTAGAGAACCGGAAATCCTTTTTACTGAAAATGAGGTATTCCATCTTAGTCCTCACGGGTGACAACGCATCTGTATTTTGTATTGTAATCGAGGATAGATGTAGATGCTTAAGAGTCGCAGCAACCACTTACCATCAGGTGGACTGTGTACTCGTTTGTCATCCTTATGCCATAAGTAAATAAATTTCATACCTTGCTAAAATGGAAATATTAAAAATAGAGAAATGCTAATTTATTTATAAATCGTATAACGTACGTGTTAAAGAAATTTGATATGGGTAATTAAAATCTCCCTGCTTTCGAGCTCTCGTGTTTTATTCACTTATTCTGTTACGAGCCTCGAGATACGAGCGCACTTATGTCTTAAGCGTCACTTGACTCGCTTGACTTATGACTAGGTCGAAACTAACTCCATAAGTGTTGGAAAACATACCCCCAGTATGTTTGACAGCTTGTCTCAATGTCAACAAAATATCCTGGATATGAGTAAATTATAATAAGAGTCAATGTTATAAAACGATGTACTCTGAAATGATGTGCTTAAAGTGTGCTGGTGTGCATTGGTACGGCTGAGTACCAATGCACCCACCCACACGGCGAATCCAAAGTGATTGGTCAATTTAATGTCGCCGCCCGTAGTGGTTTTGTTGGCGGGTTGTGGCGAGAATATATGAAAGGAAAACACTGTATATTTCGGCGTAATAAAATATAATTTCAATTATCAAACATCAACATTTTTTATCACAAATTAAAAGGGTCCTATAGCTAATCAATTTTCAAGTTCTAGAATAATATTAAACAACAAAAAAATTTTCCACAAATTAATAAATATGTGAAGCAAGCCCGAGTAGAGCAGTCCCCACAAAATTCTTGGAAAAGAGGCATTCCATCTTATTCCTCACGGGTGACAACGCATCTGCATTTCGATTCCCAAACGAGGATAGATGTAGATGTCTATGAGGCACATCAACCACTTACCATCAGGTGGACTGTATGCTCGTTTGTCACCCTATACTATAAAAAAATACTGTATTATGGCTGCTGCAATACTACTTGACCGAGAAACCCCGCAGTTAGGATACAAACGAAAAATTGCATCAGAATGCTACTATGTTTTGTGTGATGAGAGACGGCCACGGTACACACTTTTACTGGTAACGAGGCATTTCATTTCAAACCTGAGGGTTAACATAGCGTTTATATGTTGACTCATAATCTCGTTTATATATGTATAATCATAGGGACTACTTTCTTACCTAACTCTGTAGCCAAATAGTGATTTTACACCTGTGTTCCAGCCTGAAAGGTACAGAGATCCAGTTAAATTACAGGCTGTGAGGCATTGCAATTTAATCCTCAGATGTGATAACTCGTTGCTTGAAGTTAGTATTTATAAAAATATATAGTCTGTTAACCGTAATGTACTTAATAATTTCTCATATCAACACAAATACTACACAATCTTATTACGTTATATACTAAAAACAACCTAATTACAATCAATAACTCCGTTAAATTACTCACGTAATTTTCTCATTCATTTTTCATCGTTGTCGTTCTCTTGATTCAATGGCTGTAGATGACTTCTAATTGGACGGATATTACCATGCCAGCGCACTGGACATATACGTTTCTGATTAGCAATCTAAAATTAATTCTCTGGTGGAAAATTTAAATTGTAACTTCATGGAAATATTTTTAATGAGTATATTAAGCATCTATATATTAACAATTAATAGAATCAGGCGTTACTTTGCGGAAGACCAACTTTTTTACTAACTTTAATTTTTCTATATATTAATATTTTTACCTGACTACTCCAGAAGGAGAATAAAATTTTTCGAGTGTATGTCCATGTACTATGTTTATTTTTCGGACACTTCTTGTAGCCGAAAGGGCTGGATCGATTTTTAAACATATTTGGTATCGTGAATTTTGACGCGATGTGCGTTCGTGAAATGTGCGGCTGGATTTAATCCGAAAAATTCCTTAGAGCCCTCCCCGTGGTAAATTCGATAGAAAATGCAAACTTATGTAGCATCCCTACGCAGTTACAGTGTATCGAGCCGATCAGAAAGAACTCGGTCGTCGACAATTCAAACCGCTCTGCGCTGGATGCGGTCAAGTGGAAGGAGCTGGTACTGGGGTGCCCCGGCCTAGAGATGAGAACAGTATTCAATGTGAGGCCGGATTTGCGCTTTGTAAAGTTGCAAGCGATGTGCCGGCATGAAATACTGTCTCGCTCTGCTGAGCACGCCTAGCTTTTTAGAGGCCAATTTGGCCTTCCCTACCAAGTGACCACGAAACTGCACACTATTCGATATATCGACGCCGAGGATTCCGATGCTAGCTGAGGCAGCAAGGGGAGTGCCTTGAAACTTAGGAGATACGACACAGGGGTTCTTTTTAGCGGTAAACGCGCAAACTTGTGTCGTGTTATTATGTAGTAGCAATTTTGATAGCATTCAGTGAAATATTTGTATTCATATTCTTAACTTAAATAACGTATTTTTCTAATACTCTCTTTTAAACTCGAACAACTTCAATAAATATGTAATTGACTAAAATGCACCTAATTTTAACATATATTTTAGCTTATTTTTATGAGTTTACTGCTATTTAAACTAAAACACAAATTAATGGAAATGCAGTAATACTATACGTTTATATAAAAAAAAATATGTAAATACATTATTTAAGAATAGTGAAGTTTAGTTTTCAAAATGTCGTAAAGTCGCCTTTTACGTTAGCGCGGTAGATTCTGACAATTGACATCTGGCCACTGAAACGGTGTAATCAACATTAATTTTATTTACACATACAGTCATGTCATTGGGATAACAGTTAACACAGTTTGAATTAAACATTTGTTTTTTGTTGTATTTCATCCTATGTATAAGTTTTATGTGATGATTTAAAAATCAGCTCTAGGTTGATTGTGTTTATTATTAAAATATTTTAAAGATGTTTAAATGAACTGCAAAACATGAGCATAGATATGAACTAATTTTGCCGAAGCATGTTGCATTATCTATAACATTTGCTTAATATTATTTAATTTAATCTATATAATACTATAAATCTAAAAATAATAACAAAACATTCACAGTAGGTTGATTCTGTACAAGGATATCAAAGCAAAGTTTATTTTTACTTTTAGAGCGTTGCACTTATGCTGTGGCACGGGAAAAAACGTTATATTTGTTTTTCTTCAACACCGCAAGCGTGATAAAACTCTTTATGCGTCGGTATTGAAAAATGAAGTTTTATTTAAAACACTGAATTTCATTTTCATATCGTTGTTTGTCGGTAGTAAGATAAAGATATCTTTATTGTTTATTTAATATGCTTGTGTGATGAATTTTTTATAGCATAAAGTTAAAAAATAGTGATTTAAAAGTGAAACAAAATATAATAATTAACTTTCGGATAAAATTATAGTCATGAACGTTACCAAATAATTTATAATCACTATATGTTTTAGATGTCTTTATAAGTAAATTCTGGAAGTATAAGTTATCCGAACAATAAAAGTAGAAATAGCGTATAAATTATTAATAAAGAAAGAAAACCGAATGCAAAACTTCATATCTAGTAATTGAGTGAACCATCCTTGTAGATTTGTTCGATAAACTAAAATGACCGTCATCTTTTTTGATCACTTTGATGTGATCAAATCAGAACAGCAATAATAGACTTCCATATAATTATAAACAAATTCAAAGCGTTCTATCGAATTTCTACAAAAACAAGAAGATATTGAACGGTAGTTTGAAGTGCAAGTCGATTTGAAGGCATCAAAATCACACACACTGGAAGATGTGATTAGTATTGAATCAATGGATATCGCTTTGAAATTTCCTAAGCTAGGTTTGCCTCACAATTAATTCGCTTTGTGGGGTTGCGGCCAACACGTTTTCATTTAATACTAAAATCCGATGTATTAAGCTCGAGAGAACGTTTTTGATTAGTTTGATGGAGATGCACGTGAAACAGTGTACTACATGTTGATGGTTATTTAAATATAATTTATTCTTTTGGCAACTTATTGATATTCTAGTGGTAGGTAGATATAAGTATATTAAATGTTTCGTCCGACCTATAATTTTTTTTACTATTAACTTTTTTGAATATATATTAAGGGAATTCAATTACTATTATGTTTAAAACAATGCTTTTATTTTAATTATTATTTATATATTAATTGACAAATTAAGAAAATAATAGCAGATAAAAAATTAACAAAAACAACTAAAATATTTTTAAAGGAAATGCGTTCAACAAATGTACATGCCACAATCAGATATATATTTTTAATTTATATCTAATATAATTATTATAAACACCTCTTAATTTGCTTCTCCCAACGCGCCAGATTTGTAAATGACGTCACTAGGAACTGTGGACAAACCGGGTCATTAACTGTGCGGGGAGCACGATTCAATGCATTTAATGCATCACATTATAATGATTTACCATGACTATATATTATTATGATGACTATTTAACCGGTATTCGGTAAAACTGTAAAGAGTATGATTTTATACGATAATATGTTATACTATAGGAAATCAATGATTATAATCATCCCTTCACAAGTCCACTGCTGAACATAGGCCTCCCCCAAGTAATGCCACAAAATGCGGTCCTGTGCCACCTGCATCCATCGACTTCCTACATGTCTTACCATGTCATCACTCCATTTAGTGGGGGGACGCCCTACACTTCGTCCACTGGTGCGAGGCCACCACTCGAGAAGCTTTTTTCTCCGTCGGTTGTTAGTTCCTCTACTGCCACTTTAGATTACTAATCCATTGGGCTATGTCGGTCACTCTGGATCTACTGCGGATATCCTCATTTCTAAGTTTATCACGCAGAGAAACTCCAAGCATAGCCCTCTCCATAGCTCGCTGAGCGACCTTGAGCTTTCTCATCCGGCCAGCAGTGAAGGACTACGTCTCAGTTTCATAGGTCATCACTGGCAACACGCACTGATTGTATAGTCTCGTTTTCAAGATTTCAGGTATACGTATACCTGACGAGAAGATGTGTTGTTATTTCCTGAACGCTGCCCAGCCGAGTTGAATTCGTCGATTAATCTCTCGGTCGATGTTAGACTTACCTAGCCGGACTATTTGTCCCAGGTAAACATACTCGTCAACAACTTCGAGCTTTGGGAGCACCCCAACAACTACTATAACGTCACCCTGTCTTACACCTCGCTGTAGTTGGATAGGTTTCTTACTCTGGTTTCGTACTTGGGTAGCCATTGTATTCCTACAGTACAAGCATTTCAACACTTCGATATATCGACGGTCAACTTGGAACCACTGGAGGAACTGCAGCACAGCCCAAATTTCGACGGAATCAAAGGCTTTCTCATAGTCCACATACGCAAGACATAATGGAAAATTGTACCTCTCGGACTTTTGTATAATTTGCCGAATGGTATGTGTGGTTCATGGTGCTAAAGTTCTTTCTGAAACCGGCTTGTTCGGGAGGTTGGAAGTCATCAAGTCTGCACGCGAGACGATTCGATTCTTGTAGAATAAGACCACCGCACTTCTGCTCCACGCCTCCGGTGTTGTACCACCATGAAGAACGGAATTAAAGAGCCTCTGAAGGACTTCAAGTACCGGTTTTCCACCCGCTTTCAGAAACTTTGCTGTAATTCCATCCCCGCCTGGGGCTTTGCCGTTTTTAAGGTGCTCGAGAGCCATTCTAATCTCGCTCAGACCTATTGTCGGAATAGCATTGGGATCGTGTCTGATAAGACTCACTATTGAATCGTTACTTACACTTGCGTGTGTCCCCAACGATGACGTGTACAGCTGCCCTCAATCTCACTCGAAATCTCAGGTTTCCCGAGAAGGACGCTGCTACACTCGGACTTCAGCTTCGACAATTGGTTCTTGCGTGCAGACAGAACTCTGGCAAAGACTTTGGAGCCCAGATTCTGCTCGATTTCTTCTTCATTACTAGCAGTATTAAAGTTGCGTAAGCACCTCCGCATGCACTTGGAGATCTGTCTATTCTCTGTATACTATCAAATATACTAAAGACTGCAGCTTCATTTCCCGTCTAATAGCCATGAGTTAAAGAGTGTAATCGGAGAGTTTTTGTGTTCTTCTACGACGGGTCTTGCAAAACTTAGCTCCGACCGCATGGAAAGTTTCCACGAGCTTGTCATTCATATCATCCACGTCATTGCAGTCTTCGAGATGCAGAAGACGGTTTTGTAACTGGAGCTGAAAGGTTTCAGGACTTTGTATTAGAGCATGAGAGGACGGAGCGTTGACTTCATTAGACGAGACCTCTCGAACTTAACGTTAAGGTTCAGTGTGCCTCTCACCATTCGGTGAGCGCTGCCAGTTTTCACCCTCGCGATCACTGAGACATCACTGAACAGTTGTCGTCTGGTCGTCGTCGGTAATGAAGTCAATCTCATTTTTTGTTGAACCGTCGGGGCTCGACCAGGTACACATACTGTGGGGCCGCTTCTGGAAAAAAGAGTTCATCATAAAGAGTCCCTCTTTCGACATGATGTCGGCCAGCTGCTGGCCCCTTGGGTTCCGTTGCCACATTCCAAATATTCTTAACTTCAGCTCACCGTTCTCTCTTGTGCCTAATTTTGCGTTGAAATCTCCTATCAACACTGTCTGGTGGGTTTTAAAGGGATACATGGCTCTATATGTATCCTCATACATTTTCTCCACCTTCTCTTCGGGATGTGCCGAAGTTGGTGCGTAAAGCTGTGACCTTCAGCGAATACCGTTTGGTGATTCTGAGAATAAGGTACGTAACCCTCATCGACACACTTTCAATCTTTACAACGTTGTTAACGAGAGACTTGTGGACGGTAAATCCGGCACCTCCTTTGGACAGATGGTCGAGCTCCCGGTGATAGAACAAGTTGGATTGGAGTATAACCATATCTTCCCACTCTCTTCAGGCCTCAAACAATCCTATAATATGCCAGCATAACTTGTTTATCTCTTCTTCCAGCTCCAGGATCTTCTCGTCAGTCCTCAAAGTGCGTGCGTTATATGTTGCCAGGTCGGTCGTCTTAGGTGGTAACCTTACCTCCACCGGAGATTCTTAGCACCCCCTACCCCGCCATTACAATGGATGCCGCCGTAGCTAGGAAGAGCGGGGCAACTGGAGACTGGGGGCCCTTTATTAGTGTCGTTGCTCATGGGAGGGTATATAGCCCTAGTTTTCTTGCATGGCGAGCAGGTTGGTAACCGCAATTTTTTTGTTTGCTTTTTGGTTTTATCAGAAAGATGCTACTGTTTATCTTCTGCCTCAACAGTTTTACTCCGTCGCTCTTACGACACTATACGGGGTAAGAATATCCACTTCCCCATATCTTACCCAATACCACTTAGAAATCACTATAATATAAACTTTTAATCAAACTAATAGAAAAGTCATTGTTTAGGCCAAAAATGGTCATTTTGAGACGGCATCCAATCACGTTCGATTTAGTGAATCGCCCGATGGTACCAGGTCACGCGTGTCGCGGGGAGGGGGCAGCGGAAGGCAGCTTCCCAGCGTTTGGTGCTGTCGGGCAAGAGACAGTGGCTTGCGGGCAGCGGTGCAGTTAATTAGCGTGTCTCGGTGGTCGCTGCCGTAGTTTCGCGCGACCGGTTTTGGGTTATGGTCTAGATTTTTAGAATTTGTGCGCGTTACTTCACTACGTAATTGTGGTTTCGTGAAAACCGCCTCGGTTTAGGTTGTCTAGGTTTTAAGTTTGTGACAAGATGCTTGTATTGTATTTCACTGATTAAAGTAATTTCGTTTGAAAGTAATTGCGCCAATTATATAGTGTTTGCGTGTTGAGGTGCATTTTGCAATATTTAATTTGCTCGTGTGACTTGGAATTTCGCGCGTGCGCCGAGTAGATACTACGGTCTGGAATTTGAACCGCGAATTTCTTTTCGAGGGCGTCGCCCGGTTGTTTAGTTTGGAAATCATTGTTTAATTATACCGCCGCATTAAGAGTCTTTTGTGTGTTGACTCAGTAGCTAGTTTACGTGTCAGCTAGGTTGGTTTTGAATTCTTAGTGCGGCCTATTATTTAATATCGAACGAAGGAGCTTAGTTGTGTTTGTAACGCTGAACCGTGTGACTCATGAAGAGATCGCGTTAGTTCCCTATTTGTAATTTGGTGATAAATGAATGCGGGACATTGAATGTGGAACTTTGAACTACTGTTCGTTACTTGTGTTGGGTATCACGTGTTCGATTCTACGATGAACGTTGAATTAGTCGAGTTGAAGTTAGTTAAATGTACAATAATGTGGATAGAGTGCAATAGTGAAATGAAGAAAGAAATTATCCATTGTGGACGCCTGCTGGAGTGATGCAGCATTGTGGGGCAGCAAGGCAACCGGCCGCTGCCAGGTCACCTCAGCTGGGCCAGGTCACCCATACATACACACTACTAAACACTACTTTACATGCATCTACTTTACCTACGGCCTGACCGAGCCTTGGGGCGGTCTTGGATTCGGATCCAGGTACGTACTACGAGTATTTATTTACATGCCCGTCGTGGAGGCTACTATGGGCCCTAGCCAAGGTGACCCTTGCAGGGGCAGCTGTGGGCCGTAACAGTCATAATAATGTTACCGAAAATGATTTTTCACAAAATTTTTCACCTATTTCGGCTATTAATTGGCATGAAATCACAAATGCACAAGAAAACAATTTAGATTGACTTATTTTGTTGCATGAAATACAATAGCTACTAATTGCACAAAGTGGAACTCTAACTAAATTAATTGAAGTTGTTGAAGGGATGCGGTACACATTGATTGTAGTGCAAAAGCAATTCATATCACGAAGTTAACAATAACTTGTGAAATATATTTTCTTGGAAAAACGACATAAAGTACTCAGAAATATGTGTGTTTTGATGGCGTTCGAGAACTCTTTACCTACGTAAGGAGAGTAGGAATGAAAAAATATAATGATTTCTTATATCGCGAACACTGTACATTAAATAAAACTAGTTTTACGGATTCTATCGCGTTTAATTGAAACACCCGCGTAAAATAACATATATATGACTTGAAGTACCGTCGTTCCGGGAAGTCTGCAGTCTGTGAGCATGTTCAAGACTGTCCCCGCCTTTATGTAGATTTGATAGAGCACAAATCCTCGCTAAAGAACACCGCTTCCTACCAAGGACGATTTGCGAGGCTATTGAAATTAAAAAACATCCAAATTTCAATAGAGAAGATGGATGGGTGCTGCCATCTGCTTGGGATCCTATGAATAATAAAATTAAACACAAACCCAAGCATACCACTGCCAGATTTTAAGTTACTATAAGTTCATTCTGCATAGGTCGAATCAAAAATTAATATTCCAAAAACGGAAGGTAGCCGGGATAATTATGACATTGGGACGTCAAACAGCTCAGCCCCCCCCCCTCTACCGTGACCATGGGTGTTGTAAAGCACTCGTAGTTAAAAAGGGTAGTTAAAAGTTAAATTAAACGCGATGGAATCCGTAAATTAATTTCATTTTATGAAAACAATATTATGCGCTGTTATGTCTGTGATATGATCAGTAAAAAGGGTTATTAGTTTTTGTATAGTGTTTCGCTATAGAAAACTCCGCAGCCTTATGTTTTTTGTACATGCTGGTAATCCGTGCGACAGAATACCATCTGGTAAAAATTAATTGACAAATTACTTTAGTCCATTCGTAATTTTTTTTAATGACACATTTCATCTAAGATAATATTTTGACTAATTTTGTTTCTTATATATTAATTATTATTTCAGATTATAGCAATACCAATCTAAAAAATTTCATACGTGGTAGAGCCATGCTGCAGCTATATTAGTAGTATAGTTGTAGCACGAATGGGTCAGCTCGACCGGGGAAGGACCACGCTCTCACAGAATACCAGCGTAAACTAGTAGCTTAAAACTGCTGTGTTTTGTATGGTGAGTGCAGAGAACCGGACACCCTTTTTTACTGGAAAAGAGGCATTTCATCTTAGTCCTCACGTGTGACAACGCATCTGCATTTTGATTCAGTTACCAATCAGGTGGACTGTGTGCTCGTTTGTCACCCTATCCTATAAAAAAAATATAATATAGATAAAATTATTATATATCCTTGTAAATAAATTAAAAATATAAAATAAACTTTATTTCAGTAACATAATTCGTACAGTTTTAACCGTGTCTCCTGACATCTCCTTTTAAGTTAAAAGATACCTGTTTTAGGAGATTCTGCTCTTCCATAATAAGTCACTTCCACAAAGTTTGTGCGTGCGTGTGTGTGTGTGTGTGTATGTGTGTGTTGGTGTGTAAGTGAGTGAGTGGGTGGGTGTGGTTGTGTGTATATAAATATGCCACTACCTTAACTAGAGCTTATCGCTGCTGTGAAAAAAGCTTCCGTATCATCATAACTTTTTGTTATTAGCCAGTTTGTCAATAAAATTTTACATTTGTACTTATTTTGTGAATTAATATTAATGTATTTATTAATTAAGTTGTATAAATAAGCAGAAATTGTGTTATATTGTCGTCTAACAAACATTGAATTCACTGTAGCAACAGGAGCAACTATATATTTTCTTCTTTTATTTAGTAAATTTGAGTCATATGGTAAGGTTTTATATAATTTTAAGATTGTATGCAATATGTACAATTTTCTTATTGTTAGGTTATTACAAAGTGAATACAAACATTCTGTTGGATATTTATAACTTTTAAAAAACATAACCTTTAGCATAGATCTTTGAACTCTTTCCAACTTCAGAAATTTGGTTTTCGCAGCCCCACCTTATATTGGTATACAATACACAATTACAGGTTGTACCAGTGAATTATAAATTTGATTTAAAAGGCACCTACTCGTATTTACAATGTGCCTCAGTGATTTAAATATCCATATGAGGTTTCGGACTCTATCCATAACTAACTCTAAATGTGCATGCCAAGTGAGCCGTTGATCTACCATTACGCCTAGGTATTTAGTTTTTGAAACTTTTGTAATTGGTCTACATGAACAGTTGTTAGCATTACCACAGTTATGAATTTTTATCTCAAAGTTTGTATCGGGTTGAGAATTATTATAAATAGAAAAACATATGTAGTATGTTTTCAGGGTATTCAGAGATAGGAGATGTAAGTTCAAGCATCTTGCAATTTTAGCAAGACCTTGTTCTGCAGTACTGCGTACACCATTCCATGTTTCACCAGTAAAAACAACAGCAGTGTCGTCCGCGTAAGAAAATATGCACCCATGATCGAGTTTAATTTTACAAAGTTCGTTTATATAAATCAAAAACAGCGTTGGACCAAGAACACTACCTTGAGGAACTCCATAAGTTATATTATCCTCTTCATTAACATATTTTCCAATTTTTACACACTGTTTGCGACCCTGGATGTAGCTACAAACAATGAGTTAACACAGAGTGAAAGTGGAACTCTTCTTATTCCTATGCTTTCTAGCGTACGAATGAGAATAGAATGAGAGACAGTATCAAACGCTTTTTTTTAGGTCTAGAAAGACCGCTAGACACTTTTTACCGTGATCTATATTTCTAGTAATGTAAGTAGTTAAGGCGGAAACAGCATCTTCAGTAGATAGTTCCTGTCTACAACCAAACTGTGATTCAGACAGGACGTTTAATGTTTTTAAGTAAGCTATTAAGCGTTTATTTATAATTTTTTCTATTATTTTAGAAATAACAGGTAGTACAGAAATTAGCCTATAATTACATGTATTTTCTCTATCACCAGTCTTAAATACAGGCGTAACAATAGCTTGCTTAAGTGATGCCGGTATAACACCCTGCCTAAAACACAGATTAGCCAAGTGTGAAATAACTGGAACTACAATAGAACTGGTTAGCTTAAGAAATTTATTTGGTATACTGTCCCATCCGGGAGCACTGTCACATTTTAAATCCTTTAAAATAGAACATACCTCGGTAGGGTCAGTTTTTTGAAGCACAAAAGATGATACTTGTGAAGTTATGTTGTAAGTATCCTCAATATTATGTACAATGTTTCTATCTAAAAGAATTTTCTCAGCTAAAGTTTGTCCAATAGAATCAAAATAGTTATTAATGTTAGTTATTAACTGAATCATAGGGTGAAAACTTTATTTTTAATAATCCTAAGCTTTGCGAGTTGTTTTGTTTTCGAAATGTTACTGTATTAATTGTTTTCCATAAAGTTTTGGGATTTTTGCTAGCAACTGCCAATTGATCTTTATTATACTTACGTTTAATTTTTTTAAAAAGATTGTTACAGTAGTTTCTATACCTTTTATACTTTGTAATTTATGTTTTGCAATTTTTGTGTTTAGTTTTTTACTTTCTATGAAGGTATTATTTTTCTGATAAAAGTACCACTGCAGGTTCGGAAGCGTGCAAGAGTAGACAGGTTGCTGTAGGTGCTTTTGTGAGCTGCAGCCGAGGTGAAGTCGCGGAGGAAGAGGAGTGTTGATATGGTGATGCGCCACTCGCCCTATCCTCCGCGACTCTGACGGGGCCGCACCGTTAATGATGCGGTGGTGGTGAGGCTGCGGGGAGAGAGGAGTGTCGGTATTGCGAGGCGCCGCTCTCCCTACCCTCCGCAGCCGAATCTTGGTTGGCGGCGGAGCCGTAGACCAGATCCGCCGCTGGGGTCAGAAAGGCTGGTGCTTCTGAGTGCTAGTTTTTCCTGGCCCCATGGCCTTTGCGCATCGGACACGGGGGCGTCCATTGCGCATGTTAAGTTGGAGGCCGAGGAGGAGGGCGCGCCATGTGTTCTGGTGCGCCTTACCTGAGAGGGAGATGGGGGGAGGAGAGGCCGCCATGGTGCGGCCAGCGCGCGACGAGGGTGGAACACCATGTGGTTTTAGTCGGTGCGAGTCCGATATAACCCGTCCTTGCCCCCGCGAGGCGTGTATGCGTAGGCATTTCCTAATGTAAAAAAAAGGTGCTTTTGTGAACTATCTAAGGCGTTCGCTTATGTAAATACACTGTAACATAATAAGGCATTATTATGTTTAATATTTATTTATTTGACACTTGCGTAGACACTCTGGCGGCCTTTCATCTCAGGGGTACCTCGGTTAGAGCCGGGGCGGCATCAGAGGCAGCTGAAATGAGTAAGTGGCGCAAATATGAGTCTCTGAGAGATGACTATATATTTGTGCCATTTGCTGTAGAGACTATCGGTCCGTGCGGTCTACGCGCGGTGAAGTTCCTAAAGGAACTCCATCCGCGGCTGGTCGTTGCTTCTGGTGATAAGAGGGCTGGTTCTTTTCTCGCTCAAATGCTAAGTATTAAGCGGGGAAACGCAGCCAGCGTTCTTCTTACGATACCGCGGTGAGTAGGACTACATTATGATAATTAAGTTTCTAGTTTTAGTCTATTTTAAATTATTGTTTTTAATATTGTACATAATAAAATATTGTATATTAAGGCATTACAGAGTCTCAAAATTTGGTTAACCTTATAAAAAGTAGTTATTAATGAAACAGAGTCATTTGGAACCCTTAATTAAGAGAAGACTAAGAATCAATATTGGAATCATTGCATTTTTTGCATAATATATATAAATTATCTTTCTATCTACACTTAAAACTTATTTGAAAACAGTAATATAGTTGAAAATACCTCTCTAGTGCTTAAAAATGATTGAGGTTCAAACTAATTTCACGACGTAAATATTGCTCTATCTCAAGTATTACACTGCTTTACTACTTACTTTGAATGCAAGCAAAATAAAATGCCTGTAATTTTCTTTACCAAATATAAGGCGGGTAACATAATAATTTAAACAATAAAATACTAGAGTTATTAGATTCCACTGTATTTCTTGGCACCACATATAACTCTCGCCAATACTGGGGCCTCATATCTTGTCTAAAATACTTAGTTCCGCTGTGTATGCAGCTAAAAAGATAAGGTTGTTAAAAGATGTACATACAGCAAGATTGATTTATTTCAGCTATGTCCACAGTATTATGACTCGTGAATTGTTTATGTGCAAATGTTAGCAGATGAAAATATTAGCAAATTACATTGAAAATATATTAAATTTATGTTACAGAAAAGAGCCATGCGCGCTTCATGTAGTATAGAGATATACTCATTCAGAGACATTTTTAAGAAATAAAAGTCATAACTGTTTCATCACAATTAATTTCGGACAATATTACTTATATAAGAAGTTATTTTGGAACCTTTGACAAAATGTCCCTCACTTTAATACGCGCAATAAATTGATGTTGTAAAGACTTCATAAAAAAGACTTGCAATTTTTTTTTATCGAATTAGAAGTGCTTCAGTGGTGTTTGTGCGTCTTTGCCGCCGTCAGGTTGCACCGGCCCGCCGGCCCATTGTTCCTTTGTGTAGTTATTAGTGTAGTGCCCCACGCTCTGCCAATTTCCAGTAAACTGTACGTAGTTTATTACACACGCCGTGCCGCCTCAGAGGCGGCTATTGTATTGTATTAATTTCTGTGTTCGCTTGTCGCATTAGTCGTCAGCTAGGTACACACCCTAACGTACCAACACGTTAGGTATATAGAGGTGATCGTTTTAAGCCCACACCTCCCCTGCCGTGAGGTGGGGGAGCTAGGTACACAAGTGTTTTCTTAAAAAACCTCTGACAAGATGGCCGCTATAACTACAGACGAACTCACCGACTTTTTCAGTCGGGTGTGCCCCGACGTTTGGGTAACCTTCCTAGCCAAACGCGAATTGCCCGCTGCTGAACGTTCGACCGTGCTTGTGGACGACCCCATGTCGCCCAGCACCGGACCTGCGACCCCCGCGTCCGTTGACACGATATATGACGTAGCGTCCCCCGCGCCCTCTGCGATCTCTACCCTTGGGCTGTCGCCGGCGTTCTGGGATGCAGAGACGGGCTCCAAGATGGAGTTAGATGATGCGAAACCTGCCAATCCCGAAGACGACGGCTTCACCCTAGTCTCGGGCAAAAAACGTAAGCGTCACGCCGCGAAAAAGGACGACGAGTCTCATTCGGCCCCTTCGTCTCCGTCGTCGTCTCCTAAAGCCACTCCGGCTACAAAAACCGCACCTTCAGCGCGCCTCAAAACTGCCAAGGTCGCGAACCCGGAACCCGCCACAGCGCGCAAGGAAAAACCGCCACCCCAATCATCCTTCAGGACAAATCCCGATAGAGCAACGTTTCTCATTGGATTGACTCCAAAAAAATCTTCTGCCACAAGGTCCACAACGGTGGCCAGGGCATACAAATCCACGTATCAACGATGGATTACTTCCGCGCTTTAACTGCGTATCTGAAAACTCAGAAACTGAGCTTACATACCCACGCCCTTGCGGAAGAACGTAGCCTCCGCGTAGTCGTTCGCGGGCTCCCAAAGCACGTGTTAAGCGATCTTAAATCGCAGAATCTCTCGGTTAGGGAAGTGCACAGAATGTACCACCCCACCGACAAAAAAAGATACCTAGCCCTTTGTCTAGTTATCTTAGACCTATCCCCGGAAGGGAAGGAAATCTACAATATCCGCCGAATCTGTAATCTCACGGGGATTGCAGTAGAGGTCCCCCGAAACAGGGGCATCCTTGGTCAATGCCACCGATACCAACTGTATGGCTACTCGACCAAAAATTGTTATGCCAAATCTCCTCCAGAGACCATGGCACACCCGAGTGCACCCGAATACCCGAACCGGACGGCCCTCCAAGCTGCGTTCTGTGCGACGAAGCGGGACACCCAGCGAACTATCGCGGGTATACCAAAGCGCCGCGTAGAAAAAGGCGCGGAGGTGAAAACCGGCGCGGACGAGCGGCTAGCGCTAGCAGGACCCGTCCTCGGCAACCTGCCCCTTCAGTCGCACCGATCTCGGTGTCTCATCCCGCGCTCCCTCAGCTCCACACCAAACCCGCCCCCGCTAAAGGGACTTCCGGCCAAGGCGTAAGCTGTTCAGTGCCTTCAGCATCCGTATCGAACGCATGGGTTAAGCCCCTGGCGATTGTTAGCGCGGCCACCTCACAGCCAGCGCCCTCTCTTCAGGCTCAAAAGCCCAAACTTGCCCCTCGGGCATCTTCTACCTTCGCTGCTGACTTCCCGTTAGTCTGCAGCTTCATCAACAACATTAATGTTGCGGAAGTGACTTCCCTGGCCCGCAAACTACGCGAGGCCAAAACCACTCAAGATAAGCTCAATGCCACCATTGAGCATATTAATCTTATTGACTCGATCGGTTCATTCCAATGTGCCTAAGTAATCCCCTTTTTAATCAAAATGGCAGTACAACATACAGGAAGAACTAAACCTAGCTCTCTGACTGTCGCTTTCTTTAACGCAAACGGCATGAGAGATCAAAAGGAAGAAATTGTGTACTTTTTACGCGATCATGATGTCGACATCTTGCTAGTGCAGGAGACTTTCTTAAAACCTAGCGTGCGCGATCCCAAAATAGCTAATTATACCTTAGTAAGAAATGATAGGCTGACCGGACCTAAAGGCGGCACCTTGATCTACTACAAAAGGTCCTTGCACTGTATACCGATAGACACTCCACCGCTTGCTAACTTAGAAGCAACGGCTTGTAAGATAGCACTTACGGGCTATCCGCCCGTAATAATGGCCTACATATCAGCCACCGCAGAAAATGGCGCCCACGGGTAAAGATCCTTGAAACAATTTTGTGAAGTGGTTAGTTATTGCCTTATAATTTATATTATTGACTATTGTGTCATATGATATCATTTTGTGTACTTACATGTGGTCTAGGAAACACCTTGTTTACTTTCTCAAAAAAAAAAATATCTTTCTTCGTAAAATATATATTATACATTTCATTTAAAATAAAATGGACAAGATTGATGCGCATGATTTGTTGAAGGATGAACTTGAATTTGAGTTAGCTTGCCGTGGTATTCGGGGCTTAGAAACAGTAAAAGTTATGCGTAAAGTCCTTAAACAAATTTTTATAAGAGAGCGGGAAGGCGATTCCAGTATAAACGTAGTTGTTCCGTCTTGTTGTACGAAGGACGCCCTGTCGCAGATTGAAATTTGTGAAAAAAATTGCAATTTCTAAAATCGGCATTCGATGAAGATCCTGATGGTGATATAAAAAAACGGCTAGCTTCGCGCCTCCAACACTTGCTCAACCGGGTCGAACTAATCATACCTAGTGAATCAGACATAGACCGTCACATAAAACTATGTAAGGATGTTCAAATATTTAACGGGACAATAATTACAAAGGATATGAAGGATGAAGATAAAAGTGAAGCAGAGATTTCTAAAAAGGATAAAGAAATACTCCATCGCAGTCTTGGAGAAGAAGCGATAGATATACTCACACATATCGATTTACAGTCAAGACACAGAACTATAGAGCCAGAAACAAGTTACAGTTCAAAGGATTAGAGTTAGGTTTTAGGAAACTTGTGCCTATTAAAGATTGGGGCGTTAAATTTTCCGGCAAGGGTGACGTAAGCGTTAATGCCTTCCTGGAAAGGAAAGCTGAATTTAGGAAAGCACGTAATGCTAATACTAATGATTTATGGAGATATGCGGTGGATTTTTTTGAAGGTGAGGCGCTTATATGGTTTAGAGCTAATCGTGAGTACGTGAACAGTTGGGAGGAATTGGTAAACCTTCTTTTAGTTACCTTTCAGAGACCCTATTATCAGGACGAGAAATAAAGAAGAGAACTCAAGGTAAGGGAGAAAAGATTGCTATCTATCTAGTTGTTATGCAGAATATGTTTAACAGACTTCAAGAGAAAATTAATGAAGAACAAAAACTTTCCATCTTATTGAAGAATATACAGCCATATTTTCAACTTGCAGTTTGCAGAGATCAGTTTAATACCGTATCAGAATTAAATCGGTGTTAAGAGTCGCGATCGCGAGAAGTGGTAATTTTTGTCAGACATTAGAAGTCTGATGCACAAAAGTTTACGTACATATTATAGCACAGCTGTGTATCAGTGAATTTTGTATTATTTAAATACATATTTTATTCGTGGAATGTTAATTTTAGAGGTGCAACGGGTGCTGTGAAAACGCTTATTAAGTTAATTGTGACCATACGCCTTCCTATATCTCTGGCAAAGAGTTATTAGAAAATCTACTTCGTCATAAAAACATGCGGACATAGAGAGATGATACTATATCCTAATTTGATTTAAAACGTCATCGGCAGGCATAGCCTATCGGGATAGCGGCCAAACACATTGGGCGACTTCTTCAAATTCATGGTTCAAACCCCCGAATAAAAATATTGAAATTTATTTTTATAATTTTGCTGTTTCTTTTATTATTTATTAAGTTTGCATTTTTTGTAATGATACTTCATTTATAAGTCTTGTTTACTAAAGTAAAAGAACTAGTGGTACATTTTATGTTTTATTATATTTCATTTTATTTTTCTACTTAATGCGTAGCTGTAGAATTAGTTAAAATTTTAGTGCTTACATATCTTAGAGTTAGGATAATTTGTAGTTTTTTTTATGCTTAAAACTATTTAGTTAATTGTTTTGTGGTGTTGAGTTGTTGTAGGCTTTTATGTTGCAATTAAATAACTTACAGCAAAAATACCGCACATTTGTTTCTTATCTTGCCTGGACCCCGACCCCTAGGGCTTGAGTAAACCCATGACAAATGGCGCCATGTTGGGCACTACTAAATCTAGTTGGCATACTAGATTTAACAGTGCCAACATCTCGGCACTACTAAATCTAGGTCCCAGCGTAGTAATCGCGGGAGACCTAAACAGTGAACACGTTAGTTGGAACTCTAACGTAAACAATCCAAACGGAACCATATTATGCGGCCTCACGAAGAGACTTAACTTTGACATTATCGCTCCTGAGAGCCCAACTCACTACCTATTTGTAACTAGTCATCAACCGGACGTTCTTGACGTAGCTATTCTATAATGATTTCTTATATTTACGCGAACACTACACATTGAATAAAACTATTTTTACGGATTTTATCGCGTTTAATTTACTTATTTTATATTCCCGACGTTTCGGTTGCTTTCCAGCAACCGTGGTCACGGGGGACTGAGGTGATTGATCAGTCCCCCGTGACCACGGTTGCTGGAAAGCAACCGAAACGTCGGGAATATAAAATAAGTAAATTAAACGCGATAAAATCCGTAAAAATAGTTTTATTCAATGTGTAGCTATTCTAAAAGACATCCGGCTTAATATTAACTCGATCGAAACTTTCGTCGAACTATGCTCGAACCATAGGCCGGTCGTATTAGAACTGGGCCGGTCGGCTGGTGAGGTCCCTCAGACCAAAACCATCGTTGACTGGATCGTATAAACTCAAGGTCAAACTTGAGTCTACGAACTCCCAGCATTTAGACTCTGTACCGGACAAGATAGACTCGCCGGAGGAAGCCAATAGGGCGATTAGCGCCCTATCGACTCACCTCACATCAGCTGTCGAAGATTGCTCCCGTAAGGTTTGTGTGTCGAGTGATCGGTGCACAAATCGTCCGGCAGACCTTCGACGGCTAATTAGAGCGATAAACACCACGCTAAAAACGTATAACCGTTATCGAACGGAAGATAACAAAATCCGGCTACGTTCTATGCAAAACGAAATTAAACAACGCGTTGTCGAATTAAGAAACGATAAATGGGATAACCTCTTAGAGGGATTAGAAGCATCTCAAGATGCCTTTTGAAGGCTGACTAAAGCTATAAAAGCAGAGCAAATTGCTCCCATGCTGCCTCTCGTGAGGCTCGACCACCCCGATCTCGCCTTAGACGATCTCGAAAAACCCGAATGCCTAGTCGACAGTCTAGAGAGCCAGTGTACCCCAACCAGCGTACCAACAGATCCAGCACACCTAATAGAGGTAGAAGCGAAAATCGAACGTAGGGCTGCGTTACCGCCAGCGGGCGATCCACTCGATCCTGTGACTTTCGAAGAAGTCACTAAAACGATAAAAAGCCTTAAGATCAGCCCCTAGACCAGACGGCATCAGCCACAAGGTGATCAAATCCCTTTCGGCACCGCTAATTACGCGCGTTGAAAATACCTCCTCGTAGGGATTTTCAACGCGCTTCTCTCGAGCTGCTCTTTCCCAGATATGTGGAAAGAAGCAGACGTAATAGGGATCCATAAACCAGGGAAACCGCGCAATCGACCCACTAGGTACAGGTCCATTAGCTTACTCAATACTTTGGGTAAATTATATGAGCATACTATCCTTAAGCACCTCCGTCACTTCACGGAAACAAACAGACTCCTCCCTGACGAACAGTTTGGATTTAGAGCTAAACATTCATGTACTAAACAAATCCATCGCCTAACAGAATATATTCTGTCTGGCTTTAATCACCACCCTACAAAGAAAATATCTCGAAACACGGGAGCCATCTTCTTTGATGTCGCAAAGGCATTTGATAAGGTCTGGCACGACGGCTTGGTCTACAAGCTGTATAAACCGACCTTTTAGGCTCCCTTTTTGCGTCCAACTCGACTGTTGATGACGGGGGAAACACACCGCCGACCATCCCGCGGTGTGAGTGCTCCATGCCGGATGTGCGGTTCTCACAGCGCTCGGTTCGCAGAGCACTCCTCTCCCTTCACATCCACAAGTCGAGTGGGCCTGACGGAATCCCCCCAATTGTGCTGAGGACGTGCGCTCCGGAGTTGACACCGGTTCTAACGCGTCTTTTCCGGTACTCCTACTCTCTAGGCGTAGTCCCGAAATCATGGAAGTCCACCCGATCCCTAAAAAAGGCGACTGCTCAGACCCGTCCAACTACAGGCCTATCGCCATCACCCCCTTGTTCTCCAAAATAATGGAATCCGTTATAAACTGCCACCTCATGCGGTACCTTGAGGATCACCAGCTGATTAGTGACTGCCAGTACGGTTTTCGTCGGAGTCGATCAGCTGGTGATCTTCTGGTCTACTTAACTCATAGATGGGCGGAGGCAGTAGAGTCCAAAGGGGAGGCATTGGCCGTTAGTTTGGACATTGCGAAGGCCTTCGATCGGGTTTGGCACAAAGCGCTTCTTTCGAAGCTCCCTTCCTATGGGCTTCCCGAGAAATTATGCAATTGGATCACCAGCTTTCTTGCAGATCGGAGCATCAATGTCGTTGTAGACGGTGCATGCTCCGACTACAAGCCTATTAACGCTGGTGTTCCACAAGGCTGCATGCTATCACCAACGCAGTTTCTTCTGCATATCAATGATATGTTGCAAGCCGGTAGCATTCATTGCTATGCGGATGACAGCACTGCTGATGCTCTATACACCGGCCGTGCCAATATTTCCCGGGGAAACGTCACCGAGTACCGGAACAAACTTGTGTCTGAAATAGAGTCTTTGCTGGACAAAGTCTCGGATTGGGGCGACTAAATCTAGTCCAGTTTAATCCACAGAAGACACAAGTTTGCGCATTTACCGCTAAAAAGAACACCTTTGTCGTATCTCCTCAGTTTCAAGGTACCCCCCTTGTTGCCTCAGCCAGTATCGGAATCCTCGGCGTCGACATATCGAGTGACGTGCAGTTTCGTGGTCACTTGGAAGAGAAGGCCAAATTGGCCTCTAAAAAGCTTTGCGTTCTCAGCAGAGCGAAACAGTATTTCGTGCCAGCTCAACGCCTGCAACTTTACAAGGCGCAGGTTCGGCCTCATATGGAATACTGTTCCCATCTCTAGGCAGGGGCTCCCCAGTGCCAGCTCCTTCCACTTTACCGCATCCAGCGCAGAGCGGCTCGAATCGTCGACGACCGAGTCCTTTTCGATCGGCTCGACTCATTGGCACTGCGAAGAGATGTTGCATCTCTTAGCATTTTCTTTCGCATTTACCATGGGGAGTGCTCTGAGGAATTGTTCGGATTAATCCCAGCCGCCAAATTTCACGAACGCACATCGCGGCAGAACTCCCGATACCATCCACACCATCTGGATGATTGGCGGTCCACCACTGTGTGATTTAGAAGATGTTTTCTTCCTCGCACAACTTCCTTGTGGAATAGTTTACCACCAGCGATTTTTCCGGATCGATACGACTTAGGGACCTTCAAGAAAAGAGCCTACTCCTTTTTAAAAGGCCGGCAACGCATCTGCAATTCCCCTGGTGTTGCGGTTGTTCATGCGCGGCGGTAGTCACTTACCATCAGGTGAGCCGCATGCTCGTTTGCCCCCTCTCCTATAAAAAAAAACGATACGGCTCTCTTTGTATCAGACTACAATAGGAAAGGTCTCACTTCATAACTTCAAAAAGCTACCAATCGCTTAGGCAAATGGTTTCGCCAATGGAGAATTGAAGTGAATCCCGAAAAAAGTGTAGCAATATACTTTCAACGGAATCCAAAACAGTCCCGAAAAGGACCAAGAAAAAGAATGAAGGTAATTACATTATACAGCTACCACATCCCGTGGGAATATTCGGCCAAATATCTGGGCGTCACGTTCGATGCCCGCATGACTTTCGCGAATCACATTAGTATAGTACACAACAAAGCCAAGTCAGTCATTGGCCGTCTCCACCCTCTTGTGAACAGTAAGAGTAAGTTGTCTCTAAGACACAAACTCCACCTGTACAAAGCCTGCATTAGACTTATCATGTCTTACGCAAATGTAGCCTGCACACATATAAGATCCACCTAAACAAACTACAGAAAGTTCAAAACTCTTACATCCGTAGAGCCACTGGAGCACGGTGGTATCAATGGAACTCAGATTTACACAGCGATTATCAACTCCCCTCTATCTCCGAATACTTTAAGATGTCCCAGCGCTACTTTGATAGCGCCAAAACTCATCCGAACCCCAAGTGGTAAACGCAGCCAACTACGTCCCGATACCGAACGTCGCACCGTTTCTCCGTAGACCGCCTAACGTATTAATAGAACAACCGCGCTCGCTCGATTCCGTCGACACAAAAGTCGCAGGCACATCACACACTGACACTACACCCACACCAAATGGGACAAACACTAATAGTACAACGGATGGGGCGCGTTCCAACACACACCGCGCACACACTGTACACCCGCGTACCTGGGCGGTTCTTACCGCCCAGAACATCGACTGATACGAGCTAAGCAGTCAGAGCCAGGGGTTCGCACTCCCCCCCACCCCTCGGACATCGGTTAAAATAAAGTAAACCTCTACGGAGGGGACATGATGATTGGTAACAATACTAATTCATAAACCATCATCATCATCATCCTCATCCCAACTACCGCCTTCCCACTTTTAAATAGCCCCGTGTCCGATGAAACTGTAAGAACCGCATAGGCTAAAAGCGTAAACATCACCGAAAATAGTTTCACTTTTTGAAAGTCTTATAAAACTAATTTTTTTAAAAGATATATATTGTTCGACTATGACTTATTGTACTCGGTCCATTTTAAAAGGATTTATTCAAATAAAACAAAAGCGTTATAAGACACATTTTGTACATGGTAGAGCCCTGCTGCAGCTATATTTTTGTAGTATAGTTGTAGCACGGACGGGTCGGCACGACCGGGGAAGGACCACGCTCTCACAGAATACGGTGAGGGTAATATAATAGTGAGTAGTGAGTGTAGACAACTGGAGACCCTTTTTACTGGAAAAGAGGCATACCATCTTAGTCCTTCGGGCAACGCATCTGTATTTTGATTATTTATTGAGGGTAGATGTATATGTGGGTCACAACTTCCACTTACCATCAGGTAGACTGTGTTCCCGTTTGTCACCCCATCCTATAAAAAAACATAACATGTAAGAGGCAAACATTCCAGTAAAATGCATTAAAAATTTCCTGGTAATTATAATTTACTGGTGGATAATAAAAATATTTGGAATGATTAGCAGGCATTGAGTTATATTTACTAGGTACTAGAGAAGCTATTCCAAACAAAAATTGTCCGCTACTCTATGTCTTCGCGTATGCGTGAAGACTAATTTAATATAAAATAAGATATTTATATAAAATAAATAGAAGAATTTAATATAAAGTACCCTTATTTTAATCTAAACAAACATATTTCTAAATAAAATCTATCTTATGGAATTCACAAATCTTCAAATTACGCAATATTTAGTTTAGGGTACGGATTGCAGTACAGTTCAGTTGAACATAGTCAATGTTCGGAATGCGAAATCTAGTGTGTAGTACATATAATATATCGATGTTAGCAGGAGTGTTAGTAATGTTGTCAATTATAAATTATCAATCTGAGCTCTGATTCTTTTAGAGTTTTTCTTTTCTCTTTAAATGTACTTTTATTTGAAATATTTTGATCGATTCACATAGACAATATGGTCATGTTTTATATTAATCTCGTAAATGATTTTACCGAGCATCATACTGATCTATTTTTATAAAGAGGACACAGAATTATAATAAAAGAATAAGTTAATGAAATTGTTTTCATTTCTTCATTTACTTGCATAGTTTAGAGGTAGTCGGTGCTCTCAAAGTTATATTTTAGAAGCTTCTTAAGGACTTTACTCTTTTGTCTTTTTTCTCTCCTCCTCTTTTACTTCCTTAAACTCGTACTAAACGTATATATATATATATATATATAAACACTCACGCCTGTCACCTAGAGGGGTAGGCAGAGATTATAGACTTCCATTTGGCACGATCCTGACACACCTCTCTCGCTTCCTCCACATTCATATACCTACCCATACACGCTCGTCGGTTAAAGGTACTCTTGATTTGGCCCATTTTTAATATATCAATTTGGTCGATAAACTTTCGCCTAGGGCTACCCTTCCCGACTATGCCGTACTAAACGTTTAGCTTCAATATCCTTGGTACCGTACTGCAGGTGATTAGTAATCTTTGTCTGACCACTTCCATTTTAAACTTTTCTTATTATGCGTAAATAAGAATTTTGTCCACGTGTTTACCATCTACATTCCATTCACGACCTAATATCAAGTGTGCTATTAATATAACGTAGGTATTTTATTAATTAATATACTAATCACTACATCGCTATTAAGTATCATATAATCGCACAACTATATTTGCCATAAAAACTAAACAATGTGATTTTATTTCATTAAAAATTAAAATGAAACAGACAACAAAGTTTATAAAATATCACCAGCTGTTGTTTAGAAAGCAGAAATAATGAATCTATTGTGTCGCTTTATTATTTGAAAGGAATCAGGTACCCCATAGAATTCTGTTCAGTAAATTATTAGCAAGGCTTAAAATAAATTTCACGCAAATGTTAAATATATGATAAATAATTTAAGTTGTTAACATTTCATAAGTAAAGTACTGTGGCAAATATTATTATTTAAATTTAAGAAGACTTATAAACCCTACAACAACACAAAGAACATTGTTGCCTATTTATATACGTATTTTCATATTATTTTGTACGCCTCCCTCTATTTTAACTATTGTTTGCATCAATTTTCTACGCACAGGTTGTCTGGTATAGATATCTTTTAGAGAGATAAAACCGCTTGTTGTATATATAATGGTTTAGATTCAACCTTCTCGTTATTATATATTTAGGTGTATAATAAAGAATAAGTAAATAAATAAAGATGTAAAACGTACGCCTGATTTCTCTCTAGTCGTGTTGGATTGTCATCACATCTTATTCTATCTACATTTATAAAAATTAACACACTTGAAAACAAGGATAGAATACCACTCACCATACGAAACACAGCAGCATTAAGCTGCTATTTCAAGCTCGTATACTCTGAGTGTTCATGGTGCGTGATCCTTCCACGGTCGGGGCGATCCTTTTGTGCAACAACCATAGTATAGATGCAGCATGGTTCTACCACGTATAAAAATTCGCTCCGATCCACGCGGATCAAATTTACTGTATCTTGAAGTCTTGCAAAATAAGAACTATTTAATTATGTAATAAAGTATAAGCAAAGTATAAGTTCCCGTGATTTTATGCGTACAATAAAACTAGTTGCAGCTCAGCATTGCTCACTAGACTGTATCTAGTTGCCCGGCTGAATCATTGTCATACAAAAATGCCTAATTGTTTAGTTTTGCCGCTAAAAGGAACCCCTTTGTCGTATCTTCTCAATTTCAAGGCACTCCTCTTGTTGCCTCAGCCAGTATCGGAATCCTCGGTGTCGACATATCGAGTGATGTGCAGTTTCGTGGTCACTTGGAAGAGAAGGCCAAATTTAGCCTCTAAAAAGCTTGGCATGCTCAGCAGATCGGAGCAGTATTTCATGCCAGCACACCGCTTGCAACTTTACAAGGCGCAGGTTCAGCCCCACGTGGAATACTGTTCCCATCTCTGGGCAGGGGCTCCCCAGTGCCAGCTCCTTGCGTTTGACCGTATCCAGCCCAGAGCAGTTCGGATCGTCGACGACCGAGTTCTTTCTGATCGGCTCGATACACTGGCACTGCGTAGGTATGTTGCATCCCTTTGCATTTTCTATCGAATTTACCAAGCTCAAATGCAGAAGGCGGTGCTCCTTGATACCGCCCACATCGTCTGCCGGATTCTTTCCCTTTCCCTCTAACCCTCAGCTGTTTGGTTTCCCCTGCCGAGGGCTTCCATTTGTTGGGATTTTATTTATTTATGTCTTATTTATTTATTTGTGTTAGTATATTAAGTATATATGTTTATGTTTATTTATTATTTCCTTTATATTTATTCAGCCCAACCAGATGAGAATACACTATAAATACCCAATCTCTATAAATACTCTAAAAATAATAATAATAATTTATTATTTCAAGCAAGGAATATCTTAATTTCTAGGATACAAACACTTTGAGATACAGCTTAACAATAAATACAATTCAGTGAACATCTGTGTCTGAACTAGATGACTTAATATCTGTGTTTCAAACAGCAGCGATCTTCTCTTTAAGATTGTACATTATACATTTCTTCTATTTTTGTGTTGAAATCTCTCATTGACACCGTATAGTGGGTTTTGTGGGAATGCATGGCTCTGGAGATATCCTCATACATTTCCCCCTTCTCCACCTTGGGATGTACCGAGGTTGGTGCGTAAACCTGTATAACCTTCAGCAAATACCGTTTGGTGATTCTGAGTATAGGCATGTAAACTTCATCGACACACTCCCAATCATTACAAGGTTGTTAATGAGAGATTTGTGGACGATAAATCCAACACCTCCTGGAGACAGATGGTCGCGGTTTCTGGATTCGAGGGTTACCGTGTCCTGCCCCTCTATTCGGACCTCAGATAATCCTATAATAAGTCAGCGAAACTTGTCTTACTCTTATTCCAGCCCCAGGATCTTCTCGTCAGTTCTCAGCATGCGTGCGTTATATTTGCCAGAGGGTCTCTCAGGAATGGCGGGGCCGCTGGGTGCTGCGGGCCGTTTCTCTGTAACTCCCGCCATGGGGAGTATATTGCCGTAATTGCCACGCTTGGCGAGCGGGTTGGCAACCGCAGTTTTTTTATTGTTATTTTACTGTTATCGGAAAGATGCTGCTGCTCAACTTCAACCTCAGTTTCCCTTTGTCGCTTCTTACAACACCCACGGGAAGGTTTTTTCTTCCCGTATTTATTTAATATAGGTAACAAAGAACAGGAAAATGAAATAAACTAAAATACGTCGTTAGTGAGAAACCTAAATACCAAATATTATAACAGCTATTTGGCTTCAACGGTTCGAATTTCAAACAAAATTGGATTTCCACGTCGTATGTCAGCAACTGAAACCAACCATTATTTGAACTTTGATTACCTGCACTGTTAATTTAAAGTTAGAAAGTCGCCCATTTTCGCTTTTACCGCTTTGTTTTTTTAACAGAATATTTTTAATTATGTTTCATGATTTTTTAATATTTCAAGCAAATAAATAAATAAGAAAATGTATACACCAGTATGATGTGATTACCATCACGATACTACGTCGTACATATTCATTCATCATCATCATCATCATCATCATCATCAATGCAACAATGATTATAATCATTAAATTTCATTTAAATTTCAAGCGAAAATAAATTTTTATATTTATATTAAAATATACATTTATTTCACTACAAATATTTCAATTAACTGCTCTCGAAAAAATAAATTACAACTAACAATGCAAAAATGATTGATTTTGTTTTCAAACGTGAAACTGGATGAAATTCCGTCCTTTGAACTGAAATAAATAAAATATATTGTTCGTTTACTCTGGTACATTTAACTTGATTACGATTTTTTGCCTTTGTCGACGTAACATTTCAATTTACGAAATTCTAAAATATTTCATAAATTTTTATTGTCATTTTCACGCACACTGTTTATTATTTATTTTAAAAATTGCGTAGTGGCGTTGTAAAGATATCCACTACCCCATATCATCCAGTGGGATTCGTAAGAGGTGACGGAGGAACAGACCAGGAGACGGGCAACAACGTCTTCGTAATAACAACTAGAAAATAAATCCAACGCGCCTGTCATTCAAACATAATCCAAGAGCGAACAATGGACATTCATCAATTCGTTCAAATAACATCCCTCCGTGATGAAATTCCATCATCACAAAGACATTTACGTAGTAGTAGTATATATTTAAATATCTTTGCATCATCATAATATATCTATCCGTCATATTAAATATCTTCATACTTATACATAATTTTCTAATACATATTTCAACATATTTTATGTATTATTTATTTACATACATATTTTCACTTTTAAAATTTTGCTCATACGATAAAATATAACTATTTTTTTAAATATTAAAAATACTGTTGTATGGATAAAATTGTTTCATTTTCAAATTCATAACTTCTCCACTTCGCCCCGGCTTTGCAGGTTTATTATATTGTGTGCTCGTTTGTTACTCATATTCTATAAAAAATATGACTGAATACTCGACGAACATCAAGTGTGAAGAAATAATCTTGGCCTTCAAAGTTATTATAAACATAGCTATTCATGTTTTCAAGTAATTTATTTATATCTGTTCACGCACCTAGTTACCCAGACTAAGGTCTACCAGACAGGGGCCCATACAGTTGTTAGGTTCGACGAACAACTAGGACGGAGCCCAAGTGGTCTTATGGAAAAATATTCTATCCTACTACACTTTAATGGGAAGGCTAGTCAAATAAAGAGTACTTACCTGTATCTGACGCGACGACTGTCTCAAGGTTCGGTCAGGACGAAGGTGTGTATGTGCATGTGTAGTGGTGTTTTTAGTGGTGTGGATTGTGGTTGACCTGACTGGACCGTTGAAATCAATATCTATAAAAGTAATTATCGAACTTTAGCCTAAACAATAATAAATTTCTTTTAGCGTATGGATAAAGAAGTAGGCTAAACAATACAATTTTTTTCAGTTAGTTAATTGAATATACTAAAGGAAATATTTTAAGGGTCAACAGTTTTTACAAATGAAGAAAGCATGTACAGTTTCCACAGTAAGTACAATAAGTCACTTTGTAACTTTTTCTGTTCAGTAGCACTGAGTGGGAGAACAACGTATCGGAATTTAGATTCTTGATCAATGATGGATGCAATATATGATGGATGCTTATACGTGGTAGAGCCATGTTGCAGCTATATTAGTAGTATAGTTGTAGCACGAATGGGTCGGCTCGACCGGGGAAGGACCACGCTCTCACAGAAAACCAGCGTAAAATAGCAGCTTAATGCTGCTGTGTTTCGTATGGTGAGTGTAGAGAACCGGAGACCCTTTTTACTGGAAAAGAGGCATTCGATCTTAGTCCTCACGGGTGACAACGCATCTGCATCTTGAGTCTATTGAGGATAGATGTAGATGTCTATGGGTCACAGTGACCACTTACCATCAGGTGGACTGTGTGCTCGTTTGTCACCCTATCCTATAAAAAAAAATGCAAAAATTCTATAAAAGTTGTCGCCAATTGTTTTGACGTAACTCTAGTTGAAATAAATAAACATTAATGTAAATTCGCTCTTAAATGCATTGCCTAGTTGTATTCACAAAGCTACGTACAAATTAAAAGCGCACCCAAATGTTCGAGTAGGCGCTCATTCGGTTAGGACATTTTTGTCACTAATTGTGGATCTAGTTTTTTTATTAGTTATCGATGGCCACAAGAATCAGTTACCATCAGGGGTACTATATGCTCTTTTGTGCAAGAGACAGCTATAGTATATGACATAACGACCTGCTTACGCCGGGCGCAAAATACCAACGTATGTCACGGGAGCACCGTCAAACGATTATGGAAAATTCGACCTTAAACGAGTAAGACCAACCAATTTTTATCAGCCCGTAAAAGTTCTAAAGTGGACTTTTAAGGACTGTTAAACAACAAGAAGAATCGGACTGAATGGAGAAGTGATAAGAACTAAATTACTCTGTTTGTTCCTTATAGAAATTTAAGTACAAGTGGTTAATAGTAATTGTAAAACGTAGTATAACTACAGGGATTCAATTGGAACACTCATGCATAATCATAAAAAAATTGCACTATGAAGTAATAGAACCATTTTATTATTATTATTCGAAAAATTTTCTTTAAATTACGTATTATTACGATGATGGTAAATGGTGTCGTAGTTGCATCATTATAGTCGACTCCAAAATAGGAGGAAATAATTGAAAAACGACCGCTACTCTACGCATGCATAGTAGATTTACAATCATGTGCAGTTGCGTGTTTGCTTGATTGACAGTGTGCAAGCTCTGTTCGACTCTAGCGTACTTTTAGTAGAGCTACGCTACAGCTATTTTATGGCCGTAGCACGAATGGGTCGGCTGCAGCGGGTTACAACAACGCTCTCACAGAACACTAGCGTAAAATAGCAGCTTAACGCTCCTGTGTTTCGTATGGTGAGTGAAGAGCAATGGAGGCCCTTTTTACTGAGTACGGGGCATTCCATCTTGGTTCTCAGGAGTGACAGCGCATTTGCGTTTTGATTCTTAATGGAGTATAAAACGTTGGTGTCTATGGGCCACTACATTCACTTACTATAGAAGTGTACTCTGTGGTTGTTTGTCACCCTTATTCTTATTATACCTTTATATGCGACAGCTTCATGATTGACAACTATCCTCAAATATATTTAAAAAAAAAACTTTATTTTGGTATACTATGATTCATTAAAAGAAGTTATGAAATCACACGGTTTCATCCAAAATTAATGCAGTGAGCCGTAAAATGTTTGCAGCTTATGCTTCACTCCGGAGGCTTAATTACTTTTTACCCATTGCCACCAAAATTACGCTTGCACAATCTTTACTACTCCCTCTTCTCGACTATGCTGACATTTGTTACCTTGATATCACCCAGGAGCAACTTAACAAGCTTGAGCGCCTCCAAAATCTCTGTATTCGGTTCATATTTGGACTTCGCAAATATGACCATGTCTCAGAATACCGCACTAAGCTCAAGTGGCTCCCAATGCGTCTTCATCGGAATACTCATACACTTTCTGCTCTATACTGCGTCTTATTTAATATAGCTAGTCCTTCCTATCTAAAAGAACGTTTTAGATTTCTCAGCTTCTGTCATAGTTTTTCTTTACGATCCAAAGAAAATCTTTCCGTCCAATGTCCTGTGCACTCCTCGACTTATTATGACAAATCATTCTCTGTTCTTGGAGTAAGACTTTGGAACTCCTTACCCCAGTCAATTAGAAGTGCTCAATCCTTAAATGTGTTCCAGAAACAGATTAAAGAATACTATTTGTCTCTCTAACCCCTCTCACTTCCTCCGCTTAATTATGGTCATTGATCTGCCTGAAGAATGTTGTCTTTTAATGCATAAGTTTGCATCTTTATTTTATTTTTATTTGTCTTTATTATTTTTTATTTTTTATTTTAGTGCACCCTACCCATTGTTCTTTTTCTTATTTTGTATTTATTTCTTCTTCTGGGTTGTCTGGAATAGATTGCTATGTAGCAATAAGACCGCCCTTTGTATTTCCCTTAGTAGTTGTTATTTTTTATTTTTGATGTTGTTTAAAGAGTATTGTATTGTATTGTATTGTTTCAACAAATAGACGCCTACTATTTACTTCTGTTTCCTTAAGCGAACGTTTTAAGTTCTTTATATATTTTTCTTTGATGTTATTAATAATGATATTAAGAAACAAGTGAACGTTGTTCACAAAAAACAACACGAACTAAATTTTTACTAAAAATATCTTGCGATCATATTTTTATAAGCAACCAGATAAAAACTTATTACTCTATTAAAAATTGTTTATAAAAATTGTTTTTATAAAATAAAAACAGAATAGCGTAGGAATCACTTAGATGCGGAATTGCGGAATATAATGACCGTTTTTATTAAATAGTCTATACCTCAAAGGCGGTCTCATTTATAAGGAAAATATCCTTTAAAAGGAATGAAATTATTTTATTCCTTTCAGTTTTGAAGCTATTTTTTTAACTCTGAATAAAAACCGGCATTTCTTTTATCTAATTCAATATGAGTAGAAAAAAGTAAAAAGCTCTTTACAGCAGTGTGCATCGTTTAATAATTGCTAAAGTGGTCATTGAAATTCTGTCAAGTAGAATTTACTAAATATCCTTCGAGTTTTTACATGTAGCCGATGGAAGGAAAAGGGGAGATCTCCCGCCGGGCAAGGTGTTCTGCCCGGGGAGCGGCCAACGCTCCGATTGGTAGTTCGGAGCTATTCTATATATGCTGCTTTAATTTCGGAACTTTGATAGCGCGATTTAGGCTTCGATGTGTTTCGCTTGTGGCGCGACGACAGCGCCGCCACATCACCCCCCTGCTCAGACCGGAGGTCGATAGTGCAGTCCGATTGCCGGTGCGTCCTTAAATGCCGGTGGGGAATGCATGCTGTGTGCGTAAGGGCAAGTGACGCCGGTGCGAATGATATGCCGGTGTGTGTATGCCGTACTACGCACTTGCAAGTGATGCCAGTGAGAACGATGAGCCGGAGCAAGTGCCAGGGATTGCCTTGTAGTCTGCGGTGAGTCGAGAAGAAGGCAAGTAATCTGCGAGAGTGCCGTGAAGCAGAGGCGAGCAGTAAGGCTCAGAGCCGTGCTGAACACTGTAGCGCAGAGAGTAGCTTGAAGGAACAGGAAGCATTATTATTCCAGTGCTGCGATGAACCTTTGTAAAGCTAGATGGCTTGCAGAATGTGAAGACTGCAGACAATATGTGCTCGGGAGCGAATGAATGGGGTACTTGAGGATGATGAAGGTTTTTCAAGGTGTAGTTTCCGAAGGATGTTGGTTGCGTGTTCAGATCACGTCGGTTGGTTACCACTGTGGCGGGTGATAGGAAAAGGGGAGATCTCCCGCCGGGCAAGGTGTTCTGCCCGGGGAGCGGCCAACGCTCCGATTGGTAGTTCGGAGCTATTCTATATATGCTGCTTTAATTTCGGAACTTTGATAGCGCGATTTAGGCTTCGATGTGTTTCGCTTGTGGCGCGACGACAGCGCCGCCACACCTTATACTACTATAGCATACGTTGAGCGTTATTTAAATATATAAAAGAAAAATATTCTTTTGTTCGATATATTATTTTAATAACTTATGAATTTTCGTGATATTTTGAGTAAAACTAATAACTGAAGTATACGTGGTGAGAAAAAAATGGCTAAAATGACTGGACTAATAAACGTAGTAGATATATGGACGAAGCTCCAACAACCGACTGATAACGTCAGTGTCATCCATTGACAGTGAACCGAAATTCAACAAATAAGTTACGACATTATCAGAGAGAGAGAGAGAGAGAGAGAAAGAGAGAGAGAGAGTTTTCGACCGATAACTCAGCCTATTGCTTATCGTGGAGATTGGCCACAAACTAATGAAGAGTTTCTTGGAGTAGAACGTCGATCTCCTGTGTTACGGTGCGTCACTTAACAGTGGGTGCACGCATCGTGTCGTAGCAGCATACTCGGTCGTACGTTTGAGATTCGTCTCCGTTAAGCTTTGAGGTCGCTCTGATTCCCTCCAGGCAGATTTATCCCCAAGCGTGAAGTAATACGCACCGCAAACTCATAGCTGCATTTATGCTAATACTAGGAAGTGAGCTCCTAGTGTCCATTGTGTAACTTTTCAATGGGTCTCCGCCCTATGTCGAGATCCGTCTACGTAGGGCTTCGAGTTCACCGACCCCTAGGCATAGCCTAGAGCAAGAAGATGTTGCAGCAGTGCCGCGTTGTCTCTATGAAGGTGGTGGGGCCGTGAAGCACTCGCAGTACCGGTTTGAGCTCCGCTGCCCGACGATACGAGCCGGCGAGTATCATAGGCAGTGACGTCAGGAACAATATTGTTATATTAGTTCGATTAAATTAGATTTTAATTAAATTAAAACCCGTTATTATTACTTCATTTTATTTTAATTTACTTTACGTTAATTTACTGTTTTTCTTTATAGAATAAGGGCGACCAACGAGCACATAGTCCACCCGATGTTAAGTGAACGCTGTGGCACACACAACTGTCTGTTCTTTATTTGCGGTGGAAATTAGCGCACACAAATCATCTGTCAGTATGAGACTCACACATAACAATTTACACAATAAATTAACTATTTAACACACATAGATACATTGTAACAGTATCGCTAGGTGACAGCGACAACTCGAATACAGACTCCGATCAGTAGCTTGACCGAACTGCATATTGTATGAAGGCGATTGATCTGCGTTGGTAAACAAATCCGAATTAATACAATCGTTATTATTGTAATTTTAAATTTTATAAAGAGGTAAATAGTAATTATTAGATAATCACTTATTAATAAAAGGTAACGCCATCTTTTTATATATTTGACGTGGCAGATCTCTTTTTACAGCAAAAGAAAAACTAAATAATTCGGCATTTTTGTAGAATGTCAATCCAGCCGCGCAAGTTTATTTAGTCTAGTGATGAAGTTGACTTAGGCGATGCACAAACGTAGATACTCTTAGTTATAGTCACAACACACCAGCAAAAGAAACCGTATTTACTGTGTGTCCGGTAGCGGCATTCGGACGCAGACGCTGGTTGCCACTTCTGTTGACTGGTAACAATTCGTTGTTTGTTTTCCATCAGTATCAAGATGGATGTCGATGTAGAAACATTAACTTTGTTTGTTGTGTTGATTGTACGTTGACGTAATCGTCGTAGCCGTCAATATTTACAAGCAAATAAACCACGCCAATGCCAACGGTATCGTTAGTTCTGGATACATCCTTTTGTGTGCTCGAGTTGTGTCGCACACAGGATACGGACAACGTTTGCAACTCGTCCGTTTGCTTAGCGCCGTACAATTGTAAAAAAAGAATTGTTAATGTTGCTCAGGTCTT
Organism: Parnassius mnemosyne; assembly: GCA_963668995.1. NCBI lineage: Eukaryota > Metazoa > Arthropoda > Insecta > Lepidoptera > Papilionidae > Parnassius > Parnassius mnemosyne. The sequence continues at coordinate 60,572,284 of CAVLGL010000082.1, read as the reverse complement.
CAAATGATGACTTTTAGTTTCCACTTACCTACACCAAACACTTTAATTGACGGTCGGTATGTGTCAAGTGGAAGCAACTGTACACAAAAAGTGTTTGCGTCTGCGCAGGGAGTGGCAGATTTCATATTAATTATTTGAAAATTAAAAATTTTAAAAATTTTGCCTTTTTAATATATTTTAGAATAAGTATAACCTTTCTACAAACTCACTATAAGACTGTTTCTGAATCTTGTTGTGTGTACATAAATAAATTAAAAAAATCACTGGTACCTTGTATCTTACACAAGATACAAAAGTGTCTCCATTACTTTGACATAGGACACAGAGGAACGCTTGCGTATGGCTACTGCCCTCCGTTCCGCTGGTGGCCTGTGTGACTCTATGACTGCATATAATGAATCTAATTAGAATCCTTAATAATAGTTAAGTCTATACGTATGATCATAATCAAAACATTGTAAATAATCACAAACCTATGATATATATTTGTGTATTTTCCACCCATTAAAAAGTTGTTCCAAGATTTAAGTATTTCATTCCTTTACCCAAGATCGCACGTCAAAAATAGTACTATTTTGGAGCTAAAAATCATATGGATTTAATTAAGTATATAAAATTAAATACTGTAAAGTAACCATTTCGCAAGTAAAGTTTATGGCACATAGAATTAATTAGAAAGCTCGTAATCCACAAACTTATACTCGTAAATACGACCTCGCACAGTTTCATTCCCGACAGTAACATTGAAAAGTTCTATCTTAATTATTACCTTATTTTACACAGACATAAGTTTAAGTTACATTGTACGTATACTGAGAACGTAATTTTACAATATATTTATATGAGGCCTGGATACCACACTGTCTATCGACAGTTTGATTGAGATTGTACCTCTGAAATCAGAAGCGTAAATATACATGATTTACATTTATCACTTGCAAATCAGGGAGCCAACATTTCTACGTATAATATATATAGGTATATTGATAATTTTTCATGTATAACATATTTATGTTTTGTGTAAAATTTACAATTTAATATTCTCGACATATCTTTTAAGAACCTCTATACGGCCAGAGCTACTACTGATAGCAGACTGATTAGTAGATAATGCCTGAGACATTAAGTCCACCCTTTCGACTAGACATGGGACGAGTACTCGGTATGGATTCGTTACTCGGCGGATTCAGCCTTTTGTTAGGGTTCGGCCAAGTATTAACGACCGAGTACCGAGTACTCGGCCTTAATTATAATCCAAAGAAAATAGACAAAAAGCCAGTTTTTATCATTATTATTATATTAGACACATTAAAACATCAGGAACATGAGAAGCAGCAGAAATATTTAGAACGTACATAAGAATCTATAATAGAAATTATTATTTCAAATATTTAAAATTTAAGAGAGGAAGATTGTGAGGCAATAACACTAGTTTTTCGGCCCTATATGTGTCTAGTTTGTAAGGGAAATAACCGCACGCCGCCTGCTACCAGGTTTTTTTAAAGCCGAGTATTCGGCAGAGTACTCGGCCCAATCTAGGCCGAGTACCCGGTGGTCATGTACTCGGCGAATCACTACTCGTTCCATGTCTACTTTCGACACCCTCTTATATATGTACATCTATGAATTTAAATAAAACAGAATTAAATAGAGTGTATATCTGTAACCCGAACAAAAAGAGTCTAAGTTTACTTTCAAATATAGTTTCAAAAATGATGATTACATTTTTATAAAAAATTCTAAAATAAAAAAAAACCAAGTACTTAACCGTTTTAGATTCCAAAAATATAAATTGCCGGAAAAAAGTATTAATAAAAAAAATGATGTACTTGGTGTGCATGGTTAAAACTTTCTATCATCCAACTTGACATTGGAAGACATTTTTTATAACTTTTTGAATTATGCTCGTACGTATAATGCACACCAACTAAAACTGTTATGTACTTGTTTTTTTTTCTATTTTATAAATTTTTGTTAAAATGTAATTATCATTTTGGTAACTATATTAGAAAGTGTACTTGGCGCGATCTTTTACAGTGAAACTGTTTGTGTTTGGATTTAATATATTTTTACAAAGTACACATTTTCCTTTTTTTTTTCAAATATAGTACGCCTGATACCGCAGCAGTTGAGGTTCTGCTTTATTCTCGACACTTTAAGGTCAAGAAAATTTTTGCTCTTAAATTACCACAAGCAATTTGCACTTATACGATAACATGAGTTAGTTATTTAAGAAAAAAACACTAATTAATCTATTTCATATTTTAAATAAATTAGCTTTATTTTACTAATTTAAAAAAGCTCAAAAAAATTTGTGTAGATAACTGGATTTGTTTTATGGGGTGGTCATGATAACTCTCGAAAAACTTGACGTATCGAGCCTGTGTTTTGTTTAATATTGTCATAATTACATGAAATAGGTACATATTTAATAACAATAGTCTAATACCCGTAGTTTATTGATAAAGTGATTTTTTTTTAAAAATTACTATGTACATATTATATACAACAACAAAATATATTTTATTTCTCATTTCTCTCACGTGAAAACGATGGCGCATTAGATTCTTTTTAGAACCGTAACGTACACAGCACTAGAAGTGGTCACTACTATTAAAAAGCGATATTTTTAATTGAATTGAACTGATTTGACAAGTTAGCTCAAATGAAACTCATAACTTAGGTGAAACTTATATTATTATAACACAATAACACATCTCTTTTTTAGAATTACACCAACTATAGTCTTTGCCAGGCTGGAGCAACTTCCATAGTAAAAATTATATGTACGAACCGGGTTCGCGTAGTGTATATTTACTTTGACACGGGTCAAATTTTAATGGCGTCATGTCTACTTACTATTTCGTGTAATAAGTCTAACAATGACATTGTCAAATCAAATTTCAAATAAACAGTAACATTTGTATTTGAATTTAATTATTTAGATCTATCTTAATTTCGCAACAGGAGTTGTTGTTTTATTATAGGAATTTTAATAAATTTAATATGCATTATAAACTTTGCCAAAAATGTGGTGGAAGAAGCGGAAAAAAAATCAAGAAAAGGCGAGATTTCCCATAGATGGTGAAAGATAGGTGATAATTTCCACGTTCGTTGTATTAAGATATAAAAACATAAATACAAAACCTTATATAATATATAAGTATCAAGCTTAGAATAATAACACCTAGAACGATAGTTCCCTACAAAGCGGACATTCAAAAGTGGTGCAAGAACAAAATCTATGTGTACGTTATCAACTTGTGTTTACGCTAGACGAAACACACACAGGTAAAGAAATAATGTGGCCAATACATTAAATTTTCCCGAAAAGTAGGGAAGTTGAAACTATATTGGACTAATAGTTACAACGTAACGTATCATTCACACAAATGTGAAACTAAGTTTGTTTGAATTCTATTATCAAAGTGTAGCCCGCTAAATTTAAAATATTTTTGAATATGATATTTGCCTATCTAGCCAAGTGAGATATTTTTATGAACCATATAAATGTGATTGCATCATATTTTTCATTATAACTGTATAGAGACGTTATAATTATAATTATAGTCATACTAATGCAAGTTCGATATACACCCGCCCGATGCCTGACGCACGACTGTTCGACGAACGATTGACCGTATTCAGTATCTATAATTCAGTTTGTTTTAACAATTTTTTTTAATAATCGTCGAGTAATGATGTACCGCATCTCACTGCATGTATAATATAAGCTACAATACGAAAAACACAAGAAAATTTTAATTGTGGTAGGTTTTACACAGTCCTCACAGATGACAACGCATCTCTTTATTGAGGATAGTTGTAGATGTATATGGGTCACAGCATCTACTTACCATCAGGTGGACCATGTGTTCGTATGTCACCGTATCCTATAAAAATCTAAAGAACCAATTTTTGTATTTTAGTGGGCTTCCAACTGCTTTCATTTCGATTGTGTCTGATGTTTTCTGTCTCACAAGCCGCAATGATCGGATCAGAAAGAAACATAAAACGAAAACTAAACATGCATTTATTATCAGACCATATAAAAAGTTTCCTTAAAATTCATCATCCATATATTTTTTTTTAAAACGTGCCCCCACACTAGGATTTTCTTCTATATCGTGAATGCAGCTTACAAACATACATTGCACGAGGACAAACATCCAGACCCGGAACAATGATTTAAGTAAGTAAGGCAAACAAATACTTGTTCCGTGCGGGGTTCGAACTCGCGGCCCCCAGAGCAACAACTCATTGCTAAGCCACTGCGCCACGGATTCGTCGATAAATAAAAACAATGCGTTGCATTTTTTCAATGTTGCCAGCCCTCTTAGTAATAAATTGTCAAGTTGCGTTACGCACTCTATTTAATGAGGGCTAATAATCTTCCACTCACCAGATGTCGGTAGTTGTGTCTGAGGTGAAGCTTTTTGTAACATAGTGTCAGTTAATTAAGAAATTAGTTTTAAATAATACATAACATACATATATAAACGCTCACACCTGTCACCCAGAGGGGTAGGCAGAGACTACGGACTTCCATTTGGCGCGATCCTAACACACCTCTCTCGCCTCTTTTACATCCATATATCTACGCATACACGCTCGTCGGTTAAGGGTACTCCTAATCTGGCCCATTTTTAATGTATCCCCGATTTGGTCGATAAACCTTCGTCTAGGGCGTCCCTTCCCAACGCTGCCATTTACTTCTGCAACATAAATTTGCTTTGTCACTCTTTCCTCGTTCATTCTTTCTACATGACCAAACCACCGAAGCATTCCTTTCTTAATCCTTGTCACAACGTCATCATGCAAACCACACTTTTCTTTTATCACACTATTTCTCACCCTGTCATTCAGATTCAGCCCTAGCATACTCCTTAAGGAACGCATTTCTACAGCATCTATTCTACTCTCATGCTTCTTCTGCCAGACCCAACTTTCACTACCATACATTAAAGTAGGGACTAACACAGCATTATGAATTGCCATACGTGCCTTAGTTGACACATTCTGACTCCTCATAATAGCGTGTAGAGCCCCATTCACTCTATTTCCTGCGTTCACTCGTCGTTCTATATCCTTATCATATCTACCATCCCTGCTAAATAAACATCCCAAATATACAAACTCATCCACTTGCTCAATCAACTCCCCTTCTATTCTTATATCACATAAAGTCTTACTTTCTTCTCTTTCAAAAACCATCACTTTCGTCTTAATTGCGTTCACTTTCATACCCCTTTCTTTCAATGACCAGTTCATTAAAGTAACCATCATTTGCAACTCGGCCGCCGACGATGCAAATATGACTTGATCATCGGCGTACAAAAGGCATTTGACGGTTGACTCACCTATTCTCAACCCACATTCTTAACCAACATTCTTCAACTTTCAAAGTTTGCAAACAGTTTTATGAATGCCAAACCAGTCCGAGTAGACCCCGTTGATCCTGACACAAGCACTAGAATCCCTATAAAGATACTTTAATGCCTGTAGCAAGCCAGCGCTCAACCCAAATGAGTTCAGTGTTTGCCACAATAAATTCCTGTCCACTCTGTCATAAGCCTTTTCCAAGTCCATGAACGCACAAAAAACTTTCTGGTTTTTGGCCAAAAACTTCTCCGCTATCATGCGCATGGAAAAGACTTGATCCGTATACCCCATCCCCTTTCTAAATCCAGCTTGCACATCCCAAATTTTTCCATCAGTTTCTTCCATAACTCTTTCAATTAACACCATAGCATACAGTGTAGCCACAATGCTAAGCAAGCTGATACCACGGTAGTTTTTACAGTCCTGCTGCGACCCATTTCCATTATATATTGGGACTATAACGGCTTTGCACCAGTCTTCCAGTACGCGCTTCAGTTCCCAACATAAATTAAACAAGGTGTACAGCAGGCCTGCAACCACACCCTCACTAGCCCTTAGCATTTCGAATGATACTCTATCATATCCGGCTGCCTTACCTGCTTTCATGCTTTTCATTGCTTTCATTATTTCATCTACACTTATCTCTCTACCTCTCTCCACTTCTTCCGGAATTTCTATTTTACTTATTTCAGACGACTCTTCACTCTTAAACATGCTTTCAAAGTATTCCTTCCATCTCTTTAATTTCGAAACTTCATCATTCAGCATGCAGCCATTCTCGTCTCGTGTAGCGCATTCATTCTAGGATGTTTTGAATTTCCCCTGGGAGTTCTTACGAGCTTCCAGAACATTTTTATATTTTCCTGGAAGTTATCAGATATCCTTCTATCATTTTTATCTATCCTTTCTTGCTTTTTCCTTTCAACAACTTATTAACTCTTTTATTTATACGTCTAAAGTCTGCCTTTTTTCTTTCAATCTCATCATTCATACCGCCAGAATTACCAGCTTTCGCTGCTAGTAAATCTAGCCAAGCTCTCTTCTTTGCTTCAACTTCCATCCGTACCTCATTATTCCACCACAACGTATTACTTTTCCTTTCATTCGTTCTCTTACTTACACCACATACTTCGGTGGCTGCATCCACCAAAACTTTCTTAATATTATCCCATACATTCTTCAATTCTAAATCATTCATACATAATTCATTCAACCCACTTATATTTTCCCTCAGTCTGCATTTATACTTCTCTTTCACACCTTCATCTTGTAACCTCTCTATTCTTATACGCTGTAACGCAATGATAGACACCGATGTCCGATGCTGCCAACGTCTGAATAGACCATTAATTCAGCATAAGACCAAGTAATAATCCGTCCCTACGTTGGACCCCCGGTAAACCCATGTATCTACCAATGCGCTCCTCATTCTTTTTCTTTTATCATCCCCTCTTTCCCATGTATATATGTGAATCCTTATATGGCGAAAGAAAGTGTTCGCCACAAAAAGATTCTTTTCCACACATACAGTGAGGAAGTCTTCACCATTCTCATTTATTCTTTCATCTCTAAACGTTCCTAATATCCTTTCATAACCAGACCTCTTCACCCCAACCCTTCCATTAAAATCTCCTAACATAATAATATTTTCATTTTCCTTACATTTCATTAACACCAGCCTTACCATGTCCCAAAACTGCTCTCGGATATAAGTGGGCTTAGACATATCTGGGGCGTACACCCCTAGCACAAACAACTTCTTTAAGCCCACTTTCATTCGTATCCACAGCAGCCTTGGGTTAACACATTCATACTCTTTCACACATTGACCCATTCTTTCTGAAAGAATGACACCGACTCCCTGGCACGCCCGCTCGGTCTCGTCTACTCCAGACCAGTAAGCGCTATACATGCCATGTGCAGTGACATCTCTTCCCTTTCAATTCGTCTCGTTTACACATATTACATCTGTTCCTCTATCATTCATCATTTCGTATACTTCATCCATCTTATCATTCATTGCTCCACATACATTCAGCGTAGCCAGACGGGCCTCCGCAATCCACTTTTCGCCCCCCCGGGAGACAGGACGTGACGGGTGGCGAACCTCGTCGCCGGTTTTTCTCCCGGAGATTCTTCGAACCCTGCCCCATTAAAGGGGCGCCGGGAACTCGGGGCCATTTCTTTTTCTTCTGGGCTCATGGTGCGAACTAAGGGGTGGTAGATTTTACGCCGCTACCATACGGCGAGGAGCCGAGTCTGTCGTTTCGGCTTTGTCGCTCGTTTAGCACCACCCGTGGGACACGTGTAGGGTAGGCCTAGGCTTTTAGGTGGGCTTAGGTGGTCGAAGCCTACGGATGCGAGTGACTCATCCCCCATTCTAAATAATAGTTTATCATTATCTAAAATATTATATTATTACACAATATAATACGTCAAAAGTTTTTTTTAATTTTTTGCACTTTATAAATCTTTTAAAAAAAATCGGCTTTCAGTTATATTTTATAGTTTGGTTTATTCATTTATAATGTAATTAATATAAAATATAACTAATAATACAGAAAGAAACTTTAAATATTACATTTTCTTAAGAAATTATTATCCCCGCTATGAAATCTGTCAAATATTTTACCTCACTGCAAAGTGGCGCCGCCCTGGTAGCAGAAAAAGTCGTGGATACCCTCATTCCTATTGACGTGTTTTAGTTTTAGTTAAAAAAAGAAGGGAGAATTTTACTTTCACTTTGGCAACATTTCCATATAATTTTACATGTCAGTTTTTAAAAATTCATATTTATTTTTGATGAATGTTTTACGTAAAAATATAAGTTCAAAAGCATTAGTTACTCGAGAAATGTAATGTTACTATGTTTCTTGTGTTTCCCTGGTGTACTAACATCCGTTCACTGCATAAAACGTCATTTTTAATTAAAATTTCAAGAGCTGTTGTCATCAAGACACGACTTTGAGCACTAACGGGCCGAGTATTGAACTAAGCCATACTGGCTTAGTTTGAGTTTTCTCACATTACGGTCGCGGACTCGGCTTCTAGGTGTTATTATTCTTAGGTATCAAGTATCAAGTCGAGTGATATAGTCATTAATTATTACATATGTGTCAATTTGATAGTTAAAATTTGATAAGTAAACTGATAAATTGGTTTCTGAGTTGAATTGGTGGCTTACGGTTCTAAAATATGAATTAAATTAGAGATGAGCTGCTTTATTTTCATTAATATGGTATCATCAAGAGCTTAATTAATTTGACAACTAACGAATAAGTTATTTCTGGTAATAGACGGATATACTTAGAAACTATATTATCAATCAGAGCTGCTTACGTGCTATTCATTCAATAAAAATATTAAAAAATTTGATTTTAGTACTATTTATATTATTTTTTCAGACGTTGGCAATGGGTTAAATTCGTTGGGAAAGAAGACCTGGCATATGTGCTAGTTGAATAACTTCACATGTTAAAGTATGTTTGTGGCAAACATTACAAGTCCGCAGTATATTACCAAAAAAAACCAATTAAAACGCACCGCAAATCCATCCGTCGAAATAAGACTTCCACAATTATGTAATGATGTTTCACTTGGATTTCCGCTACATTCACATTTTGATATGAATTCGATTACATAACTGAACTGGAAGTTTCTTGTCTAATTATAAATGTTTACTGTTTTTTTAGGTTTATCTACAAACATTACTTTGGAACCCATAGTCCAGGCGGGAAAATATTTACATAACATTAATTTACATACTATGTATTTTGTTTCATTTTGTCGTTGTTTACTTAGGGCCTAAGCGTTCGCCTTGAATTTCACAGTACGAGGACAATCCGGGTTTGAACTCCACTGGCACCCAATGAAGTTAATATCAACTATAGCATACTAAATAAGCATGCAACTAAAATGCAACTTTAGGTTCTGACTTATAAAGAGTTTCGTAATTGAATGAAAGTTTTCAATCTTGAAATTTAGTATTCGTGTTCATCGTCATCATCATTACAGCCCTTCATAAGTCCACTGCTGAACATATGCTTCCCTCAAGGAATGCCACAATGTTCGCGTTAGAAAACATGAATTATTAATATTGCTAGAATTAATTGTTTTTGAGTCGCTAAATAATCATATCTAATATCTGTAACAATTACAGTACCATCCTTTTCTACGTCACAATCTCAAAGTAAGGAAACATCATTGAACAAAAAGCAAAGGGTATAATGTGATTATGGATGTAAGTATCGTTATCGTTATCGTTAATATCGCCGAGTGTTGGTGACGTAAGAGAATCCCATACCTCATTTCGTCTTTGAGTGTGATGAGAGGTCGCTGTGGGCGACATGCACGAAGAGTCACTTGACATCTGAATTCATGATGGTATAACATTCGCGATTACGGCAAACATAAAATACCCAAAAAAAGATGCGAAATGTCTGATGCTGCAATCCTCAAGCCGCTTGGCAAGCATGTAAATTCAGGCAAATCGTCCTTGCAAAGGAAGAGCCCATGTCTAGCAGTATACATTTAGGAACTAATGAAGATTTCTTATTATATAGTATGTAGTTAATTTTTTTTATAGAATTAGCGTGACAAGCGAACACATCCCACCTGCTGGTAAGTGGATGCTGTGGCTCATAGCCATTTACATCTACCATTTATTGGAAATCAAAATGCAGATACGTTGTCACCCCTGAGGACTAAGATGGAATGCCTCATTTCCAGTAAAAAGGGGCTCCGAGTCTCTACACTTACTATACAAAACACAGCAGCATTGAATTGCTATTTTACTCTGGTATTCTGTAAAAGCGTGGTCCTTCCCCGTTCGAGACGACCCATTTGTGATACAATCATAAGATAGCTGCAGCATGAATCTACCTGGTATAACTCTACCACGTATAACTATATAATAATAATAATTTATATTACCTTTGTATTAATACCAATATGTTTTAACGATTTATTTTTATTGCAGCAGCTTTATTACAATCAACATCACAAATTAATAATAAAAATGAGCAGATGCCTGAACCCGCATCGGAAAATTCAATTACTTATAAAAATGCAAGATCCTATAATTTTGACATAATATTAGCTTTTACACTTTGTACTACTAAACTATAATAATATAATTTTTTTTTGCAGCTAAATCCATCTCTACTCAGAAAAAAATCTTTTAAGGAAATGACAGAATTGTAAAATCTTCTATAATATAAAAATGAATCGCTGAATGTGTTGCTAAGCGCAAATCTCGAGAGCAGCTGAACCGATTTCGCTAATTCTTTTTTATAATATTCTTTGAAGTACGAAGATAGTTCTTACGGAGAGAAAAAATTTAAAAATTGCCTGAAAAATCTAAACCGAACACTTTTCTATATTCCCATATAAAAGATTTGTAATAATACTTAAAATTCAATTTGAACTTTAATACCATGCCATAAAGTTTAAATGTTAGTGGAGGGGTTCCGGGTAAGTAAAACAATCGTATAAATATTAATGTCAATATTTGTCAATAGTGTTTTATAATTTTTATTTTTTGACATAATGTAATTGTTGACTTATAAACTTTCTTTTTTCTTTTTTTATCTTACTAGCTGACCCGGTGTCCCGAATAGCAGTATAAATATTAAAAAATAAATAAAAAAGTAAAGAATCTACTGTTAGGCTGTACGAAGTTCGCCAAGTCAACTAGTAATAAATAAACGTGTAAGGAAAACAGTAAAAGAAGTAGAAAAATTGAATCACCATTATTCAAGAGCCTTATTCAATGAACTATAAAAAATCAGAAATGTAAACCGCATGGTAAGAGATGGTCAAATTTAAATAAAAGTGGAGCTTTAGCGATTTATAAAAAGTCACCAAAATCATACAAATATTTGAGTCAGCTATTGCCAATGTCAAGCATTCACACCTTACAGACTGTATTAGACAATATTAAAATAGAGCCAGGCATTAATCATAATATTTTAGACCATATAAAAATAAAAATTGAACAATTGTCATAAAAAAATATTGCACCCTCTTATATGACGAAATTGCTTTAAAAAACGGCAAAAACTAAGGGCAAAAAGATCAAATTGATGGTTACGAAGATTTAGGTAAAAGTGGAAGCCGTTCTGTACGTATCGCTGACCACGATCTTGTTTTTATGTTACAAGGCATTTATAAAAAAATTAAGCAGCCTTTTTCCTATTATTTTACTAAAAGAAAAATCTCATCTGAAAATTTGCCAAACATAGTAAATACCAATATCAACGCCATCAATTCAGTTGGATATCAATTTCTCACAACAGTTTGCGATCATTTAGATTTTATTATTTTATTAGATTTAGAGATTTAATGCACCTACATTTGTAGGGTTACAAATTGTAGGTGCATTAAACTTACGCAAAAAGAGAAGTGGTCTTCCTCAAGATCATAATAATTTTTTACTAAACGAAGAAAAAAAAATCATTATTTATGATGTGCCTCATCTATTTAAGTCTATCAGAACAACGTTCTTCAGGCTGGGGTTATGATGCTGGATAATAAAAAAGCTCAACGGTCTCATTTGATTTAAGTCGAAGAAAAAAAACCGAATGAAGCTGAGTTTTGCTAAAATAATAAAATGCATGTTGTTTCTAAATATCTTACTAAAATGATGGTAAAAACAGCCGCACAAATTTTGTGCTACACAGTATCCACTGTTTTTAAAGTGATGTCTGAGAACATTAAAAATAAAGAACAAAGCAATGCTCTTTTACAAACTTCAAAAAATTATGTAAAAAATGTATAGGAACAAATTTTAGCAAAAACAGGTTTTCACCACCAATTTTAGCCAAAGTACAAGGAAATACTTAAAACTCTGTTTTCTTTTTAAATGCGACAGAGACATCATATTAAAAAATATTCGATGCATTAACGGCTACCAAATAACAATAAAATATCTGGAATGAATCTGGGAGTACGTTGCTTCAAAAGGTTTTAAATATCTAAATTTAAGACAGATAAATCAAGACGCTCTCGAAAACTTATTTGGAATAATAAGGCAACATAGTCCAACAAATAGAAATCCAACTTGCCAACATTTCAAAGGAGCACTAAAATCATCAATGCTGACTCGCCTCAGCATGCCGCTGAGTAGAGATTCCAACTGTGAGAAAGACAGTAACAATGTACCGTTTGATTTCAACGATATTGTATTTCCAGTCTTAAAGACTACTAACCAAGTAAGGAATTCCCAATTCCATGATAGTACTGCGTTTACCTCAGCAGAAATAGTACCGTAATTCCAAATCCCAGAGTATGTTCTACATAAAGGGACGCAATAAGAAACAATTAATGCATTTTTCAAATAAAACCGACTATTTACGTATAAGTGGTTACTTAAGCTTACGCTGTTCTTAAAACATTAGTTGCAGAGAATGTGACGCTTCATTAACTGTTTATAGGCCAAAAACACATCCCATTTATATTTTGCTAAGATCGTGGTGGAACGATAAACAATCACTCACGTATCCAACAATCAAATCGTGCGGCACAATAGATTTGGCGATAAATATTTTTCAAGAGTAAGGGTTACCGTGTTTGTATAGACAAGATTTATGCACTTTTGTGAAACCTTAATGTTGTCACTTTAGAATTTAGTTGGATATGTGAAAGTCACAGAAGCTCTAGTTTCGATGAGTTAATACAGCATTTAAGCTTATCGTTAATTAGAAATGTATGCAAAATTACAAATATATCCTTGGCGATATCTGAAGAAAATAAGAATATTATTTGAAAAAAAGCAGAAAAACAGGGTATGGCTAAATAAATATTTTATACTTTCACCAAGTTATGGCTTGTATATGATTAAGAATAAAGTGTTGAATCTTGAAGAAACCTGAAAATCGGGATCGTGAATGCTTTGGGAACGACTACATTATACGGATATCAAACTAAAATATATGTTCGTCGTTTGCCCATTCCTATATAACAAAAGCCACTTAAACTACTAATTAATACACATCTACAGTATTTTACAACCGACCTCAGAAAAAGGAGGAAGTCCTCAATTTAACTGCATTTTTAAGTGTAATACATTAGAACTTTTTTTCTACGTGCACTGATGTTAAAAATTCCTTTTTTATATAAAAGCTGGTGCTTCTGGTGTCATCCCAAATAAATTTTATCAAGATCTGACGTGTAGTTTTTGAATTATCCTTAATAATTAGTATTTAATTGACTCCGACAAGCACCTAGCGGGACTTTTTTTTTAATAACAGCAGCTTACAATCATGATGTTACACAAAATAACAACACAACAAATTAGAAATAGCTTGGTAGCGATCACCTCATTTCCAGGGGTTATTATCATCCATAAATTCCTTAATATTATAATAACCCTTTTTATACAAACTTAGTTTAATAAAGTTTTTGAACTTTGAGCAGGTCAAACTTTGTATATTTTCTGGAATTTTGTTGTAAAAGCGTATACATCGCCCCAAGAATGAATTACTGACTCGATGGAGTCGAGTAACTGGTACTACTAGCTTGTGTCTGTTCCTAGTATTTACAGAATGAACATCACTTATTTTTGTAAAATTACTTTTATTTTTGTGTACGTACATTACATTTTCATAAATGTATTGAGAGGCCAAAGTTAATATATTAATTTCCTTAAATTTTTGTCGCAGCGATTCTTTAGGCTTTAAATCATAAATTGCTCTTATGGCACTCTTCTGTAAGACAAATATAATTTCAGTGTCAGCTGCGTGTCCCCATAGCAAAATACCATACGACATTATGCTATGGAAATAGCTAAAGTAAACTAGTCGAGCTGTTTCAACACTGGATAGACTTCTAATCTTTTTACAGCATATGCTGCAGAACTAAGTCTGCTTGCTAGTTTTGATATATGGGGGCTCCATTGAAGCGTCGCGTCTTGTGTGATTTCAAGAAAAATGGTGGTATCTACAAGACTCAGTTTCTCCCCATTTAAAATTATATTAATATTTAATTGTTTGACATTTGGAGTCATGAATTGCATACATTTCGTTTTAGTGCCATTTAAATGCCAATTATTAACATTAAACCAATTATTATTAGATATGTAACGCGAGTACATTTTTGGACTAGCCATCTACGTAGAACAGGTTTTTATAGTGTACGATTGTGTCCACAAATAAAAATACACTATTTCCTAAATCTGATAGGTCGATGGTATGGCAATACGAAACGAACTATATTCAATTGTGACTGCTAACATTCTATTTGATTAATAAAAATGTGATTTTATTTATATCACTTTTTCAAATGCAAGCAATGGGTGAAATAGCTGGTACATGCACCAATTGACAATATTCACATGTTAAAACATATTTGTGGCTAACATTGCATTTAAACCCAACTAAAACGAACTGTTATTTCATCAGTTGACTTAATTTAAGCTTCCACAACTATGAGTATGTTAATTAGGTTTGATTTATATGTAGCAAAAGATAATATCCCTCTAAAGTCACATTTTGGTAAGAATTCGATTATATAATTAAATTCAAAATTATTTGTAATTACCTGGTTATAAATATTTTTTTTTTTATAAATTCATCTACAAACATTAGCTATACTCGTAATGAGCTCTCATTTTGAAAGCAACAATTAGTAAACGAAATCTGTGAATAAGTACCTCTGTGAAGAAGCCTAGCGATTTGTATATTTACATAGTATTTGTTACACATAAAAGCAATTTATTCCATCAGTGATAAAAACCCAATATTTTTACCCTTTAAAAAAACTAACGTTGAAAACAAGCATCCCGACGCAGACTATTTTTTCAGTGCGGGAACGAATCCTCGGTCCTGCAGTGCCGCAGCCAAACGCTTAGCCACTGCACGACGGAGTCGTCATTTATTTTTGCTTAGTTAATTACTAGTATAATAGTGCGTTTTTTATTTTATATTTCCTTTAAACATATTTTTATACCTAATTGTAGAGATATAATTACAAATTGCTGTGTGTAAAATACATTGATTTTTTATCCTCATCGGTATTTTTACTCAATCCCCACGTTTAAAAACTTATTTCTAATGAATAATTCAGTAAGTATAGAGATCTAACTTTTATTTTGTAAAAATATCGATAAACAATATATCGATAAAGGTTATATCGATAAAATTATTCGAGGATAGACATTTACAGCACTATTGTAGCTCGTAAAAATGTTGTCAACACTGTTTGTCAAAACTAAATGTCATATCTTGATGTTGGTAGTGTAGCTTGGCGTACTTGCATGCATTTACTTTTACTATGGAAATCCCGCCTCTTAAACGAAGTGATTATATTCTCTTTGCTTGGCGCACTTTGATACATTTACTTTTTCTTAGGAAGCCCCGCCTCTCAAACGTAGTGATTATATTCTCTTTGGTATTTACGTTATAGGCGTTATACAGCACACAGACAGCTTACAGTTTAGCGTATCTATATATGGAATAATGTTAAATCGATTAAAAAAGTGATTAATGATACACAAGGCAAAGCAAAAATTATCGATTAGCTATCGACAAAAAATTATAACCCAAATTATATAATAGTACAAGTTATGACAATACAGTTACATATTATACTATGTATTCATTTGAAAATTTAAATGATCTTTATATTAATTTCAATAGCACCTGTGATTTCTGGTAAGACGTTGACTACGCCTGTAGCTTTATAAGATACGAGTGCTAGCGCCTTTCACTATGGTGTTATGTGAGTGTTGCCAGGTCTAGTAGGTCAAATATCGAGACGGAAGGTAAAAAAAATCGAGAATTTGGTTTACAAATCTAATAAATTAAAAAAAGCGGGTTATTGTAAGCATTTTGACCGCAATAAGTTATATTAAAGTGTTTTGATACAATGCGCAATGTGATGATTTCTTATATTTGTTTTCAAATGCGCAATGTGCTTTATAATTATTTTTGGTACTGAGCTAATGAACGAATAATTTATCGTCCAAACATCAGGTGAACTGCATAGTAATTTATGTGCGTTTTACTTTTTTGACAAATCAGAACCTGTAGAACGATTAGATAACGTTGTAGTCTTTGAATATTCTGAATGTCTCATTTTAATGTAATTCTAAAAAAAAGTAATAAATCTTATGAACCCAGAACGCATTCACTTCAAAAACCCTTAAAACGGCCTCCTACAATAAACAAACACATATTCATTCATAATCAAATTATGACATTAAACACAGATAAAATCCTTGCATTACACGCATAATGTCACATTATTTATTGAAAGTAACAATACCTACAACCGCTTAAAGAAATTAACTAGTAGAAGAACTGACCCACAAGACCTTTGCATTCTACTAAATGTTCTTATCTAAACCGCGGAATGTAAGTTAGGTACCGTACCAATTAACAACTAAAGGTATTAAATAATAAATAGTGGTCGAATTGATGACGTCGATGCATAGCGTGGCTGGGCGGACGGCATCACTTAGTAAGAGAATAAGCAAAACAGCATGAATGAATATCTGTATCTCGCCAACACAATACGCGTAAAATTTAAAACTTTAATGTTAGTATGAGTTTCGTGAGAAAATATAAGATGTCATAGCTAAAATATTTAAATGTGGTAACAGCCCCAGTAACAGCTTACAGATATATTCATTTTTCTTTCATAAATATCGGGACGTAAAAAAATCGAGATATTTGGATAAATTGGGACACCTGGCAACACTAATGTGTATAATCCATGCTAGCGCCTAGCATTTTGTATGAAGTACCTATCGACCGTTTTGTAATTTTCAGTTGAGTTTATATTGCTTTTACTTTCGATTATTGAGTTTATTATTATATGTATTTTAAAGTTAATTTTTGCTATTTGTAGAGTCGGTTTTTTAAAATATCAAAACCAACAAAAATATTGTTAAGGCGAATCAAGCGGGGCTTAGCCATTCGCCTTCGAAATTACTTGAAGCGAGATCCATAAAATTGCGGAATAAATTTAAATTATTTAATTCCTTTTTTAAATTTTACAACTTGCTCTATTTATTGTACCACAAGTACAATTCAAATCGTAGAAAACAAATTTAATTTTCATGGCAGTAATTATACTAACTGTTTACAAACCAATTTTGTAAGTTCTCACAGTTCGTTTTTAAATCGTAAAAATCGTTTTAATTTCTATAAAACAAAGTAAGTTGTTGAACAAATCCATTAATGAAATAACATTTATTTGTAAACACAGCCGTGTTAGCATTTCCATTACAAAGTTTACTGACTGCGCAAGAATGTTAACTATGACGATTCTAACTACATCCAATACTGTATCCATCAAGCCGTTTAGGGTACAGAGCGTGCCAAAGAAATAGATATACATACATGCATATATATATATCATACGGGGGCAGTAGGGTAAAAATTATTTTATTCGTCAATAAAAATACAAAAATATTTTTACCCGACTGGACTTTTACTTTCAGGATTAGAACACTAAAGCGTAGTATTTACTTTTGCTTATTTTAGTACTAATTTATTATTGTAAATAGTTGCGATGGTTTCTTAATTTGTAACAAAATAAATTAACGATAAGTTATGTCATAAACTAAATTTTGATTAAAAGATATTGCAGAATTTAAGTGCATCTTACATGCTAAATATTAATGTGGCAGCCTCGTGCCGTTGTAGAAAAAGAAATACAATAATTAAAATCCTTTCTTACCCATTGACTTGAACTAACGGCTACTAACTCAGCTGAGATCGTTATCTTTGCAATGTGCATTCGTAAGAAAGAGTTATAGATTGTTTATAAACTCACTTAGCTGAGTAAGAAGCCGTTAGTTCAAGTCAATGGGTGCGAATGGATTTTATTTCCTCTATTTTTTTCTTTTATATATATATATATATATATATATATATATATATATATATATATATATGTATTTCAATAAGATTGACCAACAAGCACACAGTTCACCATCAGGTTGCCTACTCGCCTGCCAAACGTGGCCACGAGGGAAAATATTTCACCTATGAGGCGATTAATGGCGAAGGTATTTATGCAGCAGTAGGCTTCTGCTGAACTAAAATGTTAATGATGATGATGAATAGATTTAATAATGGAATAAATTCTCATTGTAAGTTTAAACAAAGTAGTTCCCTAGAAAGAGTAAATACAAATACGAGTAACTACTGCGAAGATACCTTTTAAAAAAGATTATACTTACCACAAGCTATCAATGAGACATTTGTATATAATTAATGCTCTACTGACAAACATTTAATGTACTCAATATATCAAAATTTGTAAAGGTTCCATTGTATATGAAATTTAATCGTATTTCATGCAAAATGTAAAAATCTTACAATGAAAACAGGACACTAACAAATGTGAAAGATTGATAAAAGTACGCACGATAACGAAATATTGTTATATTATAATATTAAAGATGTATTCACGTTCCAAGGGCTGATTAGCTCATATCAGTACTTTTCAAACCTGTTAATATCCATCGAACGCTTATCTTACAACTTTTGTAAATTTTATGGTCTAAATAGTTATAAGAGATTTTTTTTATATTAATAAAGAGTTTATGGATGCTATGAATAAAACTAAAAAGAGGTTTTCTTCATTTTCCTTTCAGCGTCAATTTCATAGCTTAAAATATCTGAAATGGCTGACAATTTTACGAAACTAATAAATACAATAAATTTGACAAACTTTGAAAGTTGTTAGAAAATGTATTTTGATTTAGGTTGTGTACATAAGAAATTAAAAATTCAAAACAAGTGAAATTTATATGACAATGATATGGATAAAACGATTGTTTTCATTAATTTATGTTACTTAATTTAATAAAATAATAGCTTAATATATTTTAGAAGAACATTTTTTAAACTTTTTCTAAAAATATTTTAAAAACACTGTGAAGCCACAATAGACCTCCGCGTTTGCATCAATTCAAATTAGACAGCCGTTAGGCTTTCCAGAGAGAGGTCACGTCGCTCGGCGATCTGCCTTACGGCCATGCATACGAGGAAAGTGTACTATTATAGTGCTATCGACAAGTCAGTCCTTTATCAAGTAAAATATTTTATTACTATTTTTGATGGCCAACAATATTCATTCCAGAGTGACAACAAATTATGATTCAAACGTAGTGGAAAATAAAACCAAACTATTCGTAGTAAATAAAAGAAAACGAAAAAATTTAGAGAATTTAGTTAAAAGTTTCGTAGATTTATCTTATACCAACTATTATTTATTCTGTGCGTATACTATCTAGTTAGTTATGCATGATTACACATAAATACCAAGGTTTGTATGCTAACTAGTTTATTATTTAACTTCAGGCAAAGTAAGAAAGTCCGGAACGGCAGAACGGAAAACGTTAAAAGTAATGACATTTTGTTTACTTTGTCTGAAAATTATTGAATTTTCTTGAGCAGCGGTATTATATATATTAGTAAAGAAAAAATAGCTAGCCTTCATTAAAATGATAAACTTCTTTGACAAGTGTGTATTTTAAAGCTCGAAGAAAGTCTTTTAAGGCGATAATGAAATATGGCCATTTCATTATCAGGAAGTTATAGCAGGAATTATATCTACTGGTGCTGAATATACCAACGATTCAAAGTTTGCGGCCTAGGGTACTTAACGATGAGTAATTAGCTTGATACTCATGCCAATAGTTGCAACACTCAGTAGTATTATAAAAGTAAACACTAATTAAGTTTGCACTCGTAGTTGAATTATTTATTGAACGACAAACATCACCATGACAACCGAATCTAGATATTCTCGGAATTTTGAACACCGCACCTTGATAAAATTCGTTGTAAAGAAGGAAAATACACCGAAAGACTTTTTGAAGAGATTTCATCGGTTCTTCGCCTTCATAGGCCGCATATTTCAACAAGGACGAGAGAGCTATGAAGATGACCCTCGCCTGGGCCGCCTTGTCACTATACTAACCGAAGAAAATGTCCGAAAAGTCGAAAAAATCTTTCTGCCCGTTTGAAGAATTAAGTGTGGTAGATTTCTTAAGAACTGAATATTAGCAATAAAACGAGTTGCAGAAATTTTACATGAACATTTGAATATGAGAAAAATTAGCACACGCTGGGTACCGAAAATGCTCACACCGCTCAACAAGCAAAGTCGACTCGCAAGTTGCAAAGATTTTTGGTCATTGTTGATTTGTAGTTGGCGATAACAAGGAAAACATTTCGGAACGGATAGACACTGTAAATAAAACATGGATTCCCCTATATGATCTGGAGTCCAAACAACAGTCCATGCAATGGAGAAAGGCCGCCGAAGAAATTGCTGCAAGCTAGAAAAGCCAGTGTCCAAGCTAATGGCGACTGTTTTCTGGGATACCGAAAGAATTTCGCTTATCGACTACCTACCCAGGGGAACTAAGGTGAATGCCCAATATTACGCCAGTTTATTGGCTCAGGTTCGCTAGGCTATTTATTGTACAGACGACGTGGAAAACTGACGGGCGGAGTGATCTTTCTGCAAGACAACGCGCGCATTGCACATGTTGCGAGGCAAGCTCTGAAAGACACGGGGTTCTTAGAGATTGACCAGAGTCCGTATAGTTCAGACCTAGCACCCAGCGACTTTTTCTGTTTTACCAGTTAAAAAAGGACTTACGGGGACGGAGATTTGCAGATAAAAACGAAATGAAAGTTGTAGTTAGTCGTCATTTTGAAGAGAAAGATACAGAATATTTTTGGGTGAGTTAAAGGCATTGTATGCGAGATGTGAGAAATGTATTTCACTTGAGGGAGATTATATTGAAAAATAAAAAATAGAAACCATATATTTTCTTTAATTAAGTACCATAGGCCGCAGACTTACCCATCCTCTCCATCCAGCTTCTGTCTTCATCAGCCCCTAGTATCCACCTTCATATTGTTATTTCCTAAGGAGACATCCCACCGTACCTCTGCGGTTGTATGAAGCAACGCGTAATTTAGTATACAGATTGGAGCCTTGTACGGTTAAGGCTAGGAAAGAAGAGGTGTAGCTTGTAACACTCATCAGAAATATGTCGTCCCAAGAAATACCAATGAAAGCCGTAATTGCAGATGCATGTTGAGTAAACGCTCATACGGCACAAGCTACGAAGCTTCCTCTAACTTTGCGACAATTGGTGACCAGCACAGTAAAGAAGTCCTCTACTGTGGGGTAAAAATTAATAAACAAATAAAAAATATTCTGTCACATGTTCCCGATCATAAAAAAAAGGAATTGAGCCACCAGATCATATGTCATTCAAGAAATTTTGTAGCTTCAACAGGTAAAAGGTCTTTGACAGACTACGGAACTATGCTTATAAATACTTGAATTTATATTACCCCCAGAACAGAAAAACTATACTGAAAAGAGCACTGATTTGTAGAGTGCAAACTCGCTCTTGAAAATTAAAAGAAAAGTTGAAAACTTCATGGTTTGCCAGAGTTTGTAAGCGGCTTGAAAATACCAACTGTTCTCTCCTTGTAAAGGCTTTAACTAGCGTTAATGACCTTGACGAAAGGGCGATCGCAGAGATTTTAGCCGATGTCAGCAACTACGTTCTGTATTACTTATAAAAGTGCAAAGATTAATAGACTGCAGAGATGACAATTATATAAGTGACATACTACCTGTTATGCTTGCGCATCACTGAGAATTATGTCGCGGTTACGCATCTTCAATTACATTGTGCTGTAGCTTTGTCCGGTAGGCGTCACGAGCTATCAAGTGTTCAAGTTTCAAGTACGTAAGAGTTTTTTATTATATATGTTAAATCGTATTTATTTATATCGTATTAATAGATCTGGGTCAAAGCGTTCGCTGTAAATTTTCCCGGGTTTGATCCCCGACGGCACGAATGAAATTTGTAATTGCAATTTTCGTCAACACGCATTGGGGAAGCACGGCGGGCATTTCCTTGCCCTAAAACCTTCTCAGAAATAATAAAAGAGTCCTGTGCCCAGTTGAGGGACTTGTATAGCCTATTACTTTACTTTGTAGCAATATTTATATTCGTTTCAGATATAGAAGGGTACCTAATTCTGACAAAAATATCATGTGGAGGCGACGAAAACGTAAAACATCTTTCTATCTAGATAAAACGTTCGAAAGATTGTCAGTCATGTCATACGCCACTATTTCTATAGAGCGTAGAACATTGCAGATAGGGCAAAATAAAAAATAATCCAAAATATTATGGGAACTATTTATTAATAATATATACATTTATAGGTATTTATAATAAAAAATAATGAACAAGCTAGTTATGCAACCACAAGACCATAGGGTTGTTAGGGTTTGTACCTAGAGGGGGCTGCATAAGCATTAGGCAGTATCCAGTAACTGTAGAGTCAGCGCTTTTGGTTGCATGAGATATCAGGCAGAGCTCATGGGAGCGGCCACTTCGTTTTGACATCGACTTCTGTCAAGACGTATTAATTAAGTAATTAGAATTATAATTATTGTAATTAGAAATAAATAGATTTTAAATAGTTTTTAAACAATCATTTTACGTTCCCGTAAACTTGACTGGCGCAGCCGGTAGGATCGTCATACTTCGGTAGTGTTGCGTCCTTCGCGAATTCAATATAAAACTCTGTCGGAATCGGAGGTCTGCGGCGCGAAGGAAAAACCGAGACGATCCTCGAACCAAATCAAATTCGTCAAGGAAGCGGAGCTGATCCTGGACCATGAGAGCAGTTGGTGGCTGGTGAGTAGAACTTTTCACCATCCTTTCCACTACCTCGGCGTTCTGTTATCTTGAGATCGAACTTCTCTTATTTTAACGTATTCTGGTTAAATAGTTTTAAAAAAAATTGTTATATAATTTAAGTTTTACCTATTTTAATAAGTACCATATACAAGAAATCATAATTTTACAAAGAAGTATTTTTATTAATCATTTACATTTTATTCCTTAATATTTTCTGTGACATTTAGTTTAATTACTAGTTAATAACTACTAATAAGACAATTTTACAGTTTGCGAAATTATTATCGACCACCACAACCTAATAACAATCAAATGCATTTCGGATATCGTCCACCCCAATTTGGCTATAGACCTGTAGGCCTTCAGCCTTTACCTTCAATGAGTCCTCAACAGTTCGGTATGCAGCAACGATATAACAACGATAGTAATATATCTCAGCATAACCAACCGCGAATTAACACAGATGTGTCGATGCGCACAGCACCTGTAGCACGACCGCAGCAAGGTTTTAGGTTAAACGAATTAGAGTTAAATGAGAATTATTATAATGATGACATGTATTGCTACGAAAACGCAAATTATTTCGATCAATATCCTAACGACGATCCTTACTATATCCCCGAATATCAATCAGAAAAGACTGTAAACCTGGAAACTGAAACCAACCCGGCTGATACAAATATTAAGACAGCGGAAAATATTGAAAATTTTTACATAACTGCTTCAAGCAACGCTGACGCACTATCCCGTATCAAACTGAACGCATTAGGTTCTGACGATGACACATATTCGTTGCAAGTGAACGTAGACGATAAAGACAAAAACCGTGAAACCATAGAACTAAATAATGACACAAATTTAAAATTACCTTACATATATATCCCGGAGTTAGATTCAAAATTCATGTTAGATACCGGTAGCACGCATTCATTTATAAGCCGAAGCAAGGCATACCAATATTTTCAAAACGAAATTTTTAATGAACCCTTCGAGGTTTTCAGTACACATGCTACAAGTAGCCATAATCGGGTCATAGTTGTTCCGCTACCACCCACATTTAAAAGCCCTGAATATCACAAGTTCTATATATAATGTAGATTCGGGTTATGATGGCCTCATAGGTAATGACCTATTAAAACAATTAGAGTCTGTCATCGATTTAAAAAGTCATATACTTTCACAAAATCCACAAATATTCCTTTTGTACATAATTTTGAAAATCACATTTTTATTTTGCCACCTAGATCGGAACTACTTGTTAAATTACCAACCGATGTGCATTCAGGCGAATCCATACTAAATTATAAGCAGTTTTGTAAAGATATTAGAAAGCCGAGCGCTATAATGGCTTATAACCACACAGTACACTCCAATACTAGTTTAACTCCGTTTGAAGTCTGCTTTGGGCATACGGATTCCGGAAAGGTTTTTGATAACGATTTCGATAGGGCCTATTACCAACAGCTATTAAAAGACCATCAAAAGCGCACTAAATATTTATACAAGTACATTTCCGATCGAATGATTGAACAAAAAGAAAAGGCTAGGGAAAGGAAAGGAGGAGAAGCAAATGTAGTACTTAACGAAGGGAAAATAGCGTACGTAAAGGACATCAATATTAGGAAAAGTAAGGACAAAGCTAGGTACAGGAAAGCTGTTGTACAAGGCTCTGTAGAACGTAATACCGTGCCTGTTAAAATAGGTGAACGGGAGATAAAGGTCCCTATTAAAAATTCCAAACGACCTCCACAGGTGGTGCATGGCCATCCTGACTATGGCTCATATACTTTGGACCTGCAGTCTTCAACTTCAAAAAATTGACAACAACCCGGGCCTGCTTCCTGTAAAAGAAGGCCAAGCTTTTAAGCAAACAAACAGGTGGCTTATAGTCAAAGAAGAAAATTTATTAGGAATTAAGGAAAATTTAGATTTAAACATTAATAAGTTTAAAGAATTTTGTAGGTTAGTTGATATAAATAAACCTTATGTTTATGAATTGAAAGCCATGAAAACCCAAGCCGATTATTCTTGCGATTTAACTATTGAAAAATTTAAACAACTTGTACCATCCAATAGGTTTAAAAGAGGTCTCATAGATCCCCTAAGATCAATCATTAAAACTATCACCGGTAATTTGGATCACGAAGATGCTCTTAGATACGATTCCGTTATATCTAAATTAAAGCGGAATCAATTGAATGTTGACAGTAAAATCACCGTTGTTTCTAAAATGCTGAATAGTTTGGCGAATAGTACAGAAACCTTACATGAAAATGAACTAATATTAGATGAACGCCTAAAAAGAATTGAACGAATAGTGAAATACATAGCTACCAAAGAAAATAATTCAATTTATAATACATATATTTTAGGCATGTATAATATGTTTATCGGTAACTTTCGTAGTATTTACCTTAAACTTAGTGAAATAGAAACCACTTTAGCTTTTAGTAAAGTTTCAGTATTACATCAATCAATCATTAATTCATCTGATCTGTTAGTGATACTTAATGATATAGCCAAAGTTGATAACCTAGTTTACCCAGTAAATGTAGAGAATTTAATAAAAATTGAAAGAACTATTGTTATAAAATCTTACATGAAAGGAAACCAGATTACGTACTTGATGGAAGTTCCACTTACTGATAGTTTTCATTACAATTATTACAAATTATACCTATTACCTGTATTCGATGCACTTAGAAACAGAACGTCTCTAATAATTCCCAAGTATCCTTACATTTTGGTGAAATGTTCACAATACTTACCGGTCTCTCGGCCGTGCACCGAAATAGCGGCAGATGAGTTCCTGTGTACGAGCTCCAATATGGTATCCTATCCTAGAAACACATGTGTTGAACAACTGATGGAATTCCAAAGCAATCTTACACTATGTGAACCTCGGCTCGTTGATCTTGAGGATGTCAAAATCCAGTCTATCGGCCCTGTGAATTGGATTATATACGCCAACCATAAAATAATATTAATAAACAAATGCCAAGATGACATCACCAAAGAATCAGTTTTGGGCACATACATAATAAAAATTAGTGAGGATTGTGAGACCTTCATCGAAAACTATAAATTGTTGCACCGCTTATACTTCGCTAAGGAATTGGGCTATAGAGTGACCCCAGTGATAAGCTTACCAAGACTAGATCACCTGAACCTGACGGATACTGCAACAGTTAACCTGAAAGGCTTAGCCTTAGACGACCTGAAACATCTAACATATCTATCGAATCAAAACCTTAAATTCAGTGGCAGTGGACATAGTGATCAAAGTGATAACAGTGTGATAAGGGTTAAGGGTGTTAGCTTAGCTACTCTATTACTGTATGTCATTTTACCTATTGTTGTAATTTTTAGTGTTTTAAGAAAATGTAAAAGTAATTTAGTTAACAGATGGCGGAATCATCGGACAAAAGCTGAAAACACTGAAGCCAATAATTCCGCTCTTAGAGAGGGAGGAATTATGCAACCACAAGACCATAGGGTTGTTAGGGTTTGTACCTAGAGGGGGCTGCATAAGCATTAGGCAGTATCCAGCAACTGTAGAGTCAGCGCTTTTGGTTGCATGAGATATCAGGCAGAGCTCATGGGAGCGGCCACTTCGTTTTGACATCGACTTCTGTCAAGACGTATTAATTAATTAGAATTATAATTATTGTAATTAGAAATAAATAGATTTTAAATAGTTTTTAAACAATCATTTTACGTTCCCGTAAACTTGACTAGCTGCAAGGTTCAGCTAATAATGTTTTTTGTAAACACAATCGTAAAATTCTTGTTTTAATTTTTACCAATGGTTAATTGATGAAACGTAGTCAATATCACTTCATATAAAATATATTTCATTAAAATTGACACGTGACCTATTTGGCCTTCTACTTACAACTCGGCGGAAATTTGAAAAGAAGATTTTGTCTTTTCACACAAGTATTGTTTACAACTGGCGTGGTTTCGAAAAGCGTGGTTAAGTGTCAGCGGTATATAATCAATTAAATACTGAACTTTTTTGAAATTTATTTTTTTGGTTATTTTTGTTATATCTTCTTAAAAACTGACGCCATCTCACTATTTGATTATTTGTTATTTTTTTGTGTACGCATAAGGATAAGTTAGACTAAATTAGATTAACTTGGATAAGTTTATAATTTTTTAAATTTTATCACAAAATTTCCGCAATAAATTATTACCTTTTCTACAGTGATTCTCTTCTCTTAGTTTCGGCGTGACTGTAGGATGTTATAGTTTGTCACCGTCAGTTACTCACTATAACATCCGTAAGCGGCCATAAATTATTTGTGTGTGTGTGTGTGTGTGTGTGTGTGTGTGTGTGTGTGAGTGTGTGTGTGTGTGTGTGTGTGTGTGTGTGCAAGTGTGCGTGCGCGTGTGTGTGTGCTCGTGCGTGTGTGTGTGTGTGTGTGTGTGTGTGCGTGTGTAGTTTGTCTAACATAAAAAAACCATAAACCCGAGAATGTCTTTATATAGTTATTTATACTTAGGTAAGCACCATTCTTTTATTTATTTAATTTGTTTGACTTAATTTGATAACAGTTTACCTAAATGTAAGTATCTGTATCTTTATTTCCCTCCCCAATAATATTTTATAAAGTCACACTCATAAAAACAGCGTTTTATTGTAATACATAATTATAAAATTCAGTATCAACTAATTAATAAAAATATGCAACAATAGGTATTAAAAACTATCGAAATCTAAGTAACGAGAGCATGTTCGTTAATCCACATCTAAATTATATAAAAATGCATTTTTCAATTTCACTAATCAACGTCGCGGCGAAAATTTCTAATTCTTTGGGCACTTTAAAAATTAATTTATTTAGAAAATAATATTTACAGTTACCAGTGTACAGATATTAACTAAGTTAAGTATTTCTAATCATAAAAATATTTATATAATTGAGTATAAACTTTTAAAAAACTAATATATATTTGAACGAAGTCGCTCCAACACCGACGTGCGGTCCACCCTCGACGATATCCGAAAACGGACTGTGACAGAATCACAGAACTTACATGTCCACGGAGCATGCGCGCTCGCGTAAATATATTCAATTTCAGGGAAAAATGATATAATATTCTCTTATAAAACGGGTAATAAAAAAAGAACTCTAAATTAAAAATATTAATATTTTTAAGACCTTTTTTTTAGTGTAAGAACTATTTAAAAAGCTTGTGCCGTTTTGGAGAAATTTTGCAAAATATGACAAAGATACTCTTTGGGGATTTTTTTTTTCTAATAAGGGGTTGACAAAAAAAGAATTTTGTTAAATTAAAAACATTTACCATATCTTCTTCTGTTACCCTGTATTTTTTTTGTGGATTAAAAGAACAGTTATTGAGATTTATTTACTTAAATATCCTAGATTAGGCATTTCAACCACTGTTAAGGCCTTAAGCAATTACTGAGTGGCTACAATTTAAACAATGTACCGTCTATAAAAAATAGCAAGAATATCGAGCGTAAAGCGTCCCGAGAGTTAAAAAGGGCTTTAAATGTTAACATACATGACTGTAGTTTACATATATAGCACAAATTTTCTGGGTGCTAGACCATACGGTAAATTTGACCCTGGTTATTTAGCAGTGAAATGCCCATTGATCCGATTATAATATGGAACCCGAAGATCAAACTAAAGAAAATTTACTTTTTGAATAAAAACATACCGATAAAATAAGATAAAAGCAAACATTTACCTATTTTATTTTTGATTTTTTTAAATAGATTCCTCACTTAAACATGCACATACAATTGATACATGTACGGTAATAGGAGTACAGCTGCAAGCCCACTCGTGCTTGTGGCGTCCTAGACAAAATGATTTTATAATAATGCTGAAGCCGCACCCAACTCGCAAATTTACAAATAATATGAACATTATTATCATGCCAAATACAAAATGCTATCGCAAAGTTTTGCCAACTAACTTTACTTAATTGTTGTAAAATTAATAATACTTCAAATATCCCTATACCGACATAGAAAGGAAAACAGAGCGCTGCGTACATTTCAAGGGATGCAAAATCCAAGCCATAACCATGCTCACCTTATGGCAAGAAAATGCACTCACGTACATGTATGCATCTAAAATCATTTGCAACCACTAACATGGTTTTAGGTGCATCCACGTGTGCATCTATCAGTGAACTTTTACGGGCTGTTAAAGGAAAAAAAAATTATATGTATATGAGAGTGCGTGTCAAGTAGTTGAGCATGGTTTCAGCTTCACTAAAAATGTACGCAGTTTATCTTCTTATTAGTCTCAGTAAGCATCAAGTTTAGTTAGCTGTATAATATATAATATATAAAATATAGCGGGAAACTCTTTCAATTTGCGCATATGTAAGTCAGCTTGCAATTCGAATATCTAAATACGAACACGTCAAAAATGTATATACGTCCTTAATACATAACGTTTACTTAATATAATTTTTTATTTGTGAAAACAAAGAAAATTCAAGAGTGCACCTGAACCTTTACCAAAGGGTTTCCATAACTTTCATAAACATATTCAATAAATTATTTAAAACACCCACATATTTCACTAAAAGAAAAATTATTTCTTGAGAACTTAAGACTTTTTTTAAATTAAAATTACGCACGTAAAGGTAAAAATATATCCTTCATTTTATAATATTATATAACTCCCGAGCTTTAAAGAATCCAGTTATTTGTATATTATAGACAGACACGTGAATTGTATTTATATGTATAGCTTTGTTTTGAGAAATCGCAAATATGAATTCATTTTATATACACAGTACTTTCAGTAATATTTCAGTGAATCGGCCTGTAAAAAGTTTCCCTCAAGAAGTGGGTCAACTTGAGAAACATGAATGGCATCCGTCAATCAATCCGTCTTCTCCACGACATAGCATTAAAGGATATTGTAGGCTGTCATAAGATCTGTGTAATTCTGAAATTCTTTGCAAATATTGTCGTCACGACTACGCAACACAATATCTATCAAATTGCTGTCCAGTTATCACCACCGCTACTTCTCTCGTGGATGGCACATTATATCGTCCTCTGTGTTCTCCAACAGGAACTATATTTGCATGAATTACGACTTTAAAATCGGGAGTGTCTAGTGTTCCACGCTCAATTGCAGTTTTGAAAGACTATGTAGCGGTTATGAGAACGTATTTTATCTTGTAGGGATCTCACTATCTCACTATCAATTATTGACTGTGCGACATTTGAACACCGGGTTGATGCTGGTGATTCTGGCTCTGAGATAAAATATTATAATTGCAGAAATTTCTGATCATCGGACCAAAGTGGTAGCAAGCTCCCAGCTAAGTGATATACTTGCTATAAGCTATCTTTTATAGAAGAATTGATACTATTACTGGAGCAAATGATAAGTGCGATTTTTACGATAAATTAGTTATTATGTATATAATTACATAATAAGTAATAATAATGGCAGATACAGTGACTAATATAGTATGCACAAATTTCACTAAATCATTTACGGAGGAAATTATTAAAATAAAACATTTTTGTGATTGTAAATTAATAGATCGTACCAATAAAGTCGATCCGAGTAACGTCTTTCCGTTACCAAGCAGTATCATCGAACGAAATTGAATAAATTATAGATAAAGTAGGCCGTAATAAATCACCGGATGTAGATGAAATAAAAGTAAAAGATTTAAAGTATGTGAAGAAGGTGATCAGCCCATTGCTTGCAAAATTTGTGAAATGTGTACAAAACTTAAAAATACAATTATTCTTCCAATATTTAAGCAAGCTAATCACTTAGAATATTCCAATTATAAGCCGATTGTTATATTGTCAGTTATCAATAAAGTAGTTGAAAAAATAATTGTTAAGCAAATTAGTATGTTTCTGAAAAAAAAATCACATAATAT
This sequence comes from Parnassius mnemosyne, assembly GCA_963668995.1. Taxonomy (NCBI): domain Eukaryota; kingdom Metazoa; phylum Arthropoda; class Insecta; order Lepidoptera; family Papilionidae; genus Parnassius; species Parnassius mnemosyne. The sequence goes on along the minus strand of CAVLGL010000082.1, from coordinate 60,541,299 downwards.
CTAAAGCACAGCATGGGTTTAAAAAATTATACAGTACAACTATAGTGCATCTACCGCACGATTTGCCGATGATGTTATTGATGAACTAAACAGTAAAAATTATGTCGTTGTATTTATTATTCATTGATTTTAAAAAAGTGTTCAATACGTTGGATCACGAAATGCTTCTTGAAGCAATGCAAGAGTGTGAGTTCGGGGTCCAATGATCGAATGATTCCGCAATTACTTGAAAAACCGAAAACTACGCACTATAATCAATGGTAAGACTGGGGAAGAATCTAATGTGCCAACCGACTCTCTATTCGGACCTGTCAGGTACATCATGTACGTGAGTAGCATTAATAACGTTGTTAAACATAGTTCCACCAATAAGTACGCCGATGACATGTGCCTAATGTACGCCGACAGGGACGTTAAAGTTATAGAGGAGAGGGTGCAGGATGATTTCATTAGTATACTAAAATGGGCACATGACAACGGCATTATACTTACCGTATCCAAGACAAAGTGTATGCATCTCCTTTCTCCATATATGAGAAAACCTAGTGAAGAAATTTACATCTAAGGTCATTCGTACGAGTGCTTACATAATAAATTGGTTCGATTCAAATGTACAATCATGGAATTTGTGAATAGTTACAAGTATTGAGGGCTAAGAATAGACTGTAATTTTAGATGGAATCTGCATATTCATTGTCACATTGTCTGCGACAGATTAAGATCCATATTATCTAGGCTTAATAACTTAAAACGTATAGCTAGCAGGACAATCTAAAAATGCTTTTTATGCACAAGCCGCTTCAGCCCTGAGTTAAGTACTAATTGCATATGGACGTACTTTGCAAACATATACATATAAAATTCTTAAGCTACAAGTAAGGTTAATAAAATTGTTTATTGAAACGAAAACAAAGGGAAAATATAACATAGACGGAAACTATAATAATTTAATTTAATTTCAATAGACCAATTTAAATTTCTGCAGTTTAAAACAGTTCAAACTTTTAGCAAAATTATAAGAATTACTTTTCGAAAGAAATACGTTGAGCATTTGAGGGTTAACAATTATTACGGCAAGAGGACGAGAAAATATCTAGTACAACATATTTTTAACGAGATGTTTTCTGAAGAAGAATGTCAAAATAAAGAAATATTTAAAAGGAAGTTGAAAGCCTGGTTGCCAGGAGCGTGTAATAGTTAATCTGTGTAAAAAATAAACAAAAAATCGCCTTAATTAATAGTTAAATTTGTAATTATTAATAGGTTAAAATATTTATAAGTTTATATATAATTAAATATGAAGATAACACAGCCAAGAATAAATTTAATTTTTCTATTTTTCTTCTATTTTAAGTTTTATATCCTAGCTCAAGTTATTAATTACAGACGGTAGATGAAATGTAACCTATGTATAGGTGATGTATTCGCCAACACACTGCCCTGCAGTTTGGCGAAAGTGGCATAAAAAATAACCGACTGTATTTTTGTATAGTAAATTATAAAAAAACATACATATTAAAAAAACACACTCGAATTGAGAACCTGCTCCTTTTTGAAGTCGGTTATTTAAGAGGCCAGTGCAGTGTGACAAATGCGGTGACATTACCTTCTTTTTGAACTTTTTGAAACATTTATGCTTAGCATCTAGCTAGATTGCTATCTTTTGCCCAAGTTATATCTTGAATTTCAGCTTAATCAAACATCTCATATTCGATACCTCGTCTGAGATGAATTTATTATTCTTTTTTTAAGACTACCGACTCATACATAAATACGTGTTTGTATGCGGTTACGAGACAAAAACTTTTCGAGATCCTGTGTAGTGAACAGTTATTTTAACATACGCACGTATAGAATAAGTAAGTACTTACTTTAAGTTCCATGATAAGCCACTTCAGGGTAAATTCCTATGTTAATCGTAATTTAATGAAATAAGTGTGACAAGCGACAACACAATCCACTTGATGTTAAATGGATGCATTTTTTTTATAGGAGAGAGGGCTAACGAGCATGCGGCTCACCTGATGGTAAGTGACTACCGCCGCCCATGAACAACTGCAACACCAGAGAGGGAATTGCAGATGCGTTGCCGGCCTTTTAAAAAGGAGTACGCTCTTTTCTTGAAGGTCCCTAAGTCGTATCGGTCCGGAAAAATCATCATTCATCATTCATCATTACAGCCCTTCACAAGTCCACTGCTGAACATAGGCCTCCCCCAAAGAGTGCCACAAAGCACGGTCCTGAGCCACCTGCATCCATCGACTTCCTGCATGTCTTACCAGGTCGTCACTCCATCTCGTGGGGGGACGCCCTACACTTCGCCTACCGGTACGAGGCTGCCACTCGAGAACCTTTCTTCCCCATCGGTTGTCGGTTCTTCGAGCTATATGGCCGGCCCACTGCCACTTCAGCTTACTAATCCGTTGGGCTATGTCGGTTACTCTGGTTCTACTGCGGATATCCTCATTCTAAGTTTATCACGCAGAGAAACTCCGAGCTTAGCCCTCTCCATAGCTCGCTGAGCGACCTTGAGCTTCCTCATACGGCCAGCAGTGAAGGACCACGTCTCAGTTCCATAAGTCATCACTGGCAACACGCACTGGTTGTATAATTTCGTTTCCATCTTTGTTTTGTCCATGTTCATCTTAAGACCTATCCGTTGGGAAACACTATCGAGGTCATTGAGCATAGTGCTTAGGTCCTCCAGCGATTCTGCCATAAGGACTATATCGTCGGCAAATCGAAGGTGAGTGATGTACTCGCTATTGATGTTGATACCGTATCCTTTCCAGTCTAGAAGCTTGAAAACGTCTTCCAATGCAGCGGCGAAGAGTTTCGGGGATATGACGTCACCCTGTCTTACACCTCTCTGCAATTGGATAGGTTTCGTACTCTGGTTCTGTACTCGGATAGCCATCGTAGCCCTACTGTACAAGCACTTCAACACTTCGATATACCGACAGTCAACTTGGCACCGCTGAAGGGACTGCAGCACCGCCCCAATTTCGACGGAATCAAAGGCTTTCTCATAGTCCACATATGCTACACATAGTGGCAAATTGTACTCTTCGGACTTCTGTACAATTTGCCGATGGGTATGTGTGTGGTCTATGGTGCTAAAGCCCTTTCGGAAACCGGCTTGTTCGGGAGGCTGGAAGTCGTCAAGTCTGCGCGCGAGACGATTCGTAATGACTCTCGAAAACAGCACGGAGACGCGGCTCAGAAGGGAAATCGGTCTGTAGTTCTTCAAGAGAGCGTTGTCACCTTTCTTGAAGAACAAGACCAGCGCACTTCTGCTCCACGCCTCCGGCGTAATGCCACCATGGAGGACGGAATTAAAGAGCTTCTGAAGGACTTCAAGTACCGGTTTTCCACCCGCTTTCAGAAGCTCCGCTGTAATTCCATCCTCGCCGGGGCCATTACCGGAAAAATCGCTGGTGGTAAACTATTCCACAAGGAAGTTGTGTGAGGAAGAAAACTAAATCGCACAGTGGTGGACCGCCAATCATCCAGATGGTGTGGATGGTATCAGGAGTTCTGCCGCGATGTGCGTTCGTAAAATTTGGCGGCTGGGATTAATCCGAACAATTCCTCAGAGCACTCGCCATAGTAGATGCGAAAGAAAATGCAAAGGGATGCAACATCTCTTCGCTACGCCAATGAATCGAACCGATCGGAAAGTACTCGGTCATCGACGATTCCAGCCGCTCTGCGCTGGATGCGGTCAAGTTGAAGGAGCTGGCACTGGGGAGTCCCTGCCCAGAGATGGGATTAGTATTCCATGTGAGGCCGAATCTGCGCCTTGTAAAGTTGCAGGCGTTGTGCCGGCATGAAATACTGTCCCGCTCTGCTAGCACGCCAAGCTTTTTAGAAGCCAATTTTGCCTTGTCTTCCAAGTTATCACGAAACTGCACGTGACTCGATATGTCGACTCCGAGGATACCGATACTGGCTGAGGCAAGAAGGGGAGTGCCTTGAAAATGAGGAGATACGACAAAGGGGTTCTTTATAGCGGTTAACGCGCAAACATGTGTCTTCTGAGGATTAAACTGGACTAGATTTAGTCGCCTCTGATCCGAGACTTTGTTCAGCAAAGACTCAACTTCAGACACAAGTTTGTTTCGGTACTCGGCGACGTTTTCCCGAGAAATATTGGCACGACCCGTGTAGAGCATCACCACTGCTGTCATCCACATAGCAATGAATGTTACCAGTTAGCAACATATCATTGATATGCAGAAGAAACAGCGTTGGTTATAGCACACAGCCTTGTGGAACACAAGCGTTAATAGGCTTGTAGTCAGAACATGCACCGTCTACAACGACCTTGATGCTCCGATCTGCGAGGAAGCTTGTGATCCAATTGCACAATTTCTCGGGAAGTCCATAGGAAGGGAGCTTCTAAAGAAGCGCTTTGTGCCATGCTATGGTAAGTATTAGGATTCAAATCTTAATTAATCTAAATCCATGGACATGCGCTGTCACCCCTAAGAACCAACATGGTATGCCCCGTTTTCAGTAAAAACACTCCGATTCTCTACACTTGCCATAAAAAACATAGCAGTATTAAGCAGCTATTTTACGCTGTTAATCTGTACAAACATGCCACTACCAGGTCCTACTCATTCATGCTACAACCATAATATAGCGGTAGCATGGCTCCACCACTACGTTTAACATAAAAAATATCGAATTGTAAATATGGCTTCACGGCGGCGACACTCTCCCATCTGCGTAAAATAGCAGTTTAATGCTGCTGTGTTTCGTATGGTTAGTGTAGAAAACCTGAGACAAAGCATCTGCATTTAGTTTCTTAAACGAGGATACATTTATATGTCTATGGGCCACAGCATCCACTTACAATCAGGTGGACTGTGTGCTCGCTTGTCACACTTATTCTATAAAAGAACACATCCACCGGGAGAGACCCATGACCAGAAGTGAATTTTCGTTTGTCATTTTTCTTTTAAATATATGTATCGACCAAAAAATATAATAAATATAAAAGTAGTTGTATTATATTAAGTGTAGTCGCAATCTGATCTACCGATGTCGATATCAGAATGCTTGATAAACGACAACTAAAAGTAGGTTTTCACGACACAGTTCCTTGAACGACGTCGTCCGAAGGGCTCTAATCTCTATAAATGTTCCCTCGGTTTTAGAACCTTGTGGAATATTTAGAGACGATGACAGGAGACCCGACGGTATGACATTGATCCCTTGGGAGAGAGGTAAAGCCCTAGTGTGGGATGCTACTTGCGTAGACACTCTGGCGGCCTCTCATCTCAGGAGTACCTCGCTTAGAGTCGCGGCGGCATCAGAGGCACTTGAACTGAGTAAGTGGCGCAAATATGAGTCTCTGAGAGATGACTACATATTTGTGCCATTTGCTGTAGAGGCTATCGGTCCGTGGGGCCCACGTACGGTGAAGTTCCTAAAAGAACTCCATCCGCGGCTGGTCGTTGCTGCTGGTGATAAGGAGGTTCTTTTCTCGCTCAAAGGCTAAGTATAGCCATTCAGCGGGGAAACGCAGCCAGCGTTCTTGGCACGATACCGCGGGGAGTAGGACTATTGATAATTAAGTTTATAGTTTTAGTTTTATTTTATTATTACTATTGTTTTTAATATTGTATATAATAAAATATTGTATATTATGTCATGTAAATAGAAATAAATGTATAATTTACAAAATTATATTATACCACTCAAAGTTATTATGGGTAAAATCCCACAAATTTACAATCCTCACAAATTTACAATTTAGAATGAAATATATATATATATATATATATATATATATATATATATATATATATATATATATATATATATATATTGTTACAAATAGAAACACGAATTGACTTTATTTAAAATGTTTTAATGGCCTTTGGCCTAACAAATATTAACTAACTTAAAAGCTTAAAACAAGGTTCAAAATAATGACGCTAGTATTCGAGCAAAGCTTCCGCACTCCGTGATGACCGTCGGCAAAAAGGGGCGAGTGACGCCAGCCGCCCTCCTATATAGCCCGGCGCGGCGTCGTCAGACCTTCTCTTCTAACACGGCCTCTCCTGACGGGGCTGCGTGCTCGAAGCCCTCAGCAGGAACTCGTGGATGGCTCAGCAACACTCACCGCGTCCCGCGGTTGTTCGACGTCACCATCGTCGATCTTTGATAGATAAGATACACACAATCTAAGAGACACTTATTTATATCGCGTATTAACAGTTGATCAAAATTCATATAGTTCATAAAAGCGTCAGATTATGTACCCAATTAGCCAAACAAGTCAGTCAGTCAAAACAGTCAACATGAACAGTTATCAACGCCACACAAAAGCGTTTCAAGTCACATAGGTTTTACACAGGTCTCTTCCCACGCAACCGAATACCCCGCACATACTCGCGTGTGCAAACAGGATTTACATCAGTCTCTAGCAGGTCACCCCAGATACCTAATAATGGCTGGATTTACACAGGTCTGTTGTCGGCTGCGCCACCGACTCACCCCAGAAACCAGCAGTGTCAGGGTCAACCCAATACCATGCGCACAGGATTTATACGGGTCTCTTCCACTGAACACAACACGTAACGTAGTCAAAATCAATAAACACGGGCTTGTTTGGTACATAATCTAGCTCAAGAATAGGGAAAGATTATCTTCTCGATTGTCACAGCACCAACACACGACCAAGCGCATTCGCCGCGGCACCTCTGAAGGAACTCGCGCGATCGCGGTACGTGTAATCAGATTTGCGATTTCTGCAGAAGTCCCGTATGAGAGCTATAAACAGTGCATACATCGTTTGAGTCATTATAAAATAAGCTAACGAATTACATACGAATCAGGACAGCTCCCTTCGTAACACATTATCAATTCTATTTTGAAATTGATGTAATCGAGCTCCTCCTACTTCAATACACATAAGTCGTTACAATCATAAAAGCAAACCTTTATTCGACAAATATTTTACTTTACCCACTTAAAACATATTTAACATAAATCCATAAAAATAACATAGCTCTTGACACATTTTTTTTTTCACCCCACAAGCTCTACTATAACATGCCTCACTTAAATGACCCGATAAGGTAAGTTTTGGGTGAGTTTAAGTCGAGAGTCGAGAATACTGCAAATTAAGTGGTTTATGTAATAATTTATGTCCCGTTTGGGTTCACATTCTTATCACAAACATAGTTTTAACTTTTGGATAAGAAATTAGCAAAAAATATAGAAATACGTGGGAACTGATCGAGCTCCACGAGGCACTTGACATAATATGCGCCTTTGTTTACTCCAATATTCCAGAGGCCTGTTGACAGATGAGGGGTTATTAGGTATGTAAAATAACAAAGCAAATATAACAGCAATCGTACTACTAGTACCTTCAAAAAATGCAGCACATGTTTCGGGTGTCCATTCACGCTTCCATAACACCATGTATGCTGCAGCTGCCTGACTAGTCTTTCCGTAAGCGCCGGCTAACAAATGTATCTTCGGAAGTATCCTGCGAGGCCAAGAAATTGGCGAACCTGTTTGATATTACTCGGTCGTGGTGATTTAACTAACGCATCAATTTTATAATTGCTCGGTCTAACCTGACCATCTCTTATAATCCTACCCAAGTATTCTATTTCGTTAGTAACAAAAGTACATTTCTTTAAATTAATTGAAAAACCTGTTTCAGTTAGCGTTTTCATAACCGAATCTAATAAAACGAGGTGTTCGTTAATCCCGACCGTCATTATTAATACGTCATCTATGTAGACCATGACTTTTCCGGCATCGATAAAAGATTTAAGCGTTTTAGAGATAGTCTTCTGATAAAATATAGGCGCGTTCGCCAAACCGTAGGGTACCTTGCAATATTCATACTGCGCCTCTGCTGTAACGAATGCGGTCTTATGAATCGACTCTTCTGCAACTCTAAGTTGATGGAAACCGGAAACCATATCCAGAGAGCTAAACCAGCGACCATTGCCTAGCCTGTCTATATAGTCGTTGATCAAGGGGAGAGGATATCTAGTTTTAACGGTTATTCGATTCATTGCACGATAGTCAACGACCATTCTATCAGAACCATCCTTCTTTTTTACGAGCAAGATCGGACTAGCGTATTCTGAATCGGACTCGCGAATAATTCCTTTATCGAGCAAATCCTTCACTATAGTGCGTACTTTTAATTTTTCGCCATGCGATAATTTGTAGGGTCTATAGTACACGGGCACATCGGTTGTTAATTTGATATGCATCTCACTATCTTTCACCGTTGTGGTCGCGGTACCACTTAAAAAGAAATCGGAATACTTGGTGAGGATCTCTAGTAATCGTTCTCTATTATTTCCAAATACCGACGTATTAACTTGATCGGACAAAGAAATCAAATTTACTTGCAGAATATCGTTTACAGTCGCCTCACTATGAATTATACGTTGGCTATCACCGGTCCTAACATATGTAATACCTTTCCTGTTTAGTACGTCTGTACCGATAATGACTGGCACACTCAAATTATTCCCACCCACCACATAAAAATCAATTTCTATCGTTATATCGCTAAACTCGACGGGTAATGTTACAAATGATTCCGACCTTATTTCCATACCACCCAAGCCGCGTAGCAACTGATTCGTAGGCTTTACTTGACACGGAAAATGCTTAACAACATTTTTTGACATTAAGGAAACACATGAACCACTATCGATTAGTACGTCTATTGGGATTCCCGATATGACCGCAGTCGTGACGTCGCGATTTTTATAACTGTCCGTGATTTCGCGACAAAAATTGACACCATTATTATTCCGAGAATTTGCGCATTCCTTAGCAAAACAAGTTACCTCGGAATGACCTACCTTTTTGCAAAACCCACACTTTAACGGATCGCTACGAGATATCGTCGGTAACGCGATTGTTTTTTCGTTACTATAACTCGGGAGTGTATTCGACCGTTTGTTACAATTAAAACTCCTATGACCAAATTGATTACATTCGTAACACCTTATTGATTTTAAGTCTTCGGAATCATATCGACGTTTTATCGGTTTGCGGTTCGAGTTACTATTATTAGAGGGTCGGTCAAATCGATTGAGACCATTAGAATACACTTTCCTATTATGGCTGTTAGAAGGTTTAACAAAGCTCGATAAAAACTCCACTATAGAGTCAGGTGATAATTTGGCGTTAGCAGCCATAGCACGAATTTGTGGATCTGCAATTCCACGAATGATAATAGCCGTAAGCAGCTCGCTACTGAGACCTTTAACTATGCGTAACCTTAAAAGTGATTTACGAGCATACTCAGCATATGTGGAGTATTTATCTGACTCTGTCCTCATTACATCATAAAGCATGTTCGCGACATCGACAGAACGTGGGCATAGCGCTTTTAGTTCTGATTTGAAATTGGACCACGTGCGAATACTGCTCGTCCATTGGCTAAGCCAGGTGCGAGATTCTCCTTTAAAACAATGTCCGACACGAGCAAGGCATTCTCTGTCGTCCCAATGGTTCGAAATACGGGCTCTTTCTACCTCATCACACCACGTGTCGAAGTCATGAACATTAGGATCAAAATCAGAGACAAAATATCGGTTAGATCTGACCTGAGTACTGCCGATAGCGGTCAAAAGACGCTCTACGGCGTTCGTCACCACGTCTTCAGACTGCGTTGATCCCACGTTGCCAGTGTGCGGAGTCAGCGGCGGCGTCCCCACTCGCGAGGGCACAGGCGCACGCGGCGGTGTAGGCATCCCGAACACCGATGCCGATGCCCATGCCGATGGTGTCGTGTTTGGCAGCTCGAGGGCGCACCTAGGGCCCGAGCTGGTCGTTGCAATGGCTTGCGTCTCCACTGACGCACGGGGCTGCTCCTCCAGCACGCGTAGCCTCCTCAGGATCTCTTCCATCGGATTGGGCGAAGGAGTTTGCCCACGGCGTTTTTGTTTGTTGCGTTTATCGTTGCTAGGCATCTCACAGACAAAAACTGTGCCCGAATATTAAATAAACAACTGAAAGGAAACTAAGTTTTCCTTCTCTTCTAACAATATATATATATATATATATATATATATATATATATATATATATATATATATATATATATATATATATAACCCTTAATATTTAAGAATTAATTGGGTTTGGTAAAAACTAGAAAATACCTGTTGACAGCGTATTGACAATCTAAATCATATTGAGGAATAAAGAGCGTTACTCGTATATAGTAGTAGTATAAGATTAATTTTATGACGAGTAAAAAATAAAAAGTATTATTTTTACATTTTTTTACACGTTATAAAATTAATGTTATTAAATTTAATCGCACAGAAACAAATGGTCACTTGTTAATAGAATGCAAATAACCCTTGAGTTTAATAAAACCCAGTTATTTCAATATTACAGACAGGCACTTTTATTTTTTTATTGCCTAGCAACACGTCCGGGAAGGAATCATTAATTTAGCGGTTTTTAAACTTAAAGTAAAGTGTTGGTTTTATATTTGAAAATACCAAGATTTTCGAATCAAATATAGTGTATGTCATTCCCGCCATTACTTTTTATTTGTTCGTGTTGTTTCATTACAATCGGTTTAGCCATTCCGAATATTAGCCCGAACAGACAGACAGACATATAAAAAATATAATGGTTATATATGTACCATGAAAATAACCCTTCGAGCTTAATAGAAGCCAGTTATTTCAATATTAAACTGACATTTCAATTTTACTTTTATATGAATAGATCAAAGAATATTAAATTACATGTGTTATAGTATTTTACTGTATGGATATGTCAATTAATTTGATCAGAACTGAAAAAAAAAAACAACTTTAAAGAAACACTGAAGAAACTAAAAAAGAAATAATACCTTTGTAGACTCATCCATTTTCAAATCATTACAAGTCTTGTTATTTTTTTAAGAAATTTGGGAGCTAATTTCCTAAGATACTAGTAAGAGCGTGGTAAACTGACAGGTGAGCGTTGGGTGAGAGTTTCAACATTATAATATTAAAATAAAACTTCAAAGGATTCATCGTTCGAATAAGTAGAGGCACAGTGAAAATACAAAATATCTTTTAGTAACAAAATAATATTCAATTTATAGAATGTCATAAAGCTTCAAAGTTTTAAAAATTATCCAGACAGTAAAAGGTTTCTAATAAATAAACTGATAGTGATTTTCTGTGTGACAAATCGTTATACGACTTTTTTAATAAATAGATTTAATTCTAATTTTTTAATCTATCATAAATGTTTTATTAGTGATTTTAAATTATTATCTTATCTGTTGGCTATAAATAAGATATATTTTGTTCATATTCATGCGACAAAATCAAATTATTTTTGTAAAAAAATTTCTAAGGCCTATGTTTCCCCGTCATTTGTACGTATCATTATTAATCTATGGAGGCAGAGAACCTGCCAAACTTACAGAAATGAAACTTATAGATATGAGAAACTATTATTAAGAAGTGTGATTTGTTGTGACTATAAAAAGGAGTCAAAAGGCAACCTTGTACAGGCAAGTGAGGTGTAGAACGATTCCACAAAATAAATTGCCGATTTGATTATTTTATCTGTCCACTGTAGAAAGTCACACCTATTTCCTTGAGTGACACAACATGTCCAGAATTCGAGTGCTATTGCCATCCTGGGTCGCTGGTATTGATAAATAATGATTTAATATTGCCTAGTAAAACTAACAAATCAGCTACCGTTGTTGTTTTTTTATTGAACTGGTTAAGGTTTCCTCTTATTTATGTAACCTATATCGTTTTCAAATAGTTTCTTGATATAAGAAAATAAGAAAATATAAAATATAATTTCCGTTATAAAGAAACCGTTTTCGAAAAAAAACTGATTTTGCTCGATCAAGCCCTAAAACAACACTTCAAATTACAACTTACGATTCCAGTGGTGCCGGCGGGAAACGAGCCCGGGTTACTCGCATACTGTGAAATTTAAGGATAAAGCTATAACTAGATATAACTTTATCCATAAATTAGAATAAGATCAGAGAAAGTCATGCCATCAAACAGAAACAGAATCAGAAAATTTTTATTCAATATCTCTACACGTACGCTTAGATCTTCTAAACTACGCAATGGATTTTGATTTTGACCGCCAAGTCGAGCAAAAACTCGGCACGGCCGTACCATCCTATTCTCGAAGCACTTCAGGCCATTTTCGGAACCCTATAACTTCGTTGTGGATAAAACTAGAAGCCTGAAGTAACCAAGTAGGCATTGTATAAACTCGGTATATTTCCCATTTCATTAAATTTGAACCAGTAGGTTAAGAATTATAACTAGTCAAAGGTTCTTAATTTTATCACTCACTCTCTGACCGATCATGAAAACTCTAAGGTAATTCTAGCAAATAAAGGAGCTTCAAATTTAAAATACAATTATTGTTTAGTATATAAATCGAGGCAAAACTATATAACAATCCAATTTAATATAATATGTATTACTTGAGAGATACATTGTGTTTTCATGCGATGGCCAAGTCAATCTATTTATTTAAAATATAAAAGATTTATAGTATTGATGTGGTCACTATAAGATGTTGTTAAGGTAGCTAATTACGTAATAACTTAAGACAGAAGGACCCTTAATTAGGGACTGTATAAATTAACCGACTTGGTATTACATGGATCTCACAGCTTTTTACCGTAGAAGAACTGAGTTGCGAGACTTTGTTTATTTACAAGTTATGTTTTTGATGGCATACAGTTTTCATCAATAGATAGAATCATTCAAGAGGAAGGTTTATATTATAAATAATGCATGCATATTATATAATTCTTCTGTCCGTGTGTATGTGACTGAACTCCTCCTAAACTGCTGGACCTTTCTTGATGAAATTTTGTTTGTGTGATTAAGTTGATTAGAGAATGGCTTAGTTTCACAATTGGACCCGGTAAATATAGCGTTGTTGTCGAGATCTAGAAATCAATCTTGCCGGGGTGGATCGCTAGTAGATTATAAATTATACTTATTGAAAGATTTTTTTTTAATTTACCACTGCGCTGGTTCGGAAAAACCTCTCTCCTGGAAGAACTTACTTATGTTTTGAAAAAGAAATGACAGCTTACAACTACGCATGTTACTCAATTTACAACACAAAATAAATAAGAAACAGCTAGGTAGCGATCACTTAATTCCCAGGGGTTATTATCATCCATAAAATCCTTAATATTATAATAACTCTGACGAGAAGATTGTGGAGCTGGAAGAAGAGATAGACAAGTTACGCTGGCATATTATAGGATTATCCGAAGTCCGAAGAGAGGGGGAGGACACGGTAATCCTCGAATCCGGCAACTTGCTCTATTACCGGGAGGGTGACCATCCGTCCCAAGGAGGTGTCGGATTTATCGTCCACAAGTCTCTCGTTAACAACGTTGTAAAGATTGAGAGTGTGTTGACGAGGGTTGCGTACCTTATACTCAGAATCACCAACCGCTATTCGCTGAAGGTCATACAGGTTTACGCACCAACCTCGGCACACCCCGATCAGGAGGTGGAGGAAATGTATGAGGATATCTCTAGAGCCATGCATTCCTCCAAAACCCAATATACGGTGTTAATGGGAGACTTCAATACAAAACTAGGCACAAGAGAGAACGGTGAGCTGAAAGTGGGGAAATTTGGAATAGAGCAACGGAACCCAAGGGGCAAGCAGCTGGCCGACTTCATGGAGAAAGAGGGACTCTTTATAATGAACTCTTTCTTCCAGAAGCGGCCCCACAGGAAGTGGACCTGATCGAGCCCCGACGGTTCGACAAAAAATGAGATTGACTTCATTATGACGACCAGACGACAACTGTTCAGTGATGTCTCAGTGATCGCGAGGGTGAAAACCGGCAGCGATCACCGAATGGTTAGAGGAACACTGAACCTAAACGTTATGTTGGAGAGATCTCGTCTAATGAAGTCAACGCTCCGTCCCCCTCGTGCTAAAATCCAAAGTCCCGAAACCTTTCAGCTCGAGTTACAAAACCGTTTTCAGTGCCTAGAAGACTACAATGAAGTGGACGATTTGAATGATAAGCTCGTGGAAACTGTCCATGCGGTCGGAGCTGAGTTCTGCAGGACCCGCCGCAGAAGAACACAAAAACTCTCTGATCACAGTCTTAATATCATGGCTGTTAGACGGGAGATGAAGCTACATTCTTCAACAGATTTGACAGCATACAGGCAACTGAATAGACAGATCTCCAAATGCATGCGGCAGGACTTAAGCAACTTCAATACAGCTCGTATTGAAGAAGCGATCGAGCGGAACCAAGGCTCCAAAGTCTTTGCCAGAGATCTGTCTGCCAGAAAGAGCCAACTGTCAAAGCTGAAGACCGAATGTGGCAGCATCATTTCCGGGGCACCTGAGATTTTGAGTGAGATTGAGAGGTTCTATGGGCAGCTGTACACGTCATCGTTGGAGCCGCACGTAAGTGTGAGTAACGATCCAAGAGCGAGTCTTATCCGACATTATTTCGATGATATCCCGGACGTCTGTCTGAGCGAGATTAGAATGTATCTTCAGCACGTTAAAAACAGCAAGGCCCCAGGCGAGGATGGAATTACAGCGGAGCTTCTGAAAGCGGGTGGAAAACCGGTACTTGAAGTTCTTCAGAAGCTCTTTAATTCCGTCCTCCATGGTGGCATTACACCGGAGGCGTGGAGCAGAAGTGCCGTGGTCTTGTTCTTCAAGAAAGGCGACAACGCTCTCTTGAAGAACTACAGACCGATTTCCCTTCTGAGCCACGTCTACGTGCTGTTTTCGAGAGTCATTACGAATCGTCTCGCGCGCAGACTTGACGACTTCCAGCCGGTTTTCGAAAAGGCTTTAGCACCATAGACCACATACATACCCTTCGGCAAATTGTACAGAAGTCCGAGGAGTACAATTTGCCACTATGTCTGGCGTATGTGGACTATGAGAAAGCCTTGGATTCCGTCGAAATTTGGGCGGTCCTGCAGTCCCTTCAGCGATGCCAAGTTGACTGTCGGTATATCGAAGTGTTGAAGTGCTTGTACAGTAGGGCTACGATGGCTATCCGAGTACAGAACCAGAGTACGAAACCTATCCAATTGCAGAGAGGTGTAAGACAGGGTGACGTCATATCCCCGAAACTCTTTACCGCTGCATTGGAAGATGTTTTTAAGCTTCTGGACTGGAAAGGATACGGTATCAACATCAATAGCGAGTACATCACTCACCTTCTATTTGCCGACGATATAGTCCTTATGGCAGAATCGCTGGAGGACCTAAGCACTATGCTCAATGACCTCAATAGTGTTTCCCAACGGATAGGTCTTAAGATGAACATGGACAAAACAAAGATCATGTTTAATGTCCATGTCACACCTATGCCGGTAGTTGTTGGGAACACTAAGCTCGAAGTTGTTGACGAGTATGTTTACCTGGGACAAATAGTCCGACTAGGTAAGTCCAACTTCGACCGAGAGGTCAATTGACGGAGTTAACTCGTTTGGGCAGCGTTCCGGAAATTACGGCACATCTTCTCGTCAGGTATACCACAAAACTTGAAAACGAGACTGTACACCCAGTGCGTGTTGCCAGTGATGACATACGGAACTGAGACGTGGTCCTTCACTGCTGGCTGGATGAGGAAGTTCAAGGTCGCTCAGCGAGCTATGGAGAGGGCTATGCTCGGAGTTTCTCTGCATGATAAACTCAGAAATGAGGATATCCGCAGTAGAACCAGAGTGACCGACATAGCCCAACGGATTAGTAAGCTGAAGTGGCAATGGGCCGGCCATATAGCTCGAAGAACCGACAACCGATGGGGAAGAAAGGTTTTCGAGTAGTAGCCTCGTACCGGCAGGCGAAGTGTAGGGCGTCCCCCCACAAGATGGAGTGACGACCTGGTAAGATATGCAGGAAGTCGATGGATGCAGGTGGCTCAGGACCGTGCTTTGTGGCATTCTTTGGGGGAGGCCTATGTTCAGCAGTGGACTTGTGAAGGGCTGTAATGATGATGATGATAATAACTCTTTCTATACAAACTTAATTTTTCAAAGGAATATCTAACTGTTTTATTTCAATTAAGCTTGAATGTATACTTTTTATAAAGGGAAAGAGAAAGGAACAATTCCAACCTATAAATACATTTCTAAAAATTCAAGTTTTATTGCAATGCAATGCATGTAATATTTCTAGCATTGAAAACTTGTTGTATGTAATATGTGAACATGTGTGAAGTAACCCATACATTTTAATATGTATATAACAGCAGATCAAATTATATTGATACAATATCTTCTTAATATTTTGGAAGTCCACTGCTGGATAAAGGTTTCCCGCGTTGTAGGCAGAATTACTCTTAATCGTCACGCTTTTTAGCCGGATTGATGATGTCAGTGCGACGCATTACAACCTTTGACACTGTAATGAATCCAAAGATAATACACGTTCCACTTTTATTTGATACTAGCTGTACCCCGCGACTTCGCTCGCGTGTTAGGGTTTTTATTTTTTGCGCAGAACCCTAATTCTTTTTCTTAAATAAAAGTAGCCTAAGTTACTCCTTATGAAATCAGCTATCTGCCAGTGAAAGTCCTGTCAAAATCGGTCCAGCCGTTTCGGATATTAGCCGGAACAAAGAGACAGACAGACAGACAGACTGACAAAAATTTTAAAAATTGTATTTTACTTATAAGTACCGTATTTAATTTCATATGCATTTAGTAAAAAAAAAAACCGTAATTTTGACACTTCAATTTTTTTATTTGTATAGATATAGATTAACAGAAGGCATTATTTTAATATTACAAACACTTCATTTTTATTTATTATATAATGATAATAAAAATGGTGAAATAATATTAAAATATATATTTTTTACATATTCAACTTTACATCACATTGATTTCCACGTCGGGCACCACGTAGCAATGAAAGAATAAACGGCCGGTCTTTCTGGTAGACAGTATCCGAGACTCTCCAGCAACGAAGGAGTTTTTAAAACCGATTCACGGAAATCGTTGAAATTTATCACTCCATCCAGATCTATATCCATTCTCTTCAGCATTATATCCACCAGCTCCTATAACACGAAGAAGATATCGCTTATTCAAAGTGGATTAGCCACGCTAAGTTATGTTATGGCTACGGCACGAATGGGTGGACTCGATTGGTTTTAATCGTCAATTTCACAAATAACACTACTAATAATAATTATGCTGTGAGTAACACGTTATGTACAAAAACAATTACGGCTACCAGCCACAAAAGAAGGTAGAACTAGTTTCGATAAACGAATAATTAGTTTAAAACGGACAGTGTAAGTATATTCACTATCCCATATCGTTCCGTGTGTGTAGTAATAGGCAACAGAGAAAAACTGAAATAGGAGAAGCATCTTCCTGATAACAATTCAAGATTATAAAAAACTGCAGTTGTCAACCCGTTTGTGGTAAATATTTCAAAATCCTTTATAGGCTGTAATGAATGTATGAAAGGATGGATGATCATAATAATAGATTTTTTCTATAGGATAAGGGTGATAAACGAGCATACAGTCCACCTGATGGTAAGTGGTTGCTGTGGCCCATAGACATACATAGAATCCAAATGCAGATGCGTTTTCACCCGTGAGGACTAAGATGGAGTGCCTCGTTACCAGTAAAATGAGTCTCCGGTTGTCTACACTCACCTTACGAAACACAGCACCGTTAAGCTGCTATTTTACGCTGGTATTGTGTGAGAGCGTGGTCCTTCCCCGGTCGAGCCGACCCATTTGTACTACAACTATACTACTAATATAACTATAGTACCATACTCATAAATTAGTCCTGCAAAATTTATCTTATTCACTCCCTGTTCTTTTAAATTTTGTTTCATGGACCTTTTCGTTTACGTTGTTAGATAAAACATTGGAAAAAACAAAAAAAAGCGACTTTTTGTACACCCGTATATTACCTTTGAACATTTTTGTGACATTCTGATGTACAAGCCATTAATATAAAAACAACGTTGTACGTAAAACATCGTAGTTAATATATTTTCGTGAAATTTGTCGATTGACTGCTTTACTTTCAGGGACATACTTAGATTTTATTTCAAGTTGCGCAGTTGCTTGAAGAAATTTAAATTAATTAATTTAGAATCTTGTATGACATTTGGCTTTATGCATAAAAATCTCTCCGAGAGAAGGTGCTCTCCTTTTCTTATAAATAACGGTAGAAAGAGACAGGGTTAGAGGTAAATTAATAGGGTATTACACCCATTTTCAAAAAGTGTTTTAAATGAATACTAGAGTTATAATGAACCACTATAATTTTTGTATAATTTTTTTTAAAACCGAATAGTGACATAAAAATTACTTTTAATCTATCATTTTCAATTTTCGCGTGAAAACGCTAGCCGCCATACCGTTCAACTCGTGACGTCACTGTCTCAGAAATTTTGACAATTTTGCAAAGGAATAAGATACTTTTGAATGTTTTATAATGAGTTATCATTTATATCATTGTTGTGTTGTGACTAATTGCAAAAATACGAGCACAAGAACGCCGGGGAAGTTATGGATTAAAGTGCGAACTGATTTAAATATGAGAAATATTTGGTTAAAACTGGTAAGAAGAGACCCGAAGGCATTGTCTACAAAATCTAAACTATACTTCTGTGAAGATCACTTTGATGTAAGTATGACTTTATTTAACTATCGATTAAACAAAACAAAGCATTTTGACATGATAGGTACCTATTGCAAGTCAAATTTTGTAATAGATTAGGTTAATCGCTTGTCTGTCCCACCCTTTGTGGGCCATTTTGATAGCCCTTGCAAGTGCATTGCAGTGTTTTACTTAATTCCTGTTTTCTTCTATTATATGGGAATAAAGACATGGTTTGTACTCAGACCAAATAAAAAAGTGACTTTTTATTTCGTCTGAGGGTTTGTACAAAAGAATATAACAAAAAGTTTTTCTCACCTAACCTTATATTATATTATCTATAACATTAGTGCTGAAAGCGAAGTAATAAACTCGCTTTTACGAATCTGTCTTTAATAATGCCTTTTCAATAAAATTCGGAATAAAAGTCAACAATCGTAAAGATAACTTGAAAAATTTCGAAATTAGCTAGTTAGTACACACCACATAACTTAATTCTTTGACCTAGTGACGTCACGACGCTATCTAATATGGCGGACAACGCTTTTTTTTTGGAGTTTATGGCCTGGTATCTAGACCTTTAGGCCAACGGACAACGCTTTGCATGTTTGAGACACAGGTTAAAAAAATATACTTTAAATTAAAAAATAAAATTTATAGTGCATTTTTATAAATAGAAATCAATATTTCTCGTTTACTTTTTACAAAATCTATCATAAATATATATTCTTTGATTTTTTTTACATGGTGTAAAATACCCTATTATGCGATAGTCAACGACTATAGGAAAGGGTAACTTTAAAGTATTATTTTTTTTTATTAAGTTTGTCGGAACTTCATTACAAGATCCCATTTCTGATGTTGTGAATTCAACAAGAAGGTTAATTGTTAAAAAAGTAAAAGTCTGAGAGCGAATTTTCAACTTTCTCTCTTGCTTACGCAATTAATCATTATCAGTAATAACATGGACTACACATTCAGTATAGTGCAATTACAGTTCGAACATACCGTAGTAACATGTCCCCGTCACAATTACACAGTGGTGTAACGTAAAGGACGTAATTACGTGATTACACCAAAGTATGCACACCAACAGCAACTCTACAAACCTTAGTGACTGATTGAGTGAGAGCAGTCTCTCACTCAATCAGTCACACAAACATACATGTTAGTAATATCTCGTAAGTTTTGATCATTCTTTTCGAAGTAACTAAACAAAGTAGTAATGCAAGAAAACGAACACGTGTCATTCCGTTTGCTGACTTTATGTATTATATTTATTATAATTGTTGTGATTTAGATATACTCATGTACTTGTGGTTATACATTTATTTTTAATTTATTAACTATAAAAATCGATTATGCCTCACGGTGTCATAAAAGCATGCCTGAAATAAATTAATTTGAGCGAGTTTTAACCAAAATCGTGAAGGTAGAAGAAACCTCAGGGATATCATATTAATACAATTTACCTATATAATTATGTTAATTAAATAAATTGTTTAATGATTATTGTAATATGAATAAATTTAATTTTAAATAATGATTAATAAGCTCTTTCTACCGTTATTTATAAGATCCTGGAAATGGAAGAAGAGATAGACAAGTTGCGCTGTAATATTATAGAATTATCCGAAGTCCGAAGAGAGGGGGAGGACACGGTAATCCTCGAATCCATCAACATGTTCCATCACCGGGAAGGCGACTATCTGTCCCAAGGAGGTGTCGGATATATCATCCACAAGTCTCTCGCTAATAACGTTGTAAAGATTGGGAGTGTGTCGACGAGGGTTGCGTACCTTATACTCAGAATTAGCAAAGGGTATTCGCTGAAGGTTATACACGTTTACGCGCGAACCTCGGCACATACCGATGAGGAGTTAAGAGGAAATGTATGAAGATATCTCTAGAGCCATTCATTCCTTGAAGACCCACTATACGGTGTTAAGGGGAGACTTTAACGCAAAACTAGGCACAAGAGATTACGGTGAGCTGAAAGTAGGAAAATTTGGATTAGGGCAACGGAAAGCAAGGGGCCAGCAGCTGGTCGACTTCATGGAGAAAGAGGGACACTCTATGATGAACTCTTTCTTCAATAAGCTGCCCCACATGTAGTGGACCTGGTCGAGCTCCGACGGTTCGACAAAAAATGAGATTGACTTCATTATGACGACCAGACGACAACTTTTTAGCTCTAGTTACAAAATCGTTTTCAGTGCCTATAAGATTGCAATGCAGTGGACGATATAAATGACAAGCTCGTGGAAACTGTCCATGCAGTCGCATCTAAGTTTTGCAAGACCCGCCGCAGAAGAACACTAAAACTCTCCGATCACACTCTTAATCTCATGGCTGTTAGACGGCAAATAAATCTGCAGTCTTCAGTAGATTTGACAGCAACCCTTTTTATACAAACTTAGTTAGTTTAATAAAGTTTTTGAAATTTGAGCAGGTCAAATTTTGTATATTTTCGAGATTTGGTTGCAAAAGCGCCCCAAGAATGATTTACCGACTCGGTGACATCGAGTAACTGGTACTACTATCTTGTGTCTGTCCGTAGTATTTACTGAATGAATATCACTTATTTTTGTTAAACTAGTTTTACTTTTGTGTACGTACATTAGATTTTCATAAATGTATTGAGAGGTCAAAGTTAACATAATAATTTTCTTAAATTTTTGTCGCAGCGACTCTTCAGGCTTTAAATTATAAATTGCTCTTATGGCCTTCTTCTGTAAAGCAACAAAACAAACAATGTGACGCGTAATTTTTATATATAAAGATAGCACATGCTATGTCTAAAGTTCGCTCAACAGAAAGTAAAATGTTTTTCAATGCCAAGGAGCTCACAATATCTTTACGTTCTTTACATAACAATAAATTACTAGCTAATATTAAGGAGCTACCTCTTAAAACCTTTTCTCTACTGAAGGAACTGATCACCAGGTGATTACTTTAGTTAAACATTAAGTTATAAGCTATTAACCAATGTTTAGTAATACATAGCATTAACTGTATCAGATCAGGACGTAGCAATGGTTTTTGAGAAATATTTTACTGATATTCCGATATTGACCACTAAGTCACTGAATTATTCTCCTGCCATCGCCGAATCATTACTTAAACAAAATGTAAATGACCTAAACCAAACGGAGGGCGTGAAGCGTTTAGCATGAATAGTCAATTCAAATAACGTTACGGGCAAGAGATTTTTTAATATATATTGCTTTTTTTACCAAAATATTATATATTTTATATATTATTTGTTGTAGTGGGAAAATTTTCAAAGTTATTTATAATTATCTAATATCTTCATCGTGATCATCACTACAGCCTGTCAAAGTCCAATGCTGAATATAGGCGTTGCTCATAGATTTCAAATGTTTTTTGCGATAGTTGAAACGCTTGAAGGAAAAACTTTAAACGGTTCATAAGTAATGAAAGTAGTATTTTATTTAATAAAGGGGTCTTCATACACTTACTTTATGCAAAACTTCTGGTAAACGAAAACGAAACATCTTTAAATATTGAAAGCCAGAATAAGACAAATTGTCCTTATGACTGATTAAGAAAAAGTAAAAGTAAAGGATTTTTTCTTAACAAATGTTGACTCTGAATGTCTCTATATATGGTAGAGTTATAGCGGTTCGTTTCCTTAGTATTTTCTCTTATAACTGAATTTTAAAAGCAAAAGAAAAATCTGCGCCGTAAAAGATTGATTTCTTCCCCTCAATGGAGGTAATCATTGCCGAATGTGTTTTAATGCGTTGTAACCTCAGAGCACTAAAACTGAATACCTCGTTACCAAAAAAAAGTTCGTAAAAAGGGTCTGGGGCTCTCATCAGTGACAGTAAGAAACATAAGCATCTTGCTAATTTACAAGTTAAGAGGTGAATTTTACATCGATATATACATATAATACGCACTATATCTCAATGTGTATTTTCGAACTAAGCATTAGGTAAAGAATTTTATTTATCTATGGGTGTTATCATGATCTTGTATCATGATAACACCGATAGATAAATAAAATTCAACAAGGCAAAGCAATTTCAACGAAGCATTATTTACACAAAGTATAGTATAGTATATTATAATAATTTTTATGTTTCTGTTTAAAAATTTTATGTAAAACTGAGAATACAATAATAAATATCTAACAAGCTAATGAAGCAGATTGGCTAGTCAATATTCTGATGCAGTTAATGTGCCTCGCCATTACCAGTTTCTGTGGTTTAGGTTTGACAAGAAAAGGTTGCCATTTTGTTCCTGACCTTTCGTAATATAGTTGACTTATCGGTGCTCAAAATTACACAGCTTGATTCAATCATTTCCCTTCTACCATTGGACAACCTGACATTCAGCCAGTCTCCACACCTTTATTTTCATGATAATACGCATTCGAACCAAACAGTTTGCTTCATAGCTCGTAAAGCGAAAGGCAATGGAATGGAATAATTTGTCTATTCGATTATAATGTAGATGTATTCAAGAAATAAATAATATTTTTGTTAAACTAAGCAAGTGCTAGGTTTCAGCCTCTTAATATGGACATACCTCGGAATTCAGATATTTTAAATAGTGCGTGTGTGCGTGCGTGCGTGCGTGCGTGCGTGCGTGCTTGTTTGTGTGAGCGTGTGTGTGTGTGTGTGTGCGTGTGTGCGTTTGTGTGCGTGTGTGTGTGTGCGCACGTGTGTATGTGTGTGTATGTGTGGGTGTGTGTGTGAGAGAGAGAGAGAGAGAGAGAGAGAGAGTGTGTATTAATGTGTGCATAAGCGCTGCCCTATTTTAAACATCTTGGGATTGGTTGTGCCAAAGATAGAAATCCTCACTAAGTGTGTGATGAGTACGAATTTATCATAAGATGTGGTTTAGTTAGCTGTATAGGGGGATCGTAAAAGCGCCTCTGTATCCTCGTATGAAAGCCTCTGCAGCCACTGCTTCAGTTCCTGTCTACACTTTCTTGCGGTAACTTTATAGATATTAAGTTCTTTATTAATCATATTGTACACATGACTACTTCGGTCATAGTATTGTCTACGAGCTAAAGCGGTTCTGTGGGGGACGTGTTCACATACCCGGTATCCTAGTCTTCGACTTACTTTCTTTGCGCGCTGTTCCAGTGTGAGCGTGCGATATCTACGAAGTATCATTTGAAGCATGTAGAGTTGCCTGGTTGTAAGCACCTCACAGTCTTTATATAGTTGGGTAGTAGGGTAACGGTAATGTTTTTAAGTCATAACCTTTAACACGGCTCGCTGTGCTCGCTCTAGTTTTAGAAAATGAGTAGGGGACGCCTCACACCAGGAAGGGATGCAATAGGTCAAAATTGACTGGGCCAGCGCAAGATAGACCAATTTCAATGTTTCTGAGTCCGCCGCATTCCTCAATTTTTTAAAAACTGGAATAATTTTTCGAACCCCGGATGCCATTTGATCTGTTTGAGGTGTCCAGGTAAGAGTACTATCGAGTATAATTCCCAGATATTTTATATTATCCATCTGTTATATTGCCATGCATGCACAGTTTGCATTTATCGTGTCACAGTGGTGTATTTTGATGTAGTAGGGATCAGATTTGAGTTTTGATGCTTTTGATGCAGAAAATGTATAATATATTTGGTCTTGTCAATGTTTAAGGTCAGCAGATTGTCACAGAGCCAGTTTGATACAACACGCAGAGCCACCTCCATTCGCCTTCGAGCAATCTCCCAGGTTTTGTCATGTGCCAAGAGAACAGTGTCATCTGCGTACGTGATAATACGACAATTCGGAATAGTCAACCGACAGAGACTATTTATGTATACCAGGAACAATGTCGGTCCTAGTACACTGCCCCGAGGGACTCCATAGGAGAGATATTTATCATCACTAATAAAAGAATCTATTTTGACACATTGACTGCGTTCTGAGAGATAGTCTCGAAAGATTTCCAAAGCCTAACCTCTTATGCCAATTTCATTTAACTTTTGAAGTACGAGTAAGATGGGGATAGAAACAGTGTCAAAGGCCTTGGATAGGTTACGGAAGGTTCCTATTATTTTTAATTTATTGTCTATTTTTTTAGCTACTGAGTTGACTAAATCCATAACAGCGTCTTCTGTGGATAAACCACTTCTAAAGCCGTATTGATTTTCTGATATGATATTGTATTTGTTCAAGTAATTAATACGCCTTGTGTTAAGAATTTTTTCCATTATTTTCGAGAGGGAAGTGAGAACTGATATAGGCCTATAATTATTGACACTGCTTCTGTCCCCACTCTTAAAAATTGGACGTACCAGAGCCTTCTTGAAGGCTTTTGGAAAGACACCTGATTCAAGGGAACGGTTGCAGACATACGAGTATGTTATAGGAGGAACAAGGGTATTTCGTGCAGCCTTAATAACTGCAGAAGAGATTCCGTCACAGCCAGTAGCATTATCTGTTTTTAGATTAATAATTATCTTCTCATCTTTTGATTCGTCTGTCTCTAATAAAACCACGGAGTTGCCAAGAGGATTATGAGATGATTTTATTGAGGTTTTAGGTGAAACTCATAGATGTTGATTATTAAGAATTTTGGATGCTAGA
This sequence comes from Parnassius mnemosyne, assembly GCA_963668995.1. NCBI lineage: Eukaryota > Metazoa > Arthropoda > Insecta > Lepidoptera > Papilionidae > Parnassius > Parnassius mnemosyne. The sequence goes on along the minus strand of CAVLGL010000082.1, from coordinate 60,516,080 downwards.
TTTGGTCAAATATTGACAAAGAAGTCATTAACATGATTTATTGAGACAAAAGAGCCATTTGTTAAATCAAGTAGGTCCGTAGAAGGTGATGAAGAGGAGGTGAGATAAGTTATGCTCTTGATGACATTCCAAGTCGCTTTGGGGTTTGGGGTTATTTTTGGTTTTTGAAATTCGCTGCGTTCATAGGGACATTTTAATTTTTTTAATTGCAATAGTTGCGATAACGTAGATAATATGTGACTTTGGCTACTAAATTGTTTGGGTCTTTTTTCGTTTTGTAATGCAAGCTGTCACAGTTTTGTATGCATCTTAGTAGTCCGGGTGTAATCGAGGGCTTCAATACTTTTTCTGCATGACACTTTGACAGACTTGGTGTTTCCCTTGATGCATGTATAAATCTTGGAGATTAATAGATCAACAGCAAGATTAGTATCTCTGGTACCAAAGATGGTTGAAAAGTCGGTATTGGCCAATTCGTTTGTAACATTTTGTGTATTGACATGTAATCGAGTTTTTTGGTATGGTGTTTGTTGACGTTGACCCATGAATGTAAGAACAGGATTATGATCGGTGAATTTGAAATCTGATACGATGGTGGTTGTCATAATGTTGGTTTTCATCATAACGTGATCAAGGCAAGCATCATCATGGGTGATGAAAAAATGTGCGGTTAATAGCCCGTGTGATGCCAGAAGATTCAAATAAGGGTCGGGTTTGTGCTCACGTTTATCAGAGAGAATGTTGATATTAATATCTCCAATGAGTGTTACCGTTTTGTATGACGCTAGATAGTAGTAAATTATTTAGTAAGTTGAGAAAATTATCGATAATTTTGACAGAAGGAGATCTGTATACACCTTAAATAGCTAAACTATTTTTAAAGCAGATTTTCAGGCAGCTAGCGTCTGTAAGATTTACGACAGATAATTAGCATTTCATATCTTCTCTAATAAACATAATGACACCATCGTTCTGATTGTGCCAATCGGAACAGTGAGAATTAAAGCCTTGTACTCGTAGGACCGGGACATTAACAACTTTACTAAGCCAGCATTCTGTTCATATTATAATATCCACTTTTATATTTATCATAATATATTTAAGAAGATACAAAGTTCATCAAAATTTTGGCTAATGCTCCTGATGTTAACGTGAAGGATTTTTATTTGTTAACGGTTTGGATCAGTGTGCAGTGCGCATTCTTGCGGAGAGCACATAAAGGATTCATTGCAGTTGGATTTGTGTATTTCAGTATTTATTTGATTTATTTCCATAATGACTTAAGATATTTATGAGTGGTGCATTTTTGAATTACACTGAGAGTTCTGTATTCCTGATTGGAAGTCGTGAGATGGAGTTGAGTAGGTATCAACATAATTATTAGTTTGAGGGCAGAAGTGATGCTGTATGAGTGTGTGATATATAGCTTATGTCGTGATAATGAGTGGCGTATGTGTAAGAATAATTGTGTTTGATTGCGTTGTGTAAGCATCAATATGTACCGTGTACATATGATTAATGTAATAAGTAAGATTAAACTACCGTATAGTCATTTGTTCACATTCAGCAGCTTAGCTAAATCCAGCTCCGAATCCACGCGGATAAGTTTTTCTCTCTCTCTTTTGCGTAGAAATATTCTTCCATGGGATACCCAACAGAATGTATAATCGTTGGAGTTTGCAAAATTACGCGCTAGGAAAAATAGTCTTCTTGATTTTGGAGTTAAGTTCACGGAGACGAATATAGGCTGGGCTGCTCCTTTGATACGTATGTGTTCTGTACTAAATATATTTTCTTTATGAGCTTTATTAAAGTTTTTTGCCTTTTTAGTATTCTTCCTTTAATAAGTACACTATTTAAGTTACATATGATAGGTTTCTGTGTCGGTATTTTTGTGTTGATTCTGTAGATATCACATACATCCGAAGCAGATGCATCTACATTCAGGGCAATCGATATGCTCAGTATAATATTTAGAAGGTCTTCTTTGCTTTCTGTGCTCGACACCGGCACGTTGCGAATCTCAATACTTGAGCATCTACCTTGTCCCTCCATGCCATCAATCCGGTCCTCCAGGGTACGTATATAAGCAGTGCTTTCTTTCTATTCGCTCTCCATTTTTTGCAGTTTCTTTTTTAATTCGGTGTTCTCCTGCAGAAGGTACTCCGTGGACACCTGTATAGCATCATTTTGCTTCCTTATTACATCTGTAGGTTGCTGTAAGGAGTTAAGCTTCTCTTTCTGCTGTCCCTGTACCCCAGCAATAGAATCCTGGATGACATCAACTTTTCGATTTATTGCTCATTTTTGAATTCCCTCAGTAGGTTCATCATGCCATCCATGAAGTCAGTCATGGGCTCTTCCTCTCGAAAACGCTTTGATCTGATAGTCACGCCATCTAGCACTCCACTAAGATTTGTTTCATATTGGTTGTGAGAGGGTGATGAAGTGGAGGTAGAAATGGCAGCAGTGGGGAGAGGGGGAGTTCGTTTTAGTGGCATCTTTAGTGGACTTGTATTAGGGTTTAATAAGCAGGCAGCAAGTCACAGATTCAGTACACAGCACCAAATCAACTAACTTCTTATTGGTACAGTTGTTTATTAGCCAGGCACAACTATTAGGGTCGTATAACACTGGAGATCACAATATTCAGGAGAGAGACCAACAAACACTTTGTGCAATTTTAGTCAGCTTGAGAGTTCAAAGTACAAGATACGCATAAACTCAGCAGAGTCGTACACAAATATTTTTCTTTTTAGTTTTTAGTGTGCGGTACTAGTTCAATGTCTTTCCGAGCTACCAGGGCGTCAGAACCGTAGCAGAGATCGTTCCGTAGCAGAGTACGTAGTGTCGACTCGTAGCGCAGTTCGTAGCGTGCTAGGACGAACGGCCGTTTCTACGGAATAGTGGGCGGGGCTTGAGGCACTGCTACGGCTATTGACTCGGCGAAATAACTTCTTGTTTGTTTATGCACTCTTATTTTCACTGCACTGATTTATTGGTTTATTTTAATTTATATCGAAAAATAAAGCAATAACAGATCAAAATACACGCACGAGCACTCTATAAGCGGTCTGGGAGGGAAGGGGGACTTTTACTTATGCACTTAGGGAAGCACCACATTTATTTTATTTAAATTGTTTGATTTAATTTTATAATAGTGTACCTAAATATAAGCATCTGTATCTAGATTTCCCTCCCCAATAATGTTCTATTAAAGTTATACTTATAAAAACAGCGTTTTATTGTAATACATAATTATAAAATTAAGTATCAACTAATTAATAAAAATATGCAACAATAAAATTACATAGGTATTAAAAACTATCGAAATCTAAGTAACGAGAGCATGTTGGTCGTTCCACATCTAAATTATATAAAAATGCGTTTTTCAATTTCACTAATCAACGTCACCGCGAAAATTTCTTCTTCTTTGGACACTTTAAAAATTAATTTATTTAGAAAACAATATTTACAGTTACCAATGTACAGATATCAACTAAATGATGTTTTTATATTCATAAAAATAATTTATAATTGAGTATAAATTCTTAAAAAACTAAAATGTATTTGAACGAAATCGCTCCGACACCGACGCGCGATCCACCCTCGACGATGTCCGAAAACGGACTGCGACAGGGCTCGCGGGTGATTACAGGGCGACGGAGCATGTACGCTCGCGCGAATATATTGAATTTCGGGAAAACATTATATTTTTTCGAGTAAAACGGGGAATAAAGATAAAACTCAATTAAAAATATTAATATTTTTAAGACCTTTTTTTGTGTAAAAAGTATTTAAAGAGCTTGTGCCGTTTTGAAAAAATATGACAAAGATAGGTACTTTACGTGGATTTTTTTTAATAAGTGGTAGACAAAAATACATTTGTGTTCAATTAAAAACATTTACTAAATCCTCTTCTGTCATCCTGTTTTTTTTTGCGGATTAAATGAACAGTCATTGTGATTTTTTAACTTAAATATCCAAGAATTTAGGCATTTCAACCACAGTTAGGGCCTTAAGGGAAAAGCGCTTGCCTTAATGTTTTACTGCACGAGTAACCAATTCGTTGCATTGTTAAGTTTTGATATAGTACGTGCATATGTCATAAAGAAAAACATCTGCATGTAGAAGAAAATATCCAAGGACAAGTCAAGTGTGAGATCCGCCAACCCCAATTGAAATAGCTCGGCAGACTTTTCTCTGTTCTTAGCCCTGTTATCTCTGATGCTTGCTTTTTAACACATAAAATTACTCATTTTATTTTACCTTCACTGCTTCTTCAACGTCATCATCTCGAGAAGACTTCGCTAAACTCTTTTTCATTAATTGGTACATAGTTTCTCGTCGCAAGTAGCCTTCGCTAAGCAAATCATAACACTGGAAGATAATTTCAGAATTAATAAATATTAAGATTTTTACATACTATATTAAAGAATTATTAAAATACAAATTAAATTGGCTAAAAGCTAAAATTGGCTTATATCACAATATAAATAAACGCGTAAAAATGTTTAATTACAATTCGTTAGAGCTACTTTTTTTCTAGAGATACTTCTCTATTTCACCGCATTGCGTCTCGTAGATGTCGTACGTATACGATTCAATTAGCAACATACAATCGCGTGTATGACAGATGTGATGAAAACAGCTTCAATTATTCAATTTTATTTTAAAATAGATATAGATATTATCCATTTAATTTCTACAGAATTATGAAATAAAATATAATAATTTTATTGCAATCTTAACAATTTAAAAAGTTCAAGTAATATTATAATATAAACGAGTCAAATTAAAAGCTACAACACATTATATTTAAGTTTTTAGGTTCCACAATACACCATAATTATTTGGAATTATCATGATCGAGTGCTGGCAAAACTTTGATTATTTGGACTTTTATGTAAACCTATGGACGGTGGAAACCGTGTGGTGGTGATGGCGGTGTAAGAATATACAGTACCCCATATCATCCCGTGGGTGCATAAGAGATGACAGAGAGAAACAAATCAGGAGATAGTGTAACAGAGTATGAGTAAAATAATCACTAAAAATAAAATACTGCGGTTGCTGGTACGTGTGACAAGCGTGAGGCCTGTGTTTACAGCAGTGGACTTTGATGTACTGTAACGGTAACGGACGACAATATCCATTAAATCTGCCAATTAGCCTAAAAATATTTTTTTTTATATTTGACTGTATCTGAGTTTCAGTCATGGCAACTAAAATTAGTCACCTGCGCAAGACAAGATTACAGTACAGCTTGTACAGTGTATGTACACTGTACAAGCATATGTGCACTCTCAATTCTCTCACTTTTGTAGTCCGATAAGACGGCAATTCAACACAACTGAAGAGTGATTACTGAATATTTCTTTACAGGAAAAGCCTGATTTTAGTCCAATCCGAAATTCAAAAGCGGAACTTAATGATCAGCAGTCTCGCTTATGGTCACTCAACCAATTTGACAGTCATAGAGAATGAAAAGTATAAAGTGAACAAACTAACTGTAAATGCATAGTTAATACGTTCCTCCAAACTGCCACGAAGATATAGCGACATTGCCTTCGCAAATGTCGCCATTGTGACATACGGCGACGTGCCTCGGTCTAAAGCCACCATCACTCGTTCCATCATGTACGAGTCTGTCATTCCCAGACCGGTGTGAAGTACGTCTCTGAAGTGAGCTCTGAAAAGTTCTTAACTTTTTTATAACATTTAACGTGGTAGAGCACGCTGCAGCTATATTATGACTGCATCATGAATGAGTTGCCTCGACGATGTCGGACGCTCTCACAGAATATCCCTGTGGACAGTTGGTCTCATTGTCTTACATACACAAAAAACTGAAAAATGAGAAAGTGTGTTTGTTCCAATGAATGAATATCGCTTGCGGAGGTTAAGAAGTAATAAAATAATTTAAATTTTAAAATTTTGGTTAACGGTCTTCAATATAAATGATTAACAATGACTTAAAAACTATTGGTCAGACTTTGAACATATTTATATGTGACCACATGGAAAGCACCAGCTTTTGAATAAAAAAGAATCAACAAAATCGGTTCACCCAGAAAAAAGTTAAAAGAGGGAGAGAGTACACATAAAAAAGAACACAGTCCAATTGAGTATACCGTCTCCTTTTTGACGTCGGTAGAAATAGAATTCCATTACCTCATTTAAAAATAGTGCCGATTATTTGTATAGTTCGTTATTTCAAATTATTAGTTGTGAATTTAGTAGAATATTTACTTCTAAAACTTCCTCTTTTAACAGTCGCAAATCATTTAATGAATGGGCGACAGTAGGATTATATAATATATAGTAGGCGAAGGTTATATGAGCTTTATGATGAAAGATCATAAAATGGTAGTGTTTTCTTTGGAGAGTATGTAAAAACATATTCTAAAATATTTAAAAAGTGTGCTCCAAAGCTAAGACTTTACATGTAAGCAACAATATTAAAATTGCGTCCAATAAAATTAAAATGACGTGGAGTATATGTGGTAGAGCCATACTGCAGCTATATTAGTAGTAGGTATAGTTGTAGCACGAATTGGTCAGCTCGACTAGGGAAGGACCACGCACTCACAGAATACCATTGTAAAATAGCAGCTTGACGCTGCTGTGTTTCGTATGGTGAGTATAGAGAACCGGAGACCCTTTTTACTGGAAACGAGGCATTACATCTTAATCCTCACCGGTGACAAAGCATCTGCATTTTGATTCGTGATCGAGAATAGATGTAGATGTCTATGGGCCACAGCAACCATTTACCATCAGGTGGCCTGTATACAAGTTTGTCACCCTTATCCTATTAAAAAAAGGCATAACTAATAGTGAAACGGATAAGCTCAACTCTCACAATTAAAACTACCAGTTCAGTTTTAAACGTAACATGCAACTCGAATTTTCAATTGAAAATTAACAATAATTTAACTCAATCTGATCAAGAAGTTGCTATGGATTTTGAGAAACGTTTTACTGATTTTCCTTTTTTGACAACAAGATCAGTTTATTCTTCTCCTACTGTCGCCGAATAATTGCATAAGGCTTGTTCAAAATCTTTAAAATTCCATAGAGTATTGCCAAAAGACATCGTTAAATATTTTAAAATTATTGAGGTTAAGAAAACGGCAGACATGGGCGATTTCTGTTAAAGTGATTGCATCTATAATAGATACAATAGCACCTTATCTAGACACTTTATTTAATACAAGCTTTGAATCTGATGTGTTTCCTGATTTAATGAAACATAGTATATTCAAACTTTTAATTACATCTGGTAGTATATTAGAACCCGCCAAATTCAGAATAATTTCTGTCCTACCAACACTGAGTAAAATTTTTGAAAATATACTTTTAGACCAAATGTTAATTTTTTTTAATGTTTAAATTGCTTTATAAAAATCAATTTGATTTTTCAAGGGATCGCTCTAAAACTGACGCTGGAGTTGATCTTATTAAAAATATTTTTGTACATGGAAGAATTCAGAAGATGCTTTGGATATATCTTGTGACCTTTCCAAGGCCTTCGACTATGTTCACCATGATATTTTTTCACATAATTTAGGAAGTACCATGGTGTCAAGAACACAGCGTTTAAGCTTATTATTATGTCATATTTAAGTAACAGAACGCATAAAGTTTTTATCAATATTAAAAGTTCTTCCGGGTCACCTGTATATCTATGACTTACCTTTTTTTTTATAGGAGATGGTGTAAACGAGCATGCGGCTCACCTGATGGTAAGTGACTACCGCCGCCCATGAACAACCGCAACACCAGGGGAATTGCAGATGCGTTGCCGGCCTTTTAAAAAGGAGTAGGCTCTTTTCTTGAAGGTCCCTAAGTCGTATCGGTCCGGAAAAATCGCTGGTGGTAAACTATTCCACAAGGAAGTTGTGCGAGGAAGAAAACATCTTCTAAATCGCACAGTGGTGGACCGCCAATCATCCAGATGGTGTGGATGGTATCGGGAGTTCTAACGCGATGTGCGTTCGTGAAATTTGGCGGCTGGGATTAATCCGAACAATTCCTCAGAGCACTCCCCATGGTAAATGCGAAAGAAAATGCTAAGAGATGCAACATTTCTTCGCAGTGCTAATGAGTCGAGCCGATCGGAAAGGACTCGGTCGTCGACGATTCGAGCCGCTCTGCGCTGGATGCGGTCAAGTGGAAGTAGCTGGCACTGGGGAGCTCCAGCCCAGAGATGGGAACAGTATACCATGTAGGGCCGAACCTGCGCCTTGTAAAGTTGCAGGCGTTGAGCCGGCATGAAATACTGTCCCGCTCTGCTGAGCACGCCAAGCATTTTAGAGGCCAATTTGGCCTTTTCTTCCAAGTGACCACGAAACTGCACGTTACTCGATATGTCGACGCCGAGGATTCTGATACTGGCTGAGGCAACAAGGGGAGTACCTTGAAACTGAGGAGATACGACAAAGGGGTTCTTTTTAGCGGTAAACGCGCAAACTTGTGTCTTCTGAGGATTAAACTGGACTAGATTTAGTCTCCCCCGATCCGAGACATTGTCCAGCAAAGACAAGTTTGTTCTGGTACTTGGTGACGTTTTCCCGAGAAATATTGGCACGGCCGGGTATAGAGCATCACCAGTGCTGTCATCCGCATAGCAATGAATGCTACCGGCTTGCAACATATCATTGATATGCAGAAAAAACAGCGTTAGTCATAGCACGCAGCCTTGTGGAACACCAGCGTTAATAGGCTTGTAGTCGGAGCATGCACCGTCTACAACGACCTTGATGCTCCGATCTGCAAGAAAGCTGGTGATCCAATTGCATAATTTCTCGGGAAGCCCCTAGGAAGGGAGCTTCGAAAGAAGCGCTTTGTGCCAAACCCGATTGAAGGCCTTCGCAATGTCCAAACTAACGGCCAATGCCTCCCCCTTGGACCCTACTGCCTCCACCCATCTATGTGTTAAGTAGACCAGAAGATCCCATCTATGTGTTAAGAAAACCGTACTGGTGGTTACTAATCAGCTAGTAATCCTCAAGGTACCGCATGAGGTGGCAGTTTATAACGGATTCCATTATTTTGGAGAACAAGGGGGTGATGGCGATAGGCCTGTTACCTACGACTAAGCTTTAATAGAACCCCAATATATCCAAACTAGCAAGCAGACTAAGTTCTGCAGCTAATGCTGTAAAAAGATTATATGTCGCGCTAGTGTCGAGCCAGCTAGATAAGTTTATTTCAGTTATTTCCATAGCATAATGCCTTATGGGATTTTGCTATGAGAAAATGCGCCTAATTTAGAAACTATTTTTGTTTTTCAGAAGAGTGCCATTTAAGAAAAATTAAAAAAATAAATGTATTAACTTTGGCCTCTTAGTATATTTACGAATATTTAATGTATGTTCACAAAAACAAAGGTATTTTTTGTTTAAAAAAATATATACACTCCGTAAACAATAGGAACAAACACTAGCTAATGATACTAGTTTCTCAACTCCACAGAGTCAGTAATTCATTATTGGGACAATGTATACACTATCACAACAAAGTCCCAGAAAATATACAAGGTCTCTCTATTACCAAGTTAAAAACTTTTTTAAACGAATATTGTATAAAAAGGGTAATTAAAATTTAAATGAATACACTGTTGATAATAACTCATATTATTAATACATGGAATGAGGCGCTCGCTTCGAAGCTTTTTCTAAAATAAATTTGGTAAATAGCTTGTACAACTTTTAATGTAAAATTTACTTTTAAAAAAGTCCCGCTTGGTTTCTTACATTTTCTCAGGACAAAAGTTTATTTCCGAATGAGTGATAAAGTAAAAAATGATTTGCAATAAGAATTACATACATTTGACGTATATTGAATAAATAATTATTCTATCCCAATACTATTCTATTCTATCAGCCTAAAATAGCAGCTCAATGCTGCTGTGTTTCGTATGGTGAATATAGAGACCTTGATACTCTTTATACTGGTAACGATGCATTCAACATTAGTCCTCAGGGGTGACAACACATCTGCATTTTGATTTCTAATTTAATGAAAATAGATGTAAAGATATATTGGCTACAGCATTCATTTAACATGAGGTGTGCTGTTTATTCATTTGACCGTTATTGTATAGTAAAAATTAACAATAAATAAAGAAAATTTCTCTTTATGTTTACAGAAAATAATAAATGCATTTACCGTAAGAAAATTGTCCATAATAGTTAGTTTTATTTATCTATACATATAAATAAAATTGAAGTGTCTGTTTGTAATGTTAAAATAACAGATTTTTACTAAATGCATATGAAAGTATATACGAAAAAAAAAACAATTATTAAAATTTTTGTCTATCTGTCAGTCTGTTTGTTCAGGCTAATCACCGAAAGGGCAGGACCCATTTTGACGTGATTTTCACTGCTAGATAGCTGATGTTATGAGGAGTAACTTAGGATATTTTTATTTTAGAAAAATAATTAGAGTTCCGTGCAAAAAATTAAAACCCATGAAACCGTAGCAAATTCCACGCGGGCGAAGTCGCGAATGACAGCTAGTTGTAACTAAAGTTATTAAACCTAATAAATAAATTAATTAATTATTGCAATCATGGGTCCCTATGACGTTCAACGGACTTTTAGTAGGATGTATTGAATGAAGGAATAACAATTACCTGCTCTTGTTTTTCTTTCATATAAAATATAATGGGCTACGAGATCATCGAAATAATATTTTCTGTGACCTACCTTTATTCGGAAACTATTGTCTCTGTTAATAATTTACTATATACAAATTTCATTTAAAAATATGGTTTATATTATAAACTAAAATAATTTTATCTACTTAAATATATATAAGATTAAACATCTAAATTGTTTAACTAATAACCCTTCTTGTATTTTAAAATATGTCGTAGAGGAAATCAATACGTTTTATGTAATCACTGAAGCAGGCACGCTCTCGGGACTTAATGCTAGATACAAGTGTTTCGCGTTTTCTCTATCATAGAGATGATAATTATGACAAATATTATAGAATAGAATAGAATAATTTATATTCAATATAGATCACATGTGTAATTCTTATTGAAAGTCATTTTGACGTTACCACTGGTTCGAAAAAAAACCTATGTCCTGGGAAGAACCAGAAAGAAACCCAGCGGGACATTTTTATAAAGCAAATTTTACAATAATGGTTGTACAACCTATATAAGTACAAAATTTATTTTAGAAACAGCTTGGAAGCGATCACCTCATTCCCAGGGTTATTATCAACCATGTATTCATTTATACTATAATAACCCTTTTTATACAGTTTCAACTTAACAAAACATTTAAACTTGCTAATAGAGAGAGCCTTGTCTACATTACTATTAACCATATGCAAATATGCATTGCTTTGCATCAATCAAATCAAAAACGTGGTAGAGCTATGCTGCAGCTATTTTAGTAGGGTATTTGTAGCAAATGTTCCCTACGAGCAATCTCTGCTGTATTGTAGAGTAGTTGAACACACAGTGCGCGACAGCCCTGATAAGATATTCCCAAAGGATTTTCGCATGGAACTTGTAGATTATGCCCGATCCCACAATTGTCAGTTTCTTTAGAATAGAATAGAATAGAATAATATTTTATTCAATATAGATCCCATTGTAGTTTTTATTGACAGTCATTTTTTACATTTTTTTAAAAGTATATTTTACATTAATGGTTGTACAAACTATATAAGTACAAAATTTATTTTAGAAACAGATTGGAAGCGACCACCTCATTCCCAGGGGTTATTATCAACCATGTATTCATTTATACTATAATAACCCTTTTTATACAATTTCAAGTTAACAAAACATTTAAACTTGGTAATAGAGAGAGCCTGTACACTTTCCGGGACCTTGTTGTAATAGCGTATACATTGCCCCAAGACTCTGTGGAGTCGAGAAACTGGTATCACTAGCTTGTGTTTGTTCCTAGGGTTTACAAAATGTATATTACTTTTTTTACTAAAACTACCTTTGTTTTTGTGAACATACATTAAATTTTCGTAAATATACTGAGAGGCCAAAGTTAATATATTTATTTCTTTAAATTTATCTCTAAGAGGCTCTCGGTTTTAGGTTGCAAATAGCTCTAATGGCCCTCTTCTGTAAAACAAAAATAGTTTCTAAATCAGCCGCATTTCCCCATAGCAAAATCCCTTAAGATATGATGTTATGGAAATAACTGAAATAAACTAATCTAGCTGTCTCGACACTAGTGAGACCTCTAATCTTTTTTACAGCATAGGCTGCAGAACTTAGTCTGCTTGCTAGTTAAGATATATGGGGACCCCTCCGAAGCTTTGCGTCGAGAGTGATGCCAAGAAAAACAGTGGATTCAACAGGGCTCAGTTCTTCCTCATTTAAAAACACATTGGTACTCAGATTTTTAACATTTGTTGTTGTAAATTTAATACATTTAGTTTTATTTCCGTTTAAATGTAGATTATTAACATTGAACCAATGCACTAATTTTAATAAGGCATTATTCACTTCGTCACATTTAAATGATTGACGTTTAAGTTTAAAAATCAAGGAAGTATCATCAGCAAATAATATCATGATTGTCCTCTACAAGAGAAGGTAAATCATTAATATACACTAGAAATAGGAATGGGCCGAGAATCGAGCCCTGAGGGACACCCATTAATACAGGTGAGCCGGAAGAACTTTTACCATTGATAATAACTTTCTGCTTTCTATTACTTAAATATGAAACAATAAGTTTACTGTAGCTTCCTGATTAATGTCTCATGGTGAACGCAGTCGAAGGCCTTGGAAAGGTCACAAAATATACCCAAAGCATCCTTTGAATTCTCCCATGCACAAAAAAATATGCTTAATAAGCTCAACTACAGCGTCAGTTGTCGAACGACCCCATGTAAAACCGATTTGATTTCTATGTAGCAATTTATTAATATTAAAGAAACTTAACATCTGGTCTAAAATAATTTTTTGAAAAATTTTACTAAATATTGGTCGTACAGAAATTGGTCTAAAATTGGCGGGGTCTAATGTACTCCTAGATTTAAATAAAGGTATGGCTTTACTATGTTTCATTGAATCAGGAAACACACCAGATTCGACGCTTATATTAAATATAGTGGCTAGATAAGGTGCTATTATATATATTATAAATAAAATAACTTTAACGGAAATCCCCCATAAATCTGCCGTTTTCTTAACATCAATAGTTTTAAAATATTTAACGATATCTTTTGGCAGTACTCTATGGAATTTAAAAGTATTTGAACAAGCCTTTACATTTTGTTTGAGCAATGATTCGGCGACAGTAGCAGAAGAATTTACTGATTTTGTTGTCAAAAAAGGAACACCAGTAAAATGTTTCTCAAAAGCCATAACAACTTCTTGATCAGATCGAGTTAAATTATTGTCAATATTCAATTGAAAATTCGAATTGCGCGGTTTGACCTCTCCCGTTTCACTATTTATTATTCTTCTAGTTATTTTAATTTTGTTAGATGCAGTTTTAATTTTGTTACTTAAGTGTAAAGCCTTAGCTGTGGCGCACACTTTTTTAAATATTTTAGAATATGTTTTTACATAATCTCTAAATATATCACTACTATTATATGATCTTTCATTATAAAGCTCGTATAACTTTCGCCTACTCTTATAAATTCCTACTGTTGCCCATTCATTAAATGATTTGCGACTGTTAAAAGAGAAAGTTTTAGAAGGAAATATCCTACTAAATTCACAAGTTATAATTTTAAATAACGAACTATACAAATAATTAGTACTGTTTTTAAATGAAAGTGATGGAATTCTTTTTATTATATTACTTCTAAACCTCTCCAAGCGATGTTCATTTATTGGAACAAACACAACTTTCTTATTTTTCTGTTTCTTGTGTATGTAAGGCAATGATACCAACTGTCTACAGTGATCTGAACTTTTTTGAATAATTGATTTACGCAAAGGCTTAACATCTGTAAAAATGTTATCAATACAGGTCGCATTAGGCCCAGCAATACGTGTTGGTTCTAAGAATAAATTAACAAGATTATACGATTTAAACAATGAGCTAAACTTAATACTAATGGAAAAAGTTTCAAGAAGATTGATGTTAAAGTCTCCACATATTACAACATACTTGTTCTGTTTACTAAGTTTGAGCAAAACTTCTTCTACAATCCTTTCAAAATAGTCATAAGTAGCACATGGAGGTCTGTAAACACTTACAACAATGAGGTGCTCGAGCTCGACACAAGCCATTTCTACAGTTCGCTCAACAGAGAGGCTCACTATTTCCTTACGTTCTTTATATAATAATGATTTATCTGCTAGTATTAAGGAGCCACCACGTAAACTTTTTTCTCTATTGAAGGAACGGACCATATAATACAGTAGTCTCAAAATATAGTAGGTACTTACCTTGATATTAAATCCGATGCAACCGGCTTCTCGTCTCTCTTCTGTATTTTAAAGAAAATTACCATAATCTCTGCAAAATAAATTTATTTCGAAATGAAATTAATTTTGGTGATGATTTCCGGATCTCAACAACGGCACCATCTACCGGGTCTAAATATGAATCTAAGCCATTTAGGGACCAATTCAAACACATACACACACACACACACACACAAATCATCAAAAGCGTTTTAGCCATTTTTGAGTTTTAGCGAGACTAGACGGACAGCAATTGATTTTAGGTATATATAAAGAAGAAGATGTAAAACTATTCGCAGCTATGCTGCAGCTAGAATGGGTTATCTCCATTAGGACAGGACCTCGCTGTTTTAGAATATCTGCGTGATATATCAGCCTATTATTGCGCCTTTGTTACAAATATTTAATGACTGTAGAGAATTGGAGACTTGTTAACGACAACGAGGAATTCCATCACAGTCCTCAAAGGTGACAACATTATAAAGACATAAGACATAAAGACATTTATTGCAACAACTACATCTACACACATGACAAATTACAATTACTAAAAATTAGAATAAATAAAAGAAGTGCGTCCATTATATGTATATGCAAACGCATATAAAGATTAAAATAAAAATAAAATAAAAATTGTTTGCTATGATGAAGTGATGGAAGGTACCGTCTCAGCATATTATGCCGCGAGCTTGCAGCTCTAATTTTCAGCCGGCCTCGAACAAGTTCCGACGGTCAACTTTATGCGAGCGAGTATTTTTTTTTAATCTGTATTCTATACCTCATGCGAGATGTGCCGTAGACGATAGTATGCAGAGTCCTTACGTTTTACTAAAATGGTTATGATAAAAATATGATTATATACATATATACACATACATAAATATAAATATATGTATATATATATATATATTAAAAGTGACAGAAATATAGACAAGTATTATAAATATAAATAGAGGGTAATAAATACAAAGTAACAGGTACATTAGGTATATATTAAATACTTAGTAGTCAGTAAATTATCATTAATGGTATAATTTGAATTTTGATTAGAAATAATACATAGGTAATTATTAAATAAAGCATGTTCAAACACCTATACTTCCCTTCTGTTCGTTTAATAAAATTTTCTTTAAGTGTATTTTAAAATTCCCTATTGTCTTTAGATTACGTAGAGGTGGTATATTATTCCAGCAGTGAGTAGCTGTATATTTGTAACTACCTCTGAAGGCCACCGAACTATGTCGAGGGACACTTAATATGCGAGAGGAAACACGAGTTAGATACTTATTGTGTTCACGACACCGGTCTAGTTTAGAGTACAGATACTATGGATTTTTTGTATTCAAAACACCAAATAGAGCACAAGCAAAGTAGAGTTTGCGTCTTGCGGCTATCTTAAGGATGTTATTATCATTATGGAATGGAATTACATGCCCTCTTGGTGGCACATCAAAACAGAACCTTGCACAAGTGTTTTGGACTCGTTGAATAAGGTGTGCGGTGCGCGCCAGCAGACATGGCGCATATACAGTGTCAGCATAAGTAAGTTTTGATAATGCAAGTGCGTCAGATAACCTCTTACGTAGTTCGATACTTAGATATTCATATATCCTGTACAAGATTATTAACCGATAAAAGCAGTTCTTAACAACACCAGCAATGTATTCTTCGCATCTGAGGTCAGGGCTAATTATAACTCCTAGATTATGGATCTTCTCCACTCTTTCTGAAATAGCTTCTTTTATTTATACTTTTGGATTGAAATAATTTATAATTTCTATTTGTTGTTTAGTACAACAAATTAAAAACTTTGTTTTTGACACACTCAACACTAGAGAATTTCTTTCTGACCACTTCAGTACTCTTTCGAGATCTTCATTGAGGCCCCGTATAGCTTCCCCAGTATTCATGGGCTTCAAAGAGGTATAAACTTGAGTATCGTCTGCATATATATGGTATTTACAATTTTTAAAGCAAACGGTAATGTCAGAAGTATACAAAGAAAATATAGCACAGGGCCTAGAATCGATCCTTGGGGAACAACCCTTGTAATGTGCTGAGATGATATGTAATTTCGGCCATTTTCTATTCTTAGTATTATTTGTCGTGACCGCCCACTGAGATAACTGCTGAAATATTTTATTGTTTTGGGATCAAAACCATAATATGCCATTTTAGATAAAAGTAATGTCGTGTTTATTGTATCAAATGCCCTAGAATAGTCCAACAGGACCAGCACAGTTCCCTGACCTTTATCTTGAGCCTCCAATATATTGCCTACTACATCGGAAAGCGCAGTTACAGTGTTTTGCCGCTTTCTAAAGCCTGATTGAAGATCAGGTAGAATGGAATTGTCTTTAAAATAAGCTGTTACTTGCTGATGTACCACTTTCTCAAGAATATTCGATTAGCATGGTAGTAAGCTAATAGCCCTTAAAACTTTGAAATCATCAGGATTACCTTTCTTAGGAATAGGACGTATTAGGGCTCTTTTCCAGATGTCAGGGAATATGCCGGTACTAATTGACTTATTGACAAGTGCAGTTATAGTATCCAAACTTTGTGGGAGAGTCATCAATAACATATTAAGTGTAATACCATCTACTCCTTGTGCGTTAGATTTAAGTGTTTTTATTATTTTTGTAATATCATCTGACGAAACAGTTTTAAGAAAAAATTCCCATAGCTGAATCTGTCAAATTCGAAATACGTGAGTTTCGATATTGTGACGTTATTAGTCCCTAATGTGCATTAATTAGGTCAGGTACCATTAATTTTGAAAGTAATTCTGTATCATTTTGGCAGTAAAGAGTATTCCTTCAGATTTGACCACAATTTCTTTGGGTTACCAATGTTGTTGTTAATAAAACAAATGTAATAACCTTATTTCTCGTAATATAACGCAATGTTAACTTGATGCTTCATTTCTTTATAATAAGCTTTATGGTTAAGTGACTGCGAAGAGCGAAACTTATTATGTGCTTCATCACGTAATCTCATCATAAACTTTATGTTGTCCGTTATCCATAGACAAAGGCGATCCTTAAGCACTATCGATTTAATAGGAGCATGCAAGTCAAATAATTGTATAATGTGGAAGTTAAATGTTCCTGTCACTTCATTTACGCTATCAATACACTGATTATCTTTCCATGGGATTAGCCGGAGCTCATGTTCGAAATATTCTAGCAGAATATCATTTAGAGGGCGCTATAATATAGATCGTGGGAGTATTTTGTCTTTTTATATGCATCTAACAGGAGAGGTAGGCGTGACTACTTAAGGTGTTGATGTGGTTAACAGTTACATTCCGCGTAGGTACGTCGGTACATATAAGATCTATGAGAGTTTGACGTGTTTCTGTAAAATGAGTTGGCGCATCTATTAATTGTACGATATTTACATGGTTTACAAATACTAAAAAACGTTTAGTCTTATTGTCCTCTTTATTAATGTTGAAATCTCCTAATATCATAACATAATCATATGAAAAGTGCTAAAACCGTCAGTCATAGTGTCAAGACATATTTCAACATTAAGCCATGGCGGACGATAGGCCGTGCCAATAACGATACTTTTTGAATTAATTCGTTAGTTCATCTAAATTTAGATTCTTAATCCAGATTCGAGGTCAAGTGGACTAAATAATAATGTAACTAAATAGAGAAACTTAGCACTCTACATTTATAAATAACAGTGTAATAAAAATATAATAAGTAAATCTTACGTTCCAGCTCGTCAAATGTAAAATGTGTATCTTTTTGGATTTCTGCCCACATTGAGCCATGTTTCTTACGATACCTAATTTCTTCCATAGGATCCAAGGATGAATCTAAGGATGCCGACATTTTCTACGATCTCTCTTATAATTTTCTATATTATACTAAAATCAAAATGTAAAACGATTTCAATAATTTTGTATGTAAACCAATACTGAAAGGTGTCAAAATTACTATCCAAAGACAATAAAATCACTATTGTCAATTATAGGTATTAAGGTCGTTTTTACACTGTTATATAACAATACTAAAAAGGTAACATTAGTATTGTGCATAACATTAATAATTACAAGTTATTAATTAGTTAATCTAACAAGTATGGGACAAAACTCTCAATGGAGACTAACATTATACGCAAGATAGGAAGAGC
This sequence comes from Parnassius mnemosyne, assembly GCA_963668995.1. Taxonomy (NCBI): domain Eukaryota; kingdom Metazoa; phylum Arthropoda; class Insecta; order Lepidoptera; family Papilionidae; genus Parnassius; species Parnassius mnemosyne. The sequence goes on along the minus strand of CAVLGL010000082.1, from coordinate 60,497,509 downwards.
AAGAGTATTTGCGCAAGCACATGTGCTCTCTTCATTCCCTCGGTCCGATGAGACGGAAATACGTGCAAGACTTTACCTGCTTTTTGAGACACAGGAGTGAAACACCGTTAACCTGAATCTGACTCATGGCTGCTTCTGTGAATTTCTTGAGAGTAAAACCCCATTTACTGATTTTAGCCTGTCCCAGGGCTTGAAGCCGGGATCTCGTGTTTAATAATCGCTCACGAACATTAGACCCGCGAGTCATTTTGTTTAAGTATTATATGACCTCCTCCTAAAGATGGTCTATGTTCCCTCAGTTTTAGAGCCTTGTTAAATATTTAGAGGCGATGGCAGGAGACCCGACGATAGGACATTGGTCCTTTGGGAGAGAAGTAAAATCCTAGTTCTTGCTTAGACACTGGCGGTGCTCATCTCAAGGGTACCTCGTTTATAGCCGAGACGGTATCAGAGGCAGCTGAACTGAGTAAGTGGCGCAAATATGAGTCTCTGAGAGATGATAGTGATGATATTTGTGTCATTTGCTGTAGACACTTACGGTCCGTGGAGTCTACGTGCTGTGAAGTTCCTAAAGGCGACTATCCGCGACTGGCCATTGCTGCTGGTGATAAGAGGGCTGGTTCTTTTTCGCTCAAAGGCTAAGTACAGCCATTCAGCGAGAAAACGCAGCCAGCATTCTTGATACGATACCACAGGGATTAGGACTATATGATAATTAAGTTATTAGTTTTAGTTTTTTATACTTTCTCACAGAATACCAGCGTTAAATAGCAGCTTAATGTTGCTGTGTTTCTTGTGATGAGTGTAGAGAACCGGAGACCTTTTTTTATTGGAAAAGAGGCATTCCGTCTTAGTCGTCACGGCCGACAACGCATCTGCATTTTAATTCGCAAACGAAGATAAATGTCTATGGGTCACAGCAACCACTTAACATCAAGTGAACTGTGTGCTCATTTGTCACCCTTATTTTATAAAAAAATGTATAGTTTTTAATATTGTATCTATATAATAAAATTATGTATATTAAAAAAAATTAAGGCGAAGATGGCCGGTTGCGTGTAAACGACTCCATATAGTGATTTTGAAAGTTGAATTCTATAATGTTACCGTTTATTCATAAATGATTTAAATGTATCCGCTTTTTAATTTTGATCTTTTAATACTTATGGGAGCCCTTAATGTTAAAAACCTCTTATTTATAAACCTGTATCTCACCCGTATTCAAAATCGATAGCCAGTGCAACGGCTTCTTTTGTCAAAAGTACGCGATTTTATCTTCTCTTGAATTTCTATTTATCTCTCGAGATTAAGATATGAGATTCATCATCTCGTGCAGCGCTGTTACAGCTCAGTTTTATAATGTCTGCTGCTCCAAAGTGCTTAAAGATTCGGGGAGTTAAAGGAGCTAAAATTATATCTTAAAATTATATTATATCCTTATTTTTTTAGAGTTTGGTTCGAATTATTTCTCTTCGTGGTTTTGTATACGACTTTGATAAATTTGAGAAATTTCTTACATAATTATTGAAAATACTAACATCGGTTTTACTCTTTTTTAACCATTCTTATAGGTTTAATAACTTACTATACAGGTTTAATGACGTAACCTTTAATTGATACAAGGAACACAAAACACTCTTCTGACTTCTGCAATGATCGATATTTATTTTACATCCCACAAAAACAATAAGTAGTTTGGTATAAAAAATTATTATAAGTTTTGGTGTTTTCACTAATATTTAAACTATGTGAAGTATTAAATAATTCACATAGTTTTATAAATAAGTAGCTGTGAATAAAATATTGAGCCACTAATGCGAATATATTAGGTAGATTCCTAAGGCATAGTAAAAGAGCCATCTACGATAACTTTATTAACATCCAATGAAATCATGAAACGTCCTGTCCTAATCCATTTCATAGCAAAGCAGGTTAAATCCAGAAGAGGGCGCTTATGTAACTTAACTACAACATCCATAGTTCTCTTTAATTTTGACGTCATGCTACCATATTTTTGGTTGCTGGCACTTTACAATGAGGTAAAATAATTGACAGATTATATAGCGGGCCGATAATTTTTTAGGAAAATGTTGACATTAATGACAAAAAATTTGGGTTCCGCGCAACATAATTAAAACCCAAAATTTACCGCAAAAATAAATTAGGCACATTTACCACATATTTTATAAACGTACACGTGTTTAGATAAAACTATATTTACGGATTTTATCGCGTTTAATTTACTTATTTAAAATCCTAACTTTCGGGTGCTTTACAATACCCATTGTCACCGGGGGGAGTGGGGGAGGGGAGGGGGGGGAGGACTGAGGTGTTTGACGTCTCGATGTCATAGTTCGCCCAGCTACCTTCCTTTTTTGAATATTAATTTTTGGTCGATCTACGCAAAATGAGCTTATAATATCTTGAAGTCTTGCAGTGGTATGCTTGGGTTTGGATTTAATTTTATTAATTATAGGATCGTAAGCAGATGCCAGCACCCATCCATCTTCTCTATTGAAATTAGGATGGTTTTATTTTTTTTAATTTCAATGGCCTTGCGAATCATCCTTAGTAGGAGACGGTGTTAATTTGCGAGGATTTGTGGTCTATCAAATCTAATTTAATGACGGGGACGATTTTGAACATGTTCACGAACTGCAGACTTCCGGAACTTCGGTGCTTCAAGTCAGCTATATGTTCCTTTACGCGGGCTTGTATAGATCTTTTTGTTTCTCCTATAGAAGAGTGTATGTCCTATATAATGTGGTCTACATTCACAATCCAGCTTGTACACTCCTGAATCTTTTAGAAGGATATGACACACGGATGGTAAAAATTGTCTGATCTTAAACGGCGGCTTGAATGAAATTATTGTCTACAATAAGAGTATTGTTGAAGGACTTGAATTTTGCAATAACACCGCGGAGAATCCCGTACAAGGAAATTATATGTAATGTTGAGGCTTGTCTGTTTAAGAATAATATCGGTAAGGAGGATTTAGAGGCCCTACGTCAAGACATTTCGTAATTGTTACATCGAAGTACAGCGCCGAAACTAAATCTCCCCAAAGACGAGCTTAAAGCGGTGTGCAACTTACGCGTCAGATCAAAGCTTACGATTATCCGTGCAGATAAAAGAATTGCTACGATAATAATGGACACGTTAATGTATAATTTCAATATACAACAATTTAAGTGAGTAAATCAAACGCGAAAAAATCTTAATAAATATAATAATAAATTATTTGTAAATATAAGAAATCATTACACATGTTTTATAAACTCTTGCAGAAATATATTATTCAAGCAAATACGATCAATATCTACCAAACATACAATAAGTGCTAAGTGCCTAAGTGCTTTTTTCATAATCTGCTCCAGTCCTGTCTCGTAATGTTCGGATATTTTAAGAAATTATACATAAGTAGAAACAAATCTGTAGTTATCTTAAATTTATTAGTCTCGATTCAAGCTACGTTACATACAGAATTTGGAGGTGAGGCACATAGTGAGTACCTATTGGAAAGAGTTCCAAATATTTAATGAAAATATTAGTTTACCATTATCAATAATTAAGTAACGTAAATAAACAAGTAAAGCCTTAATCCGTATTTTACTAAAATACATTAGCAGATTACTCTATTTAATCTTCACTTAAGTATTTATTTATGAAATGAAATGAAATTGGCGTCGATATACTAGGACTCCCCTCTCCCTCCCATGATTTTTATTTAGAACCAAACCATCGAATCATGCATATATTTATCTACCTACTCACGCGAGGTAATAGTTTACGTATAATTTATATTTTAAGTATTTACTTTAATCTCAGGGTAAACGTTTCTTCGTATTTTATATACACTCCCAAGATTTTATTGCAAAGTTTAATTACATTTGATTATTTTTTATAGGAGAGGGGGCAAACGAGCATGCGGCTCACCTGATGGTAAGTGACTACCGCCGCCCATGAACAACCGCAACACCAGGGGAATTGCAGATGCGTTGTCGGCATTTTAAAAATGAGTAGGCTCTTTTCTTTAAGGTCCCTAAGTAGTATCAGTCCGGAAAAATCGCTGGTGGTAAAATATTCCACAAGGAAGTTGTACGAGGAAGAAAATATTCTAAATCGCACAGTGGTGGACTGCCAATCATCCAGATGGTGTGGATGGTATCGGGAGTTCTGCCGCGATGTGCGTTCGTAAAATTTGGCGGCTGGGATTAATCCGAACAATTCTTCAGAGCACTCCGCGTGGTAAATGCGAAAGAAAATGCAAAGAGATGCAACATCTCTTCGCAGCGCCAATGAGTCGAGCCGATCGGAAAGCACTCGGTCGTCGACGAGATGGGAACAGTATTCCATGTGAAGCCGAACCGGCTAAGATTGCAGGCGTTGTGCCGGCATGAAATACTGTCCCGCTCTGCTGAGCACGCCAATGTTTTTAGAGGGCAATTTGGCCTTCTCTTCCAAGTGACCACGAAACTGCACGTCACTCGATATGTCGACGCCGAGGATTCCGATACTGGCTGAGGCAACAAGGGGAGTACCTTGAAACTGAAGACATACGACAAAGGGGTTCTTTTTAACGGTAAACGCGCAAACTTGTGTCTTCTGAGGATTAAACTGGACTAGTCGCCTCCAATTGGAGACTTTGTCCAGCAAAGACTCGACTTCAGACACAAGTTTGTTCCGGTACTCGGCGACGTTTTTTCGAGAAATATTGGCACGACCGGTGTATAAAGCATCACCAGTACTGTCATCCGCATAGCAATGAATGCTACCGGTTTCAACATATCATTGATATGCAGAAGAAACAGCGTTGGTGATAGCACGCAGCCTTGTAGAACACTAGCGTTAATAGGCTTGTAGTCGGAGCATGCACCGTCTACAACGACCTTGATGCTTCGATCTGCAAGAAAACTGGTGATCCAACTGCATAATTTCTCGGAATACAGGAAAATTAGGAAGGAGGGATATAGGAAGGGAGCTTCGAAAGAAGCGCTTTGTGCCAAACCCGATCGAAGGCCTTCGCAATATTCAAACTAATGGCCAATCCCTCCCCCTTGGACTCTACAGCCTCCGCCCATCTATGAGTTAAGTAGACAAGAAGATCACCAGCGGATCGACCCCGACGAAAACCGTATTGGCGGTCACTAATCAGCTGGTGATCGCCGTATGAGTGGTTGCCTTTTTTAGGGATCGGGTGGACAAAAGCTGTCTTCCATGATTTTGGGACTACGCCTAGGGAGTAGGAGTACCGGAAAAGACGCGTTAGGACCGGTGACAACTCCGGAGCACACGTCCTCAGCACAATTGGGGGAATTCCGTTAGCCAAACTCGACTTGTGGATGCCCAGGGAGAGGAGTGCTCTGCGATCCGAGCGCTAAGAGAACCACACATCAGGCAATAAGCACTCACACTGTGGGATGGTCGGCGGTGTATTCCCCCCGTCATCAAGAGTCGAGTTGGATGCAAAAATGGAGTCTAAAAGGTCGGCTTTCTCTTTTGCGTCGTGGTCCAGTGAGTCGTCCTCCCTGTGCAGAGATGGTAGTGATGGCTTACAGAAATTCCCAGAAATTCCCTTGGACAGTCTTGGCGAGAGACCAGAATGCACGGGTTCCAGAAGGAAGGTGAACTAGTTTCTCGCCAATTCTGCCTTTATGCTTTGACTTTGCCTCGGCAATAACTCTTTTGAAGGACCTGGAGGCGAAGTTATACTTTTTTTAAGTATGCTGATGTTTACATCTCGAGTCGCCGAAGCCGCAGCCCAGGCTTGATAACACTCCTGCTTACTGCGTAATGCAGTCTTACAGGAGCGACCAAACCAAGGCTGAGATCTGCCTCCGATGGGCACCACAGATGATGGAATAAATAGTTCCATTCCCTGTAGCACCACATCAGTGAAAGAGTCAGCAACAGCGCTGGGATCATCCAGCGAGAAGCAAACCGGCTCCCATGGGTAGGAAGCAAAGAAAGACCACAATCCGTCCCAATCCGCCGAACTGTAATGCTAAACACGGCAGCAACCTGCAGACCGCAACCGCGAGGGAGCGTGAGTGGCACCACACTCCGGAGCAGACAATGGTCCGAAGAGCCAAAAGGGGCATCGACGGAAACCTGATATCCGTCCCAATGAGCGGTCAGCAGAAGGTCGAACATGGAAGGTGTTTGCTCCTCAACATCTGGAATCCGCGTAGGTGATGTAACCATTTCTATCAGACCATATGGCAGATTATACTATATTCGTGCCATTTTTTTCGATAACTTGTTGCCATCTTGTAACTATTAAATAAAACTAATTTTTACGGATTTCATCCCCTTTAATTTAACCACAAGGGGACCACAAGGTGAAAGAAAAACTATGTTAATCTAACAATAAATTTTAATCACAAATTTTAACAAGTATCTTTTCAATATAAATATAATATTTAAATTGAAAAGAAGCATTCCTTTATAGTATTATTTGTGCATTTATTGTAAAAGAAATCGTACATGTTTGGTAAAAATTGCGATTTTTACCATCTACTTGGGATCCTATAATTATTAAAATTAAATCCAAACCCAAGCATTCCACTGCAAGATTTCAAGATACTTTAAGCTCATTCTGCGTAGATCGGACCAAAAAAACTGAAGGTAGGTGGAAGGGCTAACTATGACATCGGGATGTCTATCACCTCAGTCCCGCCCCGCCCGCCACGTGACCATGGTTGCTGCTGTAAAGCACTCGAAACTTCGGGAATTAAAAAGTTAAATTAAACGCTATAAAATCTGTAAAAATTTGCTTCATTAGATGTGAAGTCTTCGCGTAAATATAAAAAAACAATCTTGTTAGTAGGGACATAATCCCGTTGCTGTATAAATATGAGATTTTAATCAAAAAAATGCAAGTAGTTTTGACAGTCGTTTATTGATGTTAAACAGAACATGTGAAAATCATAGGGTGCAATGTTAGGACTATAATATGATTGATGAATTTATACTTTCCAACCAAGGTCTCTCAATTTGGATCAAAGATGTGTGTTATCTGGCGTTACCATGATGAGAGACCACTCCTTTTCTTGATTCTTATTAGTTGTTGGCAGTAGAGATCCAAATCGATGTTATTGCCTGGCGATAAAAGCTCATAATAAACGATGCCCTTCCAATCTCACCATATACACAGCTTATAGGTACACGCAATAAGGTGTTATTGCATGTTAATCCGGGTTTCGCTGCAGTCTGTGGAGCTTGATTACTCTTTGAACATGATCTTTTTCGCACGTTATTGTTGCAGGTGATCCACTTTTCATCACCTGTGATCAATCTTTTCAAAAATAGTTCGGTTTCATTACGCTTCAATAGAGAATCGCAAACGAGTACACGATTAATTAGGTTTCTTTCAAAGAGCTTGTTTGGTACCCAAAATTTTCATTTTGTATTATTGCTTATGTACTAAGTCCTCCTGCACATCTATCATTTATGTAATTTAATTTATTTATAAACTATTATCTGAGGCTGGTTATGTTAGCTTCACTAAATTTCAATTTTAGGATTAAGATTAGTTATTAATCCTCGGTTGAAGTTGTTTCCTGGTACTTCAATAAAAGAAAAAAAAATCGAAATTTTTTGTATAGCCAGACTTATTCAAATGATTCTAAACTATTTTGTGATCAATTATCAATTCCCTGACTATGTTGCGAGTACTAATATTCAAAAATAGCATCAATTTTATCAGTATGCAGGAAATCGATGGATGGAGGTGGTTCTGGACCGTGCTTTGTGACATTCTTTGGGGAAGAAGGCATATATTCAGCAGTAGACTTGTGAAGGGTTGTAATGATGATGATGATCTGTACATTTATTCACTTAGCTGCTCTTGCAATTTGCTTATAATTTCTATGTAAATCAACGATTAAATTAACTTCCAGTATAATTATTTGGTATACAGTACACATTAATAAATAACATTTTCATTCTTAAATGCGACAGTAAACCTTATCCGTCGTAATATACAATGTGGCTTATAATTTGTCTCAAGTTTAAACTAAAGTCTGTTTCAAGAAAGAACTCTATTGGGAAATAAGTTAACTAAAACTGGTAAGGAATTTTACAAAAAAAAAACACATTAAATATCGCAAAAACGCTTTCGGACCGCTTTCGTAACAAGAGAATATCAATAGATCACGTTTTATAGTACGACCATATTGGTTCGCGTGTATTATTTAATATAAATCGATTAACTTAAAACTTAATAATCGTGAAATCACTTTCGTCAAAGATTATAAGAACTGTGAAAAAAATGAAGCATTACTTATTACGATTTAAAACTGATAACACCTTCTACACACAAATTCACTATTATATACAACGATATATATTTAATACACATAATAACATTTTTAATTTTATCATAACAATAGTTTTATAACTTCTAGTTCTGTTATACTTATATTATTTTAGTCTGTTTACATATACTAGGCAAGAACACTATGATAATATAATATGTTTATTTAGTTCCGACACAGATGTATTTAGAGTAAACTAAATACAGATCATAGAACAGATATTTTATAGTTTATACGTAATTTTTACGCAAATGGTAAAAATAAAAATTAGTGAAAATAGACTATTGATAAATAATGTGCAATAAGCAAGTGAGATCAAACAATCCTATAAAAAAAACGGCGATGGTTAAGGGGAAAGGGAATATGTTTTAACTTAAAGAGAAACAGTTTTCACAGATTTTATTACATTCGCCCGGTGCTTAGTGAGCGCTGAGCGCATCAGGGCGAACTGCAAAGATTTCCATCTATTTTGAATTATTCGTTATCGCCATTGAATAAATTTTGACGCTCTATAGTCCTACCCCCGTCTCAAATAACCGCGATGTTAATTCTGAAGGGCGACATCTGTTAGCATGAAAAGCAAAATTTACACGGTGTAAGAGCACAACCGATGTGGAAAAAGGTTCTCAAGTGGCGGCCTCGTACCTGCGGACGAACTGTAGGGCGTCCTCCCACTAGATGGAGTGACGACCTGGTAAGATATCCAGGAAGTCGGTGGATGCAGGTGGCTCAGGACCGTGCTTTGTGGCATTCCTTGGGGGAGGCCTATTTTCAGCAGTAGACTTGTGAAGGGCTGTAATGATGATGATGATGACGATGTAAAGCACAAAATTCTGTACTGCTGTTTATTGAACATCAGATGCGACATCTACACTAAATGAAGTTTAATTCCAAATTGTGACGTCCTATAAATTACCTTCATGATACGAATGCTTTAGTTTCTGATATTAGTACTTATAAAATATTAATCTAATGCTCAATTTATATATTTTATTGTAAACTAAACAACTAAACATTCAATGAAACTTTAAGAGCTTCTGAGTCGGTGCTTAGATATGAAGTATGGAAGTTATTATATGGAAATAATTTTATTATTTCAGTTCTTTGTTTTACTGAGGTAAGTTGTTTTTTATTAAGAGTTATTTTTTACCCTCTTATGTGGTTATGTGGACTAAGGAATAATTATAATCGCGGTAAACACTTAGAATGTCATCTAAACAGTTACACGAAGATCTTCGCACATTATTTTAAAATTTTTAGGTACGAAATGTTCTTTTCTTCAGATTTAAATGGGAATATTCTTAGTGTATAGCTCGTTTAATACAATTTAGCTAACAAAAGTTTCATTAAATACTGTCGAATTGCGAACCTCTTTAAATACGGCAAAAAATATAACATACATGTCTTAAATCCCACAAAGTAGAACCACAGAATAAAACGGGAGTTTTCATTTTAGATTTCACAGAATTGCAATTAACAATTTTATTGGTGTCGTTGGATATCGAAACGGGTGGCTAGCGTACTATGAAATTTACGGCGAGCTCTTCTCGGCTTTACAGCTTTTTTATATCAAATATAATAGTCAAGGCTCAACTGTACAACTATATAAATAGTAATAGATAACAAAAAATCATCTTACTACTAATTAATATTTTATGTTCTTCAAGACTACTTTTGCTATAGCCTGTATTATTTATTACTATGTATTAATTAACAACCTTACGCTATAGTGTTAAGCTGTAACGAAAAATACGTCGATCGACGACATATACGGTTTACGGCCCCATAGCAGTCAAATGACATGCTATGACGTTGGGATATTCGATATACATCGATTATCATTATACATTTTTAAAACCGTTGGGAGCCTCATAGACGAGGCCCAAATCTTCAGTTGGGCGACCCAGGCCTCATATCTGACGGCCAGTTACCTCGTAACACCTGGCCACAAGGAAGGGTTCAAATAGCATACCCCGGCGCAGACGGATAGATCAGATCACGCACTGCAAACTGCATAATTAAAATGCCGAAAGAGAAGGAAGGTAGCAAGCTCGTGCCGCTGCTGAAGTAGCCACAACGTCGCCACCGGGATGGATGCAGCGCCGCTGAAAGATCATCGTCGCGACGCTCTTCGGCTTGAGAGATGTTCACGACTTTAAAAGTAGTTAAAACCTAGTGATTACAAACAATATTAAAATTATAATTAGAAACAGTATTTGTGACAAACCTAAGTGAAAGGTGCAAAAGCGTAGTTTTACAACATGTTTACAACACTTAGTATTATACATTGATTTTAATAGTTAATAAAACCACTAATGAGCGGCACGCGGCACACTATATAACAATTGGGTAATTGTGTAATGTTAGAACATAAAATAATGACAATAATTTTTATGCTCTAAAATAATTGAAAATATAGTATTTAAAACTTTTAAGGAAATAAGAGTATACTTCGCGTGGTGTACCTTATTTCCCACCTATGGCCAAATTAAAGATTCGATGTACATAAATATTGTTAAAATTTTGGATATTTCCATTAATAACTTTCAGACTACTAATATATTAAATAATGTTCTAATAGATTACTAAATTACCAATATAACCATGCATAAAAATTATCATAATATATAGAAAAATAAATATTTGATATTTGTGTAGTGAAAATAGTAAACAATGAGGAGGCAAATACAGGCAATGGCAAGCAGCAGCTCACTTTACGATTAAGCTCCGGAGCACTTATGCGGCTCGGAGCCCGGTTAAGTAGTAGAAAGTTGCTACCGAACTACTGGAAGTAATAGTCAACTGAAGAAATCGTCTGAAGAAATCACCTGAAGAATATAATAAACAACCAACGGTGACCAAACAACCTTAGTGAACAACCATAGTTGATCAACCGTAGTCAACAACCGTAGTCGAAAAAAGATTGTCAAAAGATTTCCGCCGAACAGTTGAGCAGTCGATCCGCTGGCCACTACCTTGCCATTCGTATTCTACAGTTCGTACATTGTGATTGGACGTCCGTCCATAGTACCCCAGCCGAACCCACAAAAAACGGCAGAAGACGACCGCCAGAACCTATAGGTGTAGGACGTGAGTGACTCGAGTATCTTCGACAACATTTACTCCCGAGTTTCACCCGTCCGGCACAGTTTGTGTGTATCATTTAATATAAATCGATTAACTTATAACTTAATCATAGTTATATAATTTTCGTTATAAAAAGAACTGTGAAGAAACAGAAACATTACTTATTACGATTTCACACTACTTACACCTTTTACACACACATTCACTATAATACACAAAGATATACATTTTAATACACGTAATAACATTTTTCGTTTTATCATAAAACAAAGTTTAGTAATTATTAAATTTCATATACTAGTAGGTATATACCTTCTATTTCTCTTATACTATTTTAGGCTGTTTACATATACTAAGGAAGTGCACTGTGACCTGAAATCAGATAATATATGTTTATCTAATTCAGACACAGATGTATTTAGTGATTGTTAGGCAAATGGTAAAAATATAAAAATATAAATAAGGTAATAGTGATAATAGCCTATAGATAAATAATAAGCAGGGGAGACCAAAAGGCCGAGGGTTAAGGGGAAACAGAAACAGTTTTCACAGACTTTATTACATTCGCCCGTCGCTTAGTTATTACTGTTGTAGGCCTATTTAAATCCTCGAAATTTATTCAATAGCGATTATGTTTTATGATCGCCATTGAATAAATTTCGACGATTTAAAGTCTCAAATAACCGCGATGTTAATTCTGAACGGCGACATCTGTTAGCATATAAAGCTAAATTTACACGGTGTTAGAGAATAAAATTCTGTACTGCTGTTTATTGCACATCAGGTACATCTATACTAAATAACGATTAATTCCAACTTGTGACGTCCTATAAATTACCTTCGTTATACGAATGCTTTAGTTTCTGATATTAGCAACAATGAAATAATAATCAAATTCTCAAATTTATATTTTTTTATTGTAAATTAAACAATTAAACATTCAATGGAATTTTAAGAGCTTCTGAGTCGGCGCTCAGATATGATGTATTGAAGTTATTATTTGGAAATAAATTTATTCTTTCTGTTCTTTCAAGTCGCTTTTACTAAGGTAAGTTGTATTTTATTAAGAGTAATATTTACCCGTTTATTTGGACTAAGGAGTAATTACAATCTCCAGTAAACACATAGAATATCATCTAAACAGTAACACTAAGATCTTCGTTCATAATATTTCAATTCTTAGGAATGAAATATTATTTTCATCAGATTTAAATGGGACCACTCTTAAGCTCATTTAATAGAAAAAGGACCATCAAAAGAGTTATTGCAATCGAATCACAATTTATATAACACATGTTTAATTAAATACTGTTTTCCTCCCGAGAACCTCTTTAAATACGGCAAAAATATAACACACTCGTTTCCAATCCTTCAAAGTAGAAACTACACTATGAAACGAGAAAACATATTTCATTTTAAATTTCATATAATCAGGAATCCTGCGGCATTGTCATCTAAATGCATGTTTCTGTTATTTCGTTCCATAAACAATTCGTACTGTATACAATATCACAAAAGTTTCCTATTGTTTTCGTCAGTGGACACATCTAACACAACTTAAACATTTAAATAAATTCCATTTATATTTTTAAACGGATTTTGTTTTTGTTTTTTCTTTTATAACTAATCTTCACAATTGGCAGATGGATTGACGATCACTGTACCCGACGTCTCACACCTTTATCTGTTTTATCGCTTCTCTCAATCGCTATTCCAAGGTTGTGATTACTCTCTTAACTCCTTGCGCTAGTCTATATATTTTTGTTTGGCGTTATTGTTGGCTGTACCGCAATTTCTTAAAAACAATAAGAATTTTAGGTATTTCCCAAAATCCCCTCGTACGATGACCACGGAACGAATTGGGAAGTTTTAAATGTTGCTAAACCGAAGTCCACGCGAGCGAAGCTGCCGAAATCTGAATATTTTTATACGACTTAATGCAACAGAAGGCTTACAAAACCTTCTGTTGCATTAAGTCGTATGGTGTAATAATAATAATAATAAGATGAAAAAAGTTTTTATAATACCCATAGTACTTTCTACCACCAGAATAATCCCGAACCACTTACATCATAGTTTGAAATGCTAGATATATCACCGAACTCACATCAATTAACAAAAAGCAGCTATCTTAAATACAACATGTCGCATCGTTGGAAAATTCATGCAGGAAGACAGTAATGTAGTTTATCCCCTATTACAATGACGGTTACTTGGTTTCAACGCGTAACCGCCATTTAATTACCAGCTTTCAGCTGAGAAAAAAGATATTTAAAAAAACATGGTATGAAAAAGTTTTACAAATATTATAAAATTGAACAACGTGTTTTGCTACAGTTACATATAGCATGCAAAGGTACAATCTTTAACTTCATATTCATATCAATTCTTTTTGTTTCTTTGTACTTTCCGTCCCCGTCCAACGCCTTACTAATATTACTTTTTTATTACTTAATGTTTTTGTGCAAGCGTGATGTAAATATTCTGATCATATTCTACAAGTCTCAACATAAGTACAATGCTAATCTTTGGTTTAAGATGATCACAGATGTTAAAAATTAGTTTACTTAGATTAATAAAGCTATCGCGTAATAAAGATTTGCTCTTTGCGTATTTTATCGCATTTATCACGGGGAGTGCTCTGAGGAATTGTTCGGACTAATTCCAGCCGCTCAATTTCACCATCGCACATTGCGACAAAACTCGCGATACCATCCATACCATCTAGATGACTGGCGGTCCACCACTGTGTGATTTAGAAGAAGTTTTCTCCCTTGCACAACTTCCTTGTGGAATCAATTACCACCAGCGAATTTTCCGGACTGATACGACTTCGGAACCTTCAAGAAAAGAGCTTACGCCTTTCTAAAAGGCTGGCAACGCATCTGCAATTCCCCTGGTGTTGCGGTTGTTCATGGGCGACGGTAGTCACTTACCATCAGGTGAGCCGCATGATCGTTTGCCCCCTATTCTATAAAAAAAAAGATAAGTAAAGTAAATGTGTTCAAAGCGTTCGCTATTTGACGAATTTTTACCGAAAATATTTTCTGCATACCTGTTTTCTATTGCAAAATGGTTTCTAGTTTGAAGGGTTTGTTGCAATTCTAGTTTCTTGATTATCTAGAGCCAGATTAATTCCTATAACCTAGTAAGAAAAAAAACAGTTCTGATTAAATGATTGACTAAATTGATGAAAAAATGTTCGAGTTACTTGTAAAATTGCGTATTTTCATTTGATTATTGAACATGTAATTGCTCTCATTATCATAAAACGTCATAAGTGTTACCAAAAACCTGGAACCTATGGAAGGGACTACCCGAGCAGCATGCAAGTTGTATACGAGCTGTATTGGAATTCATTTATACTAGAGGCTGCATTTATCGGCTGTACAAAGGCTGTATAAGCGCTTATACAGCTCTAATAAGTAAAAAAATTGGCACAAATTATACAGCTTTATGCGTTAGTAGCGCTGTACAGTAGCTGTACAAGCACAAATGGGGCTCTATAATAGCTATATTATAGCCGTTATTTGGTGTACAAGGAAACTATTACACTACAAATACTATCTTATAAGTATATTTTACAGATAAACGTTGTAAATTGGTGTTTGAACTGAATGAAAAATGAATTTATGACAAACATAACTTAATAGATTTATTTATATACTTTATTGAATGATGGCGACATTTAGTGAGTGAAAGATTATATTACATATTAATATTACTTGGATTGGAGTTGAGTTTTGACGGTGATAACCGATGAATAGAAAGTGCAAAATTAGATTTACGGTAAACTTGTATATGATTTCTATCAAAAAATTGCCGCGCCAGCAAAATAACGTCAAAATATAAGGACAAAATACTAAATATGGTAAGTAAATATTGATTTTATAGGTTAGAATAAGAAAATAATTAAATTAGTGATTTAATCGAAATGATTGTTTTTATTGGCAATAAATTACTACCCCACTGATTCAGTTAAATTTACAAACCAAACCAAAAATATGACTACCTTTAGCAAATAAAGATTAGCTATACATCTTTTCTTTCTAATGTTTAAAAAGTGGAGTAAAGAATTAAAGCTATGTCTTTCTTTGCCAAACAATATTAAGGAAGGCACATTTTATGACAGAATATTTTATAGCGCTCAGCAGTACGGTATCAGTACGAGCATGCTGTTTATTTTGTTATTGTGTTTAGTTGATAGGTAACTCCTGGCAAGCGCATACGCATATCGTTTTCTATTCATACTCTTACGTCACGTAGGTACGGCAAAACCAAAAGAGTTAGCTATTTTATTTGATACATAATTTAACTCTTGTGAAGTAATTTGACTGTGTTGTGTATCTTATACTGGTTTTATTTTACCTTTTAGGAAAATATGCCGATTAAAATTTTGGAAACCATAGAGAAAGGGAAAAATTGCTTTTTCATTGTACCAAGTTTGTGGGAATCAAAAGGCGTTTTAAGGTGGCCAAAAAAGCGATTAGGTGTAAGAATTTGCAATTGGAACTAAATCATTTAAAGCTACTTAAGATATATTTCATTCTGTGGCCCAATTCTTCAATTTGTTGGCAAAATAAATAGATTTTTTGAAAATTCCCTGTTATTATCATTTGAACTACTTGTGCTGCTGCATGATAAATCATCATAAACAGGTGCCGAAAACTAAGTTACATTTGACCTAACTGCGATCATGATTAACACTGTTTAATGTTTTTGTTACGGAACCCTCTTTGTTAGCCGTCGATGGGATTGACGCTTAACTGTAGCTTGTCTGATTTATTAAAGTATTTCTATATTCTTTAGTATCACCTTTATTTCGTTGATAATTTGTAATATCTAAATATTCCCTTTTAATCCTTTTCCTAACTGTGCCAAATCTTTTTCTTTGTTTACACATATCGCTAACATATAAATTTGTTTACTATAGCACAATATATTAAACACGCAATTACGTATTCAAAGTGGCGATATTCTATCACTTATACAGACTTAACCTGTACTATAGCTGTTATTTTTTTAGTGTTATATCACTCTCATAGACAGAAGTTATAAAACTACTGTATTTACAAGAGTATACAATTAAGCCATAAGAATAAGTTTTAGAAGAGAGTTCACACACACCATTGTAAAGAAAAAATATTTGAATGATACTACTATAACACTTAAAGCTGTAATAAGCAAGTGACAGCATGCAAAAAACAGCTTCTATATAGCTTTAATGATAAAATCAGATTGAAGTGTAACAAAATACTTAAAGCTGTATAGTAGAGTTTTCATATTCTGATTAAGAACCCTAAGCTTACTTAGATCCCATAATACAGACTTTATACAGCTTGAGCTGTATAAAAACTCATAAGCCACTCTTATCAGTATACAATCTCTTTTCGACACTCGTATACGCTTCTAATAGAACTCTAAGGCTATGGGCTGGTATATTGATGTTCATAACGCTTGTGTTCTGCTTGGGTATACTCGGAGTTTACCTGCATGATAAAACCCTTAACTAAGATAACTTTTTTTTTATAGGATCGGGTGACAAACGAGCACACACTCCACCTGATGGTAAGTGGTTACTGTGACCCATAGACATCAACATCTATCCTCAATAAAGACTCAAGATGCAGATGCGTCGTCATCCGTGAGGACTAAGATGGAATGCCTCTTTGCCAGTAAAAAGGGTCTCCGGTTCTCTACACTCACTCCGGTTTTCTGTGAGAGCGTGGTCCTTCCCCGGTCGAGCCGACCCATTCGTGCTACAACCATAATATAGCTGCAGCATGGCTCTACCACGTAAGCAGAACCAGCTATATCGACATAACTTAATGAATCAGTAAGCAGAAGTAGCAATGGGCCAGTCATATAGCTCAATGGACCACCAATCAATGAGAAATAAATATTCACAAGTGACTATCTAATACTTAGTAAGGAAAGCATAGGTTGTCCATTCACTAAACGGGAAAATATCATGGCAAAACATTATTCTCAAACCTAAAGGTTTTCCATGATAAATATTAAGAAAACTTAAGTCTTTGACAGATAGATAGGACAGGTCTCCCGGGGGCATTGCTTTGATATATCACTCAAACTACAGGCAACTATTAAATACAAATTAAATAAGTTGATTTGAAATAAAATAACAAGGATTTTGCTTCACTCACACCAGACATCCCACGCACTTATACATTAAAATGTTCCTTTCTGCGAGAAAACAGTTGCACGTTTTCTTAAAAATCAAGTAAGCGAGCCTTACACTTGTCGCATATTACGTGTAACATCGAACATCTAAGAAACATTTACATTAAATCCAGATAAAAATGATTTGAAATGATTTTTCGTAACGAGGAAAAATTCTATTTAATGATAATTGTATTTTATTTATTTAAAACTAGGAGTAATGCGATTTTTATTGAAGTTATGTTTGTTCGATTCGGGGGAGAGCGGAAAAAGAAAATAAAATACACGGAAAGGAAAATACATTCCAAAAGAAAATACTTTCATTAGTATAGTTTACACATATAAATTAGTTTATGTAACATCACACTTTATACATAACACTGTAGGTTAAGGGCACAGCTAATGCATTCTCCTTCTCTATTTCCGTATCTTTTTCTCGTCACACACACGCATAAGCTGTTGGCTGACAGTACCAGCCTCACGGAAAATGATTTGGTACCATCTGACGGCCAACACAATCACCACCCACGCTCATTACTCAAATCAAAGTGCACGCGCTTCTCCGGCTTGCTGTTACACAGTTTCATCCCTTTTCACGAAATCACACACATAGATTGCAGGAAAGCGAGAGGAAAGATGTTACAGATCAGCATTCAGATGGAGCGAGAGGAAAGATGTTACTCAGCAGGCATTTCTAGAGGCTACATTTAAAAACAGCCTACTTGATAATTCTTACATTACCTCTACCTTACTTGCTTATGTGTAATCGAAGGCCCTCACTCTCTTATCATGTTTTTCATACACGCGGTAAGTACTGTAATAATTTTACCATCTTCTACCTTTGAAGCTGCTACCCGTCTAAACGGGATCAGAAAACGTTTTTCTTGATCCCGAGATTATATATTGTTAGGAATGGAGGTAAAAAATAAAAGGAGGTCTGTAATTCTAGCTGGATTCTGATAATGTTTGTGCTGTTAGTCTTTTGGCTTTTACAGCGTCATTGATCTCAGGACTCGCGGCCTGAAAAGGGGTGAATTTATATTACACTGCATAGTTACTTGCGTAACAATGTCTCCTAGGACAGTTTACAGTACATGTGGATGAATTATCTAACGGCCGTCAGAACAGGGGATGGCGGACCCAAGCTCTGACGGCTAACTTGTTCTGAGTGATGAGAACTGCCCATGGACGCGGGTTTACTGTATCTACGTGGTGTAGAGGGAGTGTGCGTCGTGCCCGTCTGTGGACTCGCTGCGTCCCATCCGTTGTTGTCTTAACAGTGTTTGTGGCACTAGGTGAATGTGTAGTGTTTATATGTGAATAACCGACGACATTTTGGTCGTCGGAATGAAGCGAAACTACTTTTCGTAGTTAGGCAATATGCTCAATTTTGCCAACGAATAGGCTTACCTGAAACAAAGTCAAACTTCGTCCAAGACTCATACTTTTTTGCGTCTCAATGGCGGATAACTACGCCTCTTGCGCGTGCTTTGGTCCACACTCTATTAAAATCATCTACACAAAACACAGTCTTTTGATATCTACAATGTTTCGCTTTTCGCGCCTAATGGAGTAGATGATGAATGATGACATATTTGTAAGTTTTTGTTTTGCGCCCATCCGTTACAATGGAAATACAGGTTTTATAAACAATCCTTACATATTAACAAAATTTAAATCTGTCTGTCTGTAATACCGAAATAGTTGCCTTTTATCAACCTGAGGGGGTTTTTGCGTGCAATTAAGAAATGAATAACCATGTTTTTGTCTTATTATCGTCTGTTTTTTTTTTGTTTTAGTGCCGTCGGCCTATCTGTACGGGTTAGTCTTCGGAATAGCTGAACCGATTGTAATGAAACTTTACAAAAAGATAGAGGGCAATGCCAGGAGAGATACAGGCTAAATTTTATACAACAAACTTAAAGATTTAAAAAAAATTAAATAAAAGAAGAAATATCAATAATTAAAAACATAAGTCCCTTAATGATTATTCTAAATTTTAATAATACCACAGAAGCTGGGCGGATCACTAATTGGACGTGGTTATGCAAAAAGGATCCAACCCTAAAAAAGAAAGCTAATTTGAGGTTATGAAATTTGAAGAATGGATATGTATGGTTTGTGTGTGTGTGTGTGTGTGTGTGTGTGTGTGTGTGTGTGTGTGTTTGTAATTTTTCTTCTTGTGTTACTTTCGCTAAAATTGTTGCATCATAAACTTTATTTTTCAACTGAACATTGTTGACACAAATGAAGTTGGCTCCTTTTTGCGTAACTATGTTCAATTGTTAATAAACTAATATGTTTTCACCGGTTTGTATTTTGAAATTTGATTGCAAGTGGTCTCAACTAATTTTTATTTTTAATTTTTATGAACACAGTAGTTCGTTCGTTTTTTTTTTTTAATTACCAATTATACAAATGTTTTCGATTATTTTCTAAAATTACAAACTATATATCTGCCACTGACCCCAGACCTCATCTAATTTCTGAGAGGATTTTAGGGCAAGGAAATGTCCGACGGTCTGTTGCAATGAGTGCTGGCGAACGTTCATGTATTTGTTCATATATGTTTGTTCATATACGTTGTTCATATATCTTCGAAATATTTTTTTCTTACACCTCAGACATGCAGATTTCCTCACGTTGCTTTCCTTCACCGCCGAGCAAGTGGTAAGTCAGCATTTAAAATTGCAGTTAACAGTTTCATTGGTGCCGGTGGGGATCGAACCTGGGTTGCTCGCGTATTGTGAAATTTACAGCGAGCGCTTAGTCCCTGAGCTACCATGGCTTCCTTTCTATTGGGCCGTAACCTCTAAGCAATCAGGTGTGATTCAATACAACATAGTTACCACCAAAGAGTACTCGTATGTAATTATTACGTTTTAAAAGAGGTGACTTCCATACTAAAATATATGTATGAAAGCTATACTACTTACATCAAGACGAGATTAGTATGACGCTTCAACAAAAATTCCATAAAGAAAATTAAAGAGAAAAAAAGACATGAAGACATGAGAATTGGCTTCTGAACTTTTGAAAAACTGAATGAACTTAAGTCAATTATAACAGTGGTGTAATTATCTAAATTAAAATAATTTTATCGATGTATTGTTTGTCGTTTTACCTAATGTATACCTCTATACTATATAAAAATCAATTGTTCTCCGTCAGTCCCGCTAAAACTCGAAACTGATTTGACCGATTCTGATTAAAATAATGTGCGTGTTTGGGTGTGGGTGTGAAGAGATTCACAATTAAACCCGGTAGGTGGCGCTATTGTAAAGATCGGTAAATCACCTGTGCGAAGACGGGGCGGTCTTTATATAATTGTTGGGTATTTTGAAAGATTTTCGCGAAATAAAATATTATAACACACACACCTATAAATACACAACAGTTTGTGGCAATTTCGATCACTGCCGCCAATCTCCTCGGAGACAATCCATCGGCGTATGACAGGGTTATTACACACATATATATTATACACAAAAGTTTGTGGCGATTTCGATCACTGCCGTTAATCTCCTCGGAGACAATCCATCGGCGTAGGACAGGGTAATTACACACATATATATTATATACACAAAAGTTTGTGGCGATTTCGATCACTGCTGCCAATCTCCTCGGAGACAATCCATCGGCGTAGGACAGGGTAATTACACACATATATATACACAAAAGTTTGTGGCGATTTCGATCACTGCCGCCAATCTCCTCGGAGACAATCCATCGGCGTAGGACAGGGTAATTACACACATATAGATATACAAAAGTTTGTGGCGATTTCGATCACTGCCGCCAATATCCTAGGAGACCATACATCAGCGTAGGTCAGTAACTTTTAACTAACTTTTGGATATACCTAGAAACCATATTATTAATCAGGACCACTTACGTTCTAATCTGTACCAATAAACAAAATTGAAGTGTCTGTTTGTAATGTCGAAATAACAGCTTTTTACTAATTGCATATGAAAGAATATACGATACTTATAACAAAAACACGATTTTTAAAATTTTTGTCTGTCTGTCTTTCTTTCTGTCTGTTTGTTCCGAATAATCTCTGAAACGGCTGGACCTTCACTGGCAGATAGCTGATGTCATAAGGAGTAACTTAGGTAACATTTATTTTAGAAAAAGAATTAGGGTTTCGCGCAATAAAATTAAAACCCCAAAATACACGCGGGCGAAGTCGCGAGGAACAGCTAGTTATTTAATAAAACTATCTAAAAATGTAATATTAGTACTATTTATATTATTTTTTCAAATGTAAACGTTGAGTGTTGGATTGGAGGATTCGGTTCGTAGTTTAAAAGGAATATCTGGTACTTACATGTGTCCATTGAAAATCTTTTTGAGTTAAAAGCTTAAAACATATTTGTGTAAACCATTTCAAATCTGAAGATTAAAGTAATAACACAATTTAAAATAACCACTACGTGATACGAATATTAACCTATACTATACTAACTATAAACAGTGCAAAGTAGACTCGATGGTATATAAAAAATTTAGATGTAAATACTTTCAATTATTTCTCCCTTCCAATTTTGTTAAGTTTCGCATTGAAAGAGGGTAATATTTGAATGAACCGGCCAGAGCTAGAAAAGCCTACATACAATAATAACACAAGGAAATACCCGAAACATTTATTTTATGCATGTATAGAAATATTTATTTCGCGCAGGACAAAATAGCCACTGCGCTTCGGAGTCGTCATTTGTAATACGAGTATCAAGGATTATAAACTGCTATTATATATAAGCATAAAAATTGTCACACTTAAAACTTCCAGACTGATTGTCACTAGCGGAATGATTTATTGCAAATGTCACGTTTGGTAAAATGACTAATTAGATGTTATACTGGATGCTTTGTACACAAAACTGGTTCAGAATGATTAGGAGAGAAGCTCATAAGTAGAATATATTAGCTGTCTAATGACGTAGCAATAATTTCACAAATTTCTTTTGTTATCAATTTATCCTTGCAATTGTATGCATTTAATGGAATAGTTGGTGGCATTAGTCGTTCAAAACTAATTACTAGGTTTAAATGGTTTACAATTTAACATAAACTTTTGTTCAGTTTTTACGAATATGTTTCAAACAAATACGAAATCCAGGCGGTTCGCTATAAGAGTTTCGCGGCACGGGAGTAAGACGTGTACGGTCCCCACGAGGACCAATTAAACTGTTATAGGGAACTATATGTACTGATTTATCACGTACTCCTATTCCTTGGAGTACCCTTGACCGACGAGCGAGTATGCGTAGCTATATGGATGTAAAGGTGGCGAGAGAGGTGTGTCAGGATCGCGCTAAATGGAAGTCCGTAGTCTCTGCCTACCCCTCTGGGTGACAGGCGTGTGTGTTTGTGTTGTAATTTACCACGTGTGCGGTAGTAAAGTGTTGAAGTATAAGATCATAGGAAAACTAAAATGTTTGAAAAAAAATTTGTGACATGTGAAAATTGCTAACATACATTGCAGCATTACGGCGGACTCTTTCCTACCCACAAAACATATCCAGGGTGCTGATTTACTTCTTTCACAGCTTATATATATATATAAGTTAATTATATAAGTAATTACATACAAAGTTTTAGATAAATAAAGATTTCAGTTTAGTGACAGGCCCGATTTCATAAGCTCACGTGATAGCAATGATGAACAAGCTTGAGAAAAAGAAAACGATAAATATTAAAAAGAGCAAATTGTACTTAAAAACAAACTTATTTTATTTTTACTATGTGTAGAACTGCATTAATATAATTTTGCAAGTCACTTGTCAAAGCTGGCAATCAAACAGATGCAAAGGTAAATTTCACAGTGCGTGAGCAACCCAAATTAAATCATCGACGACACCATTTTCCATTTAACTCTCATTTTTGTTTTAAAAAATATACTGGATTTTTTTTTCATATGTGAAGTAGATCATGTCGCGTTAGCGGGAATAATATAGTTTTTGAGACATATTTTAGACGATATACATGTATGTTATATACTAGCGACCCGCCCCGGCTTCGCACGGGTGATTTCTGGATCTCGAAAAAAGCGCCAAATTTCGGTTCTATTTGTGAATCTAAACCATCCAAGGACCTACTCAAACAAACATTTTTTTTTATTTTTTTATTATAATCATTTTGCGAGACTAACAGAGAGCAATTGATTTTTATATATGGAGATAATAATAATTGTAAATTGATTAAAATATGGCAGGTGTGGGAGTTTGTAGTCGAAAATAGCTTATCGTGTTTGTGTATAACATGTGCATTTACAGACTACACCAGGGATTCTTAAAGTGTACGCTGCAGTGCCCTGGTTCGCCGTAGAGAGCGCCGCGCCGTGAGGATCTCCTATTTACCATTTTCGGAAAACTAAATGAATATATTCGTGGGTACAAAATAACCCAGATCACCAAGCTTATCATAACGAATAAGTTGCCATTGTATTTTATTTCCTATTTTTCTTAAATAATACGAGTAAACGTATTCTTGTGTGTCAATATTATAGAGAAATTAAAATACAAAAATTATATATATGTAAGGCCATCGAAATTTCAGCATGGTCGACTTCATTTGGGATTTGAAAGATGAAGAAATAAATGGTCGCACTTTGACGGCTGCTACGAAAGAAAACGTAAAAATGTTTTATTTATCTACTTTCAGGTGGACTTACAGGCTAATTACAACTTACATAACAATACTATTACAATTATTTTCATAATACTAATAATATTAATTTTTTATTTATAACACTTTTTTAATAATGCTAAAAATATCTTGGCGTAGGGAAGTGACGAGACGCCCGCTGACGTAACAGTTCAGTGACAAAACTGCAGCGCCCTGCCAAGAGGTGTAAGCGCCATGGCTCGGCATAATTGTGGGTGCACAGGACCGTTTGTGCATATTGACGCCCACAAAATAGATGATGGCACAACGATAAACGCGCATAGGGCTGCTGCCTGGAGGTTGCCAGGGCACGTCTGGAAAGAGTATGGCGAATAGATCAGAAATCGCAGTCGTATCTTGAATATTACACGTAGCATACATTTTATAGCATTTCACTGAGTCAGCAATGATATCCCAAATCCACAGTACTACAAACTAGAATTTCAACAACACGTGTTAATGTCAGAGTTAAACGCAAAAATTTTCATGTCAAGTCCAGAGAAGAATTTCAACAACACCTGCTTGAAATCTTATTCCAATAAATAACAAAATCAAACCTAAGCGAGTTTAGGATAATATAATATTGAATCTAGTATTTGATTGTTCTCATCTATAGGTTGAACCTATTTTCATTTAGCCCTGTTATAGCGCCAATTGAGCAACATCTATACAAAGTGTCGTTGCGGAAGCTACACGTTTTCCGGTATTAAAAGCTTCCGCATTTAAAGTAATGACAACGAGATGAGAAAAAATATAGAAAACTTAATTTTACTGAATACGTTATGACTTCGAAGGTTCGAGTGCAGGTAGAGTTTGTGTTGGATAATGTTTGTATAGTGTATCAACGGTATTTAGTCTCTGTTAGTAGAACTCAGTGGTTTCGTTGTTGATAGTGCTTGAAGTGACGATTGGCAGTACAATAATTTCTGATAAATATCACTTACTCCGAATCTTAAAAAGACTTAAATATCTAATACAAACACGACACTTGTTATGGGAAATATAAATTTACGGTCATTCAGATTGATTAAATAAAAAAAAATTTCAAATAAAAATAAACATTTCTTTTTTAGTAGGTACATTCTATAACACCTGCTGGCCTTCCTGTACTTTTTTTTTAAAAATTGAACTCCGATATTGAATAGTCTTTTTTAGCTAACTTCGAAAAAATCAGGAGGTTCAACTGTATGTTTTTAATGCATGTTGCGATATCTTCATAAATTGTTAACAGATTTTAATGATACTTTTTTTGAAACAGATTATTCTTCAGAGCTGATCACATATACGAGTAAATTTTGAAAAACATCTCCATCCCTCAGACGGCCAAAATAGAGGATGAAGTTTTAAATGTATCTATTTAGACATAGACATAGACATAGACATGCATTTATTCAGCAACATATACTCATACAGTTTTGATACAGAAAATAAAATAATACATAAAAACATCAAAGATAAAAGTAAATAACAAAAAACAGTCATAAAATGATCCGATTGCGGTAGCAATTTAGACGATATTTGTGAAAAAGATTATAAAAAATAGTTTTTAATATAATGTAAAAATTATTATCAGATTAAAGAGTGAAAATAGTGAAATAATTTCACTATCTCAAGCCGAAGCTTTCATCCTTCTATACTCTAACGTCATTATGTTATTCTTTTTTTTTTTATAGGATAGGGTGACAAACGAGCACACAGTCCACCTGATGGTAAGTGGTTGCTGCAGCCCATAGACATCTACATCTATCCTCGTTTGCGAATCAAAATACAGATGCGTTGTCACCCGTGAGGACTAAGTTGGAATGCCTCTTTTCCAGTAAAAAGGGTCTCCGGTTCTCTACACTCACCATACGAAACATAGCAGTGTTAAGCTGCTATTTTACGCTGGTATTCTGTGAGAGCGTGGTCCTACCCCGGTCGAGCCGACCCATTCGTGCCACAACTATACTACTAATACAGCTGCAGCATGGCTCTACCACGTAAAAAATATTCTATTATTTATAGTTCTTTGAAGTTGGCTTTACTTTTTAATAAAAGTTAATATTTTTCTTATACATTATTCTGTAGATAATGTGCGTCACCAACTGTTCCTAAGTCCACTCCAGGACATTTACACGAAATTTCTAGCTGGCAAGCAGCGCTTGGATTGGTTTTGAGATTTTGAGATTAATTGCATGTCATATGCCAAAAAAATCCGAAAATATAAGGGACAGGAATGTTTGATTAATTTTAAAGATAAATAGAACAACAATATATTATATAACGAAAAAAACTAAATACATTCACAGAATTTTTAAAACTCGCTTTCAAAGTTGGGAATCAATCCACTCAAATGTCAAAAAAATCTCCAAACTAAAGATTTGGTTCAAATCGTGCCAGCGATGATTTGGCGTGAACTAACACTCAAAAAATTACGGAATCTCACGTTATTTTATAAAAATAAATAAATGCATAATAAAGTAAAATATACAAAAAGCAAATTAGTTCCCTTCAATTGATCATACCTTATTATCAATATTTGCGACTTTGGATCGATGGTTAATAAAATATTAATAATAATAATAGGTTATTACGGCCAACAGCTATCGAAGATACATGGTATCGATAAGGGATGGCACCGTCGACATCTGTCGAGCTTGTCGCCATCCCGGTGAGTCACTTAGACATGATGTTATCTCCGGTTGTTCGGCGCTTTTTAACTCTGAGCACCTGCACATGCACTACTTAGTAGTCAGAATGCCGGAAGCCGTACTCAAAAATGACCGCGCCAGGCATGTCATATACTGGGACTGGGCCTTCATCACGGACCATTCTTGCGAAAAAGCCTAACGTTGTGCTGATGGACCGGGCATAGTCAAGGATATTTTTAGTCGACATTACCATTCCGTGTGACGAGAACCTCGTGAAAGCCAAAACAGATAAGCGAACAAAATATCTGGATCTGACTCACGAGGTGACCGACATGTGGACCAACAGGCTACGCTGCTGAACGAAATTATACGTGTAGTCGTTTCTGCCAACGAGCTAATCTCAGTCAGCTGCTCGAATCTTCCGAGGAGACGGGGACCCCGTGACGGACTGCTCTAAGCCCAAATGCAGAAGGTGGTGCCCCTCGATACCGCCCGCATCGTCCTCCGGTTTCTTTCCCTTTCCCTCTAACCCTCGGCCGTTTGGTCTGCCCTGCCGAGGGCTTTCATCTGGTTGGCTTTTTATTTATTTACGTATTAATAGAATCAGGCGTTACTTAGCGGAAATAAAAAGAAGCCACCGCGTAGTCTACTACAGCTAAAGATGCCTCAGCGAAACACATGCCGTACTATCGTCGGTGATGTGTCTTTCCTAGTGTATTGGCGGTGGGAGTAGTGGTTCTGGGATTAGTTGTGACGGGGATAGTGCACGCAATTGAGGGAGGACGTGAGGTGCTATTCAAACTAGGTCAGACACATAATTTTATTTTACTGAGCGAATATTGGCAGCGTAAATTTTTCCAAGTTTAAAATTTAAATATTGTTTATGTATTTATTTCATTTCCATTTATATATTTATACAAACCAGCCAGATGAGAAAAATATTTAAATAATCCATAATAATAATAGTAATAAATGATACACATAAATAAAATAGCGCCAAGCTAGCTTATTACGGAGTATCTTAATACACCAAAGAGTGCGGTCAAAACAGTCGTACCGAACTTACTGCAGGACCAACTTCGCAAATACCGCAATATGACCTTAGCTGTTACGGTGGACATGTATTCGGTGATGAAATTACCACTTTATCTTACACAAGCATTCAAGCTTAAAACACCAGACAACAATCTGCAGAACATCCACAACAACCAAGCTTTGATAGGCGGTGTTGTCTTTATTCTCGCAGGCAATTAAAGACAATCAAAGCCAGTTATTCACAATGCGGATTAAATTAACGTATTTCGTATGGTTATCAAAAGATGGGAAAAGTGTGTGGCGGCGCTGTCGTCACGCCACGAGAGAAACATACCGAAGCCTAAATGGTACTGCGGTATATATAGAACAGTTTGGAACTATCACATAGATTGGTTGGCCGCTCCCCGGGCCGATCACCTTGCCCAGCGGGAGAGTTCCCCTTTTCCTTCAATGGCTAAACTGGTGACCCCACCATAATATGAACACGCAACCAACAACCTTCGGAAACTACAACTTCATCACCGATCACCTTGCCCTGCGGGAGATCTCCCCTTTTCCTTTCACAGTCAAAAGTGCATGTAACTTGAAAATGCATGGACAGCTTTATAATGATCAAGTATAAGCATCCTATGCAAGTAAAGTGCTACAAATAGGAGAAAGTCAACTGAAGAACGACAGACGACGGACAATGACAAAAGACGACCTTATTGCACACGTTATTTACAAATTTAATGAAATATATCTGTAATGAAGATAGCTTCTGTGAGAGGTCAGTGCAGACATCAAATAAAATGAATCAGATAATAAAATAAATAAATATATATTACTCATCGCTAGATACTGTTACACTATCGTTCGCGATAGAACTATCTGCCTCCACGAGCTTCTCAATTCCTTTGAATTAATGGGCGTGCCATCACATAAGCTAAAGCTAAAAGTTGGAGCCCCATCTTAATGCACTGAGATTACCACTGGAACCTGGATGCGAATCAGATATCTGGGGAGAAATATTTAAAAAAAATGCATATATGCTTTGATCCTCCGACTTCCAATTATTTCAAATATTTTCCCATTTAAATATACAGACTGCAGTTTTTGATAAAGTTTGAACATTTACTAAATTCCAGAGTCACAGTGAAAGGTATTTATTTCGGCATCGCGTGCCTTTCGCATAGTCAGATTTATATTGTCTGTTCGAAAGTGTTGAACGCTCTAAGCTTTTATTGAATAAAAGCGGCGTCAAACGATCACGTACCTGATTGTACTTTGTACTTGTACCTTGCACTGTACTGTGTCGATAAATAAAAGTCATACAAAGTGGTTTAAATCATTAGTTAAATTAATGAGTATTTCAGAAATTTGTTTTTTTGAATCTTCTATTAAATTTCAAGCGCTTTAAATTTTGTAATAAGCACGCAACCTACTTTAGTTATTATTAATGTAACGGTTATAAGTAATATTAATGTCATTACAAGTAGTGTTAATAGTGTCACATATTACATTATATGCAATTTAAATTCCACACGAAAGATGTCGTAGACCGTAACTTTTTGAAATGACGACATTCGATTCGTTTGTAGCAATCTCTATTTATAAAAATCAATTGTTTTTTTTATAGGCGAGAGGGCAAACGAGCATGCGGCTCACCTGATGGTAAGTGACTACCGCCACCCATGAATAAATGCAACACCAGGGGAACCAGTTGCTGGTCTTTCGAAAAGGAGTAGGCTCTTTTCTTGAAGGTCCCTAAGTCGTATCGGTACGGAAAAATCACTGACGGTAATCGATTCCACAATGAAGTTGTGCGAGGAAGAAAACATCTTCAAAAGCAACATCATTAAAAAAAAATTCTTAATCGCACAGTGGTGGACCGCCAATCATCCAGATGGTGTGGATGGTATCGGGAGTTCTGCCGCGATTTGCGTTCGTTGCTGGGATTAATCCGAACATTGCTCAGAGCATTCCCCATGTTAAATGCGAAAGAAAATGCAAAGGGATGCAACACCTCTTCGCAGCGCCAATGAATCGAGCTGATCGGAAAGGACTCGGCCGTCGACGATTCGAGCCGCTCTGCGCTAGATTTTTTTTATAGTATAGGGGTGACAAAAGAGCACACAGTCTACCTGATGGTAAGTGGTTGCTGTGGCCTATAGACATTTACATCTATTACGAATCAAAATGCAGATGCGTTGTCACCCGTGAGGACTAAGATGGAATGCCTCGTTTCCAGTAAAAAGGGGTCTCCGGTTCTCTACACTCACCATACGAAACACAGCAGCGTTAAGCTGCTATTTTACGCTGGTATTTTCTGAGAGCGTGGTCCCTCCCCTGTCGAGCCGACCCATTCGTGCTACAGCTATACCAGTAATATAACTGCAGCATGGCTCTACCACATACAAAGGAAGGAGCTGGCACTGGGGTGCTCCGGCCCAGAGATTGGAACAGTATTCCATGTGAGGCCGAACCAGCGCCTTGTAAAGTTGCAGGTGTTGTGTCGGCATGAAACACTGTCTCGCTCTGCTGAGCATGCCAAGCTTTTTAGAGGCCAATTTGGCCTTCTCTTCCAAGTTACCACAAAACTACACTTCACTTGATATGTCGACACCGAGGATTTCGATACTGACTGAGGCAACAAGGGTAACGCCTTGAAACTGAGGAGATACGACAAAGGGATTATTTTTAGCGGTAAACGCGCAAATCCGTCAGTCTGTTAGTCTCGCTAAAACTCGATAATACCTTAACTGGTTTTGATGAATTTTTTGTATGTGTTTGGGTGGGACCTGGGTTATTTAGATTCACAATTGCGGTAGGTGGTGCTGTTGTCCCGATCTAACGTCCTATCTATCGACCCTATCTATCTAACGACCTAGTCAGGTCATAAGTATTGTCACACAGTAAAAACTTTTCTTTTAGAATGCTGGCCTCAAAAAAGTTTATTGAATTCGAATTTCGAATTGTTCATGACAATAAAACTGTATACTTTTTAGAATTTTACTCATTTTTAAATATGGAGTGGACGCTTAAAGAAGACCGTGTTGCAGTTATTGCGTTGCATCGTTGTGGTTACGCGCCTATTCAAATTTTTGACATACTGAAAAATTTGAATATAACCAAAAGATTCGTTTATCGTACCATCAAACGATACAATGAAGACTCTAGTGTAGATGACAGATCAAGAAGTAGTCGCCCTCGGTCTGTTAGGACTCCAGCAGTGATAAAAGCTGTGAAGGCGCGAATTCAAAGAAATCCCAAACGTAAGCAGAAACTGTTGGCCCTTCAGATGGGGTTAAGCAGAACCACGGTGAAAACGGTGTGAAATGAAGACTTAGGGCTTCGGGCATATCGAAGAAAAACAGGACATCGTTTCAATGCTCGTCTAATGGACCTGAGACTGAAGAGATGCCGCGCTTTGTTGAAGTGGTACGCGGGAAAAAAATATCGGGAAATTCTTTTTTCGGATGGAAAAATTTTTACCGTAGAAGAGAGCTACAACAAACAAAAGGATAAGGTGTACGCACACAGTAGTGAAGAAGCGAGCAACCGTATTCTGCGTGTCAAACGAGGTCATTTTCCATCCTCGCTCATGGTATGGTTGGGAGTTTCTTATTGGGGCTTACCAGAGGTACATTTTTGTGAGAAAAGTGTAAAAGGAATGCAATTGTATATCAAAATACTGTCCTGACGAACCTTGTGGAACCTGTTTCTCATACCATGTTCAATTACAGGCACTGGGTATTCCAACAAGATTCGGCGCCAGCTCATAAAGCGAAGAGCACACAAGACTGGCTGGCGGCGCGTGAAATTGACTTCATCCGGCACGAAGACTGGCCCTCCTCCAGTCCAGATTTGAATCCGTTAGATTACAAGATATGGCAACACTTGTAGGAAAAGGCGTGCTCAAAGCCTCATCCCAATTTGGAGTCACTCAAGACATCCTTGATTAAGGCAGCCGCCGATATTGACAAGGACCTCGTTCGTGCTGCGATAGACGACTGGCCGCGCAGATTGAAGGCCTGTATTCAAAATCACGGAGGTCATATTGAATAAACTTTAGTGTCCTAAGAATCTATGTTTTGTTAAGTTCATTTTGGTATATAAATGGTTACATAATGAATAAACTTGTTTCAATTATTTTATATTAAACATGTGACAGAATTTATGACTTGACTAGGTATATGTATATCGTCTAAAATATGACTAAAAAAATTATTCACCTCTAGCGAAGGAGAAATATCATTCATTTCCTATTTTATTAAATTTCAGCTTTTAATTTTACCTCTCAATTTCGAAAATCAAAGTAAATATATTTTATTTTTATCATAAATGTCATTCTTCAGAGATATCACGTCAGGTACACTTGAGCTTAGTTTCATTTTAAGAGATTTAATATTTCTCAATCTTAAATCAAAGCTTCTTAGCTAGATATTTACGTATTAAAGATTCGTTCTTCACGGATGGCTCTTTGACGACATAGATTTAATCTTGAACTTATTTCCATTATACTATCATTATATTACTGGCTCTAAAGCGCGGTTAAATGAAATTTTGCATATAAAATACAATTTGCAAGAACTTCTTCTTCCCCAGAACTTGCTTTTTATTTTTCAGTAGCTCTATCAAGATACCCATTGAAAAAGCAATGACCATTTCAGGAGATTTTCGAGAACAAATATCAAAATAATGGGAAACTGTATCTTGTATTTTCTACTAATTAATTAGTTAGTTTTTGCGTGATTGAATCGTAATCGAAATCGGGTGAGTCGAGCCGGTTAAGTCAGCAACATACTACGGTACTTCGTTGTCCTTTTCCCCAGAGTAGTGCTCGTAATTTCAAACATTTCCTTTTCATCGCCGTCTTTCAACACTTGTTATGATAAATTAATTAAAACTAAAAAGGTACTGACCGTTGGGATGGAATTAATTTTTAGAACTATAAATTAATGCAGTAAGTCAGTTAGTCACATAATATTAGGGTGAAATAAAATGCAGTATGTAAGTTAATTATTTATAACAACATAACGGTAACCATAAATGTGAATTTATTTAAAAAGTCTAATAAAATAAGTCTTGTTTTCTGAAAATTTATTGAAATAAAACGTAAAATATTATTTTTTTAAAAGATAATTAATTAACTCCACAATTATTGTATAAAATAAAGAGTGCCATGATGAATAACTTACTAGTCTTTAGATATCACATACCTACTACACGTAAAATTGAATATTACGTGGCAACTTCCGTGTGTTTCATTTTAAAATATAAGTGTTTAGAAACGGAAACAGAAACTTTTTTTATTCAATATAGATTATAAATAATACTTATTGAAAGTCAGTCTTTTGTTTAATTACTACTGGAAACAGAAACAGAAACAGAAACAGAAACTTTTTTATTCAATATAGATTATAAATAATACTTATTGAAAGTCATTCTTTTGTTTGATTACCACTGGTTCGGAAAAAACCTCTGTCCTGGGAAGAACCAGCAAGAAACCCAGCGGGACTTTTTTTTTTAAATAACAGCTTACAATCATGATGTTACACAAATTAACAACACAACAAATTAGAAATAGCTTGGTAGCGATCACCTCATTTCCAGGGGTTATTATCATCCATAAATTCCTTAATATTATAATAACCCTTTTTATACAAACTTAGTTTAATAAAGTTTTAGAACTTTGAACAGGCCAAACTTTGTATATTTTCTGGAATTTTGTTGTAAAAGCGTATACATCGCCCCAAGAATGAATTACTGACTCGATGGAGTCGAGTAACTGGTACTACTAGCTTGTGTCTGTTCCTAGTATTTACAGAATGAATATCACTTATTTTTATAAAACTACTTTTATTTTTGTGTACGTACATTAAATTTTCATAAATGTATTGAGAGGCCAAAGTTAATATATTAATTTCCTTAAATTTTTGTCGCAGCGACTCTTTAGGCTTTAAATCATAAATTGCTCTTATGGCCCTCTTCTGCAAAACAAATATAATTTCTGTGTCAGCTGCGTGTCCCCATAGCAAAATACCATACGACATTATGCTATGGAAGTAGCTGAAGTAAACTAGTCTAGCTGTTTCAACACTGGTTAGACTTCTAATCTTTTTTACAGCATATGCTGCAGAACTAAGTCTGCTTGCTAGTTTTGATATATGGGGGCTCCATTGAAGCTTCGCGTCTAGTGTGATTCCAAGAAAAATGGTGGTATCTACAAGGCTCAGTTTCTCCCCATTTAAAATTACATTAGTATTTAATTGTTTGACATTTGGAGTCACGAATTTCATACATTTTGTTTTAGTGCCATTTAAATGCAAATTATTAACATCGAACCAATTTACTAATTTAGATATAGCATTATTTACTTCGTCATATTTTAGTAACTGTCGACTTAATTTGAAAATTAAAGAAGTGTCATCTGCAAATAATACTATATCATGGTTATCCCCTACTATGTAAGGTAAGTCATTAATGTATACAAGAAACAGAAAGGGGCCGAGAATTGAGCCTTGAGGCACGCCCATTTGTACCATCGATCCGGAAGAGCTCATATTGTTAATGACAACTTTTTGCGTTCTCTTACTTAAATATGAAATAATTAATTTAAGGGCATCACTTCTTACACCGTAGTGTTGAAGTTTCCTGATTAATGTTTCATGGTGAACACAATCGAAGGCCTTGGATAGGTCACAAAATATACCCAAAGCATCCTGTGAATTCTCCCATGCATTAAAGATATATTTAATCAGCTCAACACCGGCATCAGTTGTCGAGCGACCCCTTGTGAAACCAAATTGATTTTTATGAAGTAAATTATTTATATTAAAAAAATTTAACATTTGATCAAGAACAATTTTTTCAAAAATCTTACTAAGTGTTGGTAGTACAGAAATAGGTCTAAAATTGGCGGGGTCTAATGTACTACCAGATTTAAATAAAGGTATTACTTTACTATGCTTCATTAAATCAGGAAACACACCAGATTCGATACTAGTATTAAAAATAATAGCTAAATGAGGCGCGATTGTATCTATTATAGACGCAATAACTTTAACGGAAATCCCCCACAGATCCGCAGTTTTCTTAACATCAATAGTTTTAAAATATTTTACAATATCTTTTGATGTCACTTTATGAAATGTAAAATTCTTTGTACACACATTTACATTATGTTTAAGTAATGATTCGGCGACGGCAGGAGAAGAATTTAGTGACTTAGTGGTCAAGATCGGAATATCAGTAAAATATTTCTCAAAAACCATTGCTACGTCCTGATCTGATACAGTTAATTTGTTGTTAACACTTAACTGGTAATTTGAATTGCGAGAGTTGATCTTACCAGTTTCGCTATTAATTATACTCCATGTCATTTTAATTTTATTGGAAGCCGTCTTAATTTTGTTGCTCAAATGCAAAGACTTGGCTGTGGAGCACACTCTTTTAAATATTTTTGAATATTTTTTTACATATTCCCTAAATTCGACGCTATGATTATATGACATTTCATGGTAAAGATCATATAACCTATGCCTGCTCTTATGGACTCCTACTGTCGCCCATTCATTGAATGACTTCCGACTGTTCAAGGAGAATGTTTTAGAAGTAAAAGTATTATTAAATTCATTGCAAATAAGCTTAAATAATGTTCCATACAAAAAATTTGGATCATTTTGGTATGAAAGTGATGGAAGTTTTTTCACTATGTTACTTCTAAATTTCTCCAAGCGACGTGCATTTACTGGAACAGACACAACTTTCTCATCTACTTGCTTTTTGTGAACATAAGGTAACGAAACTACTTGTCCACAGTGATCAGAACTTAATTTTTGAATTATACATTTATGCAACGGCTTCACATTTGTAAAAATGTTATCTATACATGTTGCACTAGATTGAGAAATACGCGTTGGCTCTATAAATAAATTAAAAAGACCATATGATTTAAACAATGATCTAAATTTAATATTGATGGAGGAAGCTTCTAGGAGATTGATATTAAAATCTCCACATATTACAACAGATTTATTCTGTTTATTAAGCTTAGCAAAAACTTCCTCCATAATGTTTTCAAAAGTATCATATGTACAACATGGGGGTCTGTAGACGCTCACAACAATGAGGTGCTCAAACTCAACACATGCCATTTCTACAGTTCGCTCAACAGAGAGGCTCACAATGTCTTTACGTTCTTTACATGATAATAATTTACTAGCTAATATTAAGGAGCCACCTCTTAAAACCGTATCTCTATTGAAAGAACTGACCACCTGGTGATTACTGATGTTAAACATTAAATTATAAGATTTTAACCAATGTTCAGTAATACATAAGATATGAATATTGTTGCTATTTAAGAACAACTCAATTTCTAGCTCTTTGCCTATCATGCCTTGTATATTTTGATGCACCAGGTGTAAACAATTTTCATTATCTTTCTGTGGAGTCATACAATTAAAGATTTGTAAGCCACATTCTAAATTATTTAAGTTATTATAACTGCTAGAGATTACCTCTATTGTCTCATTTTCTAATTTAAATTACTTGGAACTGATTCCAAATTGCATGTTAAGTAATTACACTGCTCAAAAGAAGCAGATGTCTGTGTAGCCAAGTCCTTGGCTGAGTTAATATATAAATAATAAGATAGCACATTTGCTATCTGTCTTAAATTATATTTTGATAGGTAATACCTATCTCTAGTCAAAAATTTCTTAATTAAATTATTTATATCTATTAAATTAATTCTATCATTATAATTGTAACAATTAAATGTCAAGTTTAAATTATTATTACATGAAAAGTTATTCATTAATAAATTTAAATCATATCTTATTTTATTTTCCTGCGGCCAACCCTGTATGTAAGGCAATGTAAACAAGATAATTTTATGTACATTTAAAGTATTTAGATTATCAATATATTTTAATAATTGATTTTTGTTTACATTGCCTCTTCTCCCAACAAGAATAATTAATGTGCTATTAGGACAAAATTTACTAGCTAAAACTTTATTCATTATATGACTAAAGGATGCTCCAGGCATGCAATAATTAGTGATCATATGTCCTTTTAAACAGTTATTTAACATCATGCCCAAATTTTTGCCTATGTCATCACAATACATAATAACTTTATTTTTTTTAATATTTACATTACTTTTTAAGTTTATATCCTTTGTCATAGCACTGTCATAGAGTGTAGATGAAAATAATGAGGTCTTACTGTTAACTTTGTTATTTACACATATTGTCCCCGATGAACCTGGTATGGAGCGCTGATACTCACTCTGATTTTTTATTAAGGAGTCAAAGCGCTCCTCGTTATATTTACATGATTTTACCAGATCATTCATGGCCAATATGTGTTCTTTTATCTCATCTTGAGCCGATGCATATTTATTTGATACAATTTCTAGAGAGCTTTTAAGTGATAAAATTGTTGAATGTAGACACTCTATATCAGTCTCATAACAGTGATTCATATTTTCCACCTCAATTGAATATATTTTAAGTTTATTAATTAGTTCTTGCTTTTCTTTGCATACATTTATATAATTTTTAACATTAATTTTAGTTTTAATTAATTTTTGTAGTTTTCTAATATATTTATTAATTTTTATATATTTCTTTAATTTTCTTCTACTGCAGGTAGTTCTTGCTGCTGTTCTTGACATGACATAATCATCACCAGTCAAATCGATTGTTGTGGAGGGTTGCAATGCTTTAGATTTAGTAGATTCACACTCTATGAGCTCGTTGAACAGACTTTGAGTTTGGGACGCTTTCATGTTATCTATGTAATGTTTTAATAAAACAATCTGCTCATTAGCCTCACTTAACTGTAACTGCAATGCAGCAATTAATTTGAGGGATTCCTCATATTCCTTGCTGCATTGGTCAAACTCATCGACTGTTCTCTGAAGTTGATCCCTTTCTTTTGTAACAAATGTATATTCTTTATGCAACTTAACCATGTCACTTTTTAGTTTAGTATTTTTAGCAATTATATTTATTATTTCCTTTTCATTGTCATCCCTTTCTTTAATTAATAGCTCACACTGCTCCTTTGACGCCTTAAGTTCTTGAAGCGCCATTTGAAGTTGGTTCTCCAATTGGCGCGTTTTGGCGTTGCGTGTATTCATTTTACTATTAAATGTAAATAGCAAAAGAAAACAAAGAAAGAAAACCAAAGAAGCAGAGTAAGCAAATGTCGAGATGTATGGGCGTATTTACAGATCTCAAATTAAATTATCATGTAAATAATTCAAAATGAAATCCACAACAACACTTAATAGGTAAATCTTAAAATGTTAAAGGGATAACAAGAAATTACACTTACAATACGTTTAAACGATGTTCGTTACAGCTGTTACTTTTGGTTGAAACAGTAAACACAATGTATGTAATTAAAATAGGTACTTCTGACTTTTACTTATATCACAAACACAAATAAGTCGTATTTAACAACTGAAACTCAAAATTGAGGTGGATATTATTAATTTACAATATTTAATATTTTAAAATAGTTGGTAGCAATTATTTTACAACTTGTCACCGGGGTTGCCACAGAAAAGAAGAAGAAGAGGTCTTTTCGGAAAAAAACCTCTGTCCTGGAAGAGCCAGCAAGAAACCCAGCAGGACCATTACAGTCATGTATGTTACACAATTAAACACACAAAACAAATTTGAAATAGCTTGGTAGCGATCACCTCATCCCCAGTGGTTTTTCTTTTCTATAGGTGAGGGAGCAAACGAGCATGCGGCTCACCTGATGGTAAGTGAATACCGCCGCCCATGAACAACTGCAACACCAGAGGAACCAGGGGAATTGCAGATGCGTTGCCGGCCTTTTAAAAAGGAGTAGGCTCTTTTCTTGAAGGTCCCTAAGTCGTATAGGTCCAGAAAAATCACTCGCCTGGCCATGAAATAGGAAGTGCCTAGGCAGTCTGGTTCGTCGAGCAATGACAGCTTGACACAAAGACGACCTTCTTCAGTGCGACCTTCTTGTGGCAAGCTTTCAAGCTCCCTAAACCTCTTCAAATCATTGTGAAGCTCAACTAATGTATTATTGTTTTGAATACTTACAAAATTACATTTCACTGGGGAATTTAAATTTAGATTGTCATTTTAAATATAGTGCATAGAACATGCGATAAGCCATCATAATTTAGACTCATGTAGAATCGGATTTCCTTAGCATAAAGAGTGCCGTTTGGTTCCAATAATGGACCAAAATGCGTCAGCACCGATGAGCAGTCCAACGTCAGACGGCTCATAGAGGAAATAGACACAAGAGACTTAGGTATATTACCTGACATTTGGGGTATGACTAAACATGACCTCATAACGCTGAAAGGATCTACCTGTGAATGAATTTGAACATTGCAACGTTCAGCATTAAGATGAAGACAATAGTTACATATGCCGACAATATTCCCGACATCGGACGTGGAAGAAGTTAAATTCAATTTTGATTTAAGTGCTTCTGTAATTAAGCTTAATTGGATATAAAGAGATATAAAGAGAGCTTTATTGGTAATGTAATCGTTTGTTATGGGATTAAAAATATCAACCAAAGTCGTACATAGTAGTGTCTCAGAAGCAGAAACAGCTGACATGTTAGTGACTGCCACATTGGTACCAGAATCCGCAAGTTTGTGTAAAAAGGTATTGTGTCGTTTCTTCATATTTTGCACGTACCTGGAAGCTTGTATGCGCCTTTAGGCAAACAGTTGGGACACAACTTTAGCTCGGACACTAATGAAAGTCTATAATCAATAGATTTCGATTGAAATTGTGAGAACTCATAATTACGGTGACCTTGACTACAGAAAATACACTTGTGAGACACGGTTAATAATGAGTTGCCCTGCTCAGCGCTAACGAATGACTTAGTATGAGTAACGGGATTTTTTGGATGCATTGATTGTGATTCGGGTTCGACTTTATACTTTTGTCTTATTTACTGCGGTAAACAGACTCCAAAACTACAGCGCGGCCCTTAAAAGTCATGAAATAATCTAAGCTAGGCATATCCGAAGCATTACATTAGCTTGAATGTACTCCTCCCATTTAACACGCGTATTGCTGTCTAATTTCGCTGAGACTATGAATATGATCAGGGTACTCTTTTAAAGTATTTAAAGCACTTAGGTTTTTTTGTGACGTGGTCTACTAGAAAGGACATTGCTCTGCGCCTATACATTGTTCGCCCTGGAACCAAGAGCATCGGAAAATTATGTAATTTATTGTTGATCATTAGTAAATTCCTATATGATCTTATTTTTATAGCGAACTAGATGCATAATAGATATATTTCAAAAAAAGTATCAGATTTTGAGGTTATAATCGAACCACGAATATTACGGTTTTCCATAGATCCGAGATTTGATTTTTAATAAACTGAAAAACCTCTCGAATCGGAATTATTCAAGGACTAGCTATATTTCTTTAGCTCTTTTATTGATAAGTGACCATTTAGTGACATCAAAAATAGAAACGCCAAATACGATACGATTTATGAATATTTCCTAAGATTTATTATAGCCATACATTACAAACAGTATTAAATAAATCATCTTTTGTCATACGATAATATTAACACTATAGCAAGTATGACAATATCCTACTTTACTTATAATAACACGTACGCCTCTACTTCTTCCATACTTGTAACAATATTAATAATAACATCTGTACTAGTCTGCAATATTGCTCTTTTTAAAGAACACATTTATAATTAATGCAGTAACGATAAGTGGTTTTTTTTTTAATATTAATTATCGTAAACTCGTAAGTTATCGTTTAGTAAGACATAAAATACACTCCTTTCTAAACGATCCTTAGAAAATCCTGAATAATTATCGTTACGAATATTTTTCTTCACCATTGTTCTAACTGCCTATTCAAAATCGAGTATGACCTCATTCAATAGGTATAGTAGGTTTTTTAAATTGTACTTCTAGGGAATAATATAAAAGATTATAAAGAAATGGTAATTTAATATTTTTATTGTAGCTTCTTTTTACAACTTTATTCGAAATGAATTCAAAATGTAATTCAGATTAAAAAATATACAACAGTTCATTAAAAATTCAAAAACCGATTACGATTGATTGAACATCCCTAAACATTTTTCGACACCACATGATGTTTGGCGAAGATGGCGGCGATTAATGTTATTAGTCGAGTATAATACTTTTTAATGTTAAATTTTGCACGCAGCTAGTCCGTGTTATAAAAGTATTTCCAACTAATATAATAAAATTGAAAATTTATTATCGTGTATGTCCGATGCTTTTATTACACAGGGTGATTTTGGACATTGTCCTTTTAATGACTTGTCAGACTCACGCAACAGCTCAATATTGAACAAAGGTTTCAAATGATTATTAATTTATTCAGGAATATTATTACAACGCTATAATCTCGAGCGACCGCTGCACCGTAGCTGAATTTGATTTTTGGTATGCTCTGTAGATATCTGCGTACATAAAATAATAACGGAAAGCAAGGTTCATCGTAAATTTACTTGATTTGTGCAAATAATAGTTTGATTAGCGTAATATAGGGCTTAGCGAGTGATTATGCTATAGTGAATTGGCTATTAAGCCATAACTAAATTATTTGCGTGCATAAACAACTAACAGTGGATAGCGAGAACTGAATTTAAAATAGGTGTAAATAGGTGATTTTAACTTGTAAGGTATGTGAATTGTAGGTAGATTTAACTAGGTAATTCTTTTAGGATTATTTTAATAGGTATTTTATTTGGTAGGATTATTGAGTAGAAATAGTTTATTTAGATTAGCAGTTTTATATGCAAAAGGGTATAAGATAGACGAGGAATATAAAGGATGTTGCTTAAGAATAGGTAGGCAGGGTAAGGCAACAAAAAAAGGATTAGATTTTTGATTTTGATTTATTGATTTATTTGTTCTTTTTTAAAAAAAAACATTACACTAGGATTTTCTCCTGTATCGTGAAGGCAGTTTACAAACACAAGTTGCACAAGGACAAACATCCAGACCCGGAACAATTATTTGCAGGCCATACAAATACTTGTTCCGTGTGGGATTCGAAACCGCTTCGTTGTTCGCTGCTTCGTAGCAGATGTAGTAGATCGGCGCGGCTTCCTCTGTTCTCGTAGCCCATAGTACTTGCGTTCGCGACGTTGTAAACGCGTGGTAAGTGCTACGACCTTTGTACCGTACTACGCGGCGGTATCGTTATTCGTTATTTTAATTTATCTTTAAATAACAGTCACGGTTGCCACTATGATCAAAGATATAAATAATTTTGTGGCGATCGGGTCGCGAGCTATCGGCGAGTGCCTGTCTTAGGCGCGGTGGTGAGAAATCCCCCGTGCTTCTCGTACTCCCCGCGAACACCGTCAGTGCTGTCGTAACGGCGCCGACATATACTTCTAGATTTCATAAATGTAGTTCTATTGATGGTAGTGTGAGAAGTACTATATTTATGAACGGGAAGAGAAAGATACAGAAGGTGGGCAGCACAGTCTTCCTGATCACAGCTTAAAATAATATAATAATGAAGTTAGCAACTCGCGTGCCAAGCGTGGCAACTACGGAAAATATCCAACTTATTTGCTAATCTATGGAGGGAATCGAATTGATGAACGGAGGTATAAATTTATTAGCCATGTAGAGGTGGCGAAAGAGAAACCACTACCCAATTTTGTCTCGTGGGCGTCGTAAGAGGCGACAGAGGGAAACTAAGACAGGGAAGAGGTGGCAGCAACTGCCTGATGCACAGAGTAATAAAAAAGATGCGGTTACCAACCCGCTTGCCTAGCTCGAATACTACTGCAGATATCAGGGCCATTTGACAAACAATGGGCGAAGCCTATGATCACCAGTAAATCAACATTCCATTACTGCGCACAGACCGCAGCGAGATTTAGAAGAAAACAGAGTTAATTGAACTGCCTCCAACGCAGGATGACCGATTTCACATATACCTAAAAATTATTTCCGAAATATTTCTTTAACTTCTCAGATACGCAGGTTTCCTCGAGATGATTTCCTTTACCACCAAGAACGTGGTAGATCAAAACTTGAAATTGCGATTAAAATAAGAATGCAGTTGGCGGGGATCGAACTTGGGCTTACATATTTACTTTTGGATCGGTTCGATTACCGGCCTTGACAGTAGACTTTCAAGATTCTATCAATGGAATTCTACTCATAGTTGAAATAAAAATAAACGTGTGTATAATTTGTTTCCTTTGATAATTATAGTACTCTTTCGCAAGAGTCTGTTTATTTACTCACTTAAGCTATGAAACCGCGACTGTCACAAAAATTTTAATAGGTATGTCTGAAAATATGAAAGCTATTTTAATATATTATTATGACAAACTGTTATAAAAGTCTCTTTAAAAGTAAAACACTAAAGAAGCAGCTTACATACGTCTTACGAATGCGCCCACGGTTTCACATGTTTTCACATGTCCATGATTTTTTTATTAAACTACTCATACTTCATACGTTTCCCCACGAAGTTGTTTTTCACCACTTCACTGAGCACGTAGAAAATAACCAAATAAAATTTCCTTACCAGTTTCATTGTTACTAGCGGAAATCATACATTTTTTGTTTCTATGCTGTGAAAACTTACGCCGAGCTACACGGCTCTCGTATTTGTTTAAATAAAACTCATAAGAAATGAAAAGAAGCTTTTGTACGATTTTGGCCCAAAGTACCTAGTAATTAGTCATTGAACAGTATAACGAACTATTCCATCAATTATAGATAAAAATCTCACAGCGCACTTAATTTTCAGTTACTTATATCGGACTTGGTACAAAAAGAAATTGGTGAAATATTGCTATGCCAATAGACACAACATATTCAACTAAGATCTTTTCTCTTAATAACAATTTTGTGTACTCATTTTTGTTTGTAATTTTGCTAAAAGTAACAATTGTGATAAATCACTCGGACAGTGGCCACCGGTCTGGCTATTTTAAAGCTGACAATTTTTGATGCTGCAACAATAACTATTTAATAGAATTATGTTTCATTTGACTTACTTTTATATTTTTATTTATATGATTACTTTTAGCGGTGAATAGATATTGCTATTATTAGATTAAACTATTAAAACCAAAACTATACCCTCTAGTACTCAGACACAATAAGTTGAGGTGTGACTGAGGTGGCTGAATTGCACAACAAACTCACGAACATTTAGAATAATGCATAAAGCGATGTAGATTCTATTAAAAATTTTGCTTCTGTCAAAAATACGCTACCAGCGCTGCTTGCGGTGTGTAATAAAATTATTTTACGATATAAGAATATCTTGACATAGCAATGTTGTGTTTAGTTGTTAATATTGCCAAACGGTCTCTATTCATTGATTTGGTCAAGCTATATAATTATAGGCAACAAACCCTG
Organism: Parnassius mnemosyne; assembly: GCA_963668995.1. NCBI lineage: Eukaryota > Metazoa > Arthropoda > Insecta > Lepidoptera > Papilionidae > Parnassius > Parnassius mnemosyne. The sequence goes on along the minus strand of CAVLGL010000082.1, from coordinate 60,453,170 downwards.
TTAAATTTTCAGACCTATACTTATATAGAAATCTCTTTATTTAAACTATAAACTTTATTGAAAATATATTTCAATAATAAGACTTTTGTAATAATTGCAGATTTATCAGTTTATTTATAGATAAAAAACCTAATACCTACTAAAAACTTTTTTATAGGTTAGAAAAAACTTAGAAACATCTCAAATTTTCTAATTTTAGATTAACGTTAGAATTTTTAAATCAATCGTGAATTTAATTATTTAAACATATGAATGTAAGTTATTTAATGTATTAGTATCTGGAGCCAAAATGTTAGTGCTTTTTGTATTTTACGTTAGATGGCACTGTTTTGCAAAAGTGAAGCGGAGATTGTCGGCATAGTTCAATTTACTATGCAACGGTTAAAACTAATTTTAACCCTTGTTTATAAATATTTTATTTATTAAAAACATCAATAATATAAAATAGAAATTAACATCTAAAGGAAGAAAAATACTTAAGTTTCCCCGGATCCCCAATTACCTACACACAAAATTTCATGAAACTCTGTTCAGTAACTTTGACATGAATCGGGAATATACAGACAGACAGAGAGACAGATAAACAACAATATAAAGACCACTAATTTGGCTTCAGTGCCCTATATTTAGTCTCCTGGACTTGTTTATTCCAGAAAATATCAGAATTACAGACACGACTTTTCTACAGATTTATTATTTATGTACCTATAGATTATTCATATATAAGTGTCCCACATGCATCCACGAATTCCTGCATGTTTTATTAGTCGTTGGTTCTTCAAGCTATATGTCCAGCCTATTGCCACTTCAGCTTACTAATCAGTTGGGCTATGTCGGTTACTTAAGTTTTACTGTGGATTTCCTCAGTTTCAAGCCCATCATGTAGAGAAACCCCGAGCATATAACTCTCCATAGCTCGCTGATGTCTCAGATCCATATGTCATCACTGGCAACATATAATTTTTGGACAATCTTGTTTTCAGGTTTTGAAGATTACCTGACAAGAAAATGTGTCGTGAATTTCCGAACGTTGACCAGCAGATTTGAATCCGTCGATTTACCTCTCTTGTGTTCTTGTTGTAGTCTAGTTTATGTTCTAGTAATGCTTGCAAAGACAAGCTAAGCGCCCTCGCCGGTTTCGTGCTCTGGTTTCTTACTAGGATTGCCATCGTAAAACCGCTAAATAGACCGTCGATTTCGCCCAAAATCTAGGCTGAATCAAAGTCATTGGATGCAGGAGTCAGGACCGTGCTTTGAGGCATCCTTGGGGAGGCCTATGTTGGGATTAGTGGTGACGGGGATAATGCAAGCAATTAAGAGAGAGAGCGGGAGGTGCTCTTCACACTGGTTAAGACATTATTTTACTTTTGACCTAATTCGCGCCCACTTGATTTAAAAGGAAAACACGTCACCATGCTGCAAACCACGGTAAGCATTTTTTTACTAAGATCTAAAACTAACACTAGTGTGTATGTGTCGTGCTTCGTATGTGTTTGTACTTTGATAGAAATGCAAGAAGGAATTCCTGAAGTTCCTCAGATTTCTGAAGTAGGCAGTTCATCAGGAGATATTATTCCTAGAAATATATGTCTTTTATGGTTTTTTTTCGTAATAAAGTAAATAAAAAAAAGTAATTAAAGGTTGCTCAGCTAGCTATGGAGAGGGCTATGCTCGGAGTTTCTCGGCGTGATAAACTTAGAAATGAGAATATTCACAGTAGAACCAGAGTGACCGACATAGCCCAATGGATTAGTAAGCTAAAGTGGCAATGAGCCGGCCATATAGCTCGAAGAACCGACAACCGATGGGGAAGAAAGGTTCTCGAGTGGCAGCTTCGTACCGGTAGGTGAAGTGTAGAGCGACCCCCCCCCCCCCCCCCCCCAGTAGATGGTGTGATAACCTGGTATGACATGCAGGAAGTCGATGGATGCAGGTGGCTAAGGACAGTGCTTTGTGGCATTTCTTGGGGGAGGCCTATGTTCAGCAGTTGATTGTGGAGGGCTGAAGATGATGAATAGACGTCCGCCATATTGGATTTGGAATGACGTCACTGTACCTATTGTGTTTTGCTCATGTAACCCTTTCATTTGATACCTATATCATAGGGTGTGGAAGACTGTGGAAGACATAAATCTCAATTTTGTGACATCCGCCATATTAGATTTAGAATAACGTCACTTTACTTATTTTCTTCGTATTTTATATACACATTTAAGTCGTTTTTCTTTTAATTTAGTTTGATTATTTTCATTATAATATATATGCGCCATTTTGTTTGTTAACTTGTTATCTTGTAGGTAGTGACATTATCCGGTTACTGTAGAAATCTTGGGATTTTTGATCAAAAAATGCGACAAGTAGTTTTGACATTTCTCTCTTGATGTTAACTCAACACTACCCAAGGAATTCTGAAGAAACCAAAACAAGTAAAAATCTGAGGGTTCAAGATTAAGACTATATGGTGGATGCATTAACACTTACCAACCAAGATCTCTCAATTTTTGCTGTGTGGCCAAATATGTGTGTGGTCTGGCGTTATCATGATGAAAGACCACTCTTTTTGTTGATCATTTTCGCCCGTTTTTTCTCAATTTCTTGCTTGATTCTCATTAGTTGTTGGCAGTAGACATCCGAATCTATGGTTTTGTCCGATGGTAAAAGCTCATAATAAATGATGCCCTTCCAATCCCATCATACACACAGCATCAACAAATGCACATTACATTTGAATGCTTGGCGGTCTACCTCTGTAGGTTTTACTAGGAGTTTTCTTCCTCTTACGAACGCTCTGTGGAATTGTTTAACGCCGGCTATTTTTTGGACCCATACGACTTAGGAAACATCAAAGAAGAAAGCTTACTCCATTCTAAAAGATCGGAAATGCACCTGCAATTCCCCTTGTGTTACAGTTGTTCATGGGCAGTGGTAGTCACTTACCACCAGGTGAGCCGCACGCTCGTTTTCCCCCTCTTCTATAAAAAAATAGTTACCTTATTGCGTCTTAATCCGAGTTTTGCTACAGTGTGTGGAACTTGAAGACCTATTGACCATAATCTTTTTCACATGTTCTTGTTGTAGGCGATCCACTTTTCATCGCCAGTGATCTATTTTTCAAAAATGGTTCGATTTTAGTACGTTTCAATAGAGAATCGCAAATTTCTTTCAGTGAGCTAGTGTGGTTAACGAGCTTTTTGATATATTCTCAATTCCTCGGCTATGTCCTACTAATATGCCGATCTTGCTCCACATTTTCAAAAATGACATCGACTTTATCTGTATGAGGGCCGACCAGAGCGAGCTGCATTTTTGACATCAAAATTCTCAGACTGAAAAAGCTTGAATCATTTTTGTGCTACTCTTACTGACCTGCATTAGGTTCATAAACGTTATTTTCATCTTTTGTTATGCGTACAGCAAAGGAGTGGAATAATTTACCGGCGTCTATCTTTCCGTCCGTAAATAGGTTTTTGTTACGATAAGTCAGTGCGATTTACCATCTAAGGCTGCATCACCACTTACCACCAGTTGGGATTGTGGCCAAGCGTTGGCTATAATAAGTAAAAAAAAAAACCAGAGTTTCGTGAAAAATGAACCTATCTACAATATATTACGACTTTTCGAACTGAAATTAAATACCCGCTGAGTTTTCAAGTTGTCTCGTGGATGAAAATGTCAGTTTGAAACTATGAAAGGAAATTATTCAGTTAAATATGCAGGCTCGTGCTTGACGACCAAACAAGGTTCAGTTTAGTTCCAGACTTCAGTGCATTCGGACGCATGTGCATGTGCACTGCGAGTCTCTAAATCGCGTACTCTTTAAAATTATCGTCAACCATTATTTTAAACTATTTTAGTGAAAACTATATTTTCTTGAAAGGAAATAATACTAAAAATTGTCTTAGATAAAACAGGTGTTCACTTCAAATTTTGTGTCCAATATATTTCATTTTGCTGGATCAAAACCATTTTGTAAGTATTTTATTTTATTTTATAACAAAGATGTTGTATTAAATTTTGGCCAAACTTTATTTCTTCACCGTAATGCAAAATATTCAAAATTTACTATTCTACATTAATAACTATTTTTTAATATATTTAAACTTTAAGGGAGAATATTCAATAAAAAAAAATAGTAATCAGGAACTGCGAAAAAAAATTGTGCTATTATCATTATTAGAATAAAGGAATGGAATAAATTCACTCGTACTCGTAATATTTTCAATTCCTTTGGTAATTCACGCAACAAAAATATTTAAATAGCTATACGAATTATATGTACTGATGAAATATTTTGATTCATCTATTGTTTACCATTTCCGGTAGTCACTTGTTAGAAATTATTCTAAATACTGTGAAAATTGAAAATTCATAAACATCTGCAAGGTTCATTGCAAGGGCAGCATGCGTGTTTATATATTTTTACTTAAATTTTGTTTTATTTTATTTAAAAAAAAACCAGCTTAATAGTGTTAATTGCGTGTAATATAAATTTAAAGCTATTCAAATGTTTTCACATATGAACTTTCTACAAACAAAATATACAATCGATACATTCTGAGAAATATGAATATTAAGTGACTCTAGCCGCAAAATCAATCAAACCATTGTTGTGTTTACGTGATCTTTTTAAAAATAGTTGTCACTTCGACCTTATTGTATTTGTATTAAATAGTTCAAAATCATAATTCTAATATATTATATTGGACAGAAGGGAATTCCCGTGTATATATATCCCGGTACACCCCTCCGGTCCGCCGGCGGCTCGTGTTGCTCTACGGTTATTATATCTTATCGTATAATCTCGTCATAGACATGAAGTAATAATTGTATCATATAATTATATTATATCATAAAATAAAACTTTTGGGGCTGGATTCATTCTTGCACTTTTTCTATACTTTAGTAAAAATTACCCTTTTTGTTTTCAATAATTTTACACTGGTATTTTTCCGCGTGACTGACAATAATAGTGTCAAGTTCAGAATGATTAATGGGATAGTTTTGTTTATAGTAAGTACCGTAAAATGGGGTGAATAGACACAACTTTCAACTTCTACACTGTTTTTCTTACATATATTGTGTATAAACTGATAATAAAACACTTTAATGTTGTGAGTCTTGTTGTAGTTTATCGAATACTAATGCTTCAAACGGGTAAAAATTAATTGAATTTTAGAAAAAAGTAGTCCGTTTCTATATACTGGGAATCCGAGGTTAATAGATACGGCATAAGGGTGAATAGAGAAAAAATGCTACGGTTGTCAAATTTGCTTTCGTTGTAGTATTTAGGTTGTGAGCTTGTGAGTCAAATGAAAGAAAACATCACTACATCAAAATTGTCATTATAAAAAATAATTAGTTAATAAATTTGATATAATATATACAATTCCATATTATATAAATTAAAAATATCAGAGTAATGTAATTTAACTGCTTTGCAACGTAAGCATTTCTGACATAAAGCCATTAGATAAATAACCACTGCTTACATAGTTATGAACATATTTTTAAGTAATGAAAATAAAAATTAAAAATAAATGTTTCAAAGTTAGTTAAACTATATAACACTAATTATAATACTACGTGTTATGATTAATAAACCTTGGTTATTTTAAGTTGTAAGTAACAAGACGAGATCAAAAATCACTATTTCTTATTTATAAAATTATGTAAGCACTAAACATAAATGTAAATTGACATAATATCGGGACTTGAAGCTCATAACTCGCGTCAAACCTATTCAACACCGCTTAGATACTTTTTTTTAACTCGTATACCGAGCGTTTCTGTTAGGCTGTGGCGAGTGGAAGGAAAAGCGGAGATCTCCCGCCGGACAAGCTGTTCTGCCCGGGGAGCGGCCAACCCTCCGACTGGTAGTTCGGAGCTATTCTATATATTATGCTGCTTTAACTTAAGAACTTTGTTAGTGCAATTTAGGCCTCGATGTGTTTCGCTTGTGACGACATTGACAACTTGACGACAGCGCCGCCACAAGGCAATAATATACAAATATAATGAATGATATATTTACCTACTAGATACAACTAAATCTTATTAGCACACTAAGTATATTTACTGCAGGAACTTCTATCTGGTGTAATGGTAAAACCTCAAATATTTGGAATTTTAATGTATAACAAATATCAAAATTTAACATTTATAATATAAAACCTTTTAATTCCTTTAATATGGTAAACGCTTTTTTTAATTTTAGTTTCAATTAGCTACTTAAATTATTTTATGTAGGAAGTAAATGGTGCAAATAGTTTTTGACAACCCTAAAAATCATGTTTCTATTAACACCTTTTACGTTTCTAATAACCCCTCATTCGTATCTATTCACCCCTTTCTTCGTTTCTACTAACCCCAAAGGCGTTTTTATTCACCCCTTAGTCGTATCTATTTACCTCGAATTTGAGAAAAAATACCAGTATCCTGATTTTACAATTAAAAGAATAAAATCGTTCAATATCGATATTCATATTTGTATTAATAATATATGAGAAACTCAACTCCCTACAAAATAAAATTGCAACAAGGAAACGCTGGAGAACTTGATGTTTAACTAAAATTTTAACACTACATAAAACCACTTGTACTCACATTTTATAATAACCGCTCTTTACTTTACTGTCATCAAAATTTACATTTAATTTAACGGTTACCAAAATAAAGGGAAAATGTTGGCAAATAATAAACAGTAGTAATAAACAGACGTTCCCGAGCTGTAGACAAACCAAAAAAATATACTTCAACGTTTACTTAATGTTATTAATTAGTGCCTAGGCGACAAAATAAGAGGAAAGAAAATAAAAATATATCGTTGTAGCTTTTTATATAGCTTTTTTTATATCGTAGCGGAGCTGTCGTCGCGCCACAAGCGAAACACATCAAAGCCTAAGTCGCGCTAACAAAGTTCCGAAGTTAAAGCTGTATATATAGAATAGCTCCGAACTACCACTCGGCGTTTGCCGCTCCCCGGACAGAACACCCTGCCCGGCGGGAGATCTCCCCTTTTCCTTCCTCTGGCCTCAATAAGGGTTTTTTCATAGGAAAGGCCGTCGGAAAGAGCTGCCAACAACGTCTGCCTGGCCAGCTAGTATGTATATGTTTCGCAAAATAGATAAATTTATTTTGCGTCCCAACAATTAACAAAACCTGACCTTTACAGACTTATAAATGTAATGTTATCTTGAACAATTTTTATTAAAATAGTTTTGAGTTTATTCACGAGTGAATGTCTTAAAAGAAATCAAAGTATTTTTACTTAAATCTGTATGTATTTTAACTATATTATTAAACATATTCATCAAAGCTATGGAAACCCTTTTTTAAAGACTCAGGCACCCTCTCTCTCAGGTTTTGTAAAAACCTTTGTTCTTACAAAACTTTTTATTTATTAATTTACAAATTAAAAGTCTTCACTCACTACAATCGATACCATTACGTTTATTTTGGCAAAGATATTGGTGGTAATAATTATAAAGTAATCTTCTAAGATCTCATTTCTCCTTTAAATTAAATTAAAAATATGAATAAATGTAAGTTATCGTGTATACTTTTATCTATCTTCATATCTGTTCATATCTGTGCGTGCGTGCGTGCGTACGTGCGTGCGAGTGTGCGTGCGTACGTGCGTGCGTGAGTGCGTGCGTGTGTGCGTGCGTGTGTGCGTGCGTGTCTGTGTGCGTGCGTGGCCGCATGTGACGGCCCAACCATCTGGAAAGAAAAAATGGTGACAAGCGAGTACACAGTCCACCTGATGGTAAGTGGTTGCTGCGGCCCATAGACATCTACAAAATGTAGATGCGTTGTCACCCGTGAGGACTAAGATGGAATGCCTCATTTCCAGTAAAAAGGGTCTCCCGTTCTCTACACTCACCATACGAAACACAGCAGCGTTAAGCTGCTATTTCACGCTGGTATTCTGTGAGAGCGTGGTCCTTCCCCGGTCGAGCGGACCCATTCGTGCTACAACTATACTACTAATATAGCTGCAGCATGGCTCTACCACGTTTGAACATAATGCGGCCAAAACAGGCCTGCCGTAAATCTTTTTTACAGGACTTGGCGGCTTGCGGCTCTCCTTATGACAAATATCCGGAGCTTTGAAATCTCGACTTGTACTTTTCAGAATTTGTTCTTTCGGCGTTAAACCATGGGCGAGTTTTACCATGGATTAGTCCATCAGCAAAGAGCATAAAATACTACATCACTTTACGTATCACATCGGTAATATCATCCGCATAGCTTAACGGATCTTCAGACAAGAAGCAGTCTGACGCCAGAAAACATTCCGCATATCATCCCAATGAGCAGACTTGTATCGCCGCTTTCACCACATACCTAGACAGTCGTAGTTAGATGAAGAATATAAAGTCATATTTCACCAGACAGTGGTTAGATGTTCCCAAAATGCAGGTAAACTGAATATCGTACCTGTCCGGATCAGTGGTTAGCAGAAGTTCGAGGCAGTCGGCTGTGTGTCCAACCTACTCTTTAATAGAAGGCAATTGATCATGGGTAGCGTTTATAAAAAAAATCACTTCGTGTACCTTAGTTGCAGCTTCAAGAGCACCAGCGACAACGCAAAATTCTGCACCTCTCTCACACCGTGCTAAGTCTTCTAGTATTGGAATAGCTATACATTAAAGTGCCTGTGTCTATCAATTATATTTTTTGTCACACTATACAATTCAAGGAAGTCTAATAGTCATAGATGTTATAAAAATAGAATATTATACGCTTTGCCGGTTTCTTTAACATCAGTTCAGAACTATTGCTTTTATATCGCAACATTTTATTTCTCGTCTCCGCTTCTTCGTAGAAGTTTTTACATCTCGTGTTCTTAGAATATAACAATGCCTGGTTCCTAAATATAAATGTTCACTGGGGTTCTTACTGGTTCTTCCTAAACCTACTTTAGAAGAACTACTTTCAATAAATATTATTGATGTAGTCGCGACTTCGTATACATATGTATTATGATCTTTTATTCTTCAGTTGTTTTAAAAGCGTGTAGATTGGTAATTTTCTTATTACTATAGACCTAATTTCTATTTTATAGTCTATACCACTGTTCCCACTGAAATAATAACATATGTTTTTATATAATAAACCGCAAAAATATATTAATTCACTAAGAAAATATGAAAAGCAACTTACTGAGGGGGAACAAAGTCATTCGATCAAAAAATACAGAATTAAAATGAAAATTTCGAATCTGTTTGAAACAGAAACAGAAACTTTTTTATTCAATATAGATTATAAATAATACTAATTATTGAAAGTTACTCTTTTGTTTAATTACCACTGGTTCGAAAAAAAACCTGTCCTGAGAGAAACAGCAAGAAAGCTAGCGGGACTTTTTTAAACAAGTGCTTAAAATCATGTATGTTACACAATTAACCACAAAAAACGAATTATAAATAGCTTGGTAGCGATCACCTCATTCCCAGGGGTTATTATAATCCATAAATTCCTTAATATTGTAATACATATAACCCTTTTTACAGAAACACTCGAAAACGAGTGAAGTCGAGTATCTGGTAATACTAGCTTGTGTCTGTTCCTAGTATTTACAGAATGAATATTACTTATTTTTGTATAACTACTCTAAATTTTTGGACTTACATTACATTTTCATAAATTTATTGAGAGGCTAAACTTAATATATTAATTTCCTTGATTTTTTGTCGGAGCGACTCTTAAAGCTTTTAAATCATACGATATGTCGACGCCGAGGATTCCAATACTGGCTGAGGCAACAAGGGGAGTGCCTTGAAACTGAGGAGATACGACAAAGGGGTTCTTTTTAGTGGTAAACACGCAAACTTGTGTCTTCTGAGGATTAAACTGGACTAGATTTAGTCACCCCCAATCCGAGACTTTGTTCAGCAATGACTCGACTTCAGACAGAAGTTTCTTCAGGTGTTCGGCGACGTTTTTCCGAGAAATATTGGCACGGCCGGTGTATAGACCATCACCAGTGCTGTCATCCGCATAGAAATGAATGTTACTGGTTTGCAACATATCATTGATATGTAGAAGAAACAGCGTTGGTGATAGTACTCAGCCTTGTGGAATACTAGCGTTAATAGGCTTGTAGTCGCAGCATGCACCGTCTACAACGACCTTGATGCTCCAACCTGCAAGAAAGATGGTGATCCATTAGCACAATGTCTCGGGAAACTCTCAAGAAGGGAGCTTCAAAATAGCCGTTTTGTGACAAATCCAATCGAAGGCTTTCGCAATGTCCAAACTAACGGCCAATGCCTCCCCCTTGGACTCTACTGCCTCCGCCCATCTATGAGTCAGGTAGACCTGAAGATCACTAGCTGATCGACCCTGACAAAAACCGTATTGGTGGTCAATAATCAGCTGGTGATCCTCAAAATACCGCATGAGCTGTCAGTTTATAATGTATTCCATTATTTTGGAGAACAAGTAGGTGATGGCGATAGGCTTGTAGTTAGACGGGACTGAGCGGTTGGCTTTTTTTGGGATCGGGTGGACAAAAGCCGTCTTCTATGATTTCGGGACTATAACTAGGGAGTAGGAGGAGAGTTACAACCGGTGCCAAATCCGGAGCACACGTCCTCAGCACAATTGGGGGAATTCCGTCAGGCCCACTTGACTTGTTGATGTCCAGAGAGATGAGTGCTTTGCGAACCGAGCGCTGTGAGAACCGCACATCCGGCATGGAGTACTCACACCGCGGGATGGTCGGCGGTGTGTTCTCTCCGTCATCAAGAGTCGAGTTGGACGCAAAAAGTGAGCCTAATAGGTCGGCTTTCTCTTTTGCGGCGTGGTCCAGTGAGTCGTCCTCTCCGTGCAGAGATGGTAGTAATGGCTTACAGAAATTCTCTTGGACATTCTTAGCAAGAGACCAGAATGCACGGTTTCCCGAAGGAATGACAGAAGGAAAGCCTCCGATGGGTACCACAGATGATGGAATAAATAATTCCATTCCCTGTAGCACCACATTAGAGAAAGTCAGCAACAGCGCTGGGATTATCCGGCGAGAAGCAAACCCGCCTCCTGCCTGCAAATAAAGACCGCATTCCGTCCCATACCGCCGACCTGTAATGCCAAACACAGCGGCAACCTGCAGGACGCAACCGCCAGGGGTGCATGAGTGGCATCACACTCCGGATCAGACAAAGAGCCAAAGAGCCGAGAGGGGCATCGACGCAAACCTGATATCCGTCCGGATGATAGGTCCGCAGAAGGTCCAATAGGGAAGGTGTATGATCCTCCACATCTGGAATCCGCGTAGGCGAAGTAACCAGTTGTGTCAGATCATATGCCAAGGCAAAGTCATAAACAGATATCCCCGCATGATCGGTTAAATGTGAACCAAGCCATTCGGCGTGGTGGGCGTTGAAATCGCCAAGGATCAGGTTCTCTGCGGATGGGACCTGTTATAGCAAGGAATCCTTACCAATTTGGACATAGTCGATGAGTCGGTCTGTTTCAGCATTGCCGCTATGGGACCTATAGAGGTACCCGTAGACGCACGAATGGTCGTCGCTGTCTACGCGTAGCCAAAGGAAATACAGGTCTGAACCTTCAAGACTGCCGAGGCATCGGGAACAGATGTCCTCTCTCCAACGCAAACTCCAGCCCGAGGCACAAAGGAGTGTTTCAATTTTTTCACCTGCATCTCGGTCAGAAAGAGCAAGGCCAGTTTGGCCGTCTCGAAATGGTAGTGGAAGGCGTTTAGGTTCGAGTTTAGTCCCTTGATGTTGCAGAAATTCACGGATAGCGTGCCAGTGGTCGCCTTGGTCTTGTTGCTCAGTTTGCCCGGAGCAGTTGTTGTTTTGAGCGGAATTTCCTCCGGCCACCTGCACTCACCAGACGAAACGCAGAAGAAGAGCTTCCACTTCACGCCGGTATTCTGCGAGGTCGTGGTACCAACCCGGCTCGAGCTGGACCATACGTGCAACAGCAAAAGCTGCCGCATGGCTCTACTACCGTTAAATTTCGGCGACGCTTGGAAAAGAATTCAGTGGTTTGGTGGTTAAGATCGGAATAGCAGTAAAATATTTCTCATAAAACATTGCAACATCCTGATCTGATTCAGTTAATTTGTTGTTAAAACTTAACCGGTAGTTTGAATTGCGAGAGTTGACCTTACCAGTTTCACTTCATTCCAACTCCACATTATTTTAATTTTATTAGTACTAGTTTGACAATATGTTTAACACTTGTTGTAATCTCTTTACATATTAAGAATATTATTCATTTCATTTCCGTTACTTTGGGGCTCAAAAGACATAAAAGACACAACAATACTTCTCAAGGCATGTAAAAAAGAAAACAATATAAAAGATCACTGTAGATTTTTTAGAGCTATTCAAATGTCACCTTATTTTGATGTTTTTTTTTATTAACAACGTAAATAAATTTCTTTACGGTCAAACAAATAGCAAAAAATGACTGTTACAGGCATATAATGTCACGTTATCTTGTGCAATTATTATTAAAAAAATGTTGTTAATTTACTGGTGAGTAAAAAAAATTATAGGAAAGCAAAGTCTTTTTAGTTACACTTATATTATTTAAGCATTTTAGGTACTATTTTGAACACATTCAACAATGATGTGATTAGCCTAGGTAGATTCACTCTTGATGACAATCTTGAACCATTTTCTCAATTTAAAAAGAGTTCATTAAAGCGATAGATACCATAAGTTTTGTTAGGCGAAGATATATTATGAGGAAATAATTAAAAAGTAAGCTTTGCAAAGCCCTCATTTCTCCTCAATCTTAAAAAACGTTTGATCAATGATACATTAGTGAATTTTTAGTTATCAATGTACTTTTGTCAATTTTTCATATTCGTTAGTTTCTTGTTTACATTGTAAGAAGTTCAAAGAGATTTTTTTATTTTGTTTTGAATGCTATCAAATCCCAAGTACAAAAAAAAACTTAACGACTATTCAAATATTCAGTAATATAAATGTTTGTATGTCAAGCTATATTATATCAGTGAAAGTCTGTTGTATAATATTATTTTATAGGTTATTGCAGTAGTGATTTTCAGTTACTCATCCTTTTGAAATACTTTGACTAAACGTTGGGCGTTAAGCTCGCCTTTGTATATTTCTAAAGAGAGAATTCACGCCCTAACAACTGAAGTCGCTCAGTGTATTCCAAGGATACATTCTGAAAAGTAGGAGCCAGGGTGAGCGAGCTCCTTTTAGCGATTTCGTTGGAGGTTAAAGCAAACATTACTTGTAATTACTTTAACTGCGTTTGCTCATTCACATTTTGTCGTATCCGATCGATGGACTTTATGGAATTTCAGGAACCTGCGTTTATTTAATATTTAATTGAATATTAAACAACTTATTAGGCTACTCCACTGATTGCTGTGCTAAACGCTACAGATTTATGGCTTTGTATCTTATACAAATTAAAAAATTGATGAATATCATTATAAAAAAATTTAAATGACTTCTCTATAAAAATATAAATTTACATGTAGATACAAATTAAACATTTTTCTAAATATAAATTTGCACAACAATAACGACATAAAAAGCCTATCCCCTTGAGAATAAACACAGAATTACTAACTGGTCTCTATATTCTACAAGATGTAATTAGGACAACGTGCGCAAGTGTACACCGGTATAATATGACTTAATTCCTCCCTCTCTCTCTCTCTCTCTCTCTCTCTCTCTTCCACCCTCGGCGAGTCTTTACCCATTTTATAGACATGCCGCACGTTCAAACCAAACAGTTTGCTTAGATTTTCGTAAAGATAACAGCAAAGGAGTCCAGTAATTTTTTTCTTTAAGGCAAAAGTGTATGTACTTTTTCAATCTTAACCAGTGCGCTGTACCATCTTTTTTACCATTAGGTGAGATAGTCATCCAACACTGTCTTGTGATAGGAGAAAAAAATTATTACTCCTTGTGTGCGAATGCCGAATTTACTTTTATCACGACACGATCGTTTCTTAAAATAAAGTTTCTTCCTGTGCTTCTCTGTGATTTTCCATAAGAGCGTATTGTAATCTTAAACGATATAAAATATGTTTGCCTTTAAAACATGTTCAGGTTCGATCCTGACCAATGAAATTGTTAATTGCAATTTTAAGTGCTGATTTACCACATGCTCAGCTGAGAAGGAGAACATCGTAAGCAATCATGCATGTATAAGAAATTTAAAAAACCATGTGTGCTGTTCACACACGCTAGAAGTGAAAATTTCAAATTAAATGTAATTATTTATTTAGATAATTTTCAACCACAGTACGGTATAAAATATTAGACAAAACTTTAATTTTATAGCAAACAAATGTAACAATCCTTATTTTTTATTTATTTATTTATGTATACTCTTTATTGCACACAAAATACTACACAACACAGCAAACTTAAATTTATAAATGAATGTATAATTAGGTGGCCTTATCGCTAAACAGCGATTTTCAGATATGCAGAGCCTGAATGTACCTTTGATTACAACTAAAATCTAGATTTTAGTTGTAATCAAAGGTACATTTTGTTTCCAGTTAAATGGCTGTGTGATAGCGCCATCTACCTAATTCTATAGGTAAAGTCATTTTATCGAACAATAATTGATTGATTCAAGTTGTTACCTAGGTGAAATAGACGCTAGATGACCCAAACATGACTAATTTAGTATAATATTCCATCTCTACAAGCTAAATTCTCTAGATGTAAATGTGTGTCTCTATATAGTATCGGATATTTCGTTTGATCGAGTTTCAAATCACAATTCTATAGAAGTTTTTACTACAAAAAATATTTGATAGACATGTGAAGCCCGTTAACATGCAATGACGCAGCGCGGTGGTGTGTAACTTTTCTTTACTTAAAAAACATGTGATGTAACAATTTTCATTGTTTATTTTGAATAACTGCATTTTATTTGTTGTGGCATAAGGATAACATAACAATATTTTCTATATTGCCCCGTCTGTAGTATTAAATTCTATTACTTAACTAACAAAGGTCTGTTAGTCAACTAGTTATAAAATCGATTGACGTGTAGTTTCGTGGTCACTTCAAGGGAAGGCTAAATTGGCCTCTAAAAGCTTGGCATGCTGAGCAAAGTGGGACATTACTTTATGCCGGCACACCACTTGCAACTTTACAAAGCGCAGATTCAGCCTCACATGGAATACTGTACTCATCACTGTGCCGGGGCTTCACAGTACTAGCTCCTTCCACTTGACTGCATCCAGTGCAGAGCAGCTCGAATCATCGGCAACCAATCCTTTTGAATTTTTTTTATCGCATTTACCACGGGGAGTGCAAAGCTAGTTAAATATATTATATCGAACAAATGTCCACGACTTGCTCCAAAACCAATTTAGCCCATACCTAGCAGTGTGATGTATAATTTAAATGTATTAAATGATATGTACGAAAATTAATTGTATGTACTTATACAAAAAAAAATAGTTTTAGTAAAAAAAAAAACGCGTACACACAAATAGAAGAATTATATATATATATAATTGTACATTTATCCATTCCCTTGAATCAGTCTATCTATTGATAAAAACCCCATTAATAATCTGTTACGTAGTTTAAAATATTTAAGCATATAGACGGCGGGAAGCGACATTAAAAGTTAATTTTTTATCGCCCTTTGTGGGTGGAATTTAATAAACTCCGTTCTTGGTAATTTTTTACATACCAAAAAGAATATTCTGCCCAAGTTTTTTATACATTTAAGAGCTATAGTTTGAAAATGTGATTTTTGTAAATTAACCCA
Source organism: Parnassius mnemosyne (assembly GCA_963668995.1). Classification (NCBI taxonomy): domain Eukaryota; kingdom Metazoa; phylum Arthropoda; class Insecta; order Lepidoptera; family Papilionidae; genus Parnassius; species Parnassius mnemosyne. The sequence continues at coordinate 60,437,411 of CAVLGL010000082.1, read as the reverse complement.
CCCTCAACCTACCTTGCGGGTGGATTTCGTGAAATCCGATCTTAGCTGACCCCTACTTGGCGAAAGGAATACTTTTACCAATGATTTCTTATATTTACGCGAACACTACACATTAAATAAAACTAATTTTACGGATTATATCACGTTTAATTAACGTATTTTTTCCTATTTTTATTAATACCCGACGTTTCGGGTGTTTCCCAGCACCCATGCTCACGGGAGACTGAGGGATTGTCGTCCCGATGTCATAGTTAACCCGGAGTACCTTCAGCTTTTTTAATTATTTATTTTGGGCCGATCTCCGCAAAATGAACTGCAGTGGTATGGTTGGGTTTAGATTTAATTTTATTAATTACAGGATCCCAAGCAGGTGGTAGTACCCAGCCTCCCTCTCTATTGAAATTAGGATGTTTTTTAATTTCAATAGCCTCACGTATCATCCTTGGCAGGAATCAATGTTCTTTCGCGAGAATTTGTGGTTTATCAAATCGGATGTAATGGCGGTGGCTGTCTAGGATATGATCACAAAGTGCAGACTTCCCGGAACGTTGGTGCTTCACATCAGCTAAGTCTTCTTTTACGCGGGTTTTTATTGATCGTTTTGTTTGCCCTATATATGGGAGACCACATTCACAATCAAACTTGTACACTCCTGCATCTTGTATAGGAATATTGCACTTGACGGATGGTAAGAACTGACTAATCTTCTTCGGCGGATTGAAGAATGTTCTAATAGAAGTTCACTTAAAGATTTACCAATTTTGTCTGTGACACCTCTGACAAATGGTAGTACAGCAGGTACACGCTCGACTGTGGCCGGCTTCACTAGGTCACTGTGACGTAGGCGCGGGACGCGAAGCTTGTTGTCGTGCAGAACCTGCTTCACGTGCTGAAGCTCGGCGGCCAGGTGTTTGCTGTCACAGATCCCTCGTGCTCTCTGTAACAAAGATTTGCCCACGGTAGCTAACTGTGAAGGATGATGGTGGGATTCACCGTTTAAATATCGGTTTGTATGGGTCTTTTTTCTATACACAGTGTAACCTTTTGTGTTATGGGCCAAAATACTTTTTGATGCCTAAAAACCGGTCCCTTCGGGTGAATTTCACTTTTTATGGGAAAACAGTACTAAAACAAACTGTAAGTTCATCAATTCATAAATTTAACACTAATTCTATACTTAACAAAATAAGTTATAATCAAAATTTATATTATTTATTTGCAAATTACGGTAACAACGTTGTCTTTCTTAGTAACGCAGTTGTTCTTCATACAAAATATTACTGTCTTTGAGTACCAGTCTCATGATGTAAAGAGCAATCTCTCATAATATCTTCTAGATGGCATTTTTTCTGAATGTCATTATCAAAAATATACGCTTTGGATCTTATTACAATTACAATAGATATTTTTTACCTAAAACGTGTAATAAAATAAAAAATACTTTGCACTGTGTCCCCAACGATAAATAAAATCTTAGCTACCTTGCGTGGCTATATGAAAACAAACCTTAAAGTAAGTGTATTAAAATTTAATGTACTATATTTTGTTCGAATTGTTGTAACTCTTAAAATAAATGATAGCCGCTGCGCGGGGGGACCACGCTAACCGAATCAATCGCTTCACAGTTGTTGGGAGAGGTGCGTGTGTTTATTGCGTGGCCGCTGAGTTACCGCCGTCGAATAGTAAGTACTGACGATATTTGCATTATTACTAAACTCAAACATAATTAATTAGGTATCGGTTATGACAGTGACTAAATGTCTGCATTTTGTTTTTCCATTATGTGCACATTAACGATGTAATCAAATATTTACAACTGCGTTACTGCTACACTTCGATACCGTAAACAGTAACGCAGTTGTTTTAAGTGTATTTTTTAGGCTAGTTATACTTTGTTAAAACCAAAATACCCATAATTAACTTCTTTTTATTTCAGGAAGTAACTTTTACACTAAATGGCTTTGACACACGCTGAAAAGTAATGTCGCATAGGCTTAAGTTAAAGCAGGAGCTCATAAAAATGCTGAAGCCAAAAGAAAACAGCTTGAGAGGTACCACACGAAAAAACACCAGTAAAAGATATAACAGAGCGAAAACATAAAGCTGCCAAGCGTAAATGAAAGCCTGCGGATAAGAAACGATGAGAACGTCAAAAAGTTGCTCAACAAATTACGGACGTAATGTCCGGCTTTCACCCCGCGTTAGGGAACTCTAGTTTGACCTAGGTCTAGAGGTTGAAGACAAATACGACGAGAAAAATTTGCATTATTAAGAAAAAAATCTAAAATTCCAGGAATGCCTGGAAGAACTGACAAGAAAGTGTAGTAAATACAAAAAAAAGATGCCAAAGAGCTAAAAAGTCAAGCAATGGTTCTCAACATAAGAAATATTCTACCTTATCCAATGCCATCAAAGATCATTACAAGAGCTTAAAGACAGTAAAAGAAAAGGTAGCCTTGAAACGAATTTTTTGAAGGAAAATTCATTTTAAACTCAAAAATGAAGACTGATATTGTGCGTGAGGCTTTGGGCATTGATCAGGTGAAACAAAAACAGACAGTAGTTGATTTCGCCAAAGAGGGTATTGCACTTGCATGATTCAAAAAACATATCAACCAGTTGCTGTTCCCGTCATTGATACAATCAGAAAGACCCATTATTCGGATAGATTGAAAGACGAAGAAACCCTATCTAACATATCTAATATTGTTGCCGTATCTAAAAGAACTTACTTTAATACGGTTTATTCCTCAACTTTCAGCTCTGACAACGAGCTTATTGCTAACTTTGCCAAACCATCAGTTTCTAACATAAAATAAAGGCAGCTAATTGAAAAGGATAATGTTAATCAATTAAAAATATCAGACGGAGTTCATGTTTTAGTAAAAGTTTCCAATGTTAAAAACAGACATTATGCTTACCTAGGTGTCGCTAAAAGTAATGTAGATGAAGAGGGAGAAGTCAAGATTATGTTTTATAAGACTGTAGATAGTACTGGCACAAAACTGATAGTTCTTACGACCCTACGATAATATGTTGAAAATTGTTCCTAACCCAAAAATTACACTGGACAGTAAACGGGTACTATGATTTTGATAAGTCACTGAACGTTTTTGAAAAATAAGACTTATTAGAAAATGTGCCTTATTAGTTCTTTAAGATTAATTTACGTTTGTTAATTTGTTTCAGTGCAACTGACTGAAAGAGACTAGTTTATGAGAGAGGACACTATTTTTTTTAGTTTTAATTTAGCTGATGATACCAAACTTTTTGAGTTATTTTATATTATGTCAAGTTATAAAAGTTTATTTTATATTTTGTTTTCTAATCAACCAGATGTCCTTACAAAGTTTGCCAAAATATTGTATGTGAAATACCACTGTGTTACTATGATTACCACTGCGTTACTTACCTGTCCCCAATTTTTTTACAGTATTTACAGTAATATACAAGTTTCTGATTAGTTAAAAATGTCTTAACTTAATACGTAACTATTTTTCATCATAAATTAAAGCCTCTGTGTTCAGTTTCTATTAAATTTTGTATTTATTTTGTTTTTATTAGAAAAGATAAAGTTTTTAATTAGGACTTTGGTAACGCAGTAATATAAACAATTGAAAAAATTTTATGAAACTAATAATTTTTGTGATTTTAACTTTATGAGAGATCAGTATTAGTTCGAAGGTTTAAAACTGCCATATTAGTGGGACTAATTGTAGAAATTTATTAATAAATATTAAATATGTAGTAAAGTAACGCTGCTGTTTAACTTTTCGACCTCTTAGTGTATAAATTGCCGTAAATATAGTTAAATCATCAAAATCATCGCTGCAGATGTATCGTTATTATAAATCAAACTATTCCGAATCTAAATCAACATTCAAAAATAAGAAAATATTAATTTCAATTTATTATTATTTTATAAAATCTTCTGCTCTAATTAGGCATAGAAAAGAATTTTGGCCCTTATAAGGATTTCGAATGACTAACACATCTAGGAAAGTTAAAGAATTATTTGCCTCTAACTCCTTAGTAAATTGAATTTTAGAGTTTATGGAATTAAGATGTTCTAAAAATGCAGTTACTTTGACTGATGGTAAAATTGTGAAAGTATCGTCTACGTACCGCTTGTAGAACCTTGGAGTTACTGGTTCAGTAAGCAGGACTTTTTCCTCTAAGTCTTCCATGAAAATATCGGCGACAATGGGAGATACCAGTGTGCCCATAGCAACAACATCTACTTGCTTGTAAAACTCATCCTTCCACAATAGATAGCCAAATGTAAGAAAACGTCTGTGTAATACTGCATATTTTGCTGACATGTTGTTTTCCTCTAGTTTCCTAGCTACAATTGAGATGCAGTCTTCAACATGTAGGCGTGTAAATAGAGGCTGAACATCAAAACTGCCCATAGTTTCATTGTCAGTAAGACATATGTCTTTTATCTCACTGACAAAATGGTATGAATCCTTAGTGTGTGCTCTTGTGTGTCCTCTGAGTGGTTATAGTACTTTTGTTAGGTGTTGAGCCAATCTGTAAGTTGGCGAATCGATCTGACTCACTATTGGACGTAATGGAGCGTTCGGTTTGTGTGCTTTTGGTAACCCATACAACTTCGGTTGTTTGACACACGTAGATATTATCAAATTAACGTCTAGATTCAATTTCTTGGAGTATTTCTTAATTAGATCGCTAGTTGATTTAAACGTATTAGTTGTACGGTCTGTTTTCACCTTTGTACGTACGTTTCATCCGATAAAAGTTATTGTATTTTAAAATTGTAATCCGACGTATCCATTATAACCGTAGCATTACCTTTATCTGCGCGCAGAATCGTGAGATCTGGTCAGTTGCTTAAGTTTTTCAATTCATCTTTGAGAAGATTTAATTTCGGTGCTGAGCTTCGACGTAACAAAGACGAAATGTCTTGAAGTATGGCCTCTAAATCTTCATTACCAATATTATTTTTATACAGACAGCCCTCAACACTACAGATAATGTTTTCATAGTGGATTTCTCGCGGTGTTATTGCGAAATTCATACCTTAGGCCAATACTTTTATTGTCAATTGTCAAATTAATAATTAAAAAGCTGAAGGTACTCCGCGTTAACTCTGACATCAGGACGTCAATCACCTCAGCACCCCGTAACCATGGGTGCTGAAAAGCACCCGAAATGTCAAGAATTAATAAAAATAGGAAAAATAAGTTAATTAAACGCGATAAAATCCGTAAAAGTAGTTTTATATAATACTTTTACCAAATTTTAAGTGTCTAGGGCTTATGATTCCAGAGATATCGTGATGAGTCAGTACCTTAAGGGTCATTTCAAGTCTTGGTTTCATATAAATAAATAAATAAATAATATATATACTAGCTGACCAGGCAGACGTTGTTCTGCCATTTTTGACCACCCTTCTTATAAAAAGATCCTTAAATTTGTAATAAAAAAATATTTAGTGTCACTTATCAGGATAAAAACTATCCTATCTCTCAAGTTGGACAAACTGCACAGTGTGCAAATTTTATTGAAATCAGTTTAGTAGATAGTTTAGTAGTTCGTCGCGGACAAACAATGTGACACGTAATTTTTATATATAAAGATAATATATATATATATATATATATATATATATATATTTATGTGTGTGTGTGTGTGTGTGTGTGTGTGTGTGTGTGTGTGTGTGTGTATACATACATATACCCTTAAGGCATAGAGAAACACGGACCACCGACGGACCAGAGGAGTCTAATCTGCGCACACAAAAACAATCATCAGTCATTACATTACGAAACTCACGTAATATAGCAATGAATACAATAAACTAAGAATTTCACCCCCCTCTCACAAAGACACACACATACGCAAACGCAATCGCACGCACATGTACACTCACACGCATACAAATACGCACTCGCACACGCACATGCAAAGGCACTATTCTATTCATTCATTCATTCTATTTCATGATGTACGCATAGGACCGTGCATAGACTAATATGATGGGACCGCGTGAACTTATACGTTGACAGAGGCGAACGCTTGGTTATGGCTACTCTGCTCCGGTCCGCCGGTGGCCCGTCTTGTTCTATGAGAAGAGATCGCTACCACGGTGTTACTGATATGTAAATCAACTGGACTACGCTGTAACTTATTTAATACCAAAATTATTGAAAACAAATCCAACTAGGTTTCTTGCTGGTTCTTCCCAAAGCAAAGGTAAGAAAAAAGTATTATAATATGTAAAAATAAACATATAAATTACTACAATAATAATAGTACAACCCTTTTGCTATTAACTAGAACTAAAGTTTCCATGCTATCGAAACTTCGTTTATTTTGAACTCAAACAACTTAGTCTAACCTAGCCTAACGCCGATTTAGCACTTAATTTGAGCATTTTTATTTACTTGGTACCCACAAATCCCTAAAAAAGTAATATACATACATACCCAATTGGCTGTTAAGCTACTATTTATATTAATATTTTTATAATAAAATACTTTGGTTATTCCAGAGGAATGCAGTACAATATGTTAAATATTAAATGCCAACAAATGAAATCAGTAACTCCATTAGTTCCTCCTGCTTTCATAATGAAACGGGTCGAGAGTAAAGTGGCGCTTATATTATTTAAAGTTCGGTACTAACAATTTAAATATACTTAGCAATTATTAAAAGTTTTATATTTGTATTTTTTATTTATTAAATATTTATTTGTCACTTTATGTAGTCATTTTTGACTAATATATTTTGTATGTGGATAAACGTCTATACTTAAAAAAAATATACTTTTGAAATTTAAGAGGACTACGAGAGCCAAGTGACCTCGAATGATGCACGCACACATTAACATAATCCATGTGAGCACCATCTAACGACAGTGAGGTTAAGGCCCGCCCCATACATACGGAAATCCGTTTCGGGATTCCGTTTCGGAATTTCGAACGGGTTGGCCACACACATACGGAATCCCATTTTGCTCACAAAATATAGAACTGAAACATACCGTACGTGTGTGACGGGTCATAAATCTTATATGGACTTGCTGCGTTCCGAATTTCGAATCGGAATATCGAAACGGAATCCCGAAACGGAATCCCGAAACGGAAATCCGTATGTATGTGGCGTTATTTTTCCGTAAGGAATTTATCCGATTCGAGATTCCGTATAACCGCCTGTGCTTTCGGAATCCCGAACGGAAAAAAGCCGCTCCGAACGCAAGTCTTCCATAGATTTTGTACGAGTCGCAACACTCATACGGAACGCGCTCAGTGTTTGACGCACGACCGAAGCGAGTAGTTGTGTTTATGTATGTTTTTACACATAATCTTATAGTTGTATAGCTTTTCGTAACCTTTCATCTTATTTTATTTAATAATTCGTCAAAAGAATTTACAGACATCCATATTTAAAAAATATCTCTGGATAGATATATCTTTTACATAATATTATTAGAAACTATTACAATTCTGAAGTTAATTATTCTCAAAATGATTTAAATAAAATAATGTTACTCGTATTAGAATTTACTCTGAAGGTTAATTGTTAAAAATAATAAAAGTGTGAGAGCAGATGTTCAACTTGCTCCCATTGCTTACGCAGTTGATCATTATCAGAAATAAGACAGCGTACAGCACTATACATTCAGTATAGAGCAAATACAGTTCGACCAACCGTAATATGTACCACACAATCACACATTGGTGTAACGTGAAGGACATAATTACATGATAACACCAAAGTATGCAAAGCAACAGCTACACTACTTATTTTGATGTAACACCGGGCAGCCTCTCAGCAACACGATCTTCCTTGCTTACACTAGAACGTGAATACACAACGTGAACACACATACGTAAATTCCGTACGGAACGCGCTCAGTGTTTTTCGCGCGACAGAAGCGAGTAGGTGTGTTTATGTATGTTTTTACATTTAATCTTATAGGTGTATAGCTTTTCGTAAACTTTCATCGTATATTATTTAATAATTCGTCGAAAGAATTTACAGACATCCATATTTAAAAAATATCTCTGGATAGATAGATCTTTTTACATAATATTGACTATATTGCAAGCTTAGGGTGATAAGGGGGTACACCTAGTAAGAATAATACAGCAATAATAGTATTGCAATCAGAAAATCGTCGTCATTATTCGCTGGCAGAATGTCTAGACTCAATGGCTAACGTCTCTCAACTGACCCTTGTTATTCCAAAGTCCAAATTTGTGTACTGTCCCTTAAAACTCGGCTAAAACTAAATATTAACTATATACATAGATATTTACATGTCCATATATACATACGCGCTAAATCCTAACACAAGAATTTAATCTTAAAATATTCAAAAAATATTTCTAAGTAACCAATCACAGCGCGAGCAGCTTAGGTCTCCATCCGCTGCCGGCATGCTTCGATAAGCTATCTTTCTCGCACTTTATGGCTACGCATAAGATTTTTTGTCGTATTAGTTGGTAAACTTTATTCATGACTGGGAATTGTTTAAAACCGCTCAATTTGTCTGGCGATTTGCAGGTGTTATTAAAAATGACTCAATAAACACGTGATTAAAATTTAAAATTGCCAAAAGTATATTGTTTGGGAACTACGAGTAAAAAAAAATCTTTTTGGAAAGGGCTGGTTATACTTTATAACCGACAAAAATGTCTGGGATTATTTTTTTTAATTATATAAAAACTAAATTAAAAGATAAAAAAGAAATCAAGCTGCCAAAAGAACATTTTTTTGGAATTTTTTTTTTGCAAATGTTATATACTGCGCAGTAACAAAATAACCGCAAACGCTGAGCCAGACTCACGGGACTGGATTCGCCAATTGACGAAGTTATATTTTTTCACAATTTCAACTTGCCCAAAGGACCTTCCCAAAATTCGTCGCCAGCTCTCAGGCTATTATTAACTTAATTTAAATTAATCTAAACTTAAAATATTTTATATTTATACGAAAGATGAATATTTATGAAAAGAATAATATTTATGAATAATAAACAATGAATTTAAAAATAAAATTATACAAAAACATTAAACAATCTTTACGTAAATAGTGCGGCAAAATAGCATCGGTCCTCGGCCAGCAGTTACTCTACTCTATTGCCAGCAATGTCGGTACACAGGCGATTACGCACATATCCGTACATATTATTTCAGAAATAAGTAAATGCGATTGAAAGAAAATCTATTAATTTTATTAAAAAATTAAAACACTATTACGTTAATATGTTGCTTGTAGAATAATCTGACAAAAAATCAAAATGATTGCATGGACCTATATTAGTATGAGTAGTGTAGTTGTACCACTTCTAGACCACCTGAGTCAGACGTGGTTCAACGACGTTCGTCGACACCCGATCCTAAAAAAAGAAAAAAAAAAGGTTTTGGCATGCTCTGATCACGAATCCGCGGTCCATTTTTGTGTAGAATGCACGGTTCCGGAGATGTGTAGATCAATTACCTAATATCTAATTGATATCCGGTAAGGGCCTCGACCGTCATTAGCGTCCCATTGTTCCTATTTCTATTGTTCTATTGTTCATTAATCACCTTCATTGCAGCGTGTGCGTCGACTATATCAGTGCTATTGTATTATATTTCTTTGTTCCTAATTATACAACGCTAATCTGAATCATCAATAAAACACATTACATAATTTTGTTACAATTTTTATTTATAAAATACAAAATCTTATTAATTATTATCTATAAAATAGGAGCGAAACATCTCATCCACTAAAATATCGTTGTACAATGTGTTCCTTGTAAATATACTCGTAAAACTATGTATTGAACATCCTTGAAACTTATATAGCAAATACATTAAGCAATATTCGCCACAAACTGAAGTCCACTCATTCTGAATCCTATCAACATTCCAGTTCCATCTTTTACAATTCCTTTTTAAAAACTCTAGATGATATCGTACAGGTGATCGTCCATATGAATCAAAATATTGACCGACGTCATTCGTATCGATATATAAAGCTACCCAATGTGACCCTGGTTTATCATCTGTATCCAAATTACATATTATATACGTTGGTACGTGGGTATACATAGGCAGTCTATTAGCTGCATAAACATTATTTTCTAGACTGGGGTGAATCTTTTTCAGATGTTGTTGTACATCTAGTGTATCCATGATATTACTGCTATTAGTAGATTACTACAGTACCAATCTACTCAATGAATAACATAGGAATGGTCAATTATAGTGATTTCTAAATATTAAATTGCATTTTTGTGTTATACAAATCGTACTTGAGTCATTGATCACCAAACAAAACACAATACGAAGAAATGTTGAGATAGGCAACGGAAATGTGAGATAAACTGATATGTTTCTAAATATTAAATTGCATTTTTGTGTTATACAAATCGTACTTGAGTCATTAATCACCAAACAAAACACAATACGAAGAAATGTTGAGATAGACAACGGAAATGTGAGATAAACTGGTTGACGCATAAAGTAATTATCAACTCATTACGGAAATACTTTAGATTAGAATTTTTACGTACTGGTGGTATATAAGACCAACAGACGCAGTCATCGAGTTAGTGTACGGTCGTTTGACTACAGTGGATCTATCAATAGTACATTTGTGTTACTTCAATACACCAAAAGCTATGGATGTAAGTGTTTATTCTATTGACTAAATTACTTTTTTTTCTGTTATTTTCATGTGTGTGTATTATTTTATTTAAATATTGTGTATGTATATGATTAAGCCGTGGTAACTCAGATGGTTAGCGCTAGCTGTAAATTTCACAGTACGCGACCCGGGTTCGATCCCCGCCAGCACCAATTAAATTGTTAATCGCAATTTTAAGTGCTTATTACCACGTGCTTGGTGGTGAAGGAAAACATCGTGAGGAAACCTGCATGTCTGAGAAAATTTCGAAGGCATGTGAAGTTCGCCAACACACATTGAGGGAGCGCGGCGGACATTTCCTTGCTCTAAAACCCTCTCAGAAATGAGAGGAGGCCTATGTTCAGCAGTGGACTTTAATAGGCTGTAACTTTAACTTTTTTAACTTTTATGATTAAGTGTTAACAAATTGATATTAACATGATAACTGTGTTGTTGCAGAAATCATTGAACTTCGATGAAGATACCTATAAACAGTATTACTACTCGCCACTCTCCCCTCAAGAAGAGAGTGATAACCTCGTCATTAATAATAACACATGCGATGGTGGAAAAAGAAAATCGCAATCGATTGATCATTTTTTTGAAGCTGAATCAAAAATAAAAAAGAGGAAGCTGTTATCATCAACCGTAGCACGAGCCGCTAGAGATGGTGTATAATACATTTCTACTAATTCTGACGACGGAGACCAAGCGACGCATCTCATCAAAATTGAAATGTACGATATGAAGAAGCTATCCAAGATTCCAACTACTGATCATTGGAAACATGCTTCCACGAGAATTAAATATTACGTAAAGACTAATAAGGATAGCATCTACGACAACACAAACGCCCTCGTATACAATATAACAAAGACAATAGCAGAAAGTGAAAAAGTTAAAAAATACTTTTTTAACAATGACAGTCATTAGCTGATCATTAGTGAATGTGATTCTGTTTACTTCAATTACAGGAAGACAAGAGCGGAAGGAAGAGATGAGTGTGGCATACGTGTACAAAACACATCATTGAATAACAAAACTACAACACTGAGTGGAGAAGAAAACGAGAAGAGTATGCAGTACTCAAGAGCTGAATATCCATTCTTCAGCTCAAAATCTAGCCGTTTGCTTAGTTTCGAAAACTGGCCTCTCGTTATGCGACAGAAACCTGAAGATCTTGCAGAAGCTGGTTTCTTTTATACTGGCCATGCAGACGGGACCAAGTGTTTCCATTGTGGTGGTGGTTTAAAAGATTGGGAAGATGATGATGATCCTTGGCAGCAGCATGTTCAGTGGTTTAGTCAGTGTGCTTATGTAAAATTTCAACTCGAACAGTGTTTTGTATTAGATTAAATAGAAGATTTATAAAGAAATAAAAAAAAATATATTGCATACAATTTGTTTTATTTAATTTTATAACGTTTCACATAGTTACATACACACAAAATGCATTACACATAACACATAAAATCTAACACACAACACATATTATAACCTTAACTACTATAGTCTACAGTAACATTTCTGTTTTTATCTATCTCAATAATATTATCAAACTCAGCATAAACTATACAGTTAATTGTTTGTATTAATAAGGATTCAAATCGTACTTCTATTCTTACACTACCATGCTTTATGAGATTCCAATGAGTTGATGAGTTAGCTGATAAATCAGGAGTTAAGTCAAATGCTAATAGACAGTAACCTTTGCCATACTGTTCACAAGAGATTCCATTTCCTTCATTAAGAAAGTGAATACCAGTTCCCGAGAATAGAGTATGATATGCTGATGTAAATATGCTATTATTAAAAGATGGTTGCAAAGCTTTTGAAGGTATTTGTTGACCATCAATATATAAGCTGAAAGAATTAATACCATAGTTTTCAAAGTTAAATGGATTTTTAGTAAGGGAACCATTAAATGCAGAATTGTTCACAAATCCAATTATACATCTTTTCGGTACCTGTCCTAAAAATATATTATCAAGAGTTTTTCCTTGAACACCCGAAGGAATTGTTAAAACTTTTACTTCAGCTCGAGTAATAGGATATTTAGCAGTGGTAGAAGCTAAAACTTTTTGATGTGCGAGTAATACACTTGGATTAATTCGTGCTCGTCGAACAATAAGAGTTGCGTCCGTAATGCAAACTTTAAACTTTACATCGTTTGACCCAACAATTAAATTAAAACTCTCTCTTGATCGAACCAATTTAACACTCATTTCAACACCATTAATTAAAAATTTATCTTGGTTAAAAATGTCACCGTGAAGATGACCAATCATTTCTATTTCCTTACTTTCACTAATCAATTCCTGTCTTTTAACAAATCCTATGTTTTTACCATCTGTAGAATCCATTTTTCCTGCTGTATCCTCATACCAAAGACTACAAGTAAGATGAGATTGTTTAGCAGCAGGGGCATAGTTTAAAAGGGTTTCCATGTATGCTCGATATGCATAGGTATTATTAGGTGGTGATACAAGTTTTTGGTTTAAATAAACATCAAGTTGACTAAAAAGTGAATGCAGCCAATTATTTACAGGTGCTACTATTGTAGTAGATACCAAGTTAGTTGAATCTTGATTTAATACTTTTGCCTTTATGTGGAGTAATGTATGAGACAAATCTATGTAGTCATCGCCGGTCCCAGGAACTTGAAACTCGATAGGTCCATCATCACCAAGAGATGAAATTGGTTTATAATGAATCCACAATCCATTTTCAATGCTAGTTTGTGTAGACGGTAGTGCAAACAAATCCAATTCTGACTTAACGCACTCACAAGAATGATTATGAAGGAAAGACATATTTAGTTTGAAAATATATCTTTGATATTTTTTGGTTTTAGACAAAGTTTTTTCGCAGCTTTCACTTTAGCAGTTAATGGTGGAATGAACGATGTCAATCGTTTTCTTTTAGTTTTATACCCAGATCCAGTCATGTTAAATTGATCAATTTTCTCATCAGCCTTTCGTTTTAAATTCGTACTAACTTGCTTTAGACGATCTTTTATTGAGGCTTCCATAGGACGGGCTTGAACCATATCCGATAAAAGTCCTACTCCAGCGCTTAATGCCTCCTTACCAATCACTCGAGCACCACTTGAAAGTAAAGGTAAAACTGATCTGAATAACCCCCCTAAGAAGCTCCCAATACCATGACCGCGTTGATATGGTGAACCCTTATAAATTACTCCAACTCCTGATCCAGCTTGATGTGTATAATAATTTTCATATGGACATTTATGATGATCACGAAGAGAATTCATTATTATAATTTTCGGAAATGTAGTTTAATACACACGGTTCCAAACTGGAATGGTATTTTTTGTCCTGTACTCGATCTTATAACTATTTCCAACGTATCGAACTCTCTTCGCATAACAGGTAAGTAGTGAGGTTGAGAGAAAACGTGCATTTTATTTGCACCATAAATGTATTTTGTAGGATCTAATGAAATGACTCTTAATAAAGGAGTCATAACATCACCCACAATCTGAGGATCGATAATGTCGCAATATAGAAATAGTTGAGATGGTAACCCTAAGTGTAAATTAGCAGGACACTTTCCAAAATTTCTCTCTAGGAGATTTTTATTTGGTTCATAACCTAGCTGTAAACTTAATTTGGGTGATAATGTTACGGATGTTATATTTTTATCCAATACCGAAATAGACACAAATTTTGTTATTTCATCATAGCGAAATTTCAAGTTCTCTCCGATACCATTTAACACTCTTAAAATAAGCTCAACGTTATCATAGTTGGTAGCTGGAATATGTTTTTTGTAGTACACTGTGGATGGTTTATCTTCATTAGGCATTAACATAGATTTTGTAATGTATATAACATTTTCATGGTCTTGAACAGTAAACATGGTACATGGATATTGAAACTCAACAACTCCAACCGACCATTCACCTTCTAATTTTATAGCTTTTGGTAATTTCGTTGAAAAATTTGTGGTCTTGTTATCAGGAAAGTATTCCATTGAACTATTGCTGAGCAAAGTTAAATAGAAACTTTCTTTATTCATATTTCTTTTAAACTAGAAGCTAAAATCCAACTGTTAAATTTATCTGGATAACCTTTCCACTTCACTAATACTTCTTTTCTGTTACCTGAATAACGAGTGTCAATTATTTTATCTATTTTATGTTGTGAGGTGGGGTTGTAAGTGATTTTCTGTAATTCTCTTTCATAAAAAGTACCAATTATTGGTTCATTTTGTAAATCTGTTATTGTATAAACAACCCATGGAGATCTATCAATTATTGAAGATATAATAAATATTTCATCACTCCAATTTGATTCATATCCTTTTTGGAATACATGTTTATATTTAGTTATTCGAACATAATCACCCACATTGAAATTTGGTTTAGGATTTTCTAAAGAAAGTTTTTTTGACCGTCTATCATAAAGATTAGTCCAAACTGTCATAATATTGTTGGAATTTACATCACATGGGCACATCTTAATACTAGAGTGAAAGCTGTGATTATAAGAGTATATTAAATCTTGTAAAACATCTATATATCTATAAGTATTATTATGAGTGAAATAACGCCACATTTTCATTTTTAGTGTTCTTTGAAATCGTTCAACAATACTGGCCTTAATGTCAGGATTGTTAGTGGTATAGTAATTAATCTTTTTGGATTTAAAGTATTTTTGTACATCTTTTGAAACAAATTCTGTACCTTTATCGGATTGTATGTGAGTAGGTGTTAAATTACTTTCAGTAAATATACTTTCAAAACATTCTTTAGTTGTTTCTGAGTTTTTCTTTTTCATTGGTCTTGCAAAAGCATATTTACTAAATACATCAATAATACAAAGTATATACTTGAAACCATCATTATATTGAGAATAAGTTCGCATATCACTTAAATCAGCTTGCCACAGTTCATTAATATTTGATAGAATGTACCTATAACGCGGGAATTTTTTTCGAATGGGTTTATGTAATGTGTATGTTTCTTGTGATTTTAACCATTCCTTTACTTGCTTTTTATTCATTTTACCCTTCATGGCTTTTG
This sequence comes from Parnassius mnemosyne, assembly GCA_963668995.1. Classification (NCBI taxonomy): domain Eukaryota; kingdom Metazoa; phylum Arthropoda; class Insecta; order Lepidoptera; family Papilionidae; genus Parnassius; species Parnassius mnemosyne. Next base: position 60,421,717 of record CAVLGL010000082.1, on the reverse strand, counting down.
ATAATTTATCAATACTACCAAAACCAGCGGGATTAGATGGATCATAATAAATCCTGTTAATTTCTTCTAGTACGGGGTCCATTTTTCCCACTCAAGTCCTTTACGTATTTTAGTTGTAGACTTTTTATCTCTACTGACCGGTGTAGAAAACTCTTGAACTTCAATCTCAGAGGGTTTGTTCAGATCTTTTGCTTGAAGTTGGTTAATAAACTCACATCTCCTTGGATTTCCAATATAAGTAAGTGGTACTTTAATATCTTTTAATGCTTCAGCAAATCTAACCCACCCTACCGGATCACTTCTTTTTAGGGATCTTAGTGAATCATTTATTAAATCAACAATATTACTTCCAGGAATTTTTTCACTATCAATTATGACTGTACCTTCATTATCCCAATGTATTTTACTTTACTTGTTTCAACTAAGTTTAATAATAACTGCCCTTTTTTATGATAAGTTTTTGGTATTAAACTGAGTATTTGAGCTGGTGTGTAAAGTGGATTTTCATCATTTTCTTTACTTTTAATGGATCGATTCTCCTCCAGCAAAGATTCAATATCAACTGAAGTTTTTAGATCTCTATCTTTATTTTTAAAACCAATTTTTGACTCATTTGAATCTTCATTAGATGTATCAGAATAAATTGGTAATTTGAGTGGTTGACGATCCTCTTAGGTAAAATGAAGGTATCTTTGCAGTGTTTGTAAATATAATATCCATTTCTTTCGGTCTTCCGTCTTACTATTCATAATATTTTGCATTTCAATATCTAATCGAGATAAATTACTATTAACCTTATTTTCTTGTTTTAATTTTTCAATCAATCCAGGTTCGATAAGTATCATTTTCTTTGCATTTTCCATGTTAACTGGCTAGTCCACTCACTAATCCACTCAATATTGCACCTAATATTGTTGGTAAGAAAGCCCCTCCTTTTTGTATAATTATATTTTTTCTTAGTTTATGTTTACACTTACGTACTAGTTTACGGAGTATGTTTTTATGTTTATTCAATTTTTGTTTATCCTGATCTTTAAGAGGTACTTTTCCTTGTAAAACATTATGAATACACTCACAAATACAGTTAATTTCTTCTTCATCACACGTTTTAAGTAATGCTCTTTGATATTTTGGTTTAAGTGTATGCAAAGCGGTTAGCAAATGTTTATACGTTGTGAGTCGACGATGCATCATTTAGCAATGATATCAATTGTTTGATTCTTGGTGTATTTAAACTCTTTTGTGGGGACGTAGACTGTACAGAAACCATTAAATGGAAAGACATTTGTCTTGATACGACAAAAATCATTGGTATTCTGTTTTAAATCTACCATTAAATATCCATGCGCCTCTAGAGTTGCATCCCTGTAGGCATTTTCAATGAATTTTGGGTTATCTGGTGATACTTGTCTTGCTTAATATCTTATTTGAGTTTTATCTCGAGGGTTTTTAAAATATATTATATAACTTGAGTTTAAAGATATGTCTCTTTGTCCTTTACCCTGATGAAATAAATTTTGTGTTAGATAAAATACACTAAGATTCCTGTGATGACTACCTTTTGTAAATATATCCACAATTCTTCCATCGGACTCTCTCATTAGATCATCAATAATAACAAGATGTGGGTTTTCACCATCAAACATATTAAGATTTGGAATTCCTTGATGATAGTTAACATTTGGTAAATTATATAATGGTTGCATTTCATCAAAGCACCATGTGATCTGATTAAAATCACAATTACATATTTCTGTAACTGATTTTATGAAATTTGTTACAAAATTTGACTTCCCACACCCACTTGGTCCTGCCACAATAGCAGTGAACGGATGGATAAAGTGAAACATAACACACGTCTAAAGTTCAAAGGGGTGAAATAAAAAATGAAAGTGTTGGTGTAAACAATTAATATATATTCCAAAAATTATATAAAACAGAATTATCTGTATACTATTTCTAACACAATTAGTACATCATAATTTTACAATTAACTCAACCTCAAATAAATAGAAACAACAATTAGTACATCATAATTTTACAATTAACTCAACCTCAAATAAATAGAAACAACAATTAACTTAAATTATTTACAATAAAACAATGATTAAATATGTAATAAACTACGTCATATTATTGTATTATCATAATTTTACAATCAATATAAATTTTTCTTAAACGCAGACATAAAAGTAAAAACTATCAACACTTAACGCAGTTTATAATGACCCCAAGCTAATGTTTCAATATTATTATCTAAAATATGTCTCTTTGTGTCATTATATGATAAACCTATCTTATTTAATTTTTGTGTGAAAATTGTGTGTTTAATTGATTTAAATCTAAGCATATTATAATATTGCACTTTTTATTAAATAGAGAAGACTTATAACTATTCATTGTCATCTTTTTAGTGATACATTTATTTACCCCTTTTGCCTTGGCTATAGTCTTATTCTCTAAGTTAAAAGCGTACATTTTGGATCGTAAACCCACAAATTCTTTCATGATTTTACCATTATTTTCATCTTTAAAAAAACCTAATTTCTTTTTATTTAATTTTGGATATTCAAAAATATTATTTGTATCATAATCTGAGGTATCAAAGTATGATGAAAGGTCAGGTTTTATATCAGTGTAAAAATCATTTGTAAATATATGATATATTAAACTATCCGTATCTGTATACAATAATTTGATTTTACTAAACTTTTTAATCATATAGTTATAATGAAAATCATACATTAATGTTTTTGAAATATCTAAAATGCAAAACCCTAAATAAATTGGTTTGTTATATATTAACTTCGTTTTTCGCAACTGAACCGCAACTAGGTTTTCCGAAAATATTGAAAGGCTATGAAATTGTGGTTTAGCGATTAGATCTTGAGCACCTAAAGCTTTACCCTGGTTCTCCCAGTGCGTAACTAATTTTATGTTAACCCTTTTTTCAATATTCTCCATAGTCTTACCGAAGACTGAATTATTCATTAATTTATAAAAATCTTTTTCGAAATCTGATTTTGCTAAAGTTCTTAATTTTGTGTTTAGATCTATGTACATCTTCAACCAGGGAGACTGTTTAAATTTTAAAACTCTATGAATTTTAGTTAATTTAACCCCCATTTCTATGCACTGCTTTAAATTTCTGTAATGAATTACATATTTATCTTTATTATTTAAATTTGGGACTAGTTTATTCTCATTAATATTGCCTACACAAATGTTTTCTGGACATAAAGGAAAGTTCGAATGTAAATCATGAAGTTCATCTGGATATTCCAAATCAACTTCTAAAATAAAACCGAAGTCTGATGTCTTAGACACATTAAATTCTGTGTGAATGTAATGTGAATCCACCAGTAGGAAGATATTGAGACATAGTCCAACCATATAAATTGTTGGCATCAAAATATGTGATATATGAATTTGGTTTCCCTGTATCATAATCCTCCATGTATTTGTTATTAGCTCTAGCATAACGATAACTACATTGAGATACACCACCTCTGATACCTGATCTAATAAATGCAATTTTCTCATAATCTGTTAAAAGTTCTAATTCTATTTTTGTATATTTTAACATTGCATCCCAACTTAAACCGGGTGCTGTGTAATAATGGACAGGGTCTAAATCATATGTATTAATACATAACTTTCTAAAGTTTTCAAATACATCGGATAAAAGTAAAACGTCTGTTTTTAAATACAGGTTTGAATAATCTAGCATATTACAACACCCAAAATGTTCCCAAACATCTTTAGCATGATTGTAATCATCATTTGAAATATGTGAATCTGTGAGTGAACTATAAAAAAATTTTTGTTCAGGGAGCGATGTTAGACTTAAACTATCATAATTAGTCATAAGTTCATATGGATAAACACCTTTCCGTTTTAAACGAAAGAAATCTTCATCATTAGGGTAATTTCTACGTAATTCTTGAAATTGATCATTACTGAGATTTTTGGCCAATTCTTCTAATTTACACGATAAAAACTTAAATGAATCTAAGAATCTCAATATAACTTCGTGGTTATTCACTTTTAATTTTTTGGAAAAGGATATATATTTTTCTTTATTTTGAGGGATAACTTCGACTTCACCATCACAAAAGTTTAACGCGTGAACAATAAAATGAGCATCATAGTGACTAAGGTTGTGTAAAAATATTGGTATATAACGAGGTGTTCTGAACTTCGAACAACATGATTCATGAGCAACACCTATAAAACTACCAGTGTACCAATCAAAATCATAAAAATGTTTTGCCAACTCAGTTTCACAAATATGACAAATGGTTGCATTTGAAATTTGGTTTTTGTCTTCATTTGTTAGCGGAAAGTAAAGTAAAAAGTAAAGTTGCAGCCTATTTACGTCCCACTGCTGGGCACAGGCCTCCTCTCATTTCTGAGAGGGTTTTAGGGCAAGGAAATGTCCACAGCTCTGCCCCAATACGTGTTGGCGAACTTCACATGTCATCGAAAAATTTTTTTTTATTTCTCAGACATGCAGGTTTCCTCACGATGTTTTCCTTCACCGCCGAGCACGTGGTAAATCAGCACTTAAAATTGCAATTAACAATTTAATTGGTGCCGGCGGGGATCGAACCCGGGTTGCTCGAGTACTGTGAAGCTTACAGCGTCAGCATACCTCGGGGGAGGCCAGTTAACCGAGCTGGCTAAAACAAGTTGTTAGCGGAAGTGGTGGATATTTTTGAAGTCTATTTATTTCTTTTAGATTGTTAGATAAACTTTCCATAAACACTTGTGCACAGTTGGGTCCGCAATATGTTACATATTTTGATAATTTATCATCATATGAACATTTTATATAATATCCAAAACTATGTACTTCATGTTTCTGAATATTACGAGTGAAAGGTTTGGAAGGATCGTTAGAACATGATTCTATTGGTTTTAAAAATGCTTCAAAATCAGCATAAACTACGAATGGTATCTTTAACTTTTTTTCATAACTATCAAATTTAATTTTATCATTTGAAATAGGTTGACCAAACCAGTTCTTTTTTTTTAAAGTTTCACTGTTTGGTAATACTGTACAAATGTGGGCACAATCGTATTGTTCATGGTTATTTAACCTTTCCTGAGATGGAAAACGAAGTAGACATGCTTCACAAATGTACATGATGTGACCGTCTTTTGAAATTTGTTTACTAACTAACCGCGATAAATTTTTTATATAGCAATAATGATTTTTTGTATCCTTGGAAAAAAATAATAAATTGATATGTCTATCTTTACGACACTTTGTTAAAAATAATGGACCTACTATAGAATTACATCGTTTTTCTTTATTATATTCTAACCCAAAAACATTAATACTAATATCATTTAATTTCTCTACTTTTGCTATGTCAGAAATTTTAACCGGAAAGGAAATACCATCAAATTTAAGTTTATTTGCATGTTTAACGTACGATGATACCCGATCGGTGTGTTTGTTTACAGGATATAACGCCGAGAGTAACGCCCATTTAAAACAAAAATAATCCTTGTTTTTTACATTTATAACAGCCTTTTTTAATTTTATGTCACGAGGAAGATCTATGTATGAAGTACCGCGTAGGGGGTTAAATTTATTAACATTCATGTCTATAGATTTTATGTTTTTTAGACTCCATCCACTATCTTTTTTTTTCGAAAGCACTAATTTTAGTAGTAATTGTATCATTTAAAGATGAAAGAAAAATATTTAAGTCATCTCCTTGACAAATAATATAGTTAAGCGTTTGAAAATCGAACGTATCATGAATATCTTTAGTTTGTTGAACAAAATCAGCATGCAATATGAAGTTTACCTTAAAAATTATGTGTTGATGAATACACTCTTGTAATAAAAATAAAATATCATCTTTAATAGAATTTAAAAATAGTTCAGGAGTTTCAAAATTTACCCATGTCGAACGATCTACTCTACTCTTGATTTTATAAGTTAAAATCCTATTTCCAAAAGCAGATTCAATAACACTAACGTTTGATAAAGAATTATGTGAATTTAAAAGATTATTTTTATGAACATTACTTTTAAAATGATTAGCTAAATACCGTTTCTTGATAAATATATGGCACGTTGGACATTCCACTTGATCATCGTTACTGATACTGTTCCCTGCAGAGGTATGCGCTTCTGCTTCCGTTGTTGGTTTTTTGATGATCTTGGATTCTTTGCTGCACGTTCGCTTCGTTCCTCTTCCAAGTTGTAGTGGTTGACTGCTAAAATGTTTAAATTTATTAAAAACTGTATAAGACAATATGTAAATTATGATCGAAATGAATGTTTATTTTACATACTTAAACTGTGTTTCAACCATCGCACAGTGATGATACAACTCATCATCGTATGACGAATCGAACAGTTGACCCCTCTCCATTTCTTCACAAACTTTAGACAACTCCTGAATTAATTCGCTATTGAATAGTTCCGTATTCTCTTCCATGATTGTGGAGAAAAAAGCACTGGTGCACACTTCACTGAAGTTTTCCCTTCCTCTTTTTTATTTTTGATTCAGCTTCAAAAAAATGATCAATCGATTGCGATTTTCTTTTTCCACCATCGCATGTGTTATTATTAATGACGAGGTTATCACTCTCTTCTTGAGGGGAGAGTGGCGAGTAGTAATACTGTTTATAGGTATCTTCATCGAAGCTCAATGATTTCTGCAACAACACAGTTATCATGTTAATATCAATTTGTTAACACTTAATCATAAAAGTTAAAAAAGTTAAAGTTACAGCCTATTAAAGTCCACTGCTGAACATAGGCCTCCTCTCATTTCTGAGAGGGTTTTAGAGCAAGGAAATGTCCGCCGCGCTCCCTCAATGTGTGTTGGCGAACTTCACATGCCTTCGAAATTTTCTCAGACATGCAGGTTTCCTCACGATGTTTTCCTTCACCACCAAGCACGTGGTGATAAGCACTTAAAATTGCGATTAACAATTTAATTGGTGCTGGCGGGGATCGAACCCGGGTCGCGTACTGTGAAATTTACAGCTAGCGCTAACCATCTGAGTTACCACGGCTTAATCATATACATACACAATATTTAAATAAAATAATACACATACATGAAAATAACAGAAAAAAAGTAATTTAGTCAATAGAATAAACACTTACATCCATAGCCTTTGGTGTATTGAAGTAACACAAATGTACTATTGATAGATCCACTGTAGTCAAACGACCGTACACTAACTCGATGACTGCGTCTGTTGGTCTTATATACCACCAGTACGTAAAAATTCTAATCTAAAGTATTTCCGTAATGAGTTGATAATTACTTTATGCGTCAACCAGTTTATCTCACATTTCCGTTGTCTATCTCAACATTTCTTCGTATTGTGTTTTGTTTGGTGATCAATGACTCAAGAACGATTTGTATAACACAAAAATGCAATTTAATATTTAGAAACATATCAGTTTATCTCACATTTCCGTTGCCTATCTCAACATTTCTTCGTATTGTGTTTTGTTTGGTGATCAATGACTCAAGTACGATTTGTATAACACAAAAATGCAATTTAATATTTAGAAATCACTATAATTGACCATTCCTATGTTATTCATTGAGTAGATTGGTACTGTAATAATCTACTAATAGCAGTAATATCATGGATACACTAGATGTACAACAACATTTGAAAAAGATTCACCCCAGTCTAGAAAATAATGTTTATGCAGCTAATAGACTGCCTATGTATACCCACGTACCAACGTATATAATATGTAATTTGGATACAGATGATAAACCAGGGTCACATTGGGTAGCTTTATATATCGATACGAATGACGTCGGTCAATATTTTGATTCATATGGACGATCACCTGTACGATATCATCTAGAGTTTTTAAAAAGGAATTGTAAAAGATGGAACTGGAATGTTGATAGGATTCAGAATGAGTGGACTTCAGTTTGTGGCGAATATTGCTTAATGTATTTGCTATATAAGTTTCAAGGATGTTCAATACATAGTTTTACGAGTATATTTACAAGGAACACATTGTACAACGATATTTTAGTGGATGAGATGTTTCGCTCCTATTTTATAGATAATAATTAATAAGATTTTGTATTTTATAAATAAAAATTGTAACAAAATTATGTAATGTGTTTTATTGATGATTCAGATTAGCGTTGTATAATTAGGAACAAAGAAGTATAATACAATAGCACTGATATAGTCGACGCACACGCTGCAATGAAGGTGATTAATGAACAATAGAACAATAGAAATAGGAACAATGGGACGCTAATGACGGTGGAGGCCCTTACCGGATATCAATTAGATATTAGGTAATTGATCTACACATCTCCGGAACCGTGCATTCTACACAAAAATGGACCGCGGATTCGTGATCAGAGCATGCCAAAACCTTTTTTTTTTCTTTTTTTAGGATCGGGTGTCGACGAACGTCGTTGAACCACGTCTGACTCAGGTGGTCTAGAAATGGTACAACTACACTACTAGTATGGTTTTTACTCGTTAAAATTTTTTTTTAAAAGTATCTTTATGATTCTTTTCTATCGTATCAAATTAGTAGTATCATGTTGTCATCACACTATCTAACTAGCAGTTATACTAAAAAATATCATATATTTTTCTGATTTAGTTTACTGCTTTGGATGATATACTTTAAGGCAATATAAAACTTGCGTTTAGCTCCTGTAGTCCCCTTAAAGCTGTTTGAATCGTACATGTCTGGATTTTATATCTAAAATACCCCTAAACAATATCTCAAATCACGCATTTATCTACCGACTTCAAAAAGGAGCCGGTGCTCAATTCGACTGTGTTTTTTATGTGTGTTACCTCATAACTTCTTACTGGGAGAACCGATTTCGATGATTATTTTTTTATTTGAAAGCTGGTGCTTCTCATGTGGTCCCATATTCAAGGACTGACCAATAGTTTTTGAGCTATTCTAAATAATTTATATTGAAGTCGGTTGTACGACATTTTTAATTTTTAATTCTATCATTTCAATTTATTAAGTTTACAATTCAAAATAGAAGGTTACAAACACTGTCGTTTCTTGTTGAAATAATATTTAGAAACACGTCATCACACTCACTGCACCTAAAAAGAGGGAATCTTATTTATTTCATCTTTTTCAGGGAATTCAATAGGACATTAAGTCCGCTCTTTGTAACCCCTGATTGAAGACGTGTAAAGGATAAATAAATAAATAATTAAAAAATAATAAATAAATAAAGAAAATAAATAATACCCATAAAAATTATCCGCTCAATAATACGAGTATAACAACGAGACAATAAAGTCCGGCGAGACATTATATCGGCAAAAGCAAAAAAAAAAGACATTTAAGTATGTAGTAGTAGTAATATATATTTAAATCTCTTTGGCAAAAACACAGCAAAGTAAAAAAACAGTATGTGACATGAAGACACATGATAGAAGTCAAAGAGATTTAAATATATAGGTATGCTAGCTACTTGATAGAAGTGAAACTTTTGTACTATAGGGAAACATTTCAATTATTCATCAATGACTTGAATAGTATAGATTGTGTATATCATTCATTTATTTACATAAAATTATACATGTGTCACAGTGCATCGTCTACTTAGATCTTAAGAGAAATTATCGGTTTAGTTTGTTAAATAATTATCTGTTACTATCGTGATATTATTTTAATTAATCCAAAGTTTTATATTATATCAACAAAAATTTAAATGAAAATGTACAAATGGTTATTTTAAATAAACGCTGCTCTGCCTTATTGGGCTTCAAATTACTTCTTCTCTTGTTCATTTTTTTTAAAAGCGCCATCTAATTTATTATATAAGTAAAGAAATTTTATCAAAGTGGTACGTAGAAAAGACGCTAGATGGCTTATTCACAAAAAATATTATCGTGTTTATCTAATTCATTCATAACAATCCATGATTTATAAACTTACTATATTAATATTATTTTTTTTTTGGCTTAGGCCCCTAATAAATTAATATTAATAAAGTAATGCTAGAGCATCTACTTTAGGTACATATCACCTTGAAAGTCAATCAGTTTTGTTTGATAAAATGACTTTACTTAAAGAATGTAATAGATGGCGCTATTACTCAAATGTGATCACTTTTTCTAAAAAAAATACGTGTACCGTTGTAAAGATTTAATTTTATTATTATAAACTTTATGGTATGAAATGACCTGCGTTCGCGATTTGAATGATCGATCTGCACGATCCGATACGTAGTGTTTTTACCCTCACTACTTTCATCACACAAAAAGGTTGCGGATCAGAATTTCAAAGACCTAGCGTTGAAATGTTCACTTCAAAAATGGAAACGATATGATACAGTTGAAAGTTTTATTGGGCGCCTGTTAAATTGTATGGAGTATTCCGATCTCGTCTTAAACACCTCTACTAAATATTTATGTGTTTAATAGGCGTTACACTAATCATTAAAACACTAGAACCAGCCCTTCCATAAGTACATTGGGAACAGCGATATTCACTCTGTTGTGGGAAATCAGAATATGTCAAAAAAGGCACGTGTGGTATTTCACAATGCTGTGTTAGGCCTTATCTTAATGTATGGTAGTGAAAGTTGTTTGTGGCCGAAGAAGAACGAGAGTAGAATAAATGCTGTAGAAATGTGGCCATTATGGAGTATGTTAGGGCTGAATCTGAATGACAGGGTGAGAAATTGTGTGATAAGAGAAGTGTGGTTTGCAAGATGATATTGTGATCAGGATTAAGAAAGGAATGCATCGGTGATTTGGTCATGTAGAAATAATAAACGAGGAAAGACTGAAAAAAGCAATTTTTATTGTAGAACTGAACGGTACGTAGAGACGGAAAGGGACGCCATAGTGAAAGTTTATCGACCAAATTGGCATTATTTTGAACATGGAATTTTAGCTTTCTGTACTCTTTATCTATAAACTTAAAGTTGGTCAAATTTCTCAATCCTCCATGCGCGTAATATGTTTAAAACGGGGTACAAAATATTCCCTTCAAGCGTTAATATACACATAAATAAATTTGAAGTATCTATCTGAAATATCGTAAATAACCCTTTTACGAGGAAAATTTCGGGAATCAAGGAAGTGACACAACATTACTATTTAAAAATGTATTTATTGCTTTTCGAAGTATTCTCCGCGAAATTTGACAAATTTTTCCATACGATGGAACCAATCATTGAAGCAACCATTCCATTCGGAAGTTGGGGTCTCCAAAATGGCCGTTTTGTAGACGTCCACAGCTTCTTCAAGTGATGAAAATCTCTGTCCACGGAATTTATTCTTTATTTTAGGGAAAGTATAGAAATCATTAGGGCTTTGGTCAGGGCTGTACGGCGGATGGTCTAATAATTCTATGTTTTCTTGCTCTTAAAACTCTTTTGTTCTGTGTGCGGTGTGAGAACTCGCATTTTCGTGATGGGGGATGATGCGGCGGTTGCAGTTCTCTTTACGGAGTTCAGAAACGACCTGTGGCAAACAAATGCTAGCATACCATTCTGCATTAACCGTTCTTTGTCCCTCAAGAGAAATAGTCGTAACATGGCCGGTTTTGGAGACAAACGTGGCCACCATTTTTTTGCAACACTCCGTGAACGAACAATTTTTGTTGTCTTTAACTCATTTTCGAACACCCAAACTCATGACTGGTTTTTTATTTCGGGTTCGTACGCGTATATCAAGGATTCGTCACCTGATACGATGTTGTATACAGCATTTGAGGATCCTGCGTGGAATCTTTCGAGAGTTCTGACGCACCAAGTAACGCGAGTCGCTTTTTGCTCTTCACAGAGCGAATGAGGTATCCATCGAGAAAACAACTTTTTTACACCTTATTGTTCATGCAAGATTATTTGTATTTGACTCATGCCAACTAAGTGTCAACTAAGGCACGTATGCCAATTCATAATGCTGTGTTAGTCCCTACTTTAATGTATGGTAGTGAAAGTTGGGTCTGGCAGAAGAAGCATGAGAGTAGAATAGATGCTGTAGAAATGCGTTCCTTAAGGAGTATGCTAGGGCTGAATCTGAATGACAGGGTGAGAAATAGTGTGATAAGAGAAAAGTGTGGTTTGCAAGATGATGTTGTGACAAGGATTAAGAAAGGAATGCTTCGGTGGTTTGGTCATGTAGAAAGAATGAACGAGGAAAGAGTGACAAAGCAAATTTATGTTGCAGAAATGAACGGCAGGGTCGGGAAGGGACGCCCTAGACGAAGGTTTATCGACCAAATCGGCGATACATTAAAATTGGGCCAGATTAGGAGTACCCTTAACCGACGAGCGTGTATGCGTAGATATATGGATGTAAAAGAGGCGAGAGAGGTGTGTCAGGATCGCGCCAAATGGAAGTCCGTAGTCTCTGCCTACCCCTCTAGGTGACAGGCGTGAGTGTTTATGTATGTATATGACTCATGCCAATGTTTAAAGTTGCCTGAATTTCGCGGTATATCACATGTCGATCTTCCTTAATCAGCTTACGCACAGCATCAACGTTTTCTTGGGTAACTGCAGTTTTTGGACGACCTTGACGGGGATCATCATTGAGCTTGACACGTCCGCGTTGAAATTCAGCAAACCAGCGATAAATTGTTTTTTTGGATGGGGCTTCATCACTAAATGCAGAAATCATCCGGTCAACACAGTTTTTGTGTTAAACCACTTCGAAAGTCATAATAAATCATCGCTCTTGAATTTTCTCGAGTCAATTCCATTTTCTCAACGACTAAACAAGTTTAGCAAAACCTTGTGACAAGACCGAGAATCTTTTTTTAAATAAATAAATGGTATTCGATTTTTAAAACCAAGGAGTTTTCAATTAAAAAGATTTTAATATGACAGGAACAGTGGAAATATTCCATTCCCGATACTTTTAGTGCAGCCTATGTATTTGTATGTCATTAAGACATGAACAACTATTTGTAAAACTTTTGTCTGTCAGTCTGTTCTTTTTTTAAATTTATATAAACAAAGTTACATTTTTAATTACAATACAATTTCTTTGTGCCATTAAACATAATTTTGTTTGCCTTGGCACACTTTTTTTTTACATAATATTGAAATTAACATTTACTTAAATATGAAGTACTCTGTCAAAATTGTTCAACGGAATATTAAAAAGAGATTTCCACAAAATATTATTTTTGTATGTGTTTGAGTGGGTCTCTCGTGTTTTGGATGCACGATAAGAGCCGGTAGGTGGCACTGTTGTCGATATACAGAAATCAGCCGTGCGAATCCGGGAAGGATCGAATATAGGTTATTTTTGCATAAATAATAATTATTGAGCATTGGTCACGAGCCATTCTCGTTTATCCTAAAATATATCCGAAATATCTTTATATTTATATTAAATAATTCTACTGTCCGTGTTTATGTGACTGACCTCCTCCTAAACGGCTATTTGGGCTACAGTTTTTTTATAGGATAAGGGCGACAAATGAGCACACAGTCCCTCTGATGGTAAGGGGTTGCTGCGGCACATAGACATCTACATCTATTCTCGATTACCAAACAAAATCCACATGCGTTGTCACCCGTGAGGGCTAAGGTGGAATGCCTTATTTCCAGTAAAAAGGATCTCCGGTTCTCTACACTTAGAATATCTACTTGTTTATTGATAATATAGGTTATTTGATAATATAGGTACTTACTTAAAACTTGTTACTAATCTTAATATCGTGATTACCAACATATTTGGCTTTATATTACCGAGTTTTGATAAACAATAAAATTCAATAGGGTTGTCGAGTTCCTTGTCTATAATACTTATCGGTGTTACTTACAAAACATCCAGGGCAAGTGTGACATAAATCTATTTAAGGGCATATGGTACCTACAAAAAGAAGCATACTGTAACACTTTCCTCATTGATGGGTAAGTGTGGCATTCTTCCATCTCAATTAGTTTTAATTACCTTAAATTACAAAATACTACTTGTAGATACTAAAATGATTGATCAAACAAACAACCACTTAATACTTGATGGTCTGAAAATTCTCTATGTTAAATCCTTAGATATTGAGGAGAAGTATTTACATGTCTATTATAAATTTAATTAATTTAAGTCACACTTGCCTCGGGTGACCTTAATTAAAATTTCGATTAACGATGATACCAGCACTAAAAGTTCATCCATCATGTGGACTATAACCTTATTTGTTACTTCAGATAAAAAAATATGATGGCCTAGGACTGTAACAATATAAAAAACGAATTACCTAATTAATTAAAACTATTGTTATAAATAGTAATAATATAATACATTCAAGTAAATTTATTATATTAAGAAAGGGTAATACATTCACATATTATTTAAATTATCAAATTTAGTTGATTACGGATAATTAAAAAAATATTTTTTTGGTATTTCGCTGCAAGTACATACACTACATACACATCACACTATGTAGTTAGACGGGTAACTCATTGCCTCAACATTTGCATACATTTATACGTTTACTTTCAGATGCTGCCAGATGGCTTTCGATATGAAATTTTCAATCAACCAGGAGGAGTTCACGAGCGAGCCGAAGTACCACTATTTGGTTAATTCAGAAAAGAGTTGCTTCGCGGATGTAAACGTCACACACAGCAATATAATACAAAATGATACAAACAATGTTACAGGTAAGATATATATATATATATATATATATATATATATATATATATATATATGTTCTGTCATATTCTATTATTATTTTATTTTGAAGATAATAATAATAACCGTTGTAGCTCCACGTTGACGACGTAGCGGGGCTTACGTATTTCTAAGATTATCTGATCATATTATAAGAGCGATTATAAGTAATAAATATATTAACAGCAACAGACTAGAAGAAACTAATAACCAAGTAATAATATAATTAAAGGATAGTAACAATTACACACAAAATACTTAATACGTGAAAAATTAACAGAAACAGAAACAGAAACTTTTTTATTCAATATAGATTATAAATAATACTTATTGAAAGTCACTCTTTTGTATGATTATCACTGGTTTGAAAAAAAAGCCTCTGTCCTGGGAAGAACCAGCAAGAAACCCAGCGGGACTTTTTTTTTAAATAACAGCTTACAATCATGTATGTTACACAAATTAACAACACAACAAATTAGAAATAGCTTGGTAGCGATCACCTCATTTCCAGGGGTTATTATCATCTATAAATTCATTAATATTATAATAACCCTTTTTATACAAACTTAGTTTAATAAAGTTTTTGAACTTTGAGCAGGTCAAATTTTGTATATTTTCTGGAATTTTGTTGTAAAAGCGTATACATCGCCCCAAGAATGAATTACTGACTCGATGGAGTTGAGTAACTGGTACTACTAGCTTGTGTCTGTTCCTAGTATTTACAGAATGAATATCACTTATTTTTGTAAAACTACTTTTACTTTTGTGTACGTACATTACATTTTCATAAATGTATTGAGAGGCCAAAGTTAATATATTAATTTCCTTAAATTTTTGTCGCAGCGACTCTTTAGGCTTTAAATCATAAATTGCTCTTATGGCCCTCTTCTGTAAAACAAATATAATTTCAGTGACTGCTGCGTGTCCCCATAGCAAAATACCATACGACATTATGCTATGGAAATAGCTAAAGCAAACTAGGCTAGCTGTTTCAACACTAGTTAGACTTCTAATCTTTTTTACGGCATATGCTGCAGAACTAAGTCTGCTTGCTAGTTTTGATATATGGGGACTCCATTGAAGCTTCACGTCTAGTGTGATTCCAAGAAAAATGGTGGTATCTACAAGGCTCAGTTTCTCCCCATTTAAAATAAGATTAGTATTTAATTGTTTGACATTTGGAGTCATAAATTTCATACATTTCGTTTTAGTGCCATTTAAATGCAAATTATTAACATTGAACCAATTTACTAATTTAGATATAGCATTATTTACTTCGTCATATTTTAGCAATTGTCGACTTAATTTGAAAATTAAAGAAGTGTCATCTGCAAATAATACTATATCATGGTTATCTCCTACTATGTAAGGTAAGTCATTAGTGTATACAAGAAACAGAAAGGGGCCGAGAATTGAGCCTTGAGGCACGCCCATTTGTACCATCGACCCGGAAGAACTCATACCGTTAATGACAACTTTTTGCGTTCTCTTACTTAAATATGAAATAATTAATTTAAGAGCATCACTTCTTACACCGTAGTGTTGAAGTTTCCTGATTAATGTTTCATGGTGAACACAATCGAAGGCTTTGGATAGGTCTCAAAATATACCCAAAGCATCCTGTGAATTCTCCCATGCATTAAATATATATTTAATCAGCTCAACACCGGCATCAGTTGTCGAGCGACCCCTTGTGAAATCAAATTGATTTTTATGAAGTAAATTATTTATATTAAAGAAATTTAACATTTGATCAAGAATATTTTTTTCAAAAATCTTACTAAGTGTTGGTAGTACAGAAATAGGTCTAAAATTGGCGGGGTCTAATGTACTACCAGATTTAAATAAAGGTATTATTTATTTATTTATTTATTTATTTACTGGAAAACTAACAGCTTAATCTTAACAAAATATAACATACATGTAAATTACAATCTAAGCCAATAAAAAGTTTTCACATATAGATAAACAATAGTCATACATAAATAACAAATTCACTTTACTGCCGGTTCAAACTAATGTTATAAAATTATTGATTGTTATTAAATTGTTGACTGTTGCTAAAATTGGAGGTGATTAATTTACAAATGGCAGAACTGTTGGTACAGAAAAGGTCCACCTTATCATAGTCTTTAGATAGTCTGTTAAATGAATTAGATGCTCTTATAAAGAAGGAATTGCGTCTGTAGTTAGTGCGATAAGAAGGTATGTGTAAGAGATTGTTACAACGTAGTGAACGAGTGGGGGTTGAGATGAGTAATTTCTTTAATAAGTCTGGACAGTCTATGTGGCCCTGAGCGATTTTTGATAGTAAAACCAGGTCTGCTATGTAACGTCTAGTTTGCAGAGGGAGAAGGTGAAGACGACCACACAGCAGCTCGTAGTTTTCTTTGGGAATGCGGAATTTTGAGCACACATATCTGATGAATCTTTTTTGGATGGATTCAATTTTATTAACGTAAATATTGTACTGAGGATTCCATATTTGACTTGCGTATTCCAGATTACTTCGAACAAGTGAACAATACAAAATTTTAATAGATTTTAAATTACGGAAACTGAAACATGATCTAATGATAAAGCCAAGAGCTTTATATGCTTTATTAACAATTTGTTCAATGTGCTGGTCATATAGTAATTTGTTGTCAATGGTAATACCCAAGTCCCTTATTTCGTTGCACCTGGATAATTCTGAGCCTTTAAGGGTATATTTAAATATGTTAATATTACGCTTACGCCCGAAAGACACACAAAAACATTTTTCAACGTTAATATCAAGTTTATTTCGCCTACAGTAATTGTCAAAATTGAGTAGATCGTTTTGTAAGTATAGCGCATCGTCGAAATTATTAACTATTCTAAATAATTTCATATCGTCAGCGAAAAGTAAAAAATTTGTGTTTAAAAAGCATTCACTTATGTCGTTAATAAAAATTACGAAGAGCAAAGGGCCAAGTAGAAAACCTTGCGGGACTCCGGAGGGGACAGGCACCCAGGAAGATGTAAATCCATTCAGAATTACCGCTTGTGATCTATTAGAGATATAGGATGTAAACCATCTAAATAAGTCACCTCTTATACCGGCTGTCGATAACTTTTCCATTAATATAGCATGATCAATACGATCAAATGCTTTGCTATAATCGGTATATATGGCGTCGATTTGATATCCTTTATCCATATTATATGAAACGAAATCCGTAAATAGCAAAAGATTGGACGTAGTGGATCTTTTTTGAAGGAAGCCATGCTGTTGGGGAATAATAGTATGTTTGATCGCCGGGTACAATTGGTTGTATACAATTCTTTCAAAGACCTTAGCAATGAGGTTTAATTTAGAAATTGGTCTATAATTCTCAATGATATTTTGTGGACCCTTTTTATGTATGGGGGTTATAAATGCGGATTTCCATCTTGATGGCATTAAGCCCTCATTAATAGATCTTCTAAAAATAAAAGTTATAGGTTTAGATAAAGTTCCAGCACATTTTGTTAGAAATAAAGCTGGTATACCATCAGGGCCAGCTGATTTTTTTAAGTCGAGCGACTTTAATAGCCTCTCTACTTCAAAGTAATTTATATTTATTGTAGAGATATCGTTTGATGTGAAAGATGATGTACAGCGTGAGATATCTTCTGGTTTAGTTGGTTGAAGGTAATTAGAATGAAAATATTGTGCAAAAAGATTACAAATATCTTGTTCTGAGTTATATGTTATACCAGAATAAGTCATACGAGAGGGATAAGATGCACCCCGACTTTTGTTTCGAATATACGACCAAAATATTTTAGAATGACTTTTTAGACTATCTTCGACGCGACAAATATATTCATTGTAAAGTGTCTTTTCGATCCGTTTAATCCTTTCTCTCAAAATTTCGAAGGTGATTTTGTCATATAAATTTCCATAGATTTTGAACTTCTTGTGGTACTTATTCTTTTCTTTGATTAATCTGACAATAGCATGATTAAACCATGGTGGGTATTTGCTATTACATTGTATACGAGAAGGAATATATTTGTCACGAATATTATATATTGTCTCGTAAAACAGTTCGACAGCATCATCCACATTACCTCTACTAAGAACTTCATCCCAGTTCACCGAACTAATGTCTAAATTTATTTGGTTATAGTCGCCTTTATTGTAAGAATAAGAGGTCAATTTGTTACGAGTCAGAGGCTGGACATCAAAGTTTACAAAAATTATCAAAGCCTTGTGATGCTGGTCTTCCAAAACTAAGGGATCTAGACAATGATTTACATTTACATAGTCATTCGACAAAACTAAGTCGAGTATTCGGTTGTAGGAATTATAAATTGTATTAAATTGTTGAAGATCACAAAAATTCAAAGTTTCTAAAAAATATTGTACATGTTCGCCCCTGGCGCCACAACCCTCGATACCACTCAGTGTATGGGACCATGTAATAGAGCTCATGTTAAAATCACCTAGAATTAAGAATTTGTCATTCGGATTAGCTGATACTATTGACTCAAGAGAATTACAGAAATTGAAGACTTGGTCGGAGAAGCATGCGCCCATATTTTCATTGCATAGATAAACAGTGCAAATATTGAGTTTAACGGGGTGTTTAGAGTAAGGGCATTTTAGTGTCATTGAAACCCAAATATCTTCTGCCTCCGAATACCACTTAGGTTCTCCTTTTGCGATTATTCTCTTGTGTAAAGCAATAAGAACCCCCCCACCTCGCGATTGTTTTGTTTTATTGAGATCACGGTCGCGGCGCCAAACGTAGTAGCGATCGTCAAATAACTCAGCATCAGATATGCCACCAAGTAACCACGTCTCCGTTAATGAAATAATGTCATAGTTGTTGAGCGCCACATTACGATAAAAATTTTCAGCTTTAGTTCTCAGCCCTCTAACATTCTGGTAATACACATATAATGAGGTCATTTTGACTGTTTACATGTATACAACTTAAATACAGAAATACAGAACAAGAAATGAGATACTATAATTAAACTTACAGTAGCTATAACCACAAGTTTAATTATAGGACATTTTGTAATTATTATAATCAGCGCAAGGCCAAAATATAAGGTCCCATGTAGAAGTTTTATATAGGGCAGTATCAACAAAAAGTATAAAAATATCAGGTCTTTAAAGCGGCATCTCATACATAACAATCTGGTGTCAGGTCTGAAATGATAATAATGTATAATAATATAAAGTATATGAAATTTGGGGATACTACTAAAAATAATATATAATGTAAGCATAAACTCAATGGCGTATCTCAAAAAAAGTGATTTAGTGTAAAGAAAAAAATGTGAAGTTGAGATTGTTGTTGTAAGTTTTACCGTTGTTATATCGTTGTAATACAAGCCGCTAAACTTCCGTACATTTGGTGAGGAAAATAAAATAATAAAAGACGACGGTAGTAAGCAACGTTCGTAGTTCTTAATTGAATGTACTTTTATGGAGAGGTAAACGTAACTCATCAGGTAAGTGAATAAAAATTCGTTAAATAAAAATGCAAAGCAAAAGGAATACAATACCTGGAAATTATACAGTATCTTCATATTATAAAAGCGTTCATACTTACTTAACATTACACAATGTAATGCAATCCCTTGAAAGTAGGTAATAGGTACACAAATAGCATGCACATTACGCATAAGCAAAAAAGATTTTAGTAAACAACTATAAAAGACTATGATAAGGCGAGTTGAGACGGTGGCTCCCAAACTGTTATAAGTAATATTTTTTGATTTAATATAAATTAAATTTAGCAAAACGATAAAGACTAGCAATGAAGAAATGTTTATATAAATTAATTTATCTTGACGAGATCTGATTCGGATTTGATGTTGAAGACATACGATGTATCGGTTTCTCTTACAAAAATTTTTCCATGTTTGACCCACACGTATTGGTAGTTTTTTTCTTTTGTCAAAGTTTTGGTTTTATTCAGTAACATTTTTTTAGCGTAACTAAGATGGTCGTTAATATAGATACGATTTTTTCCTTTCAAACCAATATCTTCAGCTGATATATTAAGCTTACTGTGACGTGATGCTGCGATGAAATCCTCCTTCATGTATTTGTTTGTGAATGAAACAATTATTGGTTTGGTATTGGACGATCCAGTATCACGCGTCTGGACTCGAGTTACATAGTTGACAGTATTTTTTGGTACAGGATAGGTTATTTTATTTCCCAGTTTATCGATGATGTCAAACAAATTTTCCCCAGGTTTGAACGGAACTCCCTTAATTTCCACATTATTTGACCGAAGCCACTGATCTTTTTCGTTGACATCATCTTCCAATTTACGTAATTGTAGTTTTAGAGATGATAGTTCTTGATTAGCATTTTCAATAGCTTGAATCCGTTTATCGAATGTATCCATTTTTTCCATAACATTTTCGTTAAATTTCCGTAGTTCCGAGATATCATTTTTAATTGTGCGAATGTCATTGATGACTTCCTGAAGAGGAGTTAATTGGCATGAAAGCTTCTGTAGCTCAAACATGATAGTGTCCAGAGTAGGTTGTCGCGCTTCCGGAAGTGGTGATTCAGATCGAGAAGACAAATGGCCCACTTTGCATGAAGCACAGCGCCATGTAGCTTGTCTGTCCCCAAGTTTGCGGTAACCCACTTCAGTTATCCCGGAACATGGGAAATCAAAAAACTTGCGACAGGATGAACACTGTATTGCGCTAGACACTTCTTCACAACATCTACCACAAACAACCATTTTGATCGAATACGAAAATGATAACTTAGATTTTGAGAACCTTTTGAAAACCTACTTTACTATAATTCATTAAATCAGGAAACACACCAGATTCGCTACTAGTATTAAAAATAATAGCTAAATCAGGCGCGATTGTATCTATTATAGACGCAATAACTTTAATGGAAATCCCCCACAGATCCGCAGTTTTCTTAACATCAATAGTTTTAAAGTATTTTACAATATCTTTGATGACACTTTATGAAATGTAAAATTCTTTGTACACGCATTTACATTTTGTTTAAGTAATGATTCGGCAACCGCAGGAGAAGAATTCAGTGACTTAGTGGTTAATGTCGGAATATCAGTAAAATATTTCTCGAAAACCATTACAACGTCCTGGTCTGATTCGGTTAATTTGTTACTAACACTTAACTGGTAGTATGAATTGCGAGAGTTGATCTTACCAGTTTCGCTATTAATTATACTCCATGTCATTTTAATTTTATTAGAAGCAGTCTTAATTTTGTTGCTCAAATGCAAAGACTTGGCTGTGGAGCACACTCTTTTAAATATATTTGAATATTTTTTCACATATTCCCTAAATTCGACGCTGTGATTATATGACCTTTCATGGTAAGGATCATATAACTTATGTCTGCTCCTATGGACTCCTACTGTCGCCCATTCATTTAATGACTTCCGACTTTTCAAAGAGAATATTTTAGAAGTAAAAGTATTATTAAATTCATTGCAAATAAGCTTAAATAATGTTCCATACATAAAACATGTACGAACCACAAAGTACAAAACACAAAATTTACAAAAAATGAAAAATGATTTTATTGAAACCTCACATCAAATAACAGATACACCAGTAACCACCTTCGTCCAAAACACTACAGGAGTTCTGGACCAACATTTGGAAAAAGGATCTAGTATCTCATAATAATCAGGCAGACTGGATCAACAAAGCAACACAAGATTCCAGAAATGTGATTTTAATTTATACCAATAGATACATTTAAAGAAGTACAACTACTGGTATGAGATATTCACCAGCATACATCCATTCATACATAAACACTTAAACATATTCATACAATCACTAGATTTACTTCCAACATACATAACACACGGATTAACATATATAATACCCAAACACATGAATTACCTCATAAACTCAGCCAAATACCGACCAATTACTTATCTACAAACATTATACGAAATCTTAACTGCGTGCGTAAGCGAAATAGTATATGAACATTTAACCAACAATAATATTCCAGCAGAATAACAAAAGACATGTCATAAGAACAGCCAAGGATGTAAAGAACAACTTGCTATTGATGCAATTATTTTGAACAGCGCTGTTTAAAGTCCCGAATTCCCTATTGCTCGCGTAGGTAGATACACGAAGCTTCCAGAGTCGGTTTCGTGATTTCTCCAGACATTTTCCGACTCTATACGCGCGGTATAAAAGCCACGCTAACTGCAGCGACCGACAGTTCGGTTTTAATTTGAGTGAAGTGTCAATAGTTCTAGTGTAGATTTTAACTCGACTAGCCGGTGTCATATTAACAACATATAACACATTCAACATAAATTTCCCGTCAAGTGCCGTGTATAATTGTGTTGTGAAATCGTAAGTAAAACTCTGTTATTAATAAGTGTTTCCCTACCTATTTAATCAATTATTTTTGGTAATTTAAAAAAGGATGGGCAATTTAAGTAGGTACTGTAATTGTTTTAGGTGCTGTGTTAATCCTAGCCAGGATTAGAATGCAACATGGACAAGCCAGGACCTAGTAAAAAACGTAAGGTTAAAGATGAAAATCGGCAGCTTCAAGAAATTTGGACTGAGAAATACTTTTTTGTATGGTCGCATAACAAAGTCGTTTGTTTAATTTAAAAGAATTCTGTTGCGATTGCAAAGGAATATAATGTAAAAAGGCACTATGAAACGCAGAATCGTACTTTTACCAAGTTTACAGGCGAATTAAGAAAGCAAAAAATATTGTCTTTAAAACGGGAGCTTATTGGTCACCATGCTATGTTTACAAAACCCATTCAAGATTCAGAAACAGCTACAGAAGTTAGTTATGAAACTTCTCGAATGATAGCAAAGCGAAGTCGCCCCTTCAATGATGGGGATTTTGTAAAAGAATGCATAGAAATTGCCGCTAAGAAAATGTGTCCAGAAGCAGCAAAAAAGTTTGAGAAAATTCAACTGAATCGTATGACTATCCAAAGACGAATTATGTCTTTGTCAGGTAATATTGCAATTTACAATTAAATGAAAAAACTAAAATCATTGAATTTTTTTCATTAGTACTCGACGAATCCACTGATATTAGTTCCACAGCTCAACTTCTAATATTCATACGAGGTGTTACTCAAGATTTTGAAGTCTTAGAAGAGTTATTAGGAATGTGTTCATTGAAAGGTCAAACCAGAGCAGTTGATATACTCAATGTACTTTTGGATGAGTGTTCAAAAACTGATTTGGACTTATCAAAATTATCGGGAGTTGCAACTGACGGTGTTCCTTTGATGATTGGTGTCAATTCTGGGCTAGTTACTTTGCTGAAAAGCATCTGCAAGAAAAAAATATAAACGCTGAAGATCTCATGCAGTTTCACTGCATTATACACCAAGAAGCCCTCTGTTCTAAAAAAATTGAATTTCAAAATGTAATAAAGGTGGTAGTTTCGACTGTAAATTTCATAAAATCACGAGAACTCAATCACAGGCAATTCAAACAATTTCTTGATGACATCGAAAGCGAATATGGAGATTTACTGTATTATACAGAAGTAAGGTGGCTAAGTCGTGGATTGACACTGGAACGATTTCTAAATTTAATAGAAGAAATTGGAATATTTCTGGCGGAAAAGCAAAGGGATGTCCCGGAACTTAAAAATCCTGATTGGTTGTGTGGTTTGGCTTTTTTTAGTTGATATTACAAGTCATTTGGATGTCTTGAACACACGGCTTCAAGGCAAAAATCGACTGATATTCCAGCTCTACGCTCATGTATCATCCTTTCAATGCAAGCTGACACTTTTCAGATCGCAATTGAATTCTGGAAATTACAATCGTTTTCCGAATTATAAGAAAATGGCTGAAAAATTCAACAAAACTGCTATTAATTTCAGTTATGTAGAAAATCTAGATGTTTTGATTCAATCTTTTCAAGACAGATTTTCGGAGTTTAAAAAAGTGAAACCTCTGTTGGACATATTCAGCAATCCTTTCACGATTTCAGTTGAAAATGCGCCAGAGTCAATGCAGTTAGAAATTATCGACATTCAAAATGATCAAGATTTACGCAACAAATTCAACGAAGGAGACTTGCTGAACATTTATCGCTGCATTGATAAAAATACGTACAAAGAGTTGCGCATAAACGCTCTGAAATGTGCCAGCTTATTTGGTTCTACCTATATAAACCTTTAACCTACACAAACCTTTTCAATACTAAATAATAATAAAACAAAAATCGAAACCGCCTTGCAAATGAAAGTTTGAAAGCAGTTTTACGTGTCGCTTCTCGTACAAGTAAATTTGAGCCAAATATAAAAAAGATTGTAAGCACTATGCAGTGTCACGCTTAAAATTAATAAATTCTTTTTCAATTTTAATACATTATTATCAATTCTTTATTGTCTTTAATTACCTATACTTCTGGCGGCCCGCCATCAGTTCATAATTTGCCCGAGTGGCCCCTAGTCTTAATAAGCCTGTGCATCACTGCTCTAAGTCTTCTGTGGTTTTGCATGGCCCTAAATCTACTTTCACACTAACCAAATAACACTGACACGGGATTTACATCGACATACAATAACACGCAATATACCCTAACACACCTCATGTACATGGATGACATATTAATGTTTAGCTATATGCAGCACACAAAAAGTGCACTATTCCAACTAGGGGAAACAACACAACAATTTTCTCAAGATATTTGTATGTCACTTCCGGATGACATACAAATATCTACTCCGGTAGATAAATGCAAAATATTAAAAGTTACAGCCTATATACGTCCCACTGCTGGGCACAGGCCTCCTTTCATTTCTGGGAGGGCTTTTAGGGCAAGGGAGTGTCCACCGCGCTGCCCCAATGCGTGTTGGCAAACTTCACATGTCCTCAAAATACTTTTTTTTTCTTATTTCTGAGACATGCAGGTTTCTTCACGATGTTTCCCTTCACCGCCGAGTATGTGGTAAATTAGCATTTAAAATTGCAACTAACAATTTCATTGGTGCCGGCGGGATTCGAACCCAGGTTGCTTGCGTACTGTGCAACTCACAGCGAGCGCTAACCATCTGATCTACCAAGCCAATGCAAAATATTGTCGATAGTAAAAGGTAAGATTCTAATTGATATTTACACACTCAGATCAGGTGAATCGATTAAACCAATAGAAGAACAAAGTAAATAAAAAAAAAATAGATTTTAAACAGTCTAGACGAATTCGACAAAATACGAGTATTACAAAACAAGAACTGCTCAAAAAATTCTCACATCACCTCAACCTTATCTTAAAAACCAACCTCAACTCTAGAAACACTATTAGATATACATATGTATACACATATATCAACACATTTGCAATAGCTATTCTCACGATACTTTTTCGGAATTAAACGATAGTCTAAAACTGACATCAAAAAACTACAACGCACACTCAATACATTATATTAACTACATAATAATAACTAGGGACAGAAAACATCATCCAAAATCATGCATACAGAGACACTACGACGCCAAGAAGCGGAAGTGGACTGATAGACACACACAATTTACACAACAAGCAAACTTTCGCTCAGAGCGTACTTCCGTAATTGATCAGAACACTCATCTTTACACAAATACATAACGGAAACAGACAAAAAACCTACACCACTTAAGGCGATCTCGAGTCTCGGATTGGGGACGACTAAATCTAGTACAGTCCAATCCCCAGAAGACACAAGTTTTCGCGTTTACCACTATGACAAAACCCTTTGTCATATCTCCTCAGTTTCAAGGCACTTTCTTTGTTGTCTTCGCCAGTATCGGAATTCACGCCGTTGACAATCGAATCATGTACAGTTTCGTGGTAACTCGGGAGAGAAGGCTAAATTGGCTTCTAAAAAGCTAATTGCTGATGACTTTACATGTCCTCGAAATAATAAAAAAAACACTATATTCCGGAAACCGAATTATACTAGCACGTTCGCCGAGCGTGTGGATGCCGTGTTTGTGTTGGTTGAATGTGGTCGGTGTTTGTTCGTGTATGGTATTTGTGGCAAACACCAAGCATGTGGAGGCGGCATAATAGATAGATAGATAGATTATATAAGCGAAGCTAATGAAAGCGTTTTAAAATGGAAAAAAATGAAGCGGTTAAAACAGTGAAGAGGTTTCTTTTCGAACCAGTGATAATTAAACAAAAGAGTGACTTTCAATAAGCATTATTTATAATCTTTATTGAATTAAAAAAATCTGTTTCTGTTACGCATAAACAAACGTTGAAGGTCATGCATTATTAATAGAATTATAATACTTTTTTTTTAATAATATTATCACACAAAAATCATAAATATGAAAAGGTGCCAAGTTTCATAGCTCTGTTTCAAGAAATTTATAAATTTCTATGCAACCTGTGAATTAAGCAATTGCTCACCAACACCAACTTGGTGCCCGTTAAGACCTTAACAATTTTATCGGCTATGCCGACAACAGCGACTATTTTTATTTAAAATTTATATTTTTATGGGATAAGACTTCTATGACTTTTTATTTTATTGTTACTTAATACATTTTCAATTCTTTTTAGATTCGGATCTTTACTGTCCTCGTACGTTCGATGGCTGGATGTGCTGGGATGAGACACCGGCAGGCGCCACCGCACTCCAGTCCTGTCCGGCTTTCGTTATTGACTACAACTCGCAACGCAATGTTTCAAAAAGGTATCTTTTCCATTACACGCTTTTTTACTAGTTTATTATAATAACATTTTGTATATATTTAAATAATAGACTATAAACTTAATAATGTTTTCATCATCGTGGTAGATTGGTAGCTGCAGTTTTTTCTATTCTTTTTTTAGTTTTTTTTTTAAATATAGAATTAGGGTGACAAGCGAGCACACAACCCACCTGATGGTAAGTGGATGTTGTGGCCTATATACATCTACATCTATCCTCGATAAAGAATCAAAATGCAGTTCTGTTGTCATCCCTGAGGACTAAGATGGAATGACTCGTATCCAGTAAAAAATGATCTCCGGTTCTTTACATTCACCATAAAGTAAAGTTGTAGCCTATTTACGTCCTACTGTTGGGCACAGGCCTCCTCTCATTTCTGAAAGAGTTTTAGGGCAAGGAAATGTCTGCCACGCTGCCCCAATGCCTGTTGGCGAACTTCACATGTCTTCGAAATAGTTCTTTTTCTTATTTCTCGGACGTGCAGGTTTCCTCACGATGTTTTCCTTCCCCCCGAGCACGTGGTAAATCAGCACTTAAAATTACAATTAATAATTTCATTGGTGCCGGCGGGGATCGAACCCGGGTTGCTCGAGTACTGTGAAGCTTACAGCGAGCGCAAACCATCTGAGCTACCAAGGCTATTTTATTTGCGTAAATGCCTTTTATTATATATTCTACGAGTATATAATATATACTATGCTTTGCAATATTGACTTAAAATGACTTAGTCATCGCATGAAAACACAATGTATCTCACAAGTAATACATATTATATTTAATTAGATTGTTTAGTGCGATTGCCAAGTCAATCTATGTATTTAAAACATAAAAGATGTTTAATATTGATATGGTCACTATAACATGTTGTTAGATTAGCTAATTACGTAATAACTAAAGACAGAAGGACCCTTAAGTGGGGACTGAATAAATTAACCGACTTGGTATTACATGGATCTCACAACTTTTTTACGGTGGAAAAACTGAGTCGCAAGACTTTTTTTTTTACAAGTTATGTTTTTGTTGGCATCTCATTTCTTTTTGTAGATAGTGCTACTTTTTTTCCTTTCCGATACCATTTACCTAACATCTACGGATTTTTTGGGCAATTTAGTCTACTTAATACTTTGCGGTATTTTGGTACAACTTCATAAGACATGTCCCATTCTTGCGTTTTCATTCCGTTGACTATTTTAGAAGTTATCTTTGAACATAATTATATCTAGGTACCTATCTACATCTATTATTCCATTATATTATACATCTACAGGTACACTGATCCATTCACTGCAAATGTAACTTTGTAATCCTATATATTCATATAGGATTACAAAGTTATTTATGCAGTTAATGTATCTGGAAAACTGGACCGAAATTACAAAATTTTTTAATTTTTCTTTATCAATACACTAAATACTATTTGTCTTCTAAATTTGAAGATTCTATGTCTGCTAGAAGTGCCTTAGAGTTTTGATGATCGGGCAGTCAGTGAGTGACAAAATTAAGAAACTTTGATTAGTTATAATTCTTAAACTACTGGTTCAAATTGAATATAATTTGACATATACCGTGTTCATACAATACATGCTAGCTTACTAAAAATTCAGGCTTCTAGTTTTATGCACAACGACGTTATAGGGGGCCGACAATGGCCTGTACTGTTTCGAGAAAAGGATGGTACGGCCGTGCTGCTTTTTTGCTCAACTTGGCGGGGGCATTGCTGTGCCCCCAGATAAAATACAATTTCCACCGTAACATTTCTTATTGAAAACATTATATATTATTTAGTTCTGAATTCACACACTGGTTAGTTTATTTTCTTATCTTTTAATCATGTTAACTCATGGTTTATATATTCGAAGAAGTTAAATAATTTTTCTACTTTCAGATGTACTGAAAATGGCACATGGTTGGTTCATCCCAATACCAGCACACCCTGGATGGACTACATTACTTGCATTGATGTTGATGATTTAAATGTAAGTATATATCTCACAGTAAACAAGCTATATTTAAAATGTAAGTATACAACATGTAACAAAAACCCTGTGTTTCCCATTAAGTACGTTATCAGGATCAATATTCAAACCTAAACAAATAACTGTTTTTTTAAAAACTCGATCATATTTTTTTAATTTTTTTTATGTGGTTTTATTACCTCTTACTGACACTAGCCGATGCTAAAGCTAAGTAAAGCGGGGTCTTTGACAATCCCCTTACTCCCCAGACAAAGCAGAGATAATAAAACCTCCAACAATTTGCATACAATTATTTTTTTTTTCAAAAATAAAAAAAATATTATTCGTGTTTC
This sequence comes from Parnassius mnemosyne, assembly GCA_963668995.1. Classification (NCBI taxonomy): domain Eukaryota; kingdom Metazoa; phylum Arthropoda; class Insecta; order Lepidoptera; family Papilionidae; genus Parnassius; species Parnassius mnemosyne. The sequence goes on along the minus strand of CAVLGL010000082.1, from coordinate 60,392,069 downwards.
TAAAAAAACGTTATTTCTATAACGTACTTAACGGGAACCACAGGGTTTTGTTACATATTGTATATCTCACAGTAAATAAGATATATTTTAGAGTATACGTAGCAACTGCTTATTTTTACTCTAAGTCTATTATTCTTAGCTCTAGTAGTAGTAAGAACTCTAGTTAATAAATTCACACCCTAATTATATATAGGATTTAATTTCATAATCAAAAACAGGCAATTTAATGATCATAATCAATTTAATTATTAAATATGTCCTATGAGTTTAGTATATCTTGTATTCCTTTTTTCTTTATATACGAATTACCTTTCATGAGATGGTATGAAAAAAGTCACTCAAATTATTATAATAATCTTATATTATGTAATAGGTAGTTTCTAAACATGTAAACATAGTGCAGGTATAGCTTGAAAGCATTTACAAATAAATCAATATGTTATTAAATTGCACAAGGACAAACATCCAGACCCGGAACAATTATTTGTAAGCCATACTTGTTTCGTGAGGGATTCGAATCCAATCCCCCCCGTCAATATGGTAGCGGAATTACATGAAAGACTACCTCAGAAGGGTACCAGCACCCCTGGAGATTCACTCGCTGAGCATTCACGACCTTGTTATTCCACTTGTAAGCGTGGGTGCTCAGGCTGCCCCGCGTATTCTGGGGGGGGGGGGGGGCAAAATACCGCTCATAACAATAACTGCTTGGCGCAAACTGAGCAACAATACCAAAGCGACCCCTGTCACGCTATCCGTGACTTTCTGCAACATCTGGGGACTTCACTCGAACCTAAACGCCGTCCACTACCATCTCGAGAGGGCGAAGCCGGCCTTGCTCTTTTTGACCGAGACGCAGGTATCCTCTGCGGCTTATACTTCGTATCTTTCCTACCCGGGGTACAAATTGGAGCACTCCTTTGTGCCTCGGATCTGTTTATGACTTTGCCTTGGCATATGGTCTGACACAACTGGTTACTTCGCCTACGCGGATTCCAGATGTGGAGGATCATAAACCTTCCCTGTTGGATCTTCTGCTGACCTCTCATCCGGACGGATATCAGGTTTCTGTCGATGTCCCTCTCGGCTCTTCGGACCATTGTCTGATCCGGAGTGTGTTGCCACTCACGCTCCCCTCGCGGTTGCGTTCTGCAGGTTGACGCCGTGTTTGGCATTACATCATGAAACTGGCGCAGGTGGGTTGTACGCCGAAAACTTTGTCATTTTTCGCCAGTTACATGAGAAACAGGAGCCAATTTGTAGACTGGGCTGGTCAACTGTCAAAACCATACCTTACCAGGTTAGGAGTGAGTCAAGATAGTAATTTAGGTCCCCTGAAATTTGTCCTAATGATTAATAATTTACCAGATGTTGTATGGCAATCAACATGTCTTCTATTTGCGGATGACCTAAAATTGGTGTCAATAGTTAAGGACTCAGCTGACTGTGACAAACTACAGGCGGACGTTGACAGAGTAGTACAATGGAGTCATAGGAATAAGTTATGTTTTAACACTTCCAAATGCTCAGTCATGTCGTTCACACATTCACGTCAGCCTCACACATACAAATATAATTTAGACGGAGTAGCCTTGCAGCGGGTAACAAATGTAAAAGATCTTGGTATTTACGTTACTTCAAAACTCAATTTTAGGGACCACATTCATGAGATTTGCAAGAAGGCGTATAGAAATTTAGGATTTGTGTTGCGTCAGTCGCGGGAATTTACAAATATCGGGGCGGTCTGGGCCTTGTATGAAGCACTAGTGAAAAGTCACCTAGAGTGTAATGGCTTTATATGGAACCCGCACGAAGCTAAGTACCAATTGATGGTGGAATGGATACAAAACAAGTTTATTCGATTTCTTTATTAAAATTATATGGAGTGTATCCGTTCTACCCATTAATGTACCCAACATTATTTGTTCTAGCAATGGTAGGGTATAACAAACTGGAGGTTAGGAGTGAGTTAAGTTTGGCAACATATATATTTAAATTGCTGCGTGGAAAAGTATATAACGAAGCGATATTGCAAATAGCTAAGTTGTGTGTGCCGGACAGGTACGTGTGGCGCCGGAAGCGGCCGCCGTTGTTCGCGGTACCGCGCGCACGCACCAACCTTCTAAAGGAAGCCCCACTGACCCGAGTGCTGCACACTCTAAATAAAGTAGCTCAGGGTATAGATTTATTCTGCTGTTCCTTGGGTGAATTCACAAAAGTGACATTATATGTATTGTGTTATAATAGTAGATAAGTTGTGTTCTGTCCTTATTAAATTAGATAGTTTTTATGTGCCTACACTGTCGTATTAGGAACGCCTGTAAAGACAGAGGTAGAAATAAATTAATAAATTTACCACTGGTTCGGAAAATACCTCTGTCCTGGGAAGAACCAGCAAGGAACCCAGCGGGACTTTTTTTAAACACAATTTCACTTAACAATAATTTTGTTTATGCAATTTTAAATGAATTTTCATAAAACCAGTATGGTGGCGATCACCTTATTCCTAGGGGTTATTTTCATTCATGTATTCCTTGATATTATAATAACCCTTTTTGTACAGTTTTTCTTTAATAAAACTTTTAAACTTGTTTATTGACAAAATTTGAACATGTTCTGGGATTTTGTTGTAAAAGTGTATATATTGCCCCAAAAATGAATTACTAATTCTGTGGAGTCTGGTAACTGGCATTACAAGCTTATGTTTGTTCCTAGTGTTTAAGGTATTAACATCCTTACAATACAATACAATACAAACACTCACGCCTGTCGGCAGAGACTACGGACTTCCATGTGGCGCGATCCTGATACACTTCTCTCGCCTCCTTTACATCCATATATTTACGCATACACGCTCGTCAGTTAAGGGTACTCCTAATCTGGCCCATTTTCAATGTATTGCCGATTTGGTCGATAAATCTTCGTCTAGGGAGTCCCTTCCTGACTTTGCCGTTCACTTCTGAAACATAAATCTTTTTAATCCTAGTAACAACGTTATCTTCCAAACCACACATTTCTCTTATCACACTATTTCTCACCCTGTCATTCAGATTCAGCCCTAGCATACTACGTAATGACCGCATTTCTACAGCCTTTATTCTACTCTCATGCTTCAACTTCAACTTCCACTACCATACATTAAAGTAGGGACTAACACACCATTATAAATTGCCATACGTGCCTTCTTTGACACATTCTGACTCTTCATAATAGCGTGTAGAGCCCCATTAACTCTATTTCCTGCGTTCACTCGTCGTTCTATATCCTTGTTATATCTACCATCCCTGCTAAATAAACATCCCAAATATACAAACTCATCCACTTGCTCAATCAACTCCCCTTCTGTTCTTATTTCACATAACGTTTTACTTTCTTCTCTTTCAAAAACCATCGCTTTCGTCTTACTTGCGTTCACATTCATACCCCTTTCTTTTAATGACCAGTTCATTAAATTAACCATCATTTGCAACACGGCCGCCGATGATGCAAATATGACTTGATCATAGGCGTACAAAAGGCATTTCGTACAAAAGGAGGCAGTAGAGTCCAAGGGGGAGGCATTGGCCGTTAGTTTGGACATAGCGAAGGCTTTCGATCGGGTCTGGCACAAGGCGCTTCTTTCGAAGCTTCCTTCCTATGGGCTTCCCGAGAAATTGTGCAAATGGATCACCAGTTTCCTTGCTGATCGGGGCATCAAGGTCGTAGTAGACGGTGCTTGCTCTGATTACAAGCCTATCAATGCTGGTTTTCCACAAGGCTGCGTGCTATCACCAACGCTGTTTCTCCTGCATATCAATGATATGTTGCTAACTGGTAGCATTCATTGCTATGCAGACGACAGCACTGGGGATGCCTTATATACCGGCCGTGCCAATATTTCTCGGGAAAACGTCGCAGAGTACCGGGACAAACTTGTGTCTGAAGTCGAGTCTTTGCTTAACAAAGTCTCGGATTGGGGCCGACTAAATCTAGTCCAGTTCAATCCCCAGAAGACACAAGTTTGCGCGTTTACCGCTAAAAAGAACCCCTTTGTCGTATCTCCTCAGTTTCAAGGCACTCCCCTTGCTGCCTCAGCCAGTATCGGAATCCTTGGCGTCGACATATCGAATAGCGTGCAGTTTCGTGGTCACTTGGAAGGGAAGGCCAAATTGGCCTCTAAAAAGCTTGGCGTGCTCAGCAGAGCGAGACAGTATTTCATGCCGGTATATCGCTTGCAACTTTACAAAGCGCAAGTTCGGCCCCACATGGAATACTGTTCTCATCTCTGGGCCGAGGCACCCCAGTGCCAGCTCCTTCCACTTGACCGCATCCAGCGCAGAGCGATTCGAATCGTCGACGACCAAGTTCTTTTCGATCAGCTCGATACACTGGCACTGCGTAGAGATGTTGCATCTCTTTACGTATTTTATCGCATCTATCACGGGGAGTGCTCTGAGGAATTGTTCGGACTAATTCCAGCCGCTCAATTTCACCATCGCACGTCGCGACAAAACTCGCGTTACCATCCGTACAAACTGGATGATTGGCGGTCCACCACTGTGCGATTTAGAAGAACTTTTCTCCCTCGCACAACTTCTTTGTGGAATCAATTACCACCAGCGAATTTTCCGAACCGATATGACTTAGGAACCTTCAAGAAAAGAGCTTACACCTTTCTAAAAGGCCGGCAACGCATCTGCAATTCCCCTGGTGTTGCGGTTGTTCATGGGCGGCGGTAGTCACTTACCATCAGGTGAGCCGCAAGCTCGTTTGTCCCCTATTCTATATAAAAGAAAAATTAACAGTTAACTCACCCATTCTCAACCCACATTCTTCAACTTTCAAAGTTTGCAAACAACTGTCCATAAATAGGTTAAACAGCCACGGAGAAGCTACACAACCCTGTCTGACACCTTTTTGAATGCCAAACCAGTCCGATTAGGCCCCGTTGATCCTGACACAAGCACTAGAGTCCCTATAAAGAGACTTTTATTCCTGCATCAGACCAGCGCTCAACCCAAATGAGGACAGTGTTTGCCATAACACGTTCCTGTCCACTCTGTCATAAGCCTTTTCCAAGTCCATGAACGCACAAAAAACTTTCTGGTTTTTGGCCAAAAATTTCTCCGCAATCATTCGCATGGAAAGACTTGATCCATACATCCCATACCCTTTCTAAATTCAGCTTGCACATCCCAAATTTTTCCATCAGTTTCTTCCATAACTCTTTCAATTAACACCTTAGCATACAGTTTACCCACAATGCTAAGCAAGTTGATACCACGGTAGTTTTTATAAACCTGCTGCGACCCCTTTCCCTTATATATTGGGACTATAACGGATTTGCAGCAGTCTTCCGTTACCTGCTTCAGTTCCCAACATAAATTAAACAAGTTGTACAGCAGGCCTGCAACCACACGCTCTCCAGCCCTTAGCATTTCGAGTGATACTCTATCATATCCGGCTGTCTTACCTGTTTTCATGCTTTTCATTGCTTTCATTATTTCATCTACACTTATCTCCCTACCTCTCTCCACTTCTTCCGGAATCTTTATTTCACTTATTTCAGACGACTCTTCACTCTTAAACACGCTTTCAAAGTTTTCCTTCAATCTCTTTAAATTCGAAACTTCATCATTCAGCATGCAGCTATTCTCGTCTCGTATAGCATTCATTCTAGGCTGTTTTGAATTTCCCCTGGCAGTTGTTATGAGCTTCCAGAACATTTTAATATTTGACTGGAAGTTATCAAGATATTCTTCTATCATTCTTTACTGCTTTTTCATTTTAACAACTTCTTTTACTCTCTCATTTATACGTCTAAAGTCTGCCTTTCTTCTTTCAATCTCATAATTCATACCGCCAGAATTACCAGCTTTGGTTGCTAGTAAATCTAGCCATGCCCTCTTCTTTGCTTCAACTTCCATCCGTACCTCATCATCCCACCACAACGTATTACTTTTCCTTTCATTCATTCCCTTACTTACACCACATACTTCAGTGGCTGTATCCACCAAAACTTTCTTATTATTATTCCATACATTCTTCAAGTCTAAATCATTCATACAAAATTCATTCAACACACTTATATTTTCCCTCAGTCTGCATTTATACTTCTCTTTCACACCTTCATCTTGTAACTTCTCTATTCTTATACGCTGTAACGCAGTGGTAGACACAGATGTCCGATGCCGCCAACGCTTAGACCATTAATTCAGCATAAGACCAAGTAATGATCCGTCCCTACGTTGGACCCACAGTAAACCCTTGTATCTACCACTGCGATCCTCATTCTTTCATCCACAATTATAAAATCTATCATGCTTCTATCATCCCCTCTTTCCCAAGTATACATATGAATCCTCTAATAGCGAAAGAAAGTGTTCACCACAAAAATACTCTTTTCCACACATATGGTTAGGAGGTCTTCACCATTCTCATTTATTCTTTCATCGCCAAACGTTCCTAATATCCTTTCATAACCAGACCTCTTCACCCAACCCTTCCATTAAAACCTCCTAACATAATAATATTTTCATTTTCCTTACATTTCATCAACACCAGCCTTACCATGTCCCAAAACTGCTCTCGGATATAAGTGGGCTTAGACATATCTGGGGCGTACACCCCAAGCACAAACAACTTTTTAAGTCCACTTTCATTCGTATCCACAGCAGCCTTGGGCTTTGACACATTCATACTCTTTCACACAAAAGGAAAGGTTGACAGCAATTCCCTGGCATGCCCGCTCGGTCTCGTCTACACCAGACCAGTAAGCGGTATACATGCCATGTACAGTGACATCGATTCCCTTTCGTTTTGTCTCATTCACACATAACACATCTATTCCTCTATCATTCATCATTTCGCATATTTCATCCGTCTTATCATTCATTGCTCCAGATACATTCAGCGTACCCAGACGGGCCTCCGCAATCCACTTTTCGCCCCCCCCCCCCCCCCCCCCCCGGAAGACAGGACGTTACGAGTGGCGAACCTCATCGCCGGTTTTCTTCCCGGAGATTCTTCGCACCCCTGCCCCATTAAAGGGGCGCCGGGAACTCGGGGCCATTTCTTTAAATTGTTGTAGATTTAATTTGTGGTAGATTTTACGCCACTACCACACGGCGAGGAGCCGAGTCTGTTGTTTCGGCTTTGTCGCTCGTTTAGCACCACCCGGGGGACACGTGTAGGGTGGGCCTAGGGTTAGGTGGTCGAAGCCTACGGACGCGAGCGACTCATCCCCCATTTTTTTAACATGTTTTTATGTATGTACATAATGTATGTACATAATGTATGTACATTACATTTTCATAAATATATTGCGATGTCAAAGTTAATATGTTTATTTCTTTAAATTTTTTTCTGAGGGACTCTTTACAATTTAGATTATAAATCGCCAGTACGGCTTTATTTTGCAAAACAAATATATCTTCAATATCAGTCGCTTTACCCCATAGCTAATTTACATAAGACATAACGCTATGAAAGTAACTAAAATACACTAATCTAGCTGTCTCAACATCGGTGAGATAGATGTGATCTTTCTTACAGCATATGTTGCAGAACTAAGTCTGCTTGCTAAGTTAGATATATGGGGTTGCGGTTGGGACGGAATGCAGTCTTTCTTTGCATCCCACCCATGGGAGCGGGTTTGCTTCTCGCCGGATGATCCAAGCGCTGTTGCTGACTCTGTCACTGATGTGGTGCTACAGGGAATGAAACTATTTATTTCATCATCAGTGGTACCCATCGGAGGCAGATCTCAACCTTGGTTTGGTCGCTCCTGTATGACTGCATTACGCAGTAAGCAGGAGTGTTATCAAGTCTGGGCTGCGGTTTCGGCGACTCAGGATGTAAACACCAGCATGCTTAAAAAGAAGTATAACTTCGCCTACAGGTCCTTCAAAAGTTATTTCCAAGGCAAAGTCAGAGCACATAGGCAGAATTGGCGAGAAACTAGTTCGCCTTCCTTCGGGAACCCGTGCATTCTGGTCTCTCGCCAAGGTTTTCTGGGAATTTCTGTACGCCATCACTACCATCTCTGCACAAGGTGGACAACTCATTGGCCCATGCCGCAAAAGAGAAAGCCGACCTATTAGGCTCCCTTTTTGCGTCCAACTCGATTCTAAATGACGGAGAGAACACACCGCCTACCATCCCGCGGTGTGAGTGCTCTGTGTAGGATGTGCTGCTCTCACAGCGCTCGGTTCGCAAAGCACTCCTATCCCTGGACATCCACAAATCGAGTGGCCCTGACGGAATCCCCCCAATAGTGCTGAGGACGTGAGCTCCGGAGTTGGCACCGGTTCTAACGCGTCTTTTCCGGTACTCCTACTCCCTAGGCGTAGTCCAGAAATCATGTAAGACAGCTTTTGTCCACCCGATCCCTAAAAAAGGCGACCGCTCAGACCCGTCCAACTACAGGCCTATTGCCATCACCTCCTTGTTCTCCAAATTAATGGAATCCATTATTAACTGCCAGCTCAAGTGGTACCTTGAGGATCATCAGCTAATTAGTGAGCGCCAATACGGTTTTCGTCGAGGTCGATCAGCTGGTGATCTTTTGGTCTACTTGACTCATAGATGGGCGGAGGCAGTAGAGTCCACGGGGGAAGCGTTGGCCGTTAGTTTGGACATTGCGGAGGCCTTCGATCGGGTTTGGCACAAAGCGCTTCTTTTGAAGCTCCCTTCCTATGGGCTTCCCGAGTAATTGTACAATTGGATCACCAGCTTCCTTGCAGATCGGAGCATCAAGGTCGTTGTAGACGGTGCATGTTCTGACTACAAGCCTATTATCGCTGTTGTTCCGGCTGTATGCTATCACCAACGCTGTTTCTTCTGCATATCAGTGATATGTTGCAAACTGGTACCATTAATTGCCATGCGGATGACAGCACTGGTGGTGCCTTATATACCGACCGCGCCAATATTTCTCGGGAAAACGTCGCCGAGTACCAGGACAAACTTGTGTCTGAAGTCGAGTGAACAAAGTCTCGGATTGGGGGTGACTAAATCTAGTCCAGTTCAACCCCAAGAAGACACAAGTTTGCGCGTTTACCGCTAAAAAGAACCCCTTTGTCGTATCTCCTCACTTTCAGGGCACTCCTTTTGCTGCGTCAGCTAGCATCGGAATCCTCGGCGTCAACATATCGAATAGTGTGCAGTTTCGTGATCACTTGGAAGATTGGCCTCTAAAAAGCTTGGCCAAATTGGCCTCTAAAAAGCTTGGTGAGCGAGTCAGTATTTCATGCCGGCACATCGCTTGCAACTTTACAAAGCGCAAATCCGGCATCACATGGAATACTGTTCTCATCTTTGGGCCGGGACATCCCAGTGCCAGCTCCTTCTACTTGACCATATCCAGCGCAGAGCGGTTCGAATCGTCGACGACCGAGTTCTTTCTGATCGGCTCGATACACTGGTACTGCGTAGGGATGTTGCATCCCTTTGCATTTTCTATCGAATTTACCACAGGGAGGGCTCTGAATAATTGTTCGGATTAATTCCAGCCACCAAATTTCACGAAAGCACATCGCGGCAGAACTCCCGATACCATCCACACCATCTGGATATTTGGCCGTCCACTACTGTGATTTAGAAGAAGTTTTCTTCCTCGCACAACTTCCTTGTGGAATCGATTACCATCAGCGATTTTTCCGGATAAATACGACTTAGGGACCTTCAAGAAAAAGCCTACTCCTTTTTAAAAGGCCGGCAACACATCTGCAATTCCCCTGGTCCATCATCAGGTGAGCCGCATGCTCGTTTGCCCCCTCTCCTATAAAAAAAATCCCTGAGCGCCGCAACGCAATGCCAACCCACTTCGCAGAGGAGGCGACTAACTATTGAAAGATTTTGGAACAAAGTTCCTTATCACACGGTACGAATTTGACAGATGGGGGCTAGGCGGGAAAACGTGTAAGATTTTTCCGTCACGACCCCCTATCTATAATGCGAGTGAGATGGAATAATATCCATTTCCCTCGCACTTCTTCTTATCTTGCAATGAAAGAAATATTATTTTAAATGACGACGCTAGTAATTCATTTATTTTGTATTTGTTAATCAGTAATATAATACCGTTCATCAATAATAATATACTACGATGAAGTGTTCTACGACACTTACGCATGTTTTTTGTTCCAGTTTAAAAACATTATCAAGAACGTATATATAGCTGGATATACTATCTCTACAGTTGTGCTGCTGCTTTTACTGATATTATTAATTTACTACGGGTATGTATACATTACTATATAATTAGACAAAATTAAATGCAATACAGTGGGACCTCGATAATCACGTGCCTGTGTACCATCTGTTTGTTTTTGTTCGGAAAATAGCTTGAAATTCTCATTAAGTAGATAATTCATTAACTCAAATTTTTAGCATTTTCCTTTAAATTCGAGTTATCGAGATTCTGCCGTATTTTATAGAGAACAGGTGCTTACCCAAGATCGCCTGCCATGCGTAATAAATAAGGACCTTAACAGTATTCTTTAGTATTTCTATTACGACGTCAATAAGCTTACGTAATTCTGAAGTCTCATGTCCAGTGAACATGGAAAGGTTAATGATGACAATAATAATATTATGATAGTAAAATTACAATAGTCTGTTTTTTCTTAAATTTAATTTCGAAATTTATTTATTTATATTAAATTATTTTAATTCTGCAAAATATGATTAATAACAAATTGCCACTTTTCCTAGTACGTCACTCGGCAATTTACGGAAATTATAATTACAAAATACGTCATTATGCTGACAATATTATTTTCAACATTCACAAGGTTAGCAGCAAAAACAATGTCTTCGAGATAAATGTTTAGATTGATTTTTTCGACGCTTACTTTGTACGGTAAGGCGGGGTTAGTTAAACATAGAGGTAAGTTGAGTAATGTTGAGCAGTATGTCAAGTGAGTAAATAACGGAGAGAGGGTATTGCGTGATTGGAAGTCATCTCGCGATTGCTGGTGGCGACGTGGCGTACAAGCATATGAACGCTTTGTTTATATTGCAGCGAATTAGTAGGTACACAATATTTTTGGAAAATTTTCTACTGAACTCGTAAAATACTAACCGATTATAATACACAAATCATATTAATATTTTATACATTTAATTTTTAACAAGCAAGTAATTTTATTGCACATCTGACATACGTCCAACCTTTTATTGTCTTGCTCAACGGTGCTCAACTTACCTTACCTAAACGTAGTGATTGTATTCTCTTTGACCTACCTTATGAGGCTAAAATATTATAATCACCGACTTTAATTACTTATATGGCTCTTCAAGCGAAGTCAAAGTATTAAATGTGATTAGAGGTGTTTTTCATGGAATAAATTACTGAAATAACATTGTCCGTACTATACAATTTGTCTAACTAGGCCCGCCAAACCTTATAATATATTATTCCAAAGGTTTGAAGTAATAATTGAAAGGATTAAAAAAAAGTCTTTCTTGTTTTTTTTATCTATGTACTCATAGTCTTAAAAGTAATATTACAGACAAGAAAAGTTAACTATTTCCTTAGTAAGGTCGTAGGTGTTTTAATATTGTTTAGTTTTACAACTAAATTTCGGTCTTACTTACCTATTCTCTTAGAGTTTAAAAAAATTTTTTTTAAACGTTACCCCCACACTAGGATTTTCTCCTGTATCGTGGAGGCAGTTTACAAACACAAATTTCACAAGGACAAACATCCAGACCCGGAACAATCATTTGTAGGTAATCAATCATACAAATACTTGTTCCGTGCGGGATTCGAACCCGCGCCCCCCAGCGCAGCAACTCATTGCTAAGCCACTGCGCCACGGAGCCGTCAAATCGTAAAATATATACTTAACATAAAATGTGCAGTAAGAACATTCTTAGCATTTTAAAACATTAACTAGTTTTTATTCTTAACAACGAGTGAAATATATTTTTTTTATTCAGGTCTCGTCAATGCATTCGCATCCAGATCCACAAACATCTTTCCATATCTATGATTCTAAATAATATTCTCTGGATTATTTGGTACACGTCAGTTGTGAATAACTTTGTAGTGGTCCAGAACAATGAGGTAATTATTTTTTTTGTATTTTTTAATGAATTATTTTGTATCTTTAGTAAAAATGTAACATATAATTTTAAAATGTTTTCCAAAATTTTTCAAGTGGTTATAGCCTTGCTGCAGCTGTATTATAGTTGTTGCACGAATGGGTAGATGCGATCGGGATAGGTGGAATAGCGTAAAATAGTAGCTTAATTCCGCTGTGTATCATATGTTAAGTGTAGGGAAACGGATACCGGATACGGGTGAGATTTGAACAAGGGATTGTCATGCTCTGTCTTGTGTATTACGTTTCTAAACAGTTGCGCAGCATGTCGTCCGGGAACACTAGAGCCAAACATCCGCACTTGAATTTTCTCTCATAATTTTCAAAGTACTACGGTTTCAAAGTACCGTTATAGCCTATTAAAGTCTACTGCTGAACATAGGCCTCCCCCACAAATTGCCTCATAAATGGGATATTTGCCATAGTTGCCACGCTTGGCAACCGGGTTAGCAACCGCAATTTTTATTTTTAGTTGTTATTAGGAATCCACTGCTGCCCATCTCCTGATTTGTTTCACTCAGTCGCCTTTTTAGACACCACAGTATAGTATTTTACAAAATATTAAATCGGTGAAAGTGTTTTTTAGTTTTTACATGTTATTTAAAAATGGATGAAGCGTAATATATGCTTTATACTTATCCCCACCCTTGTCGAATTCGCGAATGCTAATTATCTTTATTTCCTCCTAGAAATAAAGATAATTAGCAATACAGTTTTCGTATATTGTTTATTCTAAGGGTAATTTTACACATATTTATTATATTTTACTGATGTTATTTAAGAAATCGGTAAGCTAAAAGTAGGGCGGCACTCCATCTACTGGGGGGAGGGCAGGAAGTCGATGCAGGTGGTTGAGGACGGTGCTTTATGGACTTCCTTGTATGAGGCCTTCAGTGGGTTTATGATGAGCTGTAATAATGATGATAATTTAATAATAATAATTTTGCAACGCATCTGCAATTACCCTGGTGTTGCGGTTGTTCATGGGCGGCGGTAATCACTTACCATCAGGTGAGCCGCATGCTCGTTTGCCCCCTCTCCTATAAAAAAAAAATCGGTGGGAGCGGCGGCCATTCCCTTGTTAAATTCCCTTGCTACGGAACTGTTATTATCATCTATCTAGTACAGCAACCTAAACTAGCGCACATAAACTGCTATACTAAATAATAAAGAATGTGTGTGTATTAATGACTGAATCAACTGTCCAATTCTTAGATATCTGGCTAGGTGTAGAATAAACCAGTTCTATTACGAGTGTTATTATAACATTAGGATCATAATATCTTATTCACATCAATGTTAATATAATTTCTTACCTTTTTCATCATAATCTATTCTTTTCAGATTTGGTGTCAAATTCATCACATCGTCACAGTTTACTTCATGCTTTCAAGCTACTTTTGGATGTTTTGCGATGGTCTCCACTTCCATTTATCCCTATTTGTGGTACGTATGAATTTGCATTATTATTGAAACAGAAACAGAAACTTTTTTTATTCAATACTAGCTGTAACCCGCGGCTTCGCCCGCATGGTCACTGGGAAATGAACTATCCATTGCTTTTTGAATTGAAAGAAAACTGAGTTTTATAGATTTGTCAGAGATGCAGCCATTAAAAGGAAACTGAGCAAAATTGATTCGTCAGCCTATTTAAATGTTTTGAAACGCAGCGTATAGGAAAGCATGAAAATAGCCTGTTTATTCCAAATGGAAATGGGATATTTTTTTTATTAAAGGAAACTAAGCATAATTATCCGTCAGGGATGCAGACTTTTGAAAAGAAACTAAGCTAAATTGATTCGTCAGAGATGCAGTTTTCTGATTTAAAAGTAACTGAGCCAAATAAAAGATCCGTCAGAGATGCAGCCTTTGGAGTTGAAAGGAAACTGAGCTTAATAGGTCCGTCAGAGGTGCAGCATTTGGAATTGAAAAGAAACTGAGCTAAATAGAAAATTTGTAATTGAAAGGGAAGATCTGTGGGAATTCTGATTAATTGATTGTGGGAATTTGGAAAAAAAAACTAACTGAACACTATTTTAAGACGCTACTGTACACAATGTTATATGTTTTTCCATTCGGGGAAAGAATGTGGAGATTCTGGGCATTTGACACACGCGAACATGCTACCTACATCTGACCATGAGAGAAGCACGGTTTTTCTAAGTTGACCCCGCTACCCATAACATTTGCCCTTGCGCTTTATTAATTGTCATTGCAAAACTGAGCTTAATAGGGAACTGCAACCTTTTGAATTGAAAAGGAAGATCTGTGGGAATTATAGGGATCTGTGGTATAATAACATTTTCACCTTTTCCTACGCCTGTCAAAATTGTAGCACCGATTATGTTCCGTCCAAGTTGTGTCACACGCAGCCTTGTCCCGTGACATAACCGAGGAGCATCTAAATTTCGCATTAGCATGACTGGGACGCCTAATTTTAATTGAAGCTTATGTGAGGGTACACCTGACAACTCTAGAGAATTTAGAAACTCTACGGGTTATGAAGTGCTCTGTTCTGTGTCCATAGCTGTGTCTACTGACAAATAATCGCGAATCTTTCATCCTGATATCGAACGGGATTACACACGTTTTTCAATGTAAAAATAAATTTCCGAAATATTAATTCGCGATATTAAATTACTACAAGTACCAGGCGCTTATAATCGATAAAGTGCTGTGCAAGTGTGGGAGCATTAGTGTAGTGTTAATTGCGGCCTGTTGAATGAGTGAGATAGAATATCAGAGTAAGAACGGTCATTGTGTAACATAACGTCGAAAACTGCATCACTTAAACTTTGAACCTAAGAAAATTCTTCTTAATAATGAGCCGATTAACAAGAAGCCCTCCATCAAGTGGGCTAATACCACACACAGTGTCGGATTCTGACGTCTACTTGGTTGGGCATGCCCAAGAGCACAAACCATATGTAACCCAATGAACTAAAAGACTAAGAGAGCCATGTTGCGAAGATTTATTTTCAAAATTCAAAGAAGAATTGAAATCTATGATCAAAGAAATGAGTTAAAACCAAAATCAAATTCTCAATAATCTTATTAAAGATGTAGCCTAAATAAAAGTTCAGAATTCCAAAATTCAACAGACTAATCAGGAGATTGAAAAGTCTCTACAGTTTCTATCCGATCAGTTTGACGCTTTGTTGATAAGAGTGGAAACTCTAGAACGAGAACGCAAAGAACAGCTATTGTATATCTTTTCACTTGAATCAAAAGTCGAGGACATGCAAAGATTGCTGAAATCAACTACTGTGGAAATTAGGAACGTACCATCTTCTACTAAAAACGATAACAATTTCGAAATTACTAATATCGTACAAAATACCTGTAAGGTCCTAGCTGTAGATTTCCAACCGAGTGATGTTAAGGACGTTTTCCGCATTAAGGGAAAATCGGGAACATCTATCCTTGTAGTGGATTTCTTGCGAACAAAAACCAAACTGGAAGGAATTAAAAATGCTAAGCTGTATAACAAAACACACCCAAATGAAAGGCTTAATTCAACTCTTATAGGTCTAAGTGGACCATCTGTACCTTTATATTTATCCGAAGGTCTTACACATAAAGGTTGCAGACTGCTGTACCTGGCTTTCATGCTCTCCTCGAGGGGTCGGATCTGCGTGAATGACGACTTTAAAATCCTCTTTAGGTAGGTTTTCTAAAGCAGTTTTAAATGTTTTGACTAAAATGTTACGTTCATACAAGAATCTTTGAATTTTGAACACTATGTCTCTCTCAACTCCCTGGATAAATTGGCAGCGACGGTCTACCTCAATTTCTTTGTCACCCATAAAAAAAGCAAATCCAATATATCTAAAAGGAATAAATATTCCTTTTAAATATTTTTTTTTTAAATCAAAACAACAAAACCAATTCAAGACACAACACGAATCCGAAAACGATAGCCAAAAAAAAATCGAATCAACTTAAACCAAATCACAAAACAAATCGCAGAAAACCGAAATCGAAAGCAGTAGTCAATATAAATATAACCAACGAAAAAAGAAGTAAGTGTATAGGTACCGTATATACTATCTATACTATTAATATTCCTTTGAAATATTGTTAAACAACCTAAAACAACGAAAACCAATTCACGATTCTAAATAAACAAAATCCAAAATCAAAGCCAGAGTCTAAATATGTATAAAGGAAAGGAATACCAACCAAATCAACAAAACCGATCCAAGAAAATACACAAATCCGAAAATGAAAGCCAATATAAATCCATTCAACCTTAACCAAATCACAAAACAAATAACAAACAACCGAATTCGAAAGCAGTTAGTCGAAAAAACTACGAAATAGAAACAATTTAAGCGTATAGGTTGAAGTTGGCTCGTCCTGTTGAAGACCCATATATTATAACTGGACAAATACTTACTGTTTTATATTTTTCTTATTTCATTATTAATCCTATTATTAATAAATTCTGAGACAATTTAATTTTTAATTAATAATTAATGAGCTTGTTAAAGCATTTGTTTTGAAAACTTAAGAAAGTATAAATTTATTCTATTAATTTATACTAAAATTATTAACTAAATTAAAAATATTTTTAACCCTATAAAAAATAATAAATAATTTAAAGAAATAAGTAAATATCTTTTTCAAGATAAATATATTAATTTATTATAACGATATCGTGGTAAATTACCTCGAACTCAAATAAATAAAAATGAAATAAAAACTAATTTAATATAAAAAATAAAGATATATTATAACCTCCCATATACATGAAAATAAATAATATTCTTATAAATAAAATTGTAGAATATTCAGCTAAAAAAATTAAAGCAAACCCCTTTATTAAACCTTTTTTATCTTCTATATTCAATATTAAACCCCGAAACTAATTATCTTTCCCCTTCTGCAAAATCAAAAGGATTTCGATTAGTTTCAGCCAATCTTGAAGAAATTCAACATATTCTTAAAGGTATTATTAAGAAAAATACCTAATTAAATCTTGATAAATAAAAGAAATTATTATATTAATATCTATAATTAAAATAATTATTGATAACATAATTAAAGCCAATCTTACTTCATAAGAAATTGTTTGTGCAACAGCCCGTAAACCCCCTAATAAAGAATAATTCGAATTTGAAGATCATCCCGCAACTATAACAGTTATACCCCCATTCTAGTACAACATAAAAAAAAAATACCGAAATTAAATATAACTATATTAAAATAATAAGAAATCAATATTTATATCATTAAAGATAAAATAAATCTAATAATAGGAGAAAAATAATAAGAAATATAATTAGAATAAACAGGAAAAACTTGTTCTTTAGAAAATAATTTAATAGCATCAGAAAAAGGATATAAAATTCCTTTATATCCAACTTTATTTGGACCTTTTTGAATCAGAATAAAACTTTACGTTCTAATAATGTAAGAAAAGCAACCCCAATTAATACCCCTAAAATTAAAATTAACATCCCTAAAATTATTACAAATATTTCTTTTATAATCATTTACTACATATATAAATTAATTATATTTATGACTTCTAAAATCATTACATTTTTTTCTGCCAAAATAGTCATATTTAAATAACTATTATCTATTATTAAAATTCCTATAAAAAAATATAAAATTATTTTAAATATTTTATTGATTTAAAGATAGAAACCAACCTGGCTTACACCGGTTTGAACTGAGATCATGTAAGAAAATACACAAATCCGAAAATGAAAGCCAATATAAATCCATTCAACCTTAACCAAATCACAAAACAAATAACAAACAACCGAATTCGAAAGCAGTTAGTCGAAAAAGCTACGAAATAGAAACAATTTAAGCGTATAGGTTGAAGTTGGCTCGTCCTGTTGAAGACCCATATATTATAACTGGACAAATACTTACTGTTTTATATTTTTCTTATTTCATTATTAATCCTATTATTAATAAATTCTGAGACAATTTAATTTTTAATTAATAATTAATGAGCTTGTTAAAGCATTTGTTTTGAAAACTTAAGAAAGAATAAATTTATTCTATTAATTTATACTAAAATTATTAACTAAATTAAAAATATTTTTAACCCAATAAAAAATAATAAATAATTTAAAGAAATAAGTAAATATCTTTTTCAAGATAAATATATTAATTTATTATAACGATATCGTGGTAAATTACCTCGAACTCAAATAAATAAAAATGAAATAAAAACTAATTTAATATATTATTTAATATATTTAATGATCGAACAGATCAAAAATTTTAAACTTTTACATTTAAATTGTATCTTAATCCAACATCGAGTACGCAAACTTTTTTCTTATTTGAACTAAAAAAATATTACGCTGTTATCCCTAAGGTAATTTTTTCTTATAATCGTAAATTACGGATCACTTAATTATTTATTAATGTAAAATTATAAAAAAGTTATTTTAATTTTTCTGTCACCCCAAAAAATATTTATTCATATTAAAATTACAAATTTTATAAAAAAAAATTAATATTTATTATTAAATATATTTTAGCTTTTTAATTAAAAAATTTAATTCTAAAAATTATAAAGAGACTGTTTATATCTCATCAAATCATTCATACAAGTCACCAATTAAAAGACTAATGATTATGCTATGCTACCTTTGTACAGTCAAAATACTGCAGCCCTTTAATTTATTATCAGTGGACAGATTAGACTTTATATTATTAATTCAAAAAGACATGTTTTTGATAAACAAGTGAATATAAATTTTTGCCGAATTCCTTTTATTAAATTATCAAATAATAAATTATTTTAATTTAATTATATATATACTAATTTTATCATTATATCTAAATTTAAATTATTATAAATTACCTTTCAATAAAAAATAAAATAAATTTGTAATATTAAATTATTTATTTTTTTATAAAAAAACTATAATTTATAAAAAATATAAATTTTAAAAATTTTAATTATAATTAAAACTTATTATAAAAATTTATTTTAAAGCTTATCCCTTAAAATATTTAATTTTAAAAATATAATTTAAATTAATTAAAATTATATTTTTTTTAGAATTTAAAATTTAATTTTTTTCTAAAAAAACTAGATATATTTATAAACGATTAACCTCTCATTTCAAATTAATTATTTAAAATAATTATACAATATTCACTTTATTAAATAATTATCTCTTTTAAATTCGAGAAAATTTTTAAATAAAAAATATTATTAATAAACTCCGATACACAAGATAAATTTACTTTTACATAAATTTATTTTCAATATATTTCAATTTCTTTTACAATACTAATTTTCTATAAATATTTATTATTTTTTCTATTAAATATACTTTAACCCCCATTAAATTATATTAATATTAAAAAAAATTATTATTTATACTTTATTAATTTATCCCCCTCAAATTAATTATAATATACTATATTTTCAATGTAAATGAAATACTTTAACAAGCTCTAATTTGTTCTTTCTAGAAACACTTTCCAGTACCTCTACTTTGTTACGACTTATTCCAATTTATTAATGAAAGCGACGGGCAATATGTACATATTTTAATATATAATCATTTTCATAAATTAATTAAAATTACATTTAAATCCACTTTCAAATATTTATTAAATAATATTATTCATTTACATTTATTTATTGTAATCCATTATATTCTTAATTATAATCTGCATCTTGATCTGAATTAATTTTAAATAAAAATTTTAAAATATTATTTTTATTAAAAAATATTTTTTAACAACGATATACAAAATAATAAATTAAGTAAATTTATTCGTGGATTATCAATTATTAAACAGATTCCTCTAAATGAACTAAAATACCGCTAAATTATTTAAGTTTCAATAAATAATTACCTACTATTTTAGAATTATAAATTTAATTTTTAATAATAGGGTATCTAATCCTAGTTTTTTTATAAAATTTAATAAATCATTTAATTTATATAAATTTTAATTAAATTAAATTTCTCCTAATAATTTAACATTTAAATTAAATAATAATTTTTATTTATTATAAACTGATAAAATTTAAATTTATTTTTTGTATAACCGCAACTGCTGGCACAAAATTTGTTAATAAATTTAAATATTACTAAATCTTAATTTCTTAAATTTTTAATTCTAATTACTGCAAATTTAATAATTATTATTAAAATAATTAAAAATTAACACTAAAATTTACATGTAAAATAAACTTAAATTAAATTTAATAAATCATAAAAATTATTTATATATATAATTTTTTCATATATATTTTTTATATTAAAATATTTATTAAACAATATAAATAAAAAGTAATAATAATTTATAAATATATTAATAATTAAACATATATATATATATATATACAGAATGGGGTCCCACATATATGCAATAAATTAAACCACAAGTAATACTAGTCCATAGAAGTGTAGAAAAATTAAATATTAAATTAAAACCCGTAAAATAAAAAAGTGAAATTTTCAAACAAAATAAATATTAAAATAAATTCAGTAAAAGTAAACACTCTGTTTAGACAACGTACCTTGACCCCTTGGAAGAGTGGCAACGTTGCACGCGGGTGGCATGGCGGTTGGCGGCAGGCAGCGTTATTGTTTGTCGGCACGGCCTATGGTTCGTTGGACAATGTGCGACGAAATAAAAACTTACTCACTAAACTGTTTAGGTATTTTACCGCCACTTTTTTATTTCGCGAAAATGGAACTGAACGAAATAAATATTATTGCATATTAGTAGCAAAATTTAATGAAACCCTATATTTTAAAATTTTCAAAATCGTTCTTGAATGCACAAGTTACATCGCCGCATAATGTTGTCCTGAAGCTTGCTCAAAAAATTTCGTTCAGGATCCAGAGCCAGGGCTTTTAATTTGTTAAAGGCGGCAACAATACGATTGCGCAGTTCATCTTCAGTTTCGAAAATCTTTGAGTACACTTCATTTTTAATAAAGCCACATAAAAAAAAGTCTAGAGGAGTGAGGTCAAAGATAGTAAAGTAGTTTCAATATCACAGTAAAAAATTAACGTACTTAAAACACTATTTACACACACAAAGTCAATCAACTAATGTCTATTTCACCGTAAAATAATTGTTTGACTAATTGTATTTATCTTACGATAATACGATAATTATCTTACGATAAATAATTACGATGCGCGTAGGCAGCGAAACGCACCTGTATCCTGGAACAATTGCGCGTGAACTGGAAGCTAAACTTCCAAATTCCAAAATGGCGAAAATAATAAAAGTAATAAATAGGGCGGCCACAAGGTGCAATGATCGTTTATCGATACTTTTCTTTTTACGCTTATTTACTTACTACATTTGAATACAAGTAATTTTGATTTTTGATTTCATAACAATCGACAAGTTATTGATATTTAAAAAAAAAGTTTATTTTTGTACAATTGAACTTACGAAACTACCGATTTGTGACTTCCTGGGAAACGGTTAAGTATGTATGACTTTTTAATTGGTTGTTTTTATGGGTTTTTTATCATGTTAAAATAATTTATTATCTCTAAATCTACAAGAACACACTTAAACAAAAAAAGCTTTAAAGCTTAGCTTTAATACTTAGGTCGTAGTATTTTTAGGATTATCATAACAACACGATAATTCTAAAAAAACCATACCCAAAGTGTTTAAAGCTAAACATTTTTTTTTGTTTATCGTTTATTACTTACTCCCTTTGAAAGAAGCTAATCGTCGATAACAGGTGTCCTACTCTATGACAAAGGCGCGCGCGCCGTTGCGCCGTCGCCTTTGAAGTACGCCGCGTGCCTCGTGCCGCTTGTTTATGCACGCCGACAAAAGACACCGCTGTCGATACGTCGCAATACCAATAGTTTGCACTGCGTGGCAACGTCGCTTTTTAATGTTCAAGGATTCAAGTACATTGAATCATTGACTTAGTGACTCAATTCTATAGAGGGTTCAAATTTGCTTAAAATTAAAACTCTACTTTTTGACCTAATTACTGGGCCGATTATGTTCATTTTTTGTACATCGTCAGCAAAGGCGATAACAAGTATGTGGTTTCATTTATTGCATATATGTGGGACCCCATTCTGTATATATATATATATATATATATATAAAAATTTATCTATTAATAATTTTATATATATATATATATAAAAATTTATCAATTAATAATTTTATATATATATATATATATATATATATATATATATATATATATATATATATATTTATAGAATTCATATTCAATATTTAATAATATTAATTATTAAATATTGAATAATTTCTTTTTTTTTCATAATATTAAATTAAATACCTAAATTGCTATTTAATTTTTTATAATTCAAATAAATTCTATTAAATTAATATAATAAATAATTAATTATATTTAATATATATTTATATATATTAATATATTACATATTATATATATGTATATATATAAATATATATATATATATATATATATATATATATATATATATATAAATATAATTATTAATAGATAAATTTTTAATTTAAACATATCATTAAACCATTTTTAATCTTTTTCATATATAAAATAAAAAATAAATAAAAATAAGCTAAATTTAAGCTTTTGAGTTCATACTCCAAATATAATGGAAACCCCTTTTTTTTAAAAAATAAAGTGCCTGATTAAAGGATTATTCTGATAGAATAAATTAAGTAGACCTACCTTTATTATATTTTATAGAAATAAACTATATCTAATAATATCAAAAATTATTGTGCATCTTACAATATATATATATATATATATATATATATATATATATATTTATAGAATTTAAAATACAAAACTAACCCCCTATTTTAGATCTTTTTTAATTTAAATTCAAATAAATGTTATTATGTTATAAAATATTTTACTTAAAATAAATTTATTAAAAAATTTTGAAATTAATAATTTATTTTTTATTTAAATTAATTCCTCCATATTAATGAAAATAGGATCAACCCCCTTTCATTTTTGAGTTCCTAATATTATTGAAGGTTTATCATGATTTAATTGTTTTATTTTAATAACTTGACATAAAAATTCCCCAATAATTTTATTATCATATTATATAAATAATAATTTCTTAATATTTATTATAATTTTTAATGTTATTGTAGGATCAATAGGAGGAATTAATCAAAAATCATTACGAAAATTAATATCATTTTCTTCTATTAATAATTTAGGATGAATATTAGCAGCATTAATAATAACAGAAAAATTATGAATTTTTTATTTAATAATATATTCATATTTAATTAGAATTATATTTTCAATATAGTAAATATTTAGTATATTAATCAATTATTTATTGTAAATATAAAAATTTCTTTAAAAATATCTTTACAAATTAATTTTTTATCTTTAGGAGGCTTACCTCCTTTGTTGGAGTTTGGATTATTCCCTAAATGAATTATTATTAATTTTCTTATTATTAATAAATTATTTACCATTAGATTTATTATAATAAGATAAATTATATATTTTTTTATATTCAAAACTATTATATTTAATTATTTAAAAATAAAATGATTTAAAAATTTTATAAAAAATTATTTACTATTAAAATTAATAATTATATTATAAATATTTTCAGAATAATTTCTTTATTAGGTATAGTTTTTAGAACCTTTATAATTATATAAAGGTTTTAAGTTATACAAACTTATAATCTTCAAAATTATAAAGAAATAATTTTCTTTAAACCTTAGTATTATATAATATACCTCTTAAAATTTGCAATTTTATATCATTATTGACTATAAGACTTTAAATAATAAAAGAGATTTATCTCGTTAATAAATTTACAATTTATCGCTTATACTCAGCCATTTTATTTATCGAAAATGACTTTATTCAACAAGTCATAAAGATATTGGAACGTTATATTTTATTTTTGGTATTTGAGCAGGTATAGTAGGAACCTCTTTAAGATTATTAATTCGTACTGAATTAGGTAATCCTGGATCTTTAATTGGAGATGATCAAATTTATAATACTATTGTAACAGCTCATGCTTTTATTATTTTTTTATATAGTTATACCAATTATAATTGGAGGATTTGGAAATTGATTAATTCCTTTAATATTAGGAGCTCAAGATATAGCTTTTCCTCGAATAAATATTATAAGATTTTGATTACTACCCCCCTCATTAACTTTATTAATTTCTAGAAGAATTGTAGAAAATGGAGCAGGAACTGGATGAACAGTTTATCCCCCTTTATCATCTTATATTGCTCATAGAGGTAGTTCCGTTGATTTAGCTATTTTTTCTTTACATTTAGCAGGAATTTCATCAATCTTAGGAGCTATTAATTTTATTACAACTATTATTAATATACGAATTAATCATATATCATTTGATCAAATACCCCTTTTTGTATGGGCAGTAGGAATTACTGCTTTACTTTTATTATTATCTTTACCTGTATTAGCTGGTGCTATTACTATATTATTAACAGATCGAAATCTTAATACTTCATTTTTCGATCCCGCAGGAGGTGGGGATCCTATATTATATCAACACTTATTTTGATTTTTTGGTCATCCAGAATTTTATATTTTAATTTTACCTGGATTTGGGATAATCTCTCATATTATTTCTCAAGAAAGTGGAAAAAAGAAACTTTTGGATGTTTAGGAATAATTTATGCTATAATAGCAATTGGTTTATTAGGATTTATTGTTTGAGCTCATCATATATTTACAGTAGGAATAGATATTGATACTCGAGCTTATTTTTCTTCTGCAACTATAATTATTGCTGTACCAACAGGAATTAAAATTTTTAGTTGATTAGCAACATTACATGGTTCTCAAATTAATTACAGTCCATCTATTTTATGAAGATTAGGATTTGTTTTTTTATTTACAGTAGGGGGATTAACAGGAGTAATTTTAGCTAATTCTTCAATTGATGTAACATTACATGATACTTATTATGTTGTAGCTCATTTCCATTATGTTTTATCTATAGGAGCAGTATTTGCAATTATAGGAGGATTTATTCACTGATATCCTTTATTTACAGGATTATCTTTAAATCCTTATTTATTAAAAATTCAATTCTTATCAATATTTATTTGAGTAAATTTAACTTTTTTCCTCAACATTTTTTAGGTTTATCAGGTATACCCCGACGATATTCTGATTATCCAGATAATTTTACTTCATGAAATATTATCTCCTCATTTGTTTCATATATTTCTTTATTATCATTAATAATAATAATTATTATTATTATTTGAGAATCAATAATTAATCAACGATTAATTTTATTTTCTTTAAATACATCTTCTTCAATTGAATGATTACAAAATTTACCTCCTGCAGAACACTCTTATAATGAATTACCTATTTTAGGAAACTTTTAATATGGCAGATCATATGTAATGGATTTAAACCCCATTTATAAAGGATTATACTCTTTTTAGAAATGCCAACTTGATCTAATTTTAATATTCAAAATGGTGCTTCACCTTTAATAGAACAAATTATCTTTTTTCATGCTCATACCTTAATTATTTTAATTATAATTACTATTTTAGTAGGATATTTAATATTTATTTTATTTTTAATAAATTTATTAATCGATTTTTATTAGAAGGACAACTAATAGAATTAATTGGAACTATTATTCCAGCAATTACATTAATTTTTATTGCTTTACCTTCTTTACGTTTATTATATTTATTAGATGAACTTAATAATCCTTTAATTACTTTAAAATCTATTAAACATCAATGATATTGAAGTTGAATATTCAGATTTTTAAAATATTGAATTTGATTTATATATAATTCAATATAATAAAAATACCCCTGAAAATTTTCGTTTATTAGATGTTGATAATCGAATTATTTTACCTATAAATAATCCATCCTATCCCATCATTACGGGTAAAAGTAGATGCTAATCCTGGTCGATTAAATCAAACTAGATTTTTTATTAATCGACCAGGAATTTTTTTTGGTCAATGCTCAGAAATTTGTGGTTTTATACCTATTGTAATTGAAAGAAATTCAATGAAAAATTTTATTTATTGAATTAATAATTATTCATCATTAGATGACTGAAAGCAAGTACTGGTCTCTTAAACCATTTAATAGTAAATTAGCAATTACTTCTAATGAAAGAATTAGTTAAAATATATAACATAAATATGTCAAATTTATATTATTACTTTAGTAATATTTTTTTATCCCTCAAATAATACCTATTAACTGATTATTTTTTTTACTATAATTTTATCTTATTCAATAATATAAATTATTTTATTTTTAATATTAATAATTTCAAAAATTTATTTTATTTTAATAAAAATATTTTTAAAAATATAAACTGAAAATGTAAAGTAACTTATTTTCAATTTGTGATCCTACAACAAATTTATTTAATTTACCTTTAAATTTAATTAGAACTTTTATATGATTAATATTTATCCCATATTCCTTTTGATTAATTCCTAATCGTCATTATATTTTTTGAAATTTTATTACTAATAAACTTCATAATGATTTAAAATATTATTAGGAATTAATAAATTTAATGGATCAACTTTTATTTTTATTTCATTATTTTCTTTTATTTTATTTAATAATTTTTTAGGGTTATTTCCATATATTTTCACCAGTACAAGTCATTTAACTATTTCTTTATCAATTTCATTATCTTTATGAATTAGATTTATAATATATGGATGAATTAATAACTATCAACATATATTTATTCATTTAATTCCACAAGGAACTCCAAATATTTTAATACCATTTATAGT
This sequence comes from Parnassius mnemosyne, assembly GCA_963668995.1. Lineage (NCBI taxonomy): Eukaryota > Metazoa > Arthropoda > Insecta > Lepidoptera > Papilionidae > Parnassius > Parnassius mnemosyne. The sequence goes on along the minus strand of CAVLGL010000082.1, from coordinate 60,365,206 downwards.
GTTAATTGAAACTATTAGTAATATTATTTGACCAGGAACTTTAGCAGTACGTTTAACAGCTAATATAATTACAGGACATTTATTATTAACTTTATTAAGAAGAACAGACTCTAACTTATCATTTTTTATATTATTTATTTTTATTTTTATACAAATTTTACTTTTAATTTTAGAATCTGCAGTTGCTATTATTCAATCTTATGTAGTCTCTATTCTTAGAACTCTTTATTCTAGAGAAGTAAATTAATGATAATAAAATTTAATCATCCATATCATTTAGTAGATTATAGACCATGACCTTTAAAAGGAGCTATTGGAGTAATAATTTTAGTTACTGGTATAATTAAATGATTCCATAATTTTAATATAAACTTAATAATTTTAGGTTATATAATTATTATTATAACTATATATCAATGATGACGAGATATTTGTCGAAAAGGAATCTTACAAGGTAAACATACTATTTTAGTTTCAAAGGGATTACGATGAGGTATAATTCTTTTTATTATCTCAGAAGTATTTTTTTATCCTTTTTTTGAGGTTTTTTCATAGAATTTTATCCCCCAATATTGAAATTGGAGTTATATCACCACCATTAAATATTAATCACCATTTAATCCTTTTCAAATTCCTTTATTAAATTCTATTATTTTAATTAGATCAGGTGTAACTGTAACTTGATCTCATCATGCATTAATGGAAAATAACTATTCTCAAACTATACTAAGATTATTTATTACTATTATATTAGTTATTTATTTTACAATCCTTCAATCATATGAATATTTTGAAGCTCCTTTTACTATTGCAGAAAGAATTTATGGATCAACCTTTTTTATAGCAACAGGATTTCATGGATTACATGTAATTATTTGAACTATCTTTTTAATAACATGTTTATTTCGTCACTTAAATAATCACTTTTCTAATAAATATCATTTTGGATTTGAAGCAGCAGCATGATATTGAAATTTTGTTGATGTAGTATGATTATTCCTTTATATTTCTATTTACTGATGGGGAAAGTAATTTATTTATATAATATATTTAGTATATTTGATTTCCAATCAAAAAGTTTAATTTACTTTTAATATAAATAATTATTTCAATATTAATTATATCAATTATAATTATTATTATTTCTAATATTATAATATTATTATCTATAATTCTATCAAAAAAATCATTTATAGACCGAGAAAAATGTTCTCCATTTGAATATGGATTTGATCCAAAATCTTCAGCACGAATTCCATTTTGTTTACATTTTTTTATTACAGTAATTTTTTTTATTTTTGATATTGAAATCGCTCTTCTTTTTCCAATTATCATATCATTTAATTTAGTTAATTTTATCATATTAATAAAGTTTAGATTTTTCTTTTTAATTACTTTAATAATAGGATTATATCATGAATGAAATCAAAATATACCTAACTGAACCAATTAAGGATTATAGTTTATTTAAAACATTTGATTTGCAAAAATATTAATTTATTAATTTATCTTAAATAAGAAGCAATAAATTGAATTTAATTTCGACTTAAAAGAATGAGTTAATTAACTCCTTATTTATATTTAATTGAAACCAAATAGAGGTATATCACTGTTAATGATATTATTGAATTATATATTCCAATTAAATTTGAAATATATCATAATTAAGCTCCTAACTTAATTTATAGTGATTAAAATCATTAATATTTCTTTTATTTCTTATTTATTTCTTTATTTCTTTTTCTTTATTTATTTCTTTTTATTTATATATTTTAAATAAAACATTACATTTTTATTGTAAAAATATTTTCTTTTTATAAATACTTAAAGATTAATCAATCTCCTTAATATCTTTAATATTATGCTCTACATAAGCTATTTAAATCTTAAATTAATACCATAAAATAAAGAATTATTATTCATAAAATACATCTAAATAAGGGAAACAGGCAGGAGATGGCCAGCAGCATCTTCCTGGTAACGGCAAAAATACAATAAAAAACTGCGGTTGCCAACTCGCTCGCCAAGCGTGGCAACTATGGCAATATACCCCCCATGATGAAAGTTACGAAGAGACGGCCCCCAGTCCCCGGCGGCCCCGCTATTCCTGGCTACGGTGACGACCATGGTAACGGCGGGGCAGGGGGTACTAAGAATCTCCGGTGGAGGTTCGGTTGCCACCTACGACGACTCGACCTGGCAACATAAAACGCACGCGCCCTGAGGACTGACGAGAAGATTGTGGAGCTGTAAGAAGAGATAGACAAGTTACGCTGGCATATTATAGGATTATCCGAAGTCCGAAGAGAGGGGGAGGACACGGTAATCCTCGAATCCGGCAACTTGCTCTATTACCGGGAGGGCGACCATCTGTCCCAAGGAGTTGTCGGATTTATCTAGTTAACAACGTTGTAAAGATTGATAGTGTGTCGACGAGGGTTGCGTACCTTATACTCAGAATCACCAAACGGTATTCGCTCAAGGTCATACAGGTTTACGCACCAACCACGGCACACCCCGATCAGGAGGTGGAGGAAATGTATGAGGATATCTCTAGAGCCATGCATTCCTCCAAAACCCAATATACGGTGTTAATGGGAGACTTCAATGTAAAACTAGGAACAAGAGAGAACGGTGAGCTGAAAGTAGGGAAATTTGGAATAGGGCAACGGAACCCAAGGGGCCAGCATCTGGCCGACTTCATGGAGAAAGAGGGACTCTTTATGATGAACTCTTTCTTCCAGAAGCGGCCCCACAGGAAGTGGACCTGTTCGAGCCCCGACGGTTCGACAAAAAATGAGATTGACTTCATTATGACGACCAGACGACAACTGTTCAGTGATGTCTCAGTGATCGCGAGGGTGAAAACCAGCAGCGATCACCGAATGGTTAGAGGCACACTGAACCTAAACGTTAAGTTGGAGAGGTCTCGTCTAATGAAGTCAATGCTCCGTCCCCCTCGTGCTCTGTTCCAAAGTCCCGAAACCTTTCAGCTCGAGTTACAAAACCGTTTTCAGTACCTAGAAGACTGCAATGAAGTGGACGATATGAACGACAAGCTCGGAGAAACTGTCCATGCGGTCGGAGCTAAGCTCTGCAAGACCCGCCGCAGAAGAACACAAAAACTCTCCAATCACGCTCTTAATCTCATGGCCGTTAGACGGGAGATGAAGCTACATTCTTCAACAGATTTGACAGCATACAGGCAACTGAACAGACAGATCTCCAAATGCATGCGGCGGGACTTACGCAACTTCAATACAGCTCGTATTGAAGAAACGATCGAGTGGAACCAAGGCTCCAAAGTCTTTGCCAGAGATCTGTCTGCCAGAAAGAGCTAACTGTCAAAGCTGAAGACCGAATGCGGCAGCATCATTTCCGGGGCACCTGAGATTTTGAGTGAGATTGAGAGGATCTATGGGCAGCTGTACACGTCATCGTTGGAGCCGCAGGCGAGTGTGAGTAACGATCCAAGAGCGAGTCTTATCCGACATTATTCCGATGATATCCCGGACGTCTGTCTGAGCGAGATTAGAATGTATCTCCAGCACCTTAAAAACGGCAAGGCCCCAGGCGAGGATTGAATTACAGCGGAGCTTCTGAAGGCGGGTGGAAAACCGGTACTTGAAGCCCTTCAGAAGCTCTTTAATTCCGTTCTCCGTGGTGGCATTACACCGGAGGCGTGGAGCAGAAGTGCGGTGGTCTTTGTCTTCAAGAAAGGCGACAACGCTCTCTTGAAGAACTACAGACCGATTTCCCTTCTGAGCCGCGGCTACGTGCTGTTTTCGAGAGTCATTACGAATCGTCTCGCGCGCAGACTTGACGACTTCCAGTCTCCCGAACAAGCCGGTTTCCGAAAAGGCTTTAGCACCATAGACCACATACATACCCTTCGGTATATTGTACAGAAGTCCGAGGAGTACAATTTGCCACTATGTCTGGCGTATGTGGACTATGAGAAAGCCTTTGATTCCGTCGAAATTTGGGCGGTGCTGCAGTCCCTTCAGCGATGCCAAGTTGACTGTCGGTATATCGAAGTGTTGAAATGCTTGTACAGTAGGGCTACGATGGCTATCCGAGTACAGAACCAGAGTACGAAACCTATCCAATTGCAAAGAGGTGTAAGACAGGGTGACGACATATCCCCGAAACTCTTTACCGCTGCATTGGAAGATGTTTTCAAGCTTCTAGACTGGAAAGGATACGGTATCAACATCAATGGCGAGTACATCACTCACCTTCGATTTGCCGACGATATAGTCCTTATGGCAGAATCGCTGGAGGACCTAAGCACTATGCTTAATGACGTCAATAGTGTTTCCCAACGGATAGGTCTTAAGATGAACATGGACTAAACAAGGATCATGTTTAATGTCCATGTCACACCTATGCCGGTAGTTGTTGGGAATATTAAGCTCGAAGTTGTTGACGAGTATGTTTACCTGGGACAAATAGTCCGACTAGGTAAGTCCAACTTCGACCGAGAGGTCAATCGACGGATTCAACTCGGTTGGGCAGCGTTCGGGAAATTACGGCACATCTTCTCGTCAGGTATACCTCAAAACTTGAAAACGGGTTTGTACACCCAGTGCGTGTTGCCAGTGATGACATACGGAAATGAGACGTGGTCCTTCACTGCTGGCCGTATGAGGAAGCTCAAGGTCGCTCAGCGAGCTATGGAGAGGGCTATGCTCGGAGTTTCTCTGCGTGATAAAATTAGGAATGAGGATATCCGCAGTAGAACCAGAGTAACCGACATAGCCCAACGGATTAGTAAGCTGAAGTGGCAGTGGGCCGGCCATATAGCTCGAAGAACCGACAACGGATGGGGAAGAAAGGTTCTCGAGTGGCAGCCTCGTACCGGCAGGCGATGTGTAGGGCGTCCCATCACTAGATGGAGTGACGACCTGGTAAGATATGCAGGAAGTCGATGGATGCAGGTGGCTCAGGACCGTGTTTTGTGGCATTCTTTGGGGGAGGCCTATGTTCAGCAGTGGAATTGTGAAGGGCTGTAATGATGATAAATGTTGAAATCTAAATAAATCAATTTTATAATTATTCATTTGATATAAATAAAAAAAAATCTAATAAAACAAATTGAATAATTATTAATAATTTAAAATGATTTCTCATATTTTTGACTCCACAAATCAATATTTTATATTTAAATTAAAATCAAATTATAAAATATTCAATTTTTAACTATAAGTTGACGCGTGGCTCAACGGCGGGAGTTAAGTACATGTCAGGAAAGATTTCGTTACCGCGTTTTAAAAACCTAGTAACGACATCTAGCGGAATCAATTTAAACTATGTATACGTTAGTTAAGAAGAACTCTCAAAAATATTTTTCTTATAATTTTTCACAATTTTTCTTATTGTAATACCGTTTCATTCATAACCATATATAAGAATATGTATAAGAAAATGTATTCATTTCCGTTCAATAAATATTACTAAGGCTTATTAATAAGGCTTACTAAGAACTGTTTCTACCACAGTTAAGTAATAGTTAAGGGTGAAAGCGTGACAGGTGGTGATAGTATTTCTGATCCATACATATAATCACGCCTGTAACCCTTGCGGGGTAGGCAGAAAATCAACGGATTACTTAATATCGTCTGGGAGGTTATCGCCTATTCTGTGAATTACAATGCACCAAAACGTTTGAAGAAAATCAGCTTGTGAATTTTATGTTTTTTATCGCTCTCTTCCCGGTCCTGCGTGGAAAAATACAGATCCATACATTTTTATCTTAATTTTCGTAAAAAGACATAATAATCCAGATATTCTGACCTTCTGTGTTCGTCCATTGTACCGTCGTCCGTCTTGTAGAATCACGGTGGCGCCACCTAGCTGAATTTAATTTTGCAACATATTCTATTTTCCCACGGGAATAAGATGTTTTTCCGCGGAAAATAGTAGCCTATGTCATTCTACAGCCACCGAACTATACCCATACCAAAATTCATGCCATGCCGACGCTCTGTTGCGACGTGAAAGAAGGACAAACAAACACAATTTCGCATTTATAATATTAGTATGGATAGATTATAAATAATACTTATTGAAATTCACTCTTTTGTTTAATTACCACTGGTTCAAGAAAAAACCTCTGTCCTGGGAAGAACCAGCAAGAAACCCAGCGGGACTTTTAAAAAAAAATAACAGCTTACAATCATGTATGTTACACAAATTAACAACACAACAAATTAGAAATAGCTTGGTAGCGATCACCTCATTTTTTTATTGTTTATATTATTATTAAATCATTATCTTTAAGAGAGACCACATTCACAATCAAGCTTCTACACTACTGCATCTTGCAGAGGGACGTTACTTTTGACTGATGGTAAAAACTAACTAATCTTCTTCGGCGGCTTGAAGTATGTTTTAATGGAATCACGCTTCAAAATGTGGCCAATCTTGTCAGTGACACCTGACAGCCATGCTTAATTATGACATTGTGACGTCAAACATCTCAAAACCCCCGTGACCGTGATAGTGCTCGAAACGTCGGGAATATAAAATAAGATCATATACGGGACAAAATCCGTACAACGAGTTTTATTTAAATGTGTAGTGTTCGCGTAAATAACATTAAGGCTGCATCACTTTATACACTAAGTTGGAATTTTAGTCCAGCACTAATTTGTAATATTTAAAAAAAACACGTTTAAAATGCTTGAAGAATGGTACACGATAATATTAGAATGGCGTATTTGAACCTATGTCGTTAAATATTTACAGAATCCCAACCATTAGAGTGCCATCGCTCTTCGATCTACGAGTATTATAAACTTTTTTTTTATAAAAAGAGTTAGACTTTTTTATAGAAACGCTTAGACGATAGTCATCGGCCAAATTGTGAAATGGCGGCGTATCAAGGAATGCCCAGGAAGATCATAATCCGCCCAATTCTACAATTGGACTACGATATACTGGGTGATTCAAGTAGAGATACTTTTTTCAATAGCCTTTTTTTTACAGATCACGTGTGAGTTGTGTCATGCTGTCATGTTATTTTTGTTTAGTATTGTTTGGCATTTCATAATGGAAAGACTTACGCCTGAACAACGTTTACAAATCGTTCAACTTTATTACGAAAATTCACGTTCTGTAAGAAATGTGTTTCGTGCACTTCGCTCAAAATATGGTCAACATTATCGGCCTACTGAGCGTACTATTCGCAGCACCATCACTCATTTTGAGACCCAGCATTCATTGTTGGATAATATTCCACCGAATAGACCACGTCCAGTACGCTGTGAAGAAAATATAGCGGCCGTAGCTGAGAGTGTACAAGAAGACCGTGGAGAGTCGATTCGGCGCCGTTCGCAGCTACTCGGACTGACGTACGGAACGACTTGGCGCATTTACGTTGAGATCTTAAATTAAAAGCGTACAAAATACAACTTGTGCAACAACTGAAGCCGCTCGACCTTCCCAAGCGACATCGCTTCGCTCTATGGGCTCTTGAAAAGTTCCAAGAAGATCCGACGTTTTCGAGGCAAATTTTGTTTAGCGATGAGGCCCATTTCTGGCTCAATGGGTATGTAAACAAACAAAATTGCCGCATTTGGGACGAAGAGCAACCTGAAGAGATTCAAGAACTGCCACTTCATCCAGAAAAAACAACGGTTTGGTGTGGTTTGTGGGCCGGTGGAATCATCGGTCTATATTTCTTAAAAAATGATGCCGGTGCGAACGTAACCGTCAATGGCGACCGTTATCGTGCCATGATAACCGACTATTTGATGCCTGAAATTGAAGCTCGTGATCTCGGCGCCATTTGGTTTCAGAAAGACGGTGCCACTTCCCACACATCGCATCAATCAATGGATTTATTGAGAGAACATTTCGGTGAGCACATAATTTCACGTTTTGGGCCGGCCGATTGGCCACCAAGATCGTGTGTTATCACACCGTTAGACTTTTTCCTGTGGGGATATGTAAAGTCTAAAGTTTATGCGGACAAACCCGCTTCGATTCAGGCCTTGGAGGAAAACATCACGCGTGTCATTCGCCAGTTACCAGTCGAAATGCTCGAACGAGTCATCGAAAATTGGACTCAACGGATGGACCATCTGCGACGTAGCAACAGCCAACATTTGATAGACATAATCTTCAAAAAATAAATGCCAAAGAATGTTCTTTCAAATGATAATAAACATTCTCCATTAAATTTGAATTTTCTGTGTTTTTTTCTTTAAAAAAGTAGGGAACCTCGAAATGGATCACGCCTTATATACTGAGAGTTGAAAGTTAAAAAATTGAGTTTTTATATCAACTTGCTTGATATAAAAACTTAACTTTTTACGTGGTAGAGCCATGCTGTAGCTATATAAGTAGTAGTTGTAGCACAAATGCGTCGACTCGACCGGGGAAGGACCACGCTCTCACAGAACACCAAAGTAAAATAGCAGCTCGACGCTGCTGTTTTACATAATTATGGTGAGTGTAGAGAACCGAAGAAGTGTTTTTTACTGGAAACAAGGCATTTCATCTTATTTATCACGGGTTACAACGCATGTGCATTGTAATTCGTAATTCATTCAATATCGCGGCATGTCAAGATTGAGTAACAAACATTTTAAAAAAATTGCTTAAACTACCTGTCAAATCAAGTACAATAACTGTAGTGAATATCAATCAAAGGGGATGTTCTTGACAATATCTTTCAAAACATTTCTAAAGCGAACCAAACTAGAGTTGAAGATATCAAGGTTTTACCAAGCGAAGGCGAAAGAAGAATTATAAAACGTAGTAAGTTTTGCAATAAAAGGCTAATATTATAAATCATAAGAAAAAGCACGACAATTTGAATTTAATCACTGGTATTGGCTCAATTGATTTTATGTTAAACTGAAACTACGTTTTACTTTTACAACATACAAATGAAATGATTCGTTATGAGAGGATGTTTGTGAATTTTAAATAGTCTATGGACATGACTCACACAATTAACTTATCTGTGCAGGGCAGTGAAATGTGAGGACTGTTAAAAACTCTTTCACATTTACAAATAGAATAATTTAACACGTAATTATATTTTTAACAATTCCCTTATTAACGATCTACTTCAAACACTGCCAGGTTCTAGAGATCATGCTTCCGTATCTTCTCAATTCCAAAGTCCATGGCATCGTCATAACGAACTATATATTTATTACCGCTAATGATAAATTTCTGATTCTTACCCCATCATATGTAGTGGTCTGAAGCAAGTATGTATAGTAAGAAAAGAACATTCGCCTTCTTCTCTATTCCCCATTGTTATAATTCTTAAATATTTGTATGTAATATACCAATAAATTAAAAAAAAATAAAGCTAAATAACTGTCAAGCTTAATATAAAATTGAGCTTAGCAGGAAGCTAGTAAAAATATATTCGAATTATTCCTACATGTTTGTTTGTGTCTCTGTTTATTGGCGGTGCACGTAAAATCGTATAAATGAATTCCATGAAATTTTGTATGAACATATTATTATACATATTCCTGAGCAACCTTTAATAAGCTAGTTTTAATCCGACAACGGGTCGCATATGCATGAAAAAGCAGAGCTATGTCTATTCCTCCTATAGATGCTTATTTTCACAGTAGCTCCTGATAATTTCATCACTCATAAGAGGGATACGATAACTTAAACCATAAGAACCTTAAGAGCTGAGAAATTAAACGGGTATCGTGTTTTTTCGTCAGTTACACATTTCTAACCCCTGGAAATGAGGTGATCCCTACCAAGCTATTTCTAATTTGTTGTGTTGTTAATTTGTGTAACATACGTGATTGTAAGCTTTTATTTGAAAAAAAAGTCCCGCTGGGTTTCTTGCTGGTTCTTCACAGGACAGAGGTTTTTTTTCGAAACAGTAGTAATTAAACAAAAGAATGACTTTCAATAAGTATTATTTATAATCCATATTGAATATATATGACGGCTTCGTGGCGCAGTGGCTTAGCAATAGGGGGCTGCGGGTTCGAATCCCGTACGTAACAAGTATTTGTATGGCCTACAAATAAATGTTCCGGGTTTGTAAACTGCCTCCACGATATAGGAGAAATCATATATTGTGGTGGTAACGAAAATATTATTGCACTAAATAAGATACTTCTGTTTACTTTTACCACCAATTATATGTTTATTTTTATATTTATATATAAAAATCACTTGTTAGTCTCGCAAAAACTTAAAAATGGCTGGACTAATTTTGATGCAATGTTTTGTGTGTGTTTGATTTGGATGATTTAGATTTACAATCGGACACCTGGCAGGTGGCACTGTTGTCGAGATCATCCGCGTGAAGCTGGGCCGGATCGCTAGTCTTTAAATAAATTATTTAACAAATAAATTGATCTTGCAATCGTAGTAAATTGTCACTATAATACAACAGATGCTTATAGGTAATTGAACTGACAATTTTATATGCAAAATTTCACAATAATTCTAGAATATAATACGTTTTATTCAGTGTATTGTGTGAGATATGTAATTTTTTTTAGTTTAGTTTAAATTTTTAGCCTAAAAACTTGGGATTACGTCGTAAAACGCAAAACTAATTTTGGTTCCTGAGCCCAACCAAAATTTCATAATAATTCTTGTTCAGTAATAAGAGGAGGCCTATGCCCCGTCGTATAGTATCCAATTTTTAATGAAACTGTTGTCCACTTCTTAATTTAATAAGCTACTCGTAGCATTTATATTTTCGAAACTATTCAGATATCTGTGACCAACCTGCTCACATAAATAACGCAAACGAATAGGTTTTAGTAAATATTATAAATATTAAAGACATAAAATTTAGTTTAAAGACAAAATTTGGTTTTTTATTTTATTTTAGAGATAAGTGCAATTATAAACATTCATAGAATCTTGCCGTCACTTATCAGATGAATGGAACCGACTCAAACCAACCTAAACGAAAAATAATGAAAATAGCGTATATTTATGGTGGCAATACATAGAAAAGAGAAAAAATAACTATACGTAGTAGATTCATCCTCTCACCGGGGAAGGACTACGCACTTAATGCTCTTACAGAATACCAGCGGGAAATAGCAGCTTAATGCTGCTATGTTTCGTATGGTAAGTGTAGAAAACTGGAAGCCCTATTTACAGGAAACCAGACATTTATCACGACATCTTAGAAATTACGGGTGACAACGTATTCACATTTTTATTATTAACTAACTAACATAGCATTGAAAAGGTACAAAAAAGTTCTTGCGTCACGTTAATTATAAATATCAGCGTAAGAGTTTATCGTATGTGCTCCTTTTAACAAAATATCAACTCTTAGACTTAAGGTCTAGACGCACTCAACTTGAGGCAAGATTACTTTATGATCTGTGCAATAACAAGTATGATTGCACAGATATAATTAATCGTATTAGTTACTCCGTACCACCTCTTGCGTTCTTTGCGTCCTCACTCACTTTTTGCTGTGTCAAGATCTTGGACAAACGCCGGTATCTGATCGCCTCTTCATCGTATGGTTGACACATACAACAAAAAATTTAATTCGGTAGATTTATTTTCTTGCAGTACCAAATTATACAATAGACAGATAGTTAACTTAACTAACATAATTAACTTTCTGTTAAACACTTAATGTCTCTTTTAAAGTCTTGAACACATTAACTACTAACACTAACTATAAATTATCTAACCAATGACTATATATGTACATGCACAGACACACAAATACGCGCGCGCACACACATCCTAACTCACAAACATACAAAACTTTAACCTCTAATACATGTTAAACAATATTTTAGAAATTAAGGTACTTTATTTTTACAAAAATTAGGTCCCTCACATAATTATTATATGTTTTATACTCTATATGTGACCATCTTCGTTGATTTTATGATAAGTAATAAATTGTAATAGAACATAAGCTTTAGCATAAGATATATTGTAAACTTGTTTGTGTTTCCTAAATAAATTTAAAAAAAAGACTAAGAATACATATAGAAGTCTATACAATAGAAGTTATTTTGATTAACTGTTGATTTTTTTCACTTTATTAAATAATTAATTAACTATTTAAAACATAATATATATATAATAGTGGTTTTAAATATGTTGTGTACAACATAATTTACAAGTGATAGAATTCTAACAACACAATTACAGTAGGCTAATAGATAATAGGGTAGCAGGAGCGACACTAAAGAGTCTTGAGTTCTATTGTGCCACTCGAATACTGTCGTAAGTCGCACCTCGCTTAAACATTTTCAAGCTATTCGTACGTCTTACTAGTTAATACTAAGCAGTGTCCGACTGAAACAGGATTTTAAACCGAAACCGAAAACCGAAAACGAACCTTCGGTCTGGGTGTCAGTTTCGGCCGAAATAGAAACCGAAATCGAAACTTATTTAAACATGTTAATTTTTTTCTTGTATACTGAAATCTGGTATATTTTTTACACATATACAGATAGGTAATTCATGTTAACGAAAAACAGTAATTGTAATAGTTATGTAGCAATATATTTATTTATTTAAAATTAAAAATCAAAAATTTAACGTTAAGAAATACTTTTTTAAGTCAATTTTGTAAAAAACTCAACCATAAAAAGTTACTCACTAATTGAGAAAATATTTTATTGTGTTCACAATATTGTTAATATTATTCAATGAGAGCATTAACTTAATATATCACACTCACACACTTACACACAATATACTTAACAAAATCCCAGAAAATATACAAAATCTGCCAAAAACTTTAATAATCTAAGTTTGTATAAAAAGGGTTATTATAATATTAAGGAATTTATGGCTGATGATAAACTCTGGTAATGAGGTGATAACTACCAAGTTATTTCTAATTTGTTTTGTGTTGTTAATTGTGTTACATACATGATTGTGTGTAGTGGCGTAGCTAGGCGTGGGCGAAGTGGGCCCTCGCCCACGGCCTCGCCCTTAAAGGAGCCTCGCGAGGCCCTCTAAAATGCGATGCCCCCAGACTTTACTACAGATAACTAATTAATTTGATCACTTTTACGCTCGAAAAAGAAAGTCAAATTTTAAGTGTGATTGTTTGGGGCCTCGCAAGAAGCCGCTCTTAAGTGCGACTGCGAGGCAGTTGTAACTACCTTCAAAGACCACGAGCGATACATTGACGGAAAACGAGACTTGTCAGGAATAAATAGATACGAGTAGGTATATCGTGTCAAATCATGTTTGGTAGGGTAGATCTATCGGGTAGATACATGGAACGAAATAATTTTAAATTAAAAATTTGTACAGGGGACTTCAATATAAGTTATTAAGAATAACTCAAAAACTATTAGTCTGAACTTGATTTGGAACCACACGAGAAGAACCAGCTTTCAAATAAAAAAAGAATCATCGAAATCGGTTCACCCAGTAAAAAGTTAAGAGGTAACACACATTAAAAAAAACACATACAATCGAATTGAGTACCATCTCCTTTTTGGAAGTCGGCAGATAAAAGGGTCTTGCTGATGCAACTTCGCCCATGTTTATAATAGTCCACGCTACGCCTGTGATTGTAAGCTGTTATTTCAAAAAAGTCCCGTTGCATTTCTTGCTGGTTCTTTCAAGGACAGAGGTTTTTTTCGAAGCAGTGGTAATTAAACAAAAGAGTGACTTTCAATAAATATTATTTATTATCTATATTGAATAAAAAAGTTTCTGTTCCTGTTTCTGTATAATTATGAATAATACACGAGTCACGAACTCATCTGAACGACGCACAATAATCCACGAACACTGAGTTTCGGCGCCGCAGAAGGTTTTGTAGATTTTTTGCCGAAACCGAAACTATTACCGAAACTATTTATTTTTTGCCGAAACTTGTCGAAAAGGAAACCGAAACCGAATCTTCGGTCGGTCACTAATACTAAGCACTGTAATATTCATATTACGAAAACTATAAAAGTTTACTTTTTTTATTATTATAGGTCAGTGCTTGACTACCATCCCACAAGACGGTAAGTAGTGAAGTAGTCTTAGACGAAGCGCTCTGATTTGTTGCTACCGCAAAAGAAACAATCGTGGAACAATCGTTTTAAGTTTGGAAAAATTATATTCTTTAATTATGAATAATAATACATAGGTATAACGAATGTCGTTGCCTATAATCAGCAATAAGTTGACAAAGTTTTACTGCAATCTGATGAACGGTGTGGCATCGCATAAATTGCAAACAAACAAACATTATTTTTTATATATTGTATTAAAATAATAGTTTTTAGAAAGGAACTTATACAAAATTAAAATAGAACAAAAGCGACAATTTTCTCATTTTTTTTTTGTAGATAGGGCTTCTTCTCTCTATATGGGCAAGTACCTCCCACCTTTCTGCCACCCAGCAACATTGTACCCCTTCTTCTATTCGGTGTAGAAGGGTAAGAAAGCCTGTGTAATTATAAATTATTAGGCAATCCACCTTATTTATAACATCTTTGTTCAAAATTGGTTGCAAAGTCCATAGGCATAGGCTACACATCAACTGTTAACTCGTTTTACACTCATATATAATAAAACGTTACACTTTTTTTCAGCGAATGAATTATTGAATAAAATATCTTTATTGTTCAGAGATAGTCGATGGAAATTGACAACATTATGAGATCTTTAGCCTGTTTTTTCTTTTTAGAGGAACTAAAGGCTGCTTTGGTTGACTTTGTAATGCCTGTTTTGATAACATAATATATTAATATTTATATGAAGGATATGCATAATATTTATTTTAATCATACATTATATTAAGGCGCAATATTTTAAGCTAAGCTAATAAACCGCTGTGCGATTTCAATGCGTTATAGTACTAAAATAGCTTTTGCCGTATAGATATGTAATAATATACAACCATATACCAATATAGAAAAGTCCAAATTTGTTAAAGATTCAAATGATTGCTAAGTAGTTTACTAGTTTTTAGCTATGGTAGTTTTTAGTTTCAAACGAAAGTAGGTACCGTGTTATAGTATTCATGCATTTTATTATTCATTTATTCCGCTTTAACTAATTTTAAAGCAAATTAAATTATTTCATGTTAAGGTCATCATTATTTACCACATATAAATTACGCTTGCGACTCTAGGAATAAATAAAATTATTATTACAGGTATTCGTGAGGCATCACGTACCGATGCGTTGGATGAAAGCAGTCGGATGGATACTACCTACAGTGATCACCGCAATCTACTCAATTACACGCTGCAGCATACCTGGAGAAACTGAAAGGTATGGACAGTTTTGAAAAAATCGCAGTTAATTCCCGTATTATCAACTACACTTAATTCATTTTAATTTGCAATTATAATATAGTGTATATATAGTATAAAAACTTAAACAGTGTCAAATAAGAACTACAAATAACTCACTACAAACACGTACTTCTTATTCCCATGAACTCGACGAGACATACGCGTATACTGCTGTTATTCTGCTTGTCTTTTTATCAACGCGAATTTGTTTCGACGCAAATGTATTCCTTATTTTATGAACGTGTATCTTTGCGAATGTATTTTTCTTCTTGTATTTGCTGGCGACTCAATCAAAATGCTATTTCAGTTACTCTTACAACCGTCATTAATAATCTAAGAAAATTTAATTGAAGCGTTGCAAAATTTAGAAGTTTACTATTTTAAGATTTTTTTTTTCCCTTAAAAACTTCTAATATTTTCTGCCGACTTCCAAAAAGGAGACGGTACTCAATTCGACTGTATGTTGTTTTTTGTTTTTTCTTTTATGGGTGTTACCTCATAACTTTTTACTGGGTGAAGCGATTTCGATGATTCTTTTTTTTACATGAAAGCTGATACTTCTCGTGTTGTCCCATATGAATTTAATCAAGGTCAGAGCAATAGTTTTTGAGTTATTCTTAATAACTTATGTTCACGCCCTTAGCTGCCCCAGCAATGGTCGAATGGGCTAGAGCCCATAGTAGCCTCCTCGACGAGCAACTGAGGACGGGGCCCAATGGCCTATGCATAAATGTTCAAAAACGGCTGACAAATAAGCAAGCACTTATCGATCTCCGGAGGTAGGGTTGACCACAGGGTACCAGTCAGGTGATAAGTGAGGTGTATGTAAAGTGGTGTGCGAAAGTGTATATACATGTAAACTGACGGTCCGATGTAGTCGGAGAGAACATCCACAAGCGCTGCTGTTCTCCAAATGTGCGCTCCCTCTAGTCGTAGTTCACTAATTGAAAACTACTGCTTTCTTTTAACTATTTCAGTTTATCAACTTTATTGTACATTTAATTAACTTCAAAGTCAACCAACTCAGCGTTCATCAAAATTAAAACAAGTGACACACAACACAAGTAACAAACAGTCGTTCAAAGTTCAATATTCAATTTTCCGAGCTCACGTAGCACAAATTTACAAACACGGGAACGAACGCAGCCTCTTCTCGAGTCTCAAAGTTCAGCGTTCCACACGAAAAGCTAAAATTCTTTCGTACGATATTAAAATACCACGCCCGCAATCAAAACTCAAAATCAGCCCCGTTGACACGTAAAACGATCGAAAATAGTCAACACACAAAAAAGGCACTTAACGCGACGTTACAATTCAACATTAACTTCCAAAAACAATTAACCGGGCCACGCCCTCAAAATGGAATGCGAGCATCAAATTCAAGGCCGTCTGTCCACTCGGCGTGCGCGCACGGTTCCGCGTCACACAAGTAAATTAAATATTGCAAAATGCACTTCAACATGCAATCACTATACAAATTGACGTAAATTACTTGAAAACTAAGTTACTTTAATCACTCAAATTCAAAAACAAACGCCTCGTCGTTATGTAAACGTAAATTAACCCAAATTTTCAACGCAACCTACTAACGGTCGCAAACAATACTCTAGTCGACCGTGCCGCGGCGTTCAATACACTGTCAGTCCACCGGCCGGAATCAACCAACTGGTTCGCACACGCGTCCGGCGCTCGCGCCCTCTGCCGAGCGACCCGCACGAGAGAGGGGCCGACGGTGACCTCTAAATTCCATCGGAAGGACGCGCGTGTTGAATGCAAATTTCAAATGCCACTTTTAGCCTAAACAACTTATATTGAAGTCGCCTGTAATAAATTTTCTTTTTTTTTCTTTTAGGTGCTGGATGAACGAGAGCATCACGTTTTGCTTCATCGCGGTACCCGTGATAATTTCACTTGGGGCAACATTTGGTAAGATATATTCACATATTAATAAAAAAATTAAAGTGAGTGATTTAAGCATTAAAAAAACTGTGTTTGACATTTTTCAGTATGTTTAATTAAAGCTTTGAGAATTTTATGCATGACGTTGTATGAGGTGCCGAACCAGCGTCTTTCTCAGTATTTGAGAAGAGCTGCTCGAGCTGCTCTTATTTTGGTGAGTATCCCACCTCTTTATGTTAGTATGTAGTCGATTAGTGTAAAAAAAATTTAAAACATTAATTTTACCTATCATATGTAATAATATGATATTTGCCCGTGAATCAATAGAATTAAATAAAATGGAAACTGTACACGCACCTAGTTGCCCAGACTAAGATCTACCATACAGGAGCCCATACAGCTGTTGGATCCGACGGACAACGAAGTGTGGGGCTCAAATGCCTATGGATATTTAATATATATGGACTAGGTACATAATACGACTTACCTGATGCTGAGGCGAAGACTGTCCCAAGGATCGGTCAGGCTGTAGGTGTGTAGGTGCATGTAAAGTAGTGTTTCGTGGTGTGTATTATGGTTGACCTAACTGGACCGTTGAAGTCGGCAGCAACCCTGACTCCGGCACCGCCCCCCGGTATGGTATTCTCCAGCGGCGGCACAAATGGACAATTTCTTTCTTCATTTCACTATGTCAGTCTATCAACTTTATTGTACATTTAAATAACTTCAAAACGCAACTAAATCCCGTTAATTATAATCAAAACGTAACACGCGGCACGACTGATGAACGGGGGTTAAAGTAAACTTCCGTTCACTCTGCAACAAATTATTTTGAGAACCGAACAAGACCCTTTTAGACACTTAACGCGACGGTACAATTAAACATTAACTTCCCAACAATTAGTCAACCCGGCGTCTAATGTTCTAGACTACAAAATTCCTCGTCGTTGCATAAATTTGCTTACAAAATCGACACGATCAGAGGTAACCACGCGGCTCGAGTAGACTCACAGCAAATCTTATACAACCGAATCCGAGACGGTCTTCATGAAACACAATTTAAGTAGCGACGTACCGCGCACAAATACTGAAAATCTAGACTTGGTAAAACCAAAACTGGTCGCACGAAATCGCTGCCACGGTCACCACAAAAATTACGTTGCGACGGCGTCGCTGCACTAAAGCTACCGTTTTCAGCCCGCGCGTTGAGCGACTGCAAGCAGCACGCGACCACCCCCCTCCTCTTTGGCGGCGTTTACCTCACCTCACACCATCGGGTGAGATACTAAGTCGTACGTGGTTGGATGCCTCTTCAATGCCTATATTTGGGCCTAAACAAATACATTAAAATAATTGATTATCCGTTTTATTTTTTAGGGCGTCGGAAATAATCAGGGTGTTTATGCCCAAATTTGGTCATTTTTGAACGCCATCCAATTGCGTTCGAGCTGGCGCGTCACCCGATGGTATGTAGGTGAAAAAAACGCCGCCAGGTGGGGCGGCGGTGTGCGGCTCGTGTAGCTCGACGCGTGGGCGAGGATGAGCGAGTTGCCCACTGGCCGCGAAGCGGGAACCCGCGTAGCTGGTTTAGCGCGGCCGAGGTTCACGCGACCGTTGTAGGGTCCAGATAGTTAGATTGAGTGCGTGTTACTTCCTTACGTGGATATGTGAATTTTGCAATGTTTAACTTGTACGGGGATGCGGAACGGAGGATGCGCACGCACGCGTCGAGTAGATATACGGTCTAGGATTCGAACCACGCATTCCTTGGCCGAGAGCGTCTCCCGGTTAATTATTTGGAAATCATATAATATAATTGTGCCGTCGCGTTAAGTGCCCTTTTTTGTGTGTTGATTGGTTTGTTAGTTTACGTGTAAACGAGGCGTATTTTGAATTATTTTCGCGACGAGGTGTTTTGGTGTCGAATGAAGGAACTTAGTTGTGTTTAACGCTGAACCGTATGACTCATTAAGAGATCGCGTTAGTTCCCTATTTATAATTTTGTGATAAGTGAATCCGGGACATTGAATGTCGAATTTTGAACTACTATCCTTACTGTGTCGGGTATCACATGTTTGATACTACGATGAATGTAGAATTACGCGAGTTTAAGTTAGTTAAATGTACAATGAAGCTAATATACTGAAATAGTGACAATGAAGAAAAAAATGGTCCAGCGGTGAAGCCTGCTGGAGCGATGCAGCATTGTGGGGCAGCCTGGAACTCGGCCGTTGCTGGTCGCCTAAGCTAGTCCAGGTCTCAGACATTTACACATTACTAAACACTACTTGCAATGCACCTCACATCCACTTACGGCCTGACCTAGCCTTGGGGCGATCTAAGAGTCGGAAACAGGTACTTACTATATTTCCCTAGCCTTCTCCCATATAGCTTAGTATTATAGGAAATTCCTCCATATGGCCATTGGGCCCGACCTGCGTCTGCCCCTCCAGGAAGCTGCTATGGGCCCCAGCCAAGACGAGCTTTGCAGGGGCAGCTGTAGGCCGTAACACAGGGAGAATATTATAATCAACCCGTAGACTGATGACGAAGAAGATAATGAATCTGAAAGAAGCGAAAGAGGTATGTAAGGATCGTGACACTTGGCGATCTGTTCTCTCTGGCTACCCCGTCAGGGATTGTGCGTGAAGATAAGTAAGTAAGTAATAGACTGATGACAGGATCTGAATCTTAAATAGTCAGACTCTTAAATATATGGTATAAACAGTCTAGTGTAACTCCATATACTTTATAACCGACGAAAATATGTAACAATTCAAATAATTTTAATTGATAAATTGATTACCAGTACTCGCTGGTAAATAACTCTATCAATAAGAATGACGAAAAAGAAGAGGACCGGACCTTTTTCATCTTTAACATGACTTTTACATGAGCATTACAGTACAATGCTAATGTTGGACATAAGACTGCACGAATATTCTGGCACGAACTTGGAACGTATGTTTTTACTCAAGATATTTGAACAAACATTTAGAAGCGGGACAGATATTTGTAGGTCATACAAATACTCATGTTTTTTATAGGATAGGGTAACAAACGAGCACACAGTCCACCTGATGGTAAGTGGTTGCTGTGGCCCATAGACATCTACATTTATCCTCGTTTGCGAACCAAAATGCAGATGCGTTGACACCCGTGAGGTCTAAGATGGAATGCCTCTTTTCCAGTAAAAAGGGTCCCGGAGACTTCTCTACACTCACCATACGAAACACAGCAGTGTTAAGCTGCTATTTGATGCTGGTATTCTGTGAGGGCGTGGTCCTTCCCCGGTCGAGCCGACCCATTCGTGCTACAACAAAACTACTAATATAGCTGCAGCATGGCTCTACCACGTACATGCGACAGGATACACTTATGCGAACAGGATTCGAACATGCTTATTCGCTACGCCGCTGCCACTGTGCTTACACATCTATTAACTTATATAACTAATAATTTTTTAATTTACAGATACCGCTGTTTGGCATCCACTTCATGCTGGTTCCATGGCGACCAAAATTTCACCCTGTAGCTGAAAAAACTTATGAAATATTAAAAGCTACAATTACAAATTTTCAGGTAACGTAATAAAGCAATTTTTTTAAATATCCCTTTTTTCAGAGCGATTTTATTTCTCAGATAAATATATTTCTTCATAATGCGCTGATTACATGATAAATACTGATTTATCACGTGGTCAGCGCTTTTTGAGGGAAAAAAGTACTGACTTGAAATCGCTGTTAACAATTTCATTGGTGGCGACGGGGATCGAGTTCAGGTTGCTTGTCTACTATGCAATTATGGCGAGCATTCAACCTCTGAGCTACCCTAGCTCAGGTCGGACACAGACACGTGAAGTCTACTAACTCACCATTATAGAGCTGGCTCATCAATTAGAGCTAGACGGTGGACAAATTGCTATATAATCCTATATAAATGGGAGGATGCCTGTGCCTAGCAGCGAAAACTTTATGGTGGGTAAGTACTGCTGGGCACAGTCCTTCTCTCATTTCTTAGAGGTTGTTGGACCTGGTAAAAGCGGTGCTGCTCCAATGATGTTGGCGGATTTATACACAATAGAAGGCCGCTGGGGTTCACAATGAACTTACAATCTTTAAGATAGTATTTAATTTTTAATTTTTATTAAACATTAATGTTATATACTTATTAGGCAATGACAGTCTCGTACCGATGAGCGAAGTTGCCGCCCACTAGAGCGAAATGATCTAGTACGAAATAGTAGGAGTGACGACTTGCTAAGAGATGCAGGAAATAATTGCATTTTTTTAAATATTTACTCTGTTATATTTAAAAATTATTGGCATAATATATTAAATATTTATTTTTCAGGCGTTGTTATATTTAGATCTTCATACTATTGTCAAGACACATTACGCACAGTAGGATATTTTTCATACATAAATTGCACTAAGAGACATACAGAGGCGGAAATAAATCTCTTTATTTCATGGGATTTTATTTCATAGTCATCCAAATACTTGTACCACGTGGAATTCGAACCATCAGACCTGCAGCGCAAACGATTAGTCACTGCGCTTGAAATAGCAAAAAGAAATAAACAAATCAACAAATGAATATAACACACTACTACTTTACTAATTTCCTGTATTGTAACTAAAATATTTTCTTGGTATTAATACTTAGGTATCCTAAAATTGTACTATGTATAGTAATTATAATCTAGCTCTTACGAATAGTAAGTATTTTTACATTATTACTACCTAAAATAATTTCATTAACTATGCTACTAATGTGTTTTTTTTTATACTTTTACTATTGTCTCTATAATAGGCAAGACTCGATTATCACAATACTACAAGTATAACACCAACATTACATTACTAAACACAACTTCTTATTAGGAACTGGATAGCCCCAACATTCAAACGATGACGTCTGCTTTCCTGAGCTTTTGCACATTTCCTTACAACATTTGTTAAGGAGTCCATCTGAAGGTCGCTGTGAAGGTCGTAATTTTTTTACTGGAATGCTTTTAGGATATAATAGTCACACAAATATTTAAACATTTAAAATAAAAAGAGCAATCTATCTATAATCTATAATATAATCTAATGCAAGGCAACTCCCACTAATATTCAAATAGGAAGTATGCAAAACTTACCGAGCAAGTCCGTTATGTTCATTATCATTGCCAAGAAATGCCACGAAGCACGGTCCCGAGTCGCCTGCATCCATCGACTTCCTGCATGTCTTACCAGGTCGTCACTCCATCTAGTGGGGGGTCGCCCTACACTTCGCCTACCAGTACGAGGCTGCCACTCGAGAACCTTTCTACCACATCGGTTGTCGGTTCTTCGAGCTGTATGGCCGGCCCATTGCTACTCCGTTGGGCTATGTTGGTCTTTACTCACGTCTGGAAATTGTTTAAAACCGCTAATTTTGTCTGGTGATTTGCAGGTATTGTTAAAATTACTCAATAAATACGTGATTAAAATTTGAGTTTGTCAAAAGTATATTTTTTGGGAATTATAATAAAATATTTTTGGAGAGGTCTGGTAATATTTCATTATCGACACAAACGTCTGGGATTTATTTTTTGAATTATATATAAACTAAGTTAAAATATAAAAAAGAAATCTAGTTGCCAAAAACACATTTTTTGGATATTTCTTTTACAAATTTATGTTATATGCTGCGCAGTAACAAAATAAAAACCGCAAACGCATTGCCAGACTCGCGGGACTGGTTGGCAATTGACGAAATTATTTTTTTACACAACTTCAACTTGCCAAAAGACCTTTGCGAAATTCGTCACCAAGTCTTGGACTAATACATTATCATTGTTACTAAAAATAATTTTTATTATATTACTAACATGAAACGCAACCGAACTACACATCACACTTTTTCGTTTAATACTTTACATTACTCATAGACGTTTTGTTCCATTTATGACATGTGACATTTAGTTCCCTATGTACTCAATAGCGCTGCTTCAAATCTGCACAAACGTTTTGTAGGGTATGGCCAAACAGATACAGATACAGATGGTATGATCTGTCATCATACAAACAGCGTCGTCTGTTTGCAAACGCTCCCCGGCTTACACAATGCCGAAAGCATATTTGCGTGTCGTAGTCCGATTGTACAAATAAGCAATCAAAAGCCATGGGCATTTATGTAATTCTAGCTGTGCCCGCAACTACGTTCACATAGTATAATTTTCAGTAATTTCTCATTATGACTTCCCTATTTGAATCGAATTTTGTTCGGAGTTTGCACGGAACGCTAATTTTTTTTCTAAAATAGTATTAGCCTTAGTTACTCCTTATAACATCAGCTATCTGCTAATGAAATTTCTGGTGAAATCGGTTCAGCCTTTTCGGAGATTAGCTGTAATAAACAGACAGACTGTTTGTTACAGCTATGACAAACATTTTTTTTATTATAAGTACCGTATTAGTAAGTACTTTCACATGCATTAACTAAAAAGCTGTTATTCTGAAATTACAAACAGACTCAATTTTATTTATTTGTGTATATATATGAATTAGGTACAAAGTGATATGATGGATTCACAACACGTTTACTGCCCGGCCAACGTTCAGATCACTTTAGTACAATCTTCCACAACAAACGTCTCGATCTGTTACACACCTCATACATAGTTTCCACACGAATATTTCGTGCCATGTTATCTATAACTGAATTAGGCCGTGATATCTTTGACAAATTTTTTTCAGGGGGTCTGTGTGGCGCTGCTGGTCTGTTTTACCAACCCTGACATACTGAACGCAATATGTCGCCTGTTTAGGACCAGTGAAGCTATCCCTATGGCAGAAATGACAGGTATGACAAATGTATAATTATACTGCATGTTCAATCCTTGTGAGTACCACATGATCAATTTCCTGTATCGACAGCCTTTTTAGGCCCACTGTTGTATTTAGGTATCGTATCATCATCTAAAAAGAATGCGACAGCTAGCAAACATTAGTTATAAGATTTGCCTTAACGCTGGGCAACTGATTTGGTGAGCACTCTACACAGGCGCACTGGAAATTCTTGTCACGATTACAAGTCTGCGAATTTTGAGTGCAGAATTTTGGGTGAATTTGCAGTAATTAGGCATATAGACATTTAAATAGTTTATTCCTTATTTTACAACGTCCCGTACCATTAATTTCTTGACTTTAAAAAGGTCGATATGTGTCTAAATCTAAGTGACCCTAAATTAAATCTACAGTTGGAACATTGTTTCCATCCACTACAGCCAATTAAACACCACTGCCGAATATAGGTCTCCCCATAGATTGCTTCATAGAGGAGATTAGGCATAATTGTCACGCATGACAGGCATGTTAGCAGCCGCAGTTTTATATTAATAGTTTTCAATTGTTATCAGAAAGATGCTGCTGCCCATCTCCCATTTCATTTTCTCTCTGTCGCATCTTACCACACCCACGGGAAGATGTGGATTGGAAATTCTTACACTTGATTTACGTAGCGTTTTAATTAAACAAAATTAATTATAACTACGATCAACTATATTTTCAAAGCGACGCTTTTAAAAGAATTAGTTGGAAGGGGGGAGGGGGTGGTAAAAATAAAACATAGGAACACTTCAGTGTAGTGGTATAGCAAGGAGGAGACCATATTTCAGGAGGTGGTATTTTGGAAAAAAGCGAGAAAACTTAATTTTTGAATTTAGCATCCAATTTCTGATAGTAGATATAACCTGCACAAACACACTTGCGAAGGGCAGTAAAAATGCATATAAATTATATTTTAGATACATGCTAAATGACGGGAGAGAGGGATTTTAAGTTTAAAATTGGTTGGCATATGAACGTGAGTTATTTGTCTACTTATCTTTTTCAGGTGTCAGAGGTCGCAGAATCTTCGGCGGAACAAGGGAAAACGTCGTCTAAATTTGAAACCTACTACATGTTTAAATTAGATTTGAGATTTTTCTTCAATTCTATACAAGAATCTTTTCCACGACCATATATCTCAAATGAAACTAAGTTTTACGGATTTTATGGCGTTTAATTTAACTTTTTAATTCCCGAAGTTTCGGGTGCTTTATAGCACCCATGGTCACGGGGGGGACTGAGGAGTTTGACGTCCCGATGTCATCATAGTTAGCCCGAAAACCTAGTAACACTATTGGTCACACTGTGTGACGCATACCAACCGATATTTAAATGGTGAATCGCACCATCATTCATCATAGCTACCGTGGGAAAAGCTTCAGCACGTCGAGCAAGTATTGCAAGACAACAAGCTTCAGGTCCCGCGCTTACGTCTCAGTAACCGAGTGAAGCCGACCACAGTCGATCTTATGCCTGCTATACTACCCTATGTCAGAGGAGTCACAGACAAGGTTGACTACATCTTGAAGCGAGCTTCCATTAAAAGATACTTCAAGACGCCGAAGAAGATTAGTCAATTTTACCATACGTCAAGTGTCATATTCCTCTACAAGAGGCAGGATTGTACAAGCTGGATTGTGAACGTGGTCTCTCTTACATAGGACTAACAAAAAGATCTATAAATACTCACGTCTAAGAACATATAGCTGACTTAAAGCACCGACGTTCCGGAAAGTCTGCAGTATGTGAACATGTTCAAGATGACCCCCGCCATTACATTAAATTTGATAGACCACAAATCCTCGCAAAAGAACACCAATTCCTACCAAGGATAATTCGCGAGGCTTTTGAAATAAAAAAAACATCCTAATTTCAATAGAGAAGATGGATGGGTGCTGCCATCTGCTTGGGATCCTATGATTAATAAAATTAAATCCAAACCCAAGCATACCACTGCAAGACCTCAAGATAATGTAAGCTCATTCTGCGTGAATCGGTCTAAAATTAATATTAAAAAAAGTGAAGGTAGCCGGCCTAACTATGACATCGGGACGTCAAACACCTCAGTTCAGAAACGTCGGGAATTAAAAAGTTAAATAAGAACGGTCATCTGTGACCCACACCTGACAGGAACAAGACATATCTTAGTTTTTTTTTTGTTATTTCTTATACAGTTAAATTATATATTTTTTTATATTCGAAATCAATGGCTAATGCAGCTGGATAATGTAATTTTTAAATTTCTAGTACAACAATCAACTTGGATTCATCAAATTATCACGTGAGTTTAGCACGGTCGTACTGCAGTGAGCATTTGAAAACCACGGGTATGGAGATATATAGACATCTAGCAGCAGTAGAGGGCAGAAACAATAATACTTTAATCAGGCGTAGAATTCATTCACGACACGTTAGGACAAAAATGTATTATACTTATATTATGTTTGATGAGAATATAAATGGTATAAATGCAATAACTGAATATTACTGCTCGTGCTACCATAGTAAAAGGACATTAGGAAGTTGCTCACACCTCATTAGTGTTATCTATTTCTTAGTGTGGGCTAGACATCGAGATCAATTTGACCACCCTGTACTGACATAGACATAGAAATTCAATAAAACTTTATTTCGACATATTGGTTTTATTTTATTTTTTGTTATAGAACGCAAATGATAGGTACCTCTAATATCTCATGTGCAATGAATCATCGAATACAACGATTTTAATGAATTCTAAGTTGATCGTTGTATTGGGAGTTCAAAAATTATATAATCCAGCTGTATCTCCAGGTCACCTAAGTACATCCCATAGCTATTGTATTCTCATTTAGTTACATACATTTACGAATTTTGTAAATAAATAGGCATTTTGTATGTTTTTAGAGTAACGCCTGAACAAAACATAAGGCAATATTTTTGTGTTAGTCAAAAAATATATAATTTACCTATTTAAAAAATTAAAAAAAAACTGAGATATATGTCGTTTCTGTCGGGTCTGGGTTTTTTTTTGTATGGGGCGTGACCGTTTTCTACGAATTTTATCGCGTAAAATAAATACGCGATAAAATTCGTAAAAATTAGTTTTATTTAATGTGCAATGTGTATTAGTGTCAAGTAATTGTATCTTCAATTATAAGAAATCATCATATATAATCTTCTAATATTGATGTAATTAGGGTTATTTAAGACTTGATAAGATCAAGAATATATAATAATTCAATGTTCATGTGTAATATTCAATGTTCATTGTATCTCAAATTATATGTGTATGTTTTAAATATGTGGTTTTCTTGTCCTACTACATCATTTAATTATGTTGACCTTAAAACTTCCAATGAAATATCATGTTTTAAAGCTAATCAAAATAAAAAGCAAAAAGGAAATCTATAAAGAGATATTACATTATTATTTTCATTAAAGTTAATGCTAAAATCACTCCTGAGGTAAAATAGTCTAACAATAAGGAGTATCATAATCATAATCCCGAAAAATTAACAATTGTCAAATTGAATAATTCAAAATATTATCATACAAAATTTTTGTTTACGATTATGGAAAATGATGGCGTAAAGAGAATAACATAAAATAATAATATATTCTTTTCCTTTCCCCCTAACCCGGTTTCCATCTGGTTTGGTTTTTATTTATTTATGTATTATTTATTTATTTATGTTAGTATATTAAATGTATATAGGTATTTATTTTTATTTATAATTTCTTTTAATATATTTGCTCAGCCCAACCAAATGAGAATACTATATAAATACCCAATAATAATATAATAATACTACTAAAAAGGAGCTAAGTACGGATAGGTGTGCGGTCCTCCATGTTGAAAGGGAAAGAGTTGCTAACTCTGAGGGCATACACTTATCTATGCCCATCAACGTAAGAAGCCTCTCCGAATCTGAAACATACCGATATCTGGGTATGTCACAAAAAATCGGTATCGATGAAGCGGGTATGAAGCAGTCAGTTTGCGATGTGTTTTATTCACGCTTGACAAAAGTGCTTAACAGCCTTTTGTCTGGTGTGAATAATACACACACGTATAACAATTGGGCATGCCTGTTCTCATATATACCTTTGACATACTTAGGTGAACTCAAACTGAACTTAAAGCCCTGGATAGAAAAGTCCACACTACTATGACGTCTCATAGGATGCATCATCCGAGATCGTCGATTATGAGGCTGTACTTGCCACGGAAACATGGTGGGCGTGGCCTTTCAAGCGCACTTACCATGAATAATCGCGATGTGTGCAGCCTCCGTAATTACTTTCTGACGAGAGATTCTATAGGCACGTTATTTCTTGTGTAAAAGACTTACCCCGCTATCCTTAGCCAACGAGCAATGGCATGACCCGGAAGTACAGAAAATTTCCGACCGAGAGACCGTATGGAAAGAGAAGGAGCTCCACGGTAGGTACTACATGGCTCTACATGAGTCTACCCTAGGCAAAAATGCCTCCCTCCACTGGCTACGTTTCGATGACCTCTTTAGGGAAACCGAGGGTTTTGTCTGTGCGATATAGGATCAGGTTATAAAGACCAACAACTATCAGCGCCGTCGATATCTGTCGAGCTTGACGCCATCCCGATGAGACACTTAGGCATGTGATGACATGCCTAAGTGTCTCATCGGGATGAAGTAAGAAAGCGCCGAACAACCGGAGCCGATGGGCTCCGGTTGTTCGGCACTTTCTTACTCTAAGTACTTGTACAGACACAATCTAGTGGCCAGGACTCTACACCAGGAGGTCGCTCTGAAATACGGTCTCGTGGATCGGAAACTGCCATATTATAAGTACTTGCCGGAAGCCGTGCTCGAAAATAACAGCGCCAGGCTCTTCTGGGCCCGGGACATTATCATGGACAGGACTATTCTTGCGAATAAGCCTGATATTGTGCTGATGGACCAGGCACAGTCAAAGATATTTTTGGTAGACATTACCATTCCTTATGACGAGAACCTCGTGAAAGCCGAAGCAGATAAGCGAACAAAATTTCTGGCTTACGAGGTGACCGACATGTGGGGTGGACTGCCCACCGAAATTATACCTGTAGTCGTTTCTGAGAACGGGTTAATCCCAGTCAGCCTCTGGGGTCATTTGAGGCGATTGCGACTCCATGATAGACCGCTCCAAGCTCAAATGCCGAAGGCGGTGCTTCTCGATACCACCCGCATCGTCTGCCGGTTTTTTTGCTTTCCCTCCAACCCTCGGCCGTTTGGTCTCCCCTGCTGAGAGCTTCCATCGGGTTGGGGTATTTATTTTATTTTATTGATATTTATGTTTGTTTATTATTTTCATTTACAACTATGTATTTATACAGCCCAACCAGATGAGAAAAGTTTATAGATACCCATTAATAATAATAATAACCCCACTGTTGTATTTCTCCGTTAACGACGTGGTGGGGCTTGCGTAATCCAACGAACTCTAGGTTTATTCCGGTAGAGTTTACTCATGCCGAGATGAATCTAGAGCGAGGAGCCAGACTAAAAAAGATACAATCCAAGCCACCGTCGTATATGCCAAGGGCTGCATGGCTACGGGATATTGCTAATCGATAGTGTGTCATTTCTGGATAACCTCCAGTTTTATTCACACTTGCCGCAGTGAACCCAGGGCTCTGCTGCGGTCGACTCTGTAAGTCCCTAGCTACTCGTGGGAATAATATGATTAGTAGATCTAAAATAAAAATAAACATGCTAAGACTAACCTGCCTCAGATAGATGACGAAACTTCACATTGCAAGTCATCATCTTCCTCGTCTCTTTTTACATCAATAGCATCATAATCACCATAATTTTGCATCAACCCGACGACATCATGACTATCAATCAATATACAGTCAGCGGATGTTGTATAAGAGACAAATTTTGTCGACGAAACTGTACCCACCACTAGCACTGCTCGTAGGAAATGGAGTTTTGAAATGAATAAATTCATCCTAGGCACTTATCTTCATCTTCCTAATATGGACACAAAGAAAAATGCGTACCTTTCCCCTCTTCAAACTTCAAAGTTTTTAGAAAAATTCCCAACTATGCAAGTAAGCCGACAAAGAATAAGTGACCAGCGTGGAGCGATAGTTCAAAAAAAAATATTGCCACAGAATATAATAGATCAGATTTAAGACGAATTTAGAGCCAAACTACGAGTGGTTCACACTCAAATACAGCAACACTTCACACAATCTAAAACAACAAATAAAATAAAACCCAGTCAGCGCATAAAGTGGACTAACGAATATATTTTTTTTATATTTATTAGAGAGGGGGCAAACGAGCATGCGGCTCACCTAATGGTAAGTGACTACCGCCGCCCATGAACTACCGCAACACCAGGGGAATTGCAGCTGCGTTGCCGGCCTTTTAAAAAGGAGTACGCTCTTTTCTTGAAGGGCCCTAAGTCGTATCAGTCTGGAAAAATCGCTGATGGTAATCGATTCCACAAGAAAGTCGAGCGAGGAAGAAAACATCTTCTAAATCGCACAGTGGTGGAGCGCCAATCATCCAGATGGTGTGGATGGTATCGGGAGTTCTGCCACGATGTGCGTTCGTGAAATTTGGCGGCTGGGATTAATCCGAACAATTCCTCAGAGCACTCCCCATGGTAGATGCGAAAGAAAATGCAAAGGATTGCAACATCTCTTCGCAGTTCCAATGAATCGAGCCGATCGGAAAGGGCTCAGTCGTCGACGATTCGAGCCGCTCTGCACTGGATGCGGTCAAGTGAAAGGAGCTGGCACTGGGGAGCCCCTGCCCAGAGATGGGAACAGTATTCCACGTGAGGCCGAACCTGCGCTTTGTAAAGTTGGAGGCGGTGTGCCGGCATGAAATACCGTCCCGCTCTGCTGAGCACGCCAAGCTTTTTAGAGGCCAATTTGGCCTTCTCTTCCAAGTGACCACGAAACTGCACGTCACTCGATATGTCAACTCCGAGGATTCCGATACTGGCTGAGGCAAGAAGGGGAGTGCCTTGAAATTGAGGAGATACGACAAAGGGG
The DNA here is from genome assembly GCA_963668995.1 of Parnassius mnemosyne. Classification (NCBI taxonomy): domain Eukaryota; kingdom Metazoa; phylum Arthropoda; class Insecta; order Lepidoptera; family Papilionidae; genus Parnassius; species Parnassius mnemosyne. Next base: position 60,334,181 of record CAVLGL010000082.1, on the reverse strand, counting down.
TTCTTTTTAGCGGTAAACGCGCAAACTTGTGTCTTCTGATGATTAAACTGGACGAGATTTAGTCGCCCCCAATCCGAGACTTTGTTCAGCAAAGACTCGACTTCAGACACAAGTTTGTTCCGGTACTTGGCGACGTTTTCCCGAGAAATATTGGCACGGCCGGTGTATAGAGCATCACCAGTGCTGTCATCCGCATATCAATGAATGTTACCAGTTAGTAAACATATCATTGATATGCATAAGAAACAGCGTTGGTGACAGCACACAGCCTTGTGGAACACCAGCGTTTATAGGATTGTAGTCGGAGAATGCACTGTGTACAACGACCTTGATGCTCTAATCTGCAAGAAAGCTGGTGATCCAATTGCATAATTTCTCGGGAAGCCCACAGGAAGGGAGCTTCGAAAGAAGCGCTTTGTGCCAAACCCGATCGAAGGCTTCCGCAATATCCAAACTAACGGCCAATGCCTCCCCCTTGGACTCTACTGCTTCCGCCCATCTATGAGTTAAGTAGACCAGAAGATCACCAACGATCGATCGACCCCGACGAAAACCGTATTGGCGGTCACTAATCAGCTGGTGATCCTAAAGTTACCGCATGAGGTGGCACTTTATAATGGATTTCATTATTTTCACGAACAAGGTGATGGCAATAGGACTGTAGTTGGACGGGTCTGAGCGGTCGCCTTTTTTAGGGATCGGGTAGACAAAAGCTGTCTTCCATGAATTAGGGACTACGCCTTGGGAGTAGGAGTACCGGGAAAGACCCGTTAGGACCGGTTCCAACTCCGGAGCACACGTCCTCAGCACAATTGGTGGGATTCCGTCAGGCTCACTCGACTTTTGGATATCCAGGGAGGGGAGTGCTTTGCGAACCGAGCGCTGTGAGATCAGCACATCCGGCATGGAGCACTCACACCGCAGAATGGTCGGCGATATTTTCCCCCCGTCATCGAGAGTCGAGTTGGACGCAAAAAGGGAGCCTAAAAGTTCGGCTTTGTCTTTTGGGGCTTGGGCCTGTGAGTCGTCCTCCCTGTGCAGTAATGGTTGTGATGGCTTACAGAAATTCCCTTTGACAGCCTTGGCGTGAGACCAGAATGCACGGGTTCCCGAAGGAAGGCGAACTAGTTTCTAGCCAATTCTGCCTATGTGCTCTGACTTTGCTTTGGCTATAACTCTTTTGAAGGACCTGGAGGCGAAGTTATACTTATTTTTAACTGGAGTTTACATCCCGAGTCACCGAAGTCGCAGCCCAGGCTTGATAACACTCCTGCTTACTGCGTAATGCAGTCTTACAGGAGCGACCAAACCAAGCCCAAGGCACAAAGGAGTGCTCCAATTTAAACCCCGGGTAGGAGAGATAAGAAGTATCAGCCGGAGAGGACACCGGCGTTTCGGTCAGAAAGAGCAAGGCCGGCTTCGCCGTCTCGAGATGGTAGTGGACGGAGTTTAGGTTCGAGTGAAGTCCCCTGATGTTGCAGAAATTCATGGATAGCGTGGCAGGGGTCACCATGGTATTGTTGCTCAGTTTGCTCCGAGCAGTTATGTTTTTGAGCGGAATTTTGCCCCCCCCCCCCAGAATACGCAGGGCAGCCTGAGCACCAACGCTCAGGAGGGGATTGACTTGGTCGTGGATGCTCAGCGAGGGATTCTCCAGGGGTGCTGGTACCCTCCTGGGATAGTCTTTGGTGTAATTCCGCTACCATGTTGATGGAGGAGGGGGGGGATTGGGCCTCCGGCCACCTGCACTCTCCAGACGAAACGCAGACGCCGGTATTCTGTGAGGTTGTGGTACCAACCCGGCTCGAGCCGGCCCATACGTGCAACAGCAAAAACTGCCGCGTGGCTCTACCACCGTTAAAACAATGCAACAATGCCTCTGATACCATACAAAATATAACAGAATCATGTAAATCACATACAAAAACCAATTATAAACATCATCATGACCAATTCACTGCAATCATATACCAAAATTTAGCATGCAAATATAAATTCGTAGATAAGATGCAGTCATATTACAAGTATAAACCTAAAACAATATTAGAAAGTAAGAATCAGAAAATCTTATTGGACCGAACAATAATAACAGATAAATCTATTCATTACAATAGACCTGACATTATCGTTCACGACAAAACCAATAAAATAGTTTACCTAAAAAATATAGCAATACCAAACTCACATAACATTCAAACTACATTATCAGAAAAACTAAGTAAATATCAAGAACTTGTCATAGAAATTAAAACTCAATGAAAAGTATAAAATGTTCACATCGTCCCTATAGTTCTCTCATCTCCCGGTATAATACCAAAATCACTCACACAAAGCCTTAACATACTACACTTGCCTACTTATACACTTCACATGCTCCAAAAAGCCACCATCCTCAACACATGTCGCATCAACCGAAAGTTTCTGACTTCTTCTACTGTATTATCCACTTTTACAATTTTTAGAATTTCTCGGATTGATCCCAGCCGCCAAATTTCACGAACGCACATCGCGGCAGAACACCCGATACCATCCACACCATCTGGTTGAGTGGCGTTCCACAACTGTGCGATTTGGAAGATGTTTTCTTCTTCGCAAATCTTCCTTGTGGAATAGTTTACCACCAGCGATTTTTCCGGACCGATACGACTTAGGGACCTTTAAGGACCTTCAAGAAAAGAGCCTACTCCTTTTCAAAAGGCCGGCAACGCATCTGCAATTCCCCTGGTTCCCCTGGTGTTGCAGTTGTTCATGGGCAGCGGTAGTCACTTACCATCAGGTGAGCCGAATGCTCGTTTGCGACCTCTACTATAAAAAATTCCCCTTACACACTTGGTTCCAACCCGTGTGTGCGGTGTTCCAAACTCTCAAAGAAGAGAAGAAATATAAAGAATTGATATATAATAATATTAATAAATGCACGACCATACAGCAGCACCTCACATCCATCATTCCCATCAGCAGGCTTGGTATTGGCAGGGTCTTCGCGGGCCCAGCAATCAGCACCCGCTACTGGTAGAGTACGCCGCATGCGTTGGTCAATTCACATGAGCAGCAATGCATTGCGTGCGTATTTTAGGGCGAAAGGGGGAGAAGTTGGAGGTTTTGCGTATCGGGCTAGGATGCGTCGACTTTTTGCTGAGCTGGAGCCATCTTTAACCGTAACCGAGCAAAACCTAGCAGAGCGAGTTCGGTATATCTTGTGCTCAAACATATTTGATAGCACCGAACTCGAACGGCTACGACGTGAGGCTGTACACTCATCGGATGAAAATGCTACGGCTGAGGATGTGGCGCCACAAGTTGCGGAGCAATAAGCACACGTGGATGCCGCCGTGAATCTTTCAGTTATGTTTGGTTCAGACGAAGATGGAACAGTCGCCCAGGAACTAGAACTAGAGCAAATGAGGAGTATATTGGAAGAGGCTATTTTGAAACGCGCAGTACGCCTCTCGAAAATTGACCGCAACTTCCCCCCGCATACCCTTAAGCAAGCGAAATCGGGCTGTCGTGAGGGCTCTCAACCCAATACCGGTGACCTATTTGGAAGCCAGCCGGGACCTTTGCGAGACGAACTCAATTGTTTTTGGCACCGCACTGGCAGTATGCCGTATTATTGGTGCCAAACTTCCCACGGCTGGACGCGCTACTAAAGTAGCGCTATCCCAGCCTGAACAATAAGGATTGAGGACCGTGTCGCAAAGGCAAGGCTTATCAGCCTGCCGATGAGGTCAGGCAATAATAGGCCGAGAATTGTGCGCACAGTCAAGATGGCGTTTGCTGGGACAAATATCAGTTTTTCCCAGCCGGATATAACGCAAAAACTGACGGAGCGCATAGACGACCTGAAGCAGAGAATCTCTGCTTGAGGAAAGCGGATTCAGCGATATACCGAGAGGTCAACATGGTTCAACCAGAATCTTCTCTTCCAGGGTGATCAGAAGAGGCTCTATGAATCATTGGAGCGGCCAATGGTACGTGGAACGAGCCCAGCACAGAATCAGGCTGACACTGTAGCATTCTGGCGCGGCCTGTGGTCAGAGCCCGTAAACCACAGCGAAGGCACTTAGGGCGAGTCAGTATGCGAATGCTACGCCCATGGACCCCATCATCATAACGCCGGATGATGTAGCTGAAACGGTTCGTAGGGCCTCGAACTGGAAAAGTCCGGGACTCGACGGACTGCATCACTACTGGTTGAAGGGGTTCGTGGTGTGCCACACTGTGCTCGCCCGACAGTTTCAAGCGGCTCTCGACCAAAAGTCGCTTCCGAGCCAGTTCACTACAGACCTGAGCCAATACCGCTCCATTAAGTGTCTACCCAACATATGTAAGACACTGACATCTATTTTGAGTACGCGAATAATTCGTCACCCGGATTTAAATCAGGTGAAGCCTGCTCAAAATGGATGCCGGGGCGGTGGTCGTAGAACCAAGGAACCACTCCTCATTTATATACTATAGATACCTGGGTATGTCACAGAACATCGGTGTAGATGAAGCAGGTATGAAACGGTCTTATTTAAATTAACCAAAATGCTTAACAGCCTTTTGTCGAGTGTGAATAAGACACACGCATATAAAGGTTGGATTATGCCCATTCTCATGACACTGAACACTCTGGACAGAAAAGTCTGCACTATTATGACGTCCCACAGGATGCATCATCCGAGATCGTCAGTAATGAGGTTGTACTCGCCGCGGAAGCATGGTGGGCGCGGCTTTCTTAGACACAGTCGCCTCCCTCTACTGGCTACGTTTCGGTTACCTCTTTGCGGAAACCGAGGGTTTTGTCTATGCAATACAGGATCAGGTTATTAAGACCTACAATTATCGGAAATACATCCTTAAGAATGGCGCTGTCGACATCTGTCGAGCTTGTCGCCATCCCGGTACGTCACTTAGGCATGCCATCTCCGGTTGTTCGGCGCTTTCTAACTCTGAGTATTTGCACAGACATAAGTTAGTAGCCAGGATTCTACACCAGGAGCTCGCTCTGAAATATGGTCTCGTAGATCGGAAACTGCCATATTATAAGTACTTGCCGGAAGCATAGCTCGAAAATGATCACGCTAGGCTCTACTGGGACTGGGCCATTATCACAGACAGGACTATTCTTGCGAATAAGCCTGATATTGTTCTGATGGACCGAGTACAGTCAATGATATTTTTGGTCGACATTACCATTCCTTATTACGAGAACTTCGTGAAAGCCGAAACAGATAAGCTGACAAAATACCTGGAACAGGCTCACGAGGTGACCGACATGTGGGGTGTTCTGCCGGCCGAAATTATTCCTGTAGTCGTTTCTGCGAACATGTTAATCCCAGTCAGCCTCTCGGGTCATCTGAGGCTACTGAGACTCCGAGACGGACTATTCCAAGCTCAAATGCAGAAGGCGGTGTTCCTCGATACCGCTCGCATCGTCCGCCGGTTTCTTTCCCTTCCCCCCTAACCCTCGGTCGCTTGGTCTCCCCTGCCGAGGGCTTCCATTTGGTTGTTTTTTTATATATTTATGTATTTTTATGTATGTATTCTATTTTATTGATATTTATGTATTTGCATATCTTTCGTTTACAATTATATATTTAAACAGCTCTACCAGATGAGAAAACCTTATAAATAACCCAAATATTAATAAGCCCCCTAATCAACCACATGTCCTTATTGATCATCTAATCACGTGGGGGGGGGGGGGTATGAATGAGAAATTAATAATGTGGCTAACTTGGCTCTGGAAACCCATAAAAACTGGAGATTCGTAATAAAAGTAAACGTATAGAACCGTTGCCCGGGGGCAATCGCCGGGATGCACCTGGAGCTGATGCTGGGTGTCTCAGCATGCGAACCGTCAGCTGTGAGCCGGCATCATTGAATATGGTGACAGACGGACCTGAAGCACCGTATAGTGCAAGCACAGTATCATACATAAACTCAAGACCATCATACCAACACTTTCATCACCCCACTTTATTAGTTTAAATACAGTTCCACCCACTTTGACCTTGAATGCTGCGCGGGGGGTATCTACCTTCTTAATCGCGCATGAAATTGAGTAAAGAAGTAATACATATACATAATACATTAACACTCACGCCTGTCACCCAGAGGGGTAGGCAGAGACTACGGGCTTCCATTTGGCGCGATCCTGACACACCTCTCTCGCCTCTTTTACATCCATAATCTACGCATACACGCTCGTCGGTTAAGGGTACTCCTAATCAGACCCATTTTTAATGAATCGCCGATTTGTTCGATAAACCTTCGTCTAGGGCATCCCTTCCCGATTCTGCCGTTCACTTCTGCAACATAAATTTGCTTTGTCACTCCTTCCTCGTTCATTCTTTCTACATGACCAAACCACCGAAGCATTCCTTTCTTAATCCTTGTCACTACGTCATCTTGCAAACCACACTTTTCTCTTATCACACTATTTCTCACCCTGTCATTCAGATTCAGCCCTAGCATACTCCTTATGGAACGCATTTCTACAGCATTTATTCTACTCTCATGCTTCTTCTGCCAGGTCCAACTTTCACTACCATACATTAAAGTAGGGACTAACACAGCATTATAAATTTCCATACGTGCCTTAGTTGACACATTCTGACTCCTCGTAATAGCGTGTAGAGCCGCATTCACTCTATTTCCTGCGTTCACTCGTCGTTCTATATCCTTATCATATCTACCATCCTGCTAAATAAACATCCCAAATATACAAACTCATCCACTTGCTCAATCAACTCCCCTTCTATTCCTATTTCACATAAAGTTTTACTTTCTTCTCTTTCAAAATCCATCACTTTCGTCTTGCTTGCGTTCACTTTCATACCCCTTTCTTTTAATGACCAATTCATTAAAGTAACCATCATTTGCAACCCGGCCGCCGACTATGCAAATATGAGTTAATCATCGGCGTACAAAAGGCATTTGACAGTTGACGCACCCATTTTCAACCCACATTCTTCAACTTTCAAAGTTTGCAAACAACTGGCCATAAATAGGTTAAACAGCCACGGGGAAGCCACACATCCCTGTCTGACACCTTTATGAATGCCAAACCAGTCCAAGTAGACCCAGTTGATCCTGAAACAAGCACTAGCGTCCCTATAAATAGACCTTAATACCTGTATCAAGCCAGCGCTCAACCCAAATGAGTTCAGTGTTTGCCGTAACACATTCCTGTCCACTCTTTCTGGTTTTAGGCCAAAAACTTCTCCGCTATCATGCGCATGGAAAAGACTTGATCCGTACACCCCATTCCCTTTCTAAATCCAGCTTGCACATCCCAAATTTTTCCATCGGTTTCTTCCATAACTCTTTCAATTAACACCTTAGCATACAGTTTACACACAATGCTAAGAAAGCTGATACCACGGTAGTTTTTACAGTCCTGCTGCCACCCCTTTCCCTTATATATTGGGACTATAACGGCTTTGCACCAGTCTTCTGGTACCTGCTTCAGTTCCCAACATAAATTAAATAAGCTGTACAGCAGGCCTGCAACCACACCCTCACCAGCCCTTAGCATTTCGAGTGATACTCTATCATATCCGGCTGTCTTACATGCTTTCATGCTTTTCATTGCTTTCATTATTTCATCTACACTTATCTCCCTACCTCTCTCCACTTTTTCCAGAATCTTTATTTCACTTATTTCAGACGACTCTATACTCTTAACCACGCTTTCAAAGTATTCCTTCAATCACTTTAAATTCGAAACTACATCATTCAGCATGCAGCCATTCTCGTCTCGTATAGCATTCATTCTAGGCTGCTTTGAATTTCCCGTGGCAGTTCTTACGAGCTTCCAGCATATTTTAATATTTTCCTGGAAGTTATCAGATATTCTTCTATCAATTTTATCTATCCTTTCTTGCTTTTTCCTTTCAACAACTTCTTTTACTCTCTTATTTATACGTCTAAAGTCTGCCTTTTCTCTTTTAATCTCATTATTCATACCGCCAGAATTACCAGCTTTAGTTGCTAGTAAATCTAGCCATGCTCTCTTCTTTGCTTCAACTTCCATCCGTACCTCATCATCCCACCACAACGAGAGTAAGAGAACGAATGAAAGGAAAAGTAATAAATACACTTTTCCTTTCATTCGTTCTCTTACTTACACCACATACTTCGGTGGCTGCATCCACCAAAACTTTCTTATTATTATTCCATACATTCTTCAATTCTAAATCATTCATACATAATTCATTCAACCCACTTATATTTTCCCTCAGTCTGCATTTATACTTGTCTTTCACACCTTCATCTTGTAACCTCTCTATTCTTATACGCTGTAACGTAGTGGTAGACACCGATGTCCGATGCCGCCAACGTCTGAATAATAATAATAATAATAAAATAATAAAAATGTTTTATTTCAGTAAATCTTTTTTAATCTTTTTTTTAATTCGGCATAAGACCAAGTAATGATCCGTCCCTACGTTGGACCCCCGGTAAACCCTTGTATCTACCACTGCGCTCCTCATTCTTTCATCCACAATTATGAAATCTATCATGCTTCTATCATCCCCTCTTTCCCATGTATACATGTGAATCCTCTTATGGCGAAAGAAAGTGTTCACCACAAAAAGATTCTTATCCATACATACGGTGTGGAGGTCTTCACCATTCTCATTTATTCTTTCATCGCCAAACGCTCCTAATATCCTTTCATAACCAGACTACTTCACCCCAACCCTTCCATTACAATCTCCTAACATAATAATATTTTCATTTTCCTTACATTTCATCAACACCAGCCTTACCATGTCCAAAAACTGCTCTCGGATATAAGTGGGCTTAAACATATCTGGGGCGTACACCCCAAGCACAAACAACTTCTTTAAGCCCACTTTCATTCGTATCCACAGCAGCCTTGGGCTAACACATTCATACTCTTTCACACATTGACCCATTCTTTCTGAAAGGATGACACCGACTCCCTGGCATGCCCGCTCGGTCTCGTCTACTACAGACCAGTAAGCGGTAAACATGCCATGTGCAGTGACATTTCTTCTTTTTCGTTTCGTCTCGTTTACATATAACACATCTATTCCTCTATCATTCATCATTTCGCATACTTCATCTATCTTATCATTTATTTCTCCACATACATTCAGCGTAGCCAGACGGGCCTCCGCAATCCACTTTTCGCTCCCCCGGGAGACAGGACGTGACGGGTGGCGAACCTCGTCGCCGGTTTTTCTCCCGGAGATTCTTCGCACCCCTGCCCCATGCGCCGGGAACTCGGGGCCATTTCTTTTTCTTCTTGGCTCATGGTGCGAACTAAGGGGTGGTAGATTTTACGCCGCTACCATACGGCGAGGAGCCGAGTCTGTCGTTTCGGCTTTGTCGCTCGTTTAGCACCACCCGGGGACACGTGTAGGGTGGGCCTAGGATTAGGTGGTCGAAGCCTACGGACGCGAGCGACTCATCCCCCAATTAAGAATAAAGAAATAAATTTATTTATAATGTGAATTTATCTATATATTACTAATTTCGAGACCGACATGGCCGCCTATAGACAACAGTTACATGCACTTATCACTCCACAATATCTAGGAATTACCGTTTCAGTACAAAGAATCTCAGACCAAAGAAGAACCTTAGTTAGGAATGAACTTCTGTCTCAAGAAGAAATAAATCAATTAAAAGAAAAAGTACGAATACTAATACTGGAAGAAAAAGTGCTTAATAATTATGTGGATTCTAATAATACTAAACAAAACACAAATGAAAATAGTCATCATGTACAACCACAATCGCTTAATCAATCGCAACTTATTTATGCACAACTCCAGCCATACAAACCAATCACAAGCCTGCATACAAAAATCACACACATCCACACAACGTTAAGACCGAAGTTATTCCATATCAACACTTAACAACAGATACGTATATTCAAAAAGTTTATGAGAAATTTAGAACAAAAATAACACAATACTCTGGGATGGATTCAGGAGCGCGACCAAAATTACCCAAACTGAAATACACGCTTAAACTATTTCGTCTGATGAATATATTTAATGAAACTATACTCACACAATATATATCTGATGACACACAACTCATAGACATACATTTACTTATATACTGCACAGCAGTAGTAATGTCTGAAGAAATGAACAGTAAAATCACAGATCACACCAGAAAGACAAGAACAAGACAAAATATAGAACCAGCATGGCAACAGAGACTAGAAAAATACGTTGAAAAATAAGGGTTTGCCCTTAAAGAAAAAATAACGGCAAACATAGACATACTCATTTAATACATTGACGGTTGTAGATCTAATAAACTAGTAAAAAAAGTTGAGGTCATATTTAGAAACAATTACACGCACACCAGACACTTAAAAAGTAACACAAGACCTGAAGAATTTTTAGACACCTTAAAACGAAAACTAGCACTCAAAGTTCATAGACTCAAAAGGTATATAAAGGCACTACAACGCAAAAAAGATAACACCACATTTGCAACAAACGAAAAAATATTTTATAGGAACCTACAAAAACCACAAACAAACACAATCGATGAACATCCTACAAACACATCTTACCTACCTACAAAACAACATCTAAAAGTATATTGGGCTAATATTTAGTAAGAGCAAATACAAAACAACGATAAAGCATCTTGGATAGTGGAAGAAGGAAAATGGAGAGATATTGATGAGATGGAATTCGCAGAGGTAACAGAGTCAGACAATACACATATTACAGCGAGATTACGTAATTGGAAATCGCCTGGTATAGACAAAATACTTCATTTCTAGTACAAAAAGTTAACATCATTTCACAAATCTATAGAAAAAAAATTAACAGATATTTTAGTAGGACAACAGAACTCGCCCGAATTTATTGCAATAGGAATTACTTACATGCTACCTAAAACAAAATATTCACCTCGTATTGACATCTTCAATTATAAAGAAAATTCACTCACACATCGAACAACACAATATAATATCAGAGGAATAGAAGGGATGTAGGCAGGGTCACATGGGATGCAAAGAAGAGCTGATTATTGATACCACTATTCATAAACATGCCACCTCTAAAAACAGAAATTTGCATTACACCTATATTGATTATAAAAAAGCTTTTGACAGTGTTCCTCATTCTTGGTTCCGAAAATAATAAATGTCTTACGCCGTAAGTGTTATTATGGAAAACAATACTATAAATAAATTGTGACCAAAATACTATCAGAACGCGGCATATTTTCATCAAAAAAGGCACCTACCAAGGTGACTCAGCCCACTGTGGTTCTGTCTCGCCCTAAATCCTCTATCTCATTTGCTGCAGATCTGTGAGGCCGGATATCGCTTCAAACAAAATACAGACGAAACAAAAATATCGCATCTTTTATACATGGACGACAACAAATTATACTCAAAAACAGAAAAATATATGAAGAAATTAGTAGATATTACAGCAAAATTTAGTAACGATATTAATATTCAATTTGGTTTGGATAAATGTAAAACACTTCACATCGTAAGAGGCAAAGTAAGGTCCGGCGACTATGTGTGTGACACGGATGCTATTACAGCAATGGAACCGACTGACTTGTATAAATATTTAGGGTATATGCAAATTAAAGGTCTTGACCACGTACGAATAAAAAGTTCACTAACTACAGAATACAAGAGAAGACTTAACACCATTTATGAAACGCAACTTTCAGGTAAACATCTCATCAAAGCCATAAACACCTTCGCCATCCTCGTAATAACGTATTTATTCGGAGTTATAAAACGGTCCAAAACTGACACAGAGCAATTAGATCGTACTACACCAACAATACTTAAAAAATCTGTACCAAAAATCCGCCATAAACAGATTAAGCATAACAAGGGAACATGGAGGGAAAGGCCTAAAAGATATTCAGCAACTAAGGCGGAAACAAGGTGATCGACTAAAATCGTTCTTCTACATAAAGTCCCCCTTTAGTATTATACATAAAGCCATAGTAACAATATATGATGTTAACTGCAGTCCACTTAACCTAAGCAATCAAATAGAAACCCAAAATACCACCAACGATAATCAGCAGACATAAAATTTGAAGGTTGGAAGAGGAAAGTACTTGACGGTAAGCACCCTCATGGCTTGGAGCAATAACACATTAATGAGTTAGCTTCAACATATTTCTGGAAACCGAAGGATTCACTAAAGCTATTCAAGACCGAATAATAAACACAAAAAACTACAGAAATACATTATCAAAGATTCTACAGTAATAAATGACAAATGTCGCAAATTCCACATCCATCCAGAAACCATCCAATACATAACAGGCGCATGCACAGCTCTGACGCAGACAAATTACACCCACAGGCATAACTGAGTGGCCAATGTCATTCACCAAAAACTAGCACTCAAACACGCACTCATTAAAAATACAATTCTTACGCCATTCTTACTGATAGGACAGTCCCTTATAACAGACCAGATATAATCCCTCAAGACAAAATAAATAAAATTACTTACCTGATAGACATTGCAGTCCCCAACATACACAACATACAGAAGACAATCACAGAAAAAATTAGTACGCGGAGCTCAAAGATGAAGTAACTAGAATCTGGCGACAAGAAAAAGTATATGTAGTTCCTATTGTCCTCTCCACAATAGGCGTAATCCCAAATAATCTCCTGCAAAGCTTAAAACTATAAGACCTAAAATAAATCCTCTACATTACACCGCAAAAAGCTGCTTTATTAAATACATGCAGAATTGTCAGGATATTCATGCAGATAGAAGAAAACGAAATAGCGTCTCATGAAAATACATAAAAATACACACCGTACGCTGCACTTGCTTTGGTTTCGGCCCGTAAATGTAGTTGAATTCCAGTCTAATGAGTGGGAAGGAAAAACACTTTCCAAAAAGAATAATAATAATTATAAAGGATATATATAACTAAAGGATGGCGCCGTTGAGTCGAGCTTATCGCCATCCCGGTGAGTTACTTAGGCATGTCATCTCCGGTTGTTCGGCGCTTTCTAACACTGAGTATTCACTCTAGTACTTCTACTCTAGTAGCCAGGATTCTACACCAGGAGCTCGCTCTGAAATACGGTCTCGTGGATCGGAAACTGCCATATTATAAGTACTTGCCCGAAGCCGTGCCCGAAAATGACCGCGCCAGGCTCTTCTGGGCCCGGGACACCATCACGGATAGGACTATTCTTGGGAACAAGCCTGATATTGTGCTAATGGACCAGGCACAGTCAAAAATATTTTTGGTAGACATTACCATTCCTTATGACAAGAACCTCGTGTAAGCCGAAGCAGATAAGCGAACAAAATATCTGGCTTACGAGGTGACCGACATGTGGGGTGGACTGCCCACCGAAATTATACCTGTAGTCGTTTCTGAGAACGGGTTAATTCCAGTCAGCCTCTGGGGTCATCTGAGGCGATTGTGACTCCATGATGGACCGCTCCAAGCTCAAATGCAGAACGCGGTGCTTCTCGATACCACCAGCATCGTCTGCCTGTTTTTTCCTTTCCTCCTAACCCTCGGCCGTTTGGTCTCCCCTGCCGAGGGCTTCCATCTGGTAAGATTTTTATTTATTTATGTATTTATTTTATCTTGCTGATATTTAAGTATGTTTATCATTTTCATTTTAAATTATATATTTATACAGCCCAACTAGATTATAAAACTTTATAGATACCTCATAATAGAGTTTACAAGTTGACACCATTGCGAAGAGACGCGTGCGATTAACGATAAAAGTTGTACCTACACGAAAACTAAAATGGTTGTAAAAAAGTGTGGTAAATGTAAGAAAAACATCACTAAAAAAGTGCCTGGAATAGAGTGTAGTAGATGCGATCTAATAGTTCATGCGGATCCTGCCTGTTCAAAGCTATCCAACAAACAGCTAAACACCATCATGAATTCGTCTGGTATAGAGTGAAGTTGTGAAGAGTGTCTAAGCAACATTTCTCGTAGGTCATCGTTCGTGATACCCGACGATGATGGCGATGATGAGGACTACGACCCTAGAAATACGGGAAACGCTCAAGTTATAGATGCGAGAAAATTGATACAAGACATCAGTCGCAAGGTAAAAAAAACTTTTCGTGAGGAGATCGGGAATCTTGAGAGCTCACTTGATTTTCTAAGTGAACAACTTTCCACTATGGAGCAATCTATAAAAAAACAGGACACTAGGATTAAAGAACTTGAAAATAAGAATTATGACTTAGTGAACAAAAACAAGAATTTAGAACTGAGAGTAACTGCTTTAGTACAGGGGCTTAGATACATTGAACAAAAGACTCTCTCTAACTCGTTGGAAATTGCCGGGTTACCAGTGGAAATGCCCAGCGAGGTAAATACAATAATTGAAACTGTTGCCGCTAAATTGGACGTTGATAAGAAAGATGTGCAGTCAGCTCAACGGTTGCAAGAATCAAAGGACAAACCGGGATCAGTTCTTGTGGAGCTGAAGTCTAAAGTCTTGCAGCAACAGTGGATAGATGCTGGCAAGGACAAGTGTCTTACCGCAGGGATGATAGTGCCGAACGTTCTAAAGGAGAAAGCTGATGAACGTATTTTTATAAGAGAAGCCCTAACAAAGTACCAGAAAACACTTCTATTTAATGCTAAGTCACAGCTATTAAATAAGTCGTGTAAGTATGTTTGGTGTAAAAATGGAAAGGTATGTGCTCGAAAAACTGACAACAGTAAAATTTATTATATTCACAGTATGCATGATATAAATCAAATTGTAAAACAAAGTTCATCTCTTTCTGATAAACAACCCGGGATATCCTCATCCACATTATTGTAAAGTTCTCATTTATACCTATATTTATTCATAAGTCAATAAATTCAAATAAGATGGATACACAAATAAATGAAATTCTTAATTGTAAAATTCCTAATCAATTCTTTCAACAGTTGCCTCCTAAAAGTTTTATGAAATTTTCATGTAGTCACTTTAATATTAGGTCATTTATAAAAAATTTTACTAAACTGCAACAACTAATCCACAACTGTAGGTATCCACTAGATGTAATAGTTATAACGGAGGCAGGTATCTCGAACAATATTGTTAATTTATACACATTACCGGGCTATAGTTTGCATGCACAACTACGTGAAAATAAGAAGGGAGGCGGAATTATAATTTACGTACGAAACCATCTAAAATTTACTACAATTCAACATAAAACTAAAACGTTTCAAAGTCTCTCGGGCATAATAAAACTAAACTCGTCACTATATATAGTTGTGTGTGCAGTTTATAGACCACCATCTACAAATAAAAAACTGTTTGTAAGTGAAATAAGCAAGTACATTTCTAAGTTTAAATTGGAACACAACTTCCTTTTAATCGGTGACACTAACACAGATATAAAAACTCCATCCTCATACAAGGATGTTTATGTAGGAGCACTCAGCGAGCACTGATTGATGTGTGGAATATCGGAATACACAAGAATTGAAACTAGGCAAAATTTAATTACTAAACCTTGCTTAGACCACATTTTTGCCCGATTCCCCACCTTACATCCGTTCTCGGCGGTGCTCGATGTTGTACTGGCCGATGCCGATCATCGAGGTATTATCTTTGCGTGCGTTGATGACGCACCTATAATGCTCACGCGTTTACAGGATGTAACAAAACGACTGATTGATTACGAGATTTTTTATAAGGAACTTAAAAATGTGGATTGGTCAAAGGCTAAAGATTCCCCAGACGAGATTCTAAATTTTATATATAATTCTTTTCAGACCGCAAAAAATTCCGCAACTAACATCAAAACCTATAAATTAAATAAAAAGCCCTCTAAACAGTTTAATTTGCCTTGGATTGATAACAATATTACTCGTCTTTGTGATAAAAGGGACAAATTATATAGTAATTGGAAAAATAATCCAAATAACCCAAAACTAAGACTAGAATATAATAAAATACGCAGTAAAGTACATAAAGTTCATGAAATCAAAAAGAATACATATTATATAAAGCAAATAAATAATAATTTTAAGAATATTAAAAAAAATTATAATGTTGTAAATCAAATGTTATGGAGAATGACCTTGTCTATTGATGCGGCTATACTCAAGGTGTTTGATGCTCAGGGACTTACCTCCAAAACTATTGCAGATAACTTCGCAAATAGCTTCGAAAGAGCGGTAAAAAGTATAATTCCAAATTGTAAAATAAAATTAATGAACAAAAATAATACATCTAAAATCTTAGACTCCAGTATCCTATTTCGGAAAGTGACCCCCAGTAGTGTTCATAAAATTATTAAAAACTTAAACACAAGAAAGGCGCCAGGTGCTGACAATATTGCGATTTCTGACATTAAAATGATAGGGGAATATATTTCCCCAACCATTTCTGACCTAATCAACAGTAGCATTAAAAATGGTTTGTATCCTGATCAATTGAAAGAAGGCTGTGTCAGACCTGTGCATAAGAAAGGAAAACGTGATGACTACTTAAATTATCGCCTAATTACATTACTTTCGTCAATTGATAAAATTGTGGAAAAATTCATAGGCGAGCAAATACACAAATTTTATACGAATATCTCTGTAATAAGTCCGTATCAGTTTGGTTTCCAATCAGGAAAAAGTACAACAGGTCTTTTATCAAAATTCACTGATGATGTCAATAGTCACCTAAATGAAAAAAGACAGGTGCTTGCCCTATTTATTGACTTCGCACGTGCTTTTGACACCATGTTACATGAACAGCTTGTGGACAGATTAGACAAATGTGGTGTACGTGGTCCATTGCTTAACTGGTGCTGTAACTACTTGAAGAACCGAAAATGTTTTGTGAAGATTGAAAATAACTACAGCAAGCTTATGTTGATGACGGAGGGTACGGCACAAGGTTCGGTACTAGGACCCTTGCATTTTTGTCCTACGTCAATGACATGGGAAGCTGCATCGTCAATTGCACGTGCTACCAGTTTGCTGATGACATTTGCCTTGTAATTGGTGATAAAAATCCACAAAAAGCTAGTGACCTTTTACAATCTGACCTAGATGTCCTAACAAGATGGTGCCATGATACTGGGCTCGTCCTTAACGCCAGCAAAACTAAGTTGTTAGTAATCAAATCTCCATACCTAAAACCCACTGCAATTAAAAAATTAGTCGCACATAATCACATCTGCCTACATAATAACAGCGCTACTGAATGTGGCTGCCCACAAATTGAAATAGTTGATACACAAACATATCTCGGACTAGTTATTGACAGTAACTTTAATTGGAGACAGCATATTGAACATGTATGTACTAAACTAAGACAGTTTCTAGCAAATATCACTATTATCAATAATCGCATTCCATTGAAAATAAAGTTAATGTTATATAATGCACTTGCGGAGTCGCACATTCAATACGGGCTAAGTAGCTACGGCCGAACTTACAAAACATATCTTGACCAGATCTATAATTTACAAGCAAGAATACTTAAAATCATAGTTCCAAATAAAATAAAAAATAAATTCCGCGATGACGTCAGTGGTCTTTTCAAACACTAAAATTTTACCAATACATATACAAGTATTAAACATTTTATTAAAAGAACAATTTTTTAATCAATCGCTAAGAAAACCGATCGAGCATCCTGTATACACTCGAGCAATTTCTAAGAACCGTCTCATCGAGCCGCGTGCTTGCAATGCGTACGGTGAGCGGACATGTAGCTACTTAATACCTCGGCTTATCAATAATATGCCGTCAGAATTGTTGGATAATATCAATAAAAATAACATTAAGTGTAAGTTAAAGGATCATTTTCTTAAGTTATTAAAACGTGTTTTCTGATATATATTTTTCTCTGAATGTTTGCATGTTTTTTTTTTCTTTTTACAGTATTTTTAATACAATATTACGCTATTATCTTATAAAATTGTAAACTCTCGATAACATAGATATAAACCTTAATGGTTTCTCATATGCTATCACTATAAATATTTGTAATGCTTATTGATGTGATAAATAAATGAAAAAAAAAAAATTACTTAGAGTCACGTTGCACCTATATTATTGCTGTAGCACGAATGGGTGCCGGGACCGGGGAAGGACCACGATCTTATAGAATACGAGCGTAAAATAGCAGCTTAAAGCTGCTGTGTTTATTATAGTAAGTGTAGAGAACTGGAAACGGGGTATTCCATCTTTATCCTCAGTGATGACAATGTAACTACGTTTATCTTAGAAAGAATACTAGCAGTACTGTTAACATGACTATAAACAATTATATTCCTATTTAACAACTTCAACTAATAGTCCAGTCAAATAAGGTCTGAAATCAAAATTTTGACACTCAATTTTGCATTTTTGATATAATGTAATTTTAATGATACAAAACCGTGGAAAGGTTTTCGTGTCCTCAACCCCCGGTAAGGGTTAAAAAAATTGTCAAAAAAAACTTTTGACGCAGTACCTTGTCGCAATTACTCGAAAACGGTAAAAATTAGACAAAAAAATTTTTTGTTAACTTTTTTTTTATAGGATAAGGGTGACAAACGAATAGACAGTCCACCTGATGGTAAGTGGTTGCAGCGGCCCATAGACATCTACATCTAACCTCTATTACAAATCAAAATGTAGATGCGTTGTCGCCCGTGAGGACTAAGATGGAATGCCTCATTGCCAGAAAAAGGGCCTCCGGCCAGCTGCATTCACCAAGCGAAATGCAGAGGTAAACCTCTAATTCGCGCTGGTTTTCTGTGAGGACGTGGTACTACCCCGGTTTGAGCCGGCCCATCCGTGCGACAGCAAAAGCTGCCGCGTGGCTCTACCACTATTAAAACAAGTAAAAAAACATGTGTAGAGCTTAAAATTTTACATTATAAAGGTTTTATATTTTTTCCGGTCAAATTTAACCGAGTTAGGGAGGTTTTAAGTTTAAGGGATATACATAAATTTGAAAAAAATCCTAAGGAGTAGAAAAATAAGTGCTTTTTTTAAATGGCTTATAAAATCTGACCTACTCGTAAATGCTAAATTTTAAAATTTAGAAATTAAAATTTTGGTGATACAAATTTTTTTGCTCTTAAAAAATATAACAATTTGAAATATTTAAATTGAAATTTAAATGCATAAAATTAATGAATTATTTATTTTTTTCCATATTAAGATTTCTTGTAGAATTTCCTAAATTTTACGATTGAAAAAAAAATTCTTAGTATATTTCGGCAGGTGTGAATTTATAAGGTATAAAATCTTTTTCAAATCCTACGCCGTTGTATTAAGTCCCGAGTTAAAAAGAGAGGACTATTGCTTACTCGTATACTACATATGCAAGTAAGCGTACGTAGCATTCGAGTAACAGTGAGAAGGCATCATCGGAGAATCATTATTCCTGCACTCTCTCTATTTTACTCTCTTTTCATTAAAATAGATCAGATTATGTTTGCCTACCTGGTGATTAAATCCGAAAACCAGAATTTTTTTTATTAAATTTTTTAACATTATTATTGTTTAAAAATAAGTTTAAGATTTTCTTTAACTTTCCCGACGATAGTAAATATATTATATCGATTCCAAATTTCATGATTCGTAAAAAATAACTTGACATTTATTTATTTATTTATTTATTTAGAAAACCAACAGCGTATATAGAAAATATTAACATTAATGTAACAAACTTAAAGTATGGCCAATAACAGGTTTCCCTTATATTGTTTGATGGTAGGTGTATTGTTGTTAGAAGAAAAGGAAAAAGAACAATCTAATAGATAAATTATAAGCAAAATTATAAGCAATTCAAAATTATAAGCAATTCAATGTAATGAAGGTGGTCATTAGTTTACAGATCAGGAGAGATAGTCAGGTAGAATGATATATTACGTTACCTTTATATATATATAAATATATATATATATATATATAAACATATAAGATATATATATACATACATATATATTATTTACTTATGTATATATACATATTAAATGTTTAAATATATAAACATAATACAAATAATTAATTATAATATATATTAAATAAAATAACTTAAGTACTTATATTTATATTAGTAGCCTCAAAAATACATATAGAAGAAATAGATGAGAGAATATATGATTGTATGTGATTTTAACTTCAACTGCTCTATTTCGTAATAGTTTTCTTGATGTAATCTTTAAACGTAAGTTTAGATTTCGCAAAGAGGTCAATGTGTCCAAATTGTTCATTATATGTACGAGCAAGCCGCGAAATAACAGTGTTTCGACAGTAGTTTGAATGATGCCAGGGAGTCTGTAACAATGTAGTATTGCGGGTACGGAATTTTGGAGTACGAAAGGTGATTCTTGAGACAAGATATGGACAGTCAATATTACTGTTTATTATATCATATAACAAAGCCATGTCAAGTAAAATGCGCCTGTGTTCCAGAGATAAGAGATCGTGCTCAGTGCAACTGTCTGTGTAAGTATCGATTTTATTCCGACAGCGAAAGTTAAGGTGATTAACAAATATTTTTTGAATACGCTCAAGGCGGCTTTTGTAGACATTGTACTGTGGAGACCATATTGAACTAGCATATTCCAAAACACTTCTGACATATGCAAAATAAACCATTTTAATTGTATTAATATTCGAGAATGGTTTACAGATGCGAAGAACAAAACCAAGATTTTTATAGGCTTTACTGATAACGTAATCAATGTGTTCGGATAGTATCATTTTATGATCAAAAATAACGCCTAAATCCCTAACACTTACTTTTCGGCTGATTTCTAATCCGTCAAAGTGATATTTATTTAGAATTGGCTTAGATTTCCGTGTAAAACTAATACATTCGCACTTGCTTGCATTAACAGTTATATTATTTATTTTGTAATATTCAAATAAACGGTCCAGGTCTTTTTGTATCAATAGGCAGTCATGTATGGTGTTAATTTTACAAAAAATCTTCTTATCATCTGCATACATGAGGTAATTTGTGTGTATAATGCACGAACCAATGTCATATAGGTAGGCATTGTAAAAAAGTGGACCTAAGTGAGAGCCCTGAGGAACACCTGTAGGTATGTTTATGTAGTTCGAACGGAAACCACCTATCACGACTGCTTGTGAGCGGTTTGTGAGATATGATTCAGTCCATCGGAGCAAGTCACCGTGAATCCCTAATATTTGTAATTTGTTGAGCAGGATCATGTGATCCACACGATCGAAAGCTTTTTCAAAATCAGTGTAGATCACATCAACCTGCCCACCTTGATCCATATTTTCAAGGACAAAAGAGGAAAAACTTGCCAGGTTCGTAGTGGTGGATCGCCTTTGTAAAAAACCATGTTGCTGCTCAGGGAAGGCACGTGAAAGCGTGGAGTAAATTACGTTATATACTACTCGTTCAAGGATTTTAGCCGCGGTGTTCAAAATAGAAATGCCTCTATAATTATTTATTTCTGTACGTGATCCCTTCTTGTGTACAGGGATTATGTGTGCACACTTCCATTGATGCGGAAATATCCCTTCACGTAGAGAGCGATTAAATATAATAGTCAAGGGGAGAGCAAGTGATTTAGCGCATCGTGACCAAAAAAAAGAAGGTAACCCATCACTACCGGCACCTTTGTTCGTGTTCAAAGTTTTCAACATTTTTTCAATTATTGCAGCGTTTGTCTGTACATTAGAAACGGTGTCAGTACACAACGATTCCGTATGTGGATATATGTAGTTATTACTAGGAATACCAAATACACTCTTGAAGAATGAGTTGAAAGCATTGCATATGTCCATACCATCGGTGTACTCTATATCTTTCAAAGACATTTTCTTAGGGTAACCTGACCCACCCCGAATGGCTTTAACGAAAGTCCAGAATGTTTTAGGATGTGTTTTGATGCTATTTTCACAACTTGACGTAAATTTATTAAAGCATTCTCTCTGAACACGGTGTTCTCTTGCTCGGAGTAACGAAAACTCATCGTAATCTAATCTATTCCTGAATTTTTTCCAACGTGTGTGAGCATTGTTTTTCTCCTTAATTATTTTTATTAAAGCAGGTGTGTACCATTTAGGATATGATCGCTTCCCTGTGTTATAACTAAAAGGCACATGTAAACGAACACAACTATCCAGTATGTTATAAAAGGTATTTGTAGCTTCGTCTACAGTGCCTGTACATAAAAGAGACCTCCAGTCCTGTTCTAAAAGATATGTATTAATTTTTTCATAATCAGCCCTCCTGAAATTTCGCCTCGGCGCAGCTGTTTCCCGTAGAGGAGTAATGTTTAAATCCAAAACTATGAAGCAAAAAGAAGGATGTGCGTGGTCCTCCCTGAGTAGCGGCGCAGCCGCAGGAATGATATTCAGAGGTAGATTAGAGAATGCAAGATCTAATGTGTTACCAGCATGATTTTTTAAAGTATTAAATTGTCTTAACCCGTGAAATGTTAGTGTTTCCATCAGCTGGATACTCGCTTCTTGTACCTCAGTAGGCCCTTTTTTCAAAGCTGTATATCCGTTTGGGTTCCAAGAAATGAACGGCAAGTTGAAATCTCCTAATATTACAAAATTATCATTTGGAGAAAGCTCGATAATACTATTAATTTTTTGTTTAATAAAAACGAGATCCGATGGCATTTGATGAGGGTCAGGGGCAATATATGCCACACAAATATGTAAGTTGGAATTTGAAGCGCACGCGCTTGAAGGAATAGTAATCCACAATAGCTCAGTAAGACCGCATTCGCCGAGGTCACGATACATGGCACCGAGTGTACGTCGTGTCAGTATTAATACTCCACCACCAGTACTTTTACCACTATTACGCAAATCTCTGTCAGCCCTGAACACGTCATACCTATCGTCGCACAATTCACCATCAAAAATTCCACTGTGTAGCCATGATTCTGTCATAATTATAATGTCGTAATCGTTCGTCAAAATATTTAGTCGTAATTCAAGACATTTAGTCCTAAGACCACGAACATTCTGATAATAACAGTACAAATTATTTACAGCCATTAATCAAAATCAAATATGTACCCAATTGTGTTAAATTTATAGTACTTTAAAGCTACACAGAGTAACATAACTAATAATTTGTTTACGTTAGACTTAAGTAGTACGAACAATGATATATCACTTCGGCAGTTGCTAGTTAATAGTGACTTGATTTTTTGTATAAGGTGGGAGAGTATAAAATTTATCAATAAGATATAACAGAATGAATCCTTAAACGATTTGATTAATATAGTCGAGTCAACATAAAAGGGTGCGAGCTTATAAATATGCAGAGCAGTTATTAAATATATATATAAATATCGCGAATGTAACAATATAGACGTCTTAAGTATTGTTGTTAGATTTAATAAATAAATATTGAACGGGTAATTATTATGAATAATAACAATATAATAGATGAATTCATAGATTGACAAAGTAAAATAAATTAATACATAATATACAAGACGCCAGAAAAAATATAATTGGTATTTTATTAAATATAAAGGATATAGTAAAAGAAACCATAATATATATATAGTTGAGTAACGTTCGTGAAGAATATGGATGCAACTTAGCTGCACAATTATCGCGCGTGTGACTAATACACTTAAGACCAAAAATATTTCATTAATTGAGCTCCCTTTACGTGCGGTCAAACAATGATATATAATATAGACAAAATGAGATAAGAGAGACCAATGAATTGCTTTTACAACGATGGAATTGATAAATTTAAGCAATATAACGTACTTGAAAAGAGAACAAAACAATATACAATGTAAGATTAAATTAATTTTAAAACGTCTCTTTCCTGTGATATATGCAAAGCCGGAGATGTGTCGTTCTTCCTGACGTAGATCCTCCCGTTTTTTGTCCACAAATATTGATACTGCTTAAGTTTCGCCGTCTCCCTACATTTCTTTAGTAGAAGTTTATTGCACTGTGTAAGATGCTCATTGACATATACGGGACGAACGCTGCCATGTATGGCAAGGTCTTTGGTGGTCAGTCGGTTTTTTCGAGTGCCAGAGATTATGTTGTCCTTTAGAAGACGGGATTTAAGCTTTGCAATTATATTTTTCGGGCGGCCCTGTTGTTTGATTTTCGGTGTGACACGATTAACTTCTAATATATCATTAGGGGAAATAGTTACATTAGACTGCTTAGCAATGGATATAATTAAATTGGTTAAGTCTTCATCCTTGATTTCAGGAACGCCGACGATCTCTAAGTTCAAAAGGCGATCTCTTTGATTATTTGTGTTAATTTCCAATTGTAATAGTCTGTTTTCGTTAGTCAATAAGTCCATTTTAGATTCTAGTGATTCGATTGCTTTTTTGTTAACAGATAATAATTCCATTTTCTTTTGAACATGGTCATATTGGTCGCAATTGAATTGTACAGAGTTTTCTAAAACTGTGATTTGCTTCATTGTCTCGTTGTACTTTAGGTCAAGAGATATGACCGACTTTTTAATCTCGTGATATTCCTGACGGACGCTGCTTAGTTCCGACATGATCTCAGCAAAGGATGCATTTAGTTTCTCAAGATCGGTTTTTAATACGAAGTCTAAATTATTTTTAATTCCTGATATTTCATCTTGAATTTCCTTTTTCCAGTCATGTAAAGTTCTACGTATCTCTGAGGTAAAATTATTGAGAGCCTCTGAGAAGTCGTTGTCATGTTTATGCTTTCGAGTAGTCATATTGCTAGGCTCACCTGATTTATTGATGTCAGGGTTGGAATTGTAAGGCTTGCGTGGCGTGGAATCTTTCCTTATATGAGATAATACACAATCTGCCACTTTCTGATTTGGTTCGGCAAACATCAAAATCCGGCGGTGTTCACGAAAATGTCCGTTTTTCACTCCTAAAATTTTTTCGTGAAATTTGTGCTCATAGAAATTTACACCACTGTATAAAGCATCCTTTTTCGCATCAAATGTATAATTATATATAAAATAATATTATAATAAATAGTTATTTAAACGATATATTTCAAAATATGGACAATTGTCACCTGTCACTTTTCTTCTTCTTCTTCATGTTGGGATTGATTTTGAAACAACATTTGCTTTATATAAACATTTGTAAAATGATAAAAAAACCATCCCGACATCTCAAATAAGTCTGAATTTTGCAACTTGGAATGGACCCTGATATACAATTGATATAATTCTTCAGTTTTCTTGAATTAAATAAATGCAAAATCCTGATTTTATTTAAATTTTTAAGGTTTCTTATAGTAAAATTTTCCATGTAGTAATTAAGAATAATCGATTTTTGTGAAATGTTAATAATGTAAATAAATATATTTTAATTTCAAAGCTTAACAACTACAGGAACTTCAAATGTAGACGAGCAGAATTTTTCGCTTTTAGAATGTTCTTGCTAAAAATATTATTGCCATAAAAGAAATGGTAAAAAAGTTAAATCATTAATAACCAAAAGTAAAATATATGCAAAGTATATGCTCGACAATAACAATCTAAGAAACGTGAGCATTGTCATTATTTTAAACACAGGTTAAATTTCATTTCTTTTTCAATAGATGATCCAATAAATTCCTCGGTTGATTCATCTAGTTCAGGAAATGTATAATTTCCAGTCCTTATTTCTTCTTTCTCCTCATCGTTTTCACAATAATATCAATTTTCATAATCATCATTATTATTTAATGGATTATCAACTTCTTAAACTATTTCCGTTTTCATGTCCAAAGTTGCGAAAACGCATCAACGCGTTTTCGCAACTTTGGACATGGAAACTTTTGTAGAATTCGTTACTTTTCAAACCACTTTTCTTACAGGTTCATTTAGCTGATATGCAGTTAGTTTTGTATCCACAAAACACTTAATAATTAATTTATATTGGAGTATTTAATTATTAACATATAATAAAGAAAAGTAATAAATATTAACCCTAAGTGTACATACCTTTTCAATAAATTCCTTTGGTACTGGATCTGCAGTTAACATAATAGGCAGCATCATAAATAATGTCCTTCTTCATCCCCATTCCTCGGAGTTCAAAGTATTGCCCAACCATATTTGAATCTGATAGTATACATGTTTTGTGTGTTCACGCAATAATGATTCTATTGGTCGTAGAGAAGCTAATAGAACTTCTCTTTTAAGTGTAGTTGCTGATGCTGTAAATAAATTGTAAGTATTTTAAATTACCAACCTTTACATTATCAGATTCACAATGGCCGTACAGATGTAATATTATTCTTTCGGTAACTACATATAATGTATCAACAGAGCTATTTTGTTTAAAAAACTGCTATCAATTGCTCTAGCTCCACTTTCTAATTTAATAAAGAGATGATGATTTTTTCCCTTTTTAAAAAATAACGCCTTTTGTGTTGCAGCCGGCAAATGCATTTGCAAAAAGGAAAAATGATTTTAAGTCTCGGTTATTCTACATTGAATACAGAATATTTATATTTCTTCCAGGACTTTTTTGAGAAAATAGATGGTTTCAGAATGTGATGAAAGAGAAACTAATATAATTAGTAAGGGGACATCATTTCCAACTATCGTAATAGGTTGATTTGTAGATTTTGCTATCAATTCTAAAACTGTTCTAACAATCAAAAGATCTGCATATTATTTCTCTTCTTCTTCTTTCCTTCCATTCTTCTATTCTTTGAAAGGCATTTGGTTTGAGTTGGTATCCAATTCTGCAAAAGTTGCCATGTCCAAAGTTGCAAAAACGCATCAACAACGCAAATAGTTTAAGAAGTTGATAATCCATTAAATTATAATGATAATTATGAAAAACAATATTGTTGTGAAGACGATGATGAAGAAGAAGAAATAAGGACTGGAAATTATACATTTCTTGAACTAGATGAATCAACCGAGGAATTTATTGGTTCATCTATTGAAAAAGAAACGGAATTTAATCTTTGTTAAAAATAACGAAAATGCTCATGTTTCTTACATTGTAATTGTCGAGCATAATTTATTTGTTACGGCCCTCAGTTGCCCCGACAGAAGTCGACTGGACCAGGGCCCATGAGTGATCCCCTCGACGGGCAATCAGAGAGTTCGGGCCCAAATGGCCTATGGATAATTATTAACTAATGGTTCATAAGCAAACACAAACTTACCGAATTCCGGAACACTGCACAACTTAAGAACTGTCTGTCAATGTTCAATATCCCCTGTTCACTTAGCACAAACTCATAATCTTAAACGAACGCGATCTCCTCTCAGGTCACAAAGTTTTAGCGTTCCACCCGACAAAGCAAAAGTTCCTTCATACGATATAAAAATGCTACACAAGCAACTCGTCGACGCAAGTTAATTGCAATCGAAGTTAAATTAATCACTCAAAACTCAAGACAAGCCCCGTTGTCACGTTAAACGCACGAAATAAGACAACGCTATCAGAGGCGGTCTTGACGCGACCTAACGTTCCGAGCGTAAACTACAGACCGTCTAACCGACACGGCGACCGCGAACAATTCATTGCCCACGCGTCGAGCGACCGAGCAGTGAGCGGAGTGACGCGCGGGAAAGGGTGCCAGGCGGGGACTGGTACCATCGAATAAACGCGCCGAGCGCGCGTCTTGAATGCAAGTTTCAAATGTTAATATTTGGCCTAAACAATTTTATATACTTTTAGTTATAAATGATTTTACTTTTTTTCCATTTCTTTTATGGCAATTATACTTTTACCAAGCACATTCTAAAAGCGAAAAATTCTGCTAGACTATTATTGAAGTTCCTGTAATTGTTAAGCTTTGAAATTTATATGTGTTTATTTATCTACTTCTATCTTTATATAAATTAAATAATAAAATTACTAACATTTCACAACCATCGACTATTTTTAAATAATACAAGGAAAATTTTACTATAACACACCTTGAAAATATTAATAAAATCAGGAACAGAGGAAGAAAACTGGAGAATTGTATCAATTGTATATCAAGGTCCATTCAAAGTTTAGAAATTTAAACTAATTTGACATGTCGGGATGTTTTTTTTTTAATAATTTGTATGCCAAATGTTTATATAAACAAAATTAATTTCAAAATCAATCCCAACATGTCAAGGTATTTTTTTTACGTATCATGAAATTTGGAATCGATATAATATATTTACTATCATCGGGACAGTTAAAAAAAATCTTCGACTTATTTTTAAGCAATAATATTGTAAAATAATTTATTAAAAAAAATTACTTCCTGGTTTCAGATTTAATCACCAAGTAGGCAAAAATGTCCTGATCTATTTCAATGAAAATATCGTTAAATAGAGAATAATGATTCGCCGATGATGCCTTCTCACTTCTTATATATAGTAGTATACGAGTTAGCAATAGTCCTATCTTTTTAACTCGGGACTTAATACAACGGCGTAGGATTTGAAAATATTTAATACCTTATAAATTCACACCTGCCAAAATATACCAGGAAATTTTTTTTTCCAGTCGTAAATTTTTAGGAAATTCTACGAGGAATCTAAATATTCTTAATATTGAAATTTAAATTTAAAATTTTTCAATTTGTTGTATTTTTTTTAAATTTGTATCTCTAAAATTTTAATTTCTAAATTTTAAAATCTAACCCTTAGGTCAGATTTTATAAGCAGTTTAAAAAAAGCGCTTATTTTTCTACTCACTAGGATTTTTTTTAAATTTACGCTCATGCCTTAAACCTAAAACCTCCCTAACTCTATTAAATTTGACCGGAGAAAAAATATCATAAAACCTCCTTCATATAAAATTTTAAGCTCTACTACATTTTTAAAAAAACTTTTTTGTCTTATTTTTACCGTTTTCGAGTAATTACGAAAAAAAAACAATTAACAACTTTTTCAACCCTTGCCAGGGATTGAGGACACGAAAATCTTCACACTAAGGTTTTGTATCATTAAAACTACTTTATATCAAAAATGCAAAGTTGAGTGTCAAAGTATTAATTTCATACCTTATTTGACTGGACTATAAGCCTAAAATGCTTGTGTGGTTTACGACATTTAGAGATTAGCGGATTTGATCTCACGACTTTCGTGTTTCGCAGTCCGAATGCTTAACAATTAGGCTACTGTCGCTTTATTTTAACGGACAGACGCACGATCAAATCAAGAAACGTGTTTGGCAAACTATACGTTATATTTCATAACATTGTAAATAAAGAAATAACCGCAATAACGTAATCCATAATTTGCCACCGAATTTCTCCAGCAGACACTTGGTTTCCATACAACAGATAAGAGATTGCCCGAAATAAGCAAGCTCCAACTTCATATTAGTTTATGGCAAGCTCTATCACCAATTATCTGTACTATGGTATGAGGCACCATATTTCCATTAATATTAAAAATATTTGAAATGAAAACTACAATCCTATCCCTATATAAAGTTAAGTACCTAAATTAACAAAATGAAAATGAAATAATCTATCTCTACTCCTGAGCGTGGGTGTTCAGGCTGTATTCTGAGGAGGGGGAGGGGGACGGCAAAATGCTGCTCAAGACGAAAACTACTCGGGGCAAGCTGAGCAACAAGACCAAGGCCACCCCTGCCACGTTATCCGTGAATTTCTGCAACATCAGGGGACTTCACTCGAACCTAAACACCGTCCACTACCTTCTCGGGACGGCAAAGACGGCTTGGCCGTGCATCTACGGGTGCCTCCATAGGTCCCCTAGCGGTAATGCCAAAACAGACAGACTCATCGACTACGTCCAAATGGCTACTGATTCCCCACAGAGATCGTGATCCGTGGCGATTTTAACGCTCACCACGCTGAATGACTTGTTTCATGTGTAACCGATCATGCGGGGAGATTTGTTTATGATTTTGACACAACTGGTTACTTCACCTACGTGAATTCCTGATGTGGAGGATCATGCACCTTACCTGTTGGACCTTCTGCTGACTTCTCATCTAGACAGATATCAAGTCTCCATCGTCGCCCCTCGGACCATTATCTAGGCCGAAGTGTGGTGCCACTTACGCTGAAATCATGGTTGCTTTCTGTTGGCCGCCGTCGTGTTTGGCACTATAGGTCGACCGATTCGGACGGGATGCGATTATTTTTTTCCATCCCACCCTTAGGGACGAGTTTGCTTCTCGCTGAACGATCCCAACGTGATTGCTAATTCTGTTGCTGATACATATGTTACTTCAAGGTAGAGAACTTTTGATTCCTTCCTCTGTGGTGCCCATCAGATCTCAGCCATGGTTTAGTCACTCCTGTAATAGCATCACGGTAAGGTTTGTAGAAACACGAGTGCTTCCGGGCCTGGGCTGACGCTTCAATATCCCGGGATTTAAACACCAGCATCCTTTAAAAAAGTATAATTGCAGCGCCAGTTCCTTCAAACGCGTCGTTGTCAAAAGAAAGTTAGAGCACATAGACAGGATTGGCGAGAAACTTGTTCGTATTCTTTCGGGAAACCGTGCATTCTGGTCTTTCGCCAAGTCTGTCCAAGAGAACTTCTGTCCGCCATCTCTTTCATCTCTGCACAGGGAGGACGACTCACTGGTCCATGCTTCAAAGGAGAAAGCTGATCTGCTAGGCTCCTTCTTTGCGTCCAACTCGACTCTCGATGACGGCGGGAGCATACCGCTGACCATCCCGCGATGTGAGTAATCCATGCTGGATGTGAGGCTCTCACAGCGCTCGGATTGCAAAGCACTCCACTCCCTGGACATCCACAAGTCGAGTGGGCCCGAGTGGGTGGAATCCCCCAATTGTGCTGAGCTTGTGCTCCGGACTTGGCACAGATTCTAACGCGTCGTTTCAAGTACTAATAATCCCTAGGTATTTTTTTTTAGGTATAGTCCCGAAATCATGGAAGACGGCTTTTTCCATCCGATTCCATAACAATTATCTTTCTTTTCTTGTCCAAAATAATGGAATCCATTATAAACTGACAGCTCATGTGGTACCTTGAGGATCACCAGATGATTAGTAACCACCAATACGGTTTTCATCGGGGTCGATCAGTTCGTGATCTTCTGGTCTACCTGACTCATGTAGACTATGACTGGCGGAGGCAGTAGAGTCCAAGGGGGAGGCATTGGGTGTTAGTTTGGACATTTCGGAGGCCTTCGATTGGATTTGGCATAAAGCGCTTCTTTCGAGGCTCCATTTCTATGGGGTTCCCGAGAAAGTTTGCAATTGGATCACCACGTTCTTGCACTTTGGAGCATCAAGATCGTTGCAGACGGTGCGTGCTCCTATTTCAAGCCTATTAATGCCGGTGTTCTTTTATTATTATTTTTTTATGATAAGGGTGACAAACGAGCACACAGTCCACCTAATGGTAAGTGGTTGCTGCGGCCCATAGACATCTACATCTATCCTCGTTTGCGAATCAAAATGCAGATGCGTTGCCACCCGTGAGGACTAAGATGGAATGCCTCATTTCCAGTAAAAAGGGCCTCCGTCCACCTGCACTCACCAAGCGAAACGCAGAGGTAAACCTCTACTTCACGCTGGTATTCTGTGAGGTTGTGGTACCACCCCGGTTCGAGCCGGCCCATCCGTGCGACAGCAAAAGCTGCCGCGGGGCTCTACCACTGTTTTCAAGATGTACAAGGCTGCGTGCTATCACTTCTCATCATATCAATATGTTGCGAACCAGTAACGTTCATTGCTATGCGGTGAAAATACTGGCGTCGCTCTATACACCGGCCGTGCCAATACTTATCGAAAAAACGTCACAGAGTACCGGAACAAACTTGTGTCTGAAGTCGCGTCTTGACTGCACAAATTCTCGAATTGGGGGCGACTAAATCTAGTCCAGTTTAATCCCCAGAAGAAACAAGTTTGCACGTTTATCGCTATAAAAAATCCTCTTGCCGTATTTCCTCAGTATCAAGGCAATTCCCTTGTTGCCTCAGCCAGTATCGGAATCCTCGGCGTCGGCATATAGAGTGACCGGCAGTTTCGTGGTTACTTGGAAGAGAAGGCCAAATTTGCCTCTTAAAAGCTTGACGTGCTCAGTAGAGCTGGACAGTATTTCATGCCGGCACACGGCTTGCAACTTTACAAAGCGCAGGTTTGGCTGCACATATAATACTGTAATGGCCTGGGGTTCCCCAGTGCCCGCTCCTTCCACTTAACCGCATCCAGCGCAGAGCGGCTCGAATCGACGACAACAGAGTCTTTTCCGATCGGCTCGATTAACTGACGCTGCAAAGAGATGTTGATCCCTTTCGCAATTAGCACGGGGAGTGCTCAGAGGAATTGTTCTTTCTTCCTACCTCCCTTCAAGAAAAGCGCTTACATCTTTTTATAAGGCCAGCAACGCACCTACAATTCCCCTGGCGTTGCAGTTGTTCATGGGCTTCAGTAATCACTTACCATCACTTACCATGAGCCGTATGCTGGTTTGCCCTCGCTACTAAAAAAAAGGTACATATATATATAATCAAGCCCAAAGGAGAATGCCAGATTCTCTATAGAACTTTTCCCCACCCTAAAAGTGTGGAATAAAATGCCAAAAGAAACTACTGCCGTTAAAATAACTCTTTTTGAGGCATACTGCCAGTCTTTTTAATCGCACTCCCTTTGGATCAACTACACACAAAGGGCGTATAAATCATTAAACGTGCAATATAACAATGCATTTAGAGTTCTTTTGGGGCTGCCTCGATACTGCAGCGCTTCAGGCATGTTCTGTGAGGCCCGCACCGACGGGTTTGACGCGATTATGCGCAAAAAAGCCGCATCGCTATTAAGCCAGAACAAGGAATAGCGCCAACAGTATCCTGGGTTTTATAGAACAAAAACATGACTGTCCTATAATAAGGCAAACTATGTGTGTGTATGTGTGTGTGTGTGTGTGTGTGTGTGTGTGTGTGTGTGTGTGTGTGTGTGTGTGTGTGTGTGTGTGTGTGTGTGTGTGTGTGTGTGCGCTTACGTGCATATGTGCATGCGTGAATGCGTGCGTGCGAGTCATTTTACTTCCTCCGTCCACCTAGCTGTATTATTATTATTATTTAGTGTTTTTTCTAATATTTCTGATATGGATCTCATTTGTTATCCGAAATAAAGATTTATTATTATTATTTTTTAAATATTTTTTCTCAGCTGAAAGCTGGTAAATAAATGGCGGTTACGGGTTGAAACCAAGTGACCGTCATTGTAATAGGGGATAAACTACATTACACTCTTCCTGCATGAATTTTCGAACGATGCAACATGTATTTAAGATAGCTGCTTTTTGTAAATGAATGTAGGAGTTCGGTGATATGTCTTGTATTTCCAAACTATGCTTCGGGATTATTCCGGTGGTAGAAAGTACTATGGGTATTATAAAAACTTTTTTCTTTTAATTATGATTTTAATTATGATGGATCGTTTTGTCTGTGAGAATAGCACGGTCGTAGTACATTTTATAATTTATAGTTTCAAGTACAGCCGTTGGTGTGTATTTGTAATATGGTGTATGTGAGTTTGGGATGAGTTTGTGTTTGATTGCTAATTTTTGGTGAATTATATTTACAATCTGGTTGTGTCTGTGTATGTAATCTGTCTGCGTGAGTGATGGGCAAGCTCCTACAATATGCCGAATGGTCTCGGGCTGTTTGTGACATTTTCGACATTTATCATCTGATATTGTTGGGTTTTTAATTATATATTTTTGATAATTTCTCGTATTAATGACTTGAACCTGTATTGCTATCATAAAGCTTTCAGTTTCAGGGAATAAGTAACCACATATAAGCCACCTATTCGATGCCTCCGAATCTACATGTACTTGATTTAAGTCATAAGGATCTCTGCCACGCAAAACTTTATTTTTCCATTGTACTAACTTGAAGTTTTCTCTATTTGTATGCTGATCATTTATTTTTGTTATATATGTATGTGGCTTTTCTGCAAGGTTTAGTGGTGTGAGGTTCACGTCTAAACTAACAATAGCATTGTGTAATTTACTGGTACTCATTTTTCTATGAAAGAAAGATCTAAGAGTTAAGATCTGCTTAGTACAGAGCGCTTGGATGTCTATAAGACCTCTTCCACCATGACTTCTGGTTATTAAAATTCTTTCTACCGCGGACTTGGGTTGTAAATGATTAAATTTTGTTAATATGGTACGTGTTTCTATTTCGAGGCTAACTATGTCTGTTTTGTCCATTTTATTATACCAAATGAATATGTTAATCGGAATCGCATAAGTATTAATAGCTTTAATGAGGCTTTTTGATATTAGTTGGGTTTTACAGATTCGGCTTACTCTATTTTTGTATTCCGTTAATAATGGGTTTTTTAAGCTAATATGGTCTAATAGCTTGGATTGCTGATATCTTAAGTACTTATATACCTCATCTGACTCCATGGACGAAATAATGCCTCCTTCTGGTAAAGTGTAGGGTCCTGGTTCTAGTTTTCCTTTCTTTATATTTAAAATTTTACATTTTTCTAATCCAAACTGTATATTTATGTCGTTACTGAATTTACTTGTAATATTTAATAAGGTTTTCATGTCTTTAAATGAACTGGCGTAAAGCTATATATCATCCATGTATATCAGATGTGATATCTTTATCTCGGCATTAGGGAGTTTTACAAGGTAACCTTTCTTTTGAACATTAAGTAAACGAGATAATGGGTTTAATGCGAGGCAAAACCACAATGGGCTCAAAGAGTCGTCCTGGTAAATACCTCTCCGGATAGCTATATCCCTCGTATTAAGACTAGTGTTATTGGTATGCCAATGCAAAGAGGTTTTCCAGTGCAACGTAATATTTTTAAAAAAATTAATTAAATTGGGGCTTATTTTATAAATGTTTAAATCTTGAATTAGCCAAGTATGAGGTACGCTATCTAAACTTATATTATTAAGCTTTACGGTATTCAATACATGTGCAATGTAAGTTTCTCTTCCTTAAATTTGCGTGTCTATGAATGGTTGAGTCAATTATGAGCTGCTCCTTACAACCCATGTGGTTCCTCCTATACACTTTTTGTTCTTCTGCCATAACCATGTTAAGCTCTAGGTATGAATTTATTTTTGCAGTAATAGTAGCGGTTAAAATTTTGTAAATTGTGGGTAGACAAGTAATTGGGCGATATTGGGATGGACTATTTGTATTATTAATTTTTGGAATCATATATGTAATCCCTTTTGAAATAAATGCCGGAAGTGGTTGCTTTTGGAGTATAACATTTGTAAAAGTTTTAGCGAGAGCCTTATGGAGTGTATGAAATTTTTTATACCAAAAAATTGGGAATGTTGTCAATTCCTGGTGATTTCCAATTATGTAGTTTAGAACCAGCGTCTTTAATGTCATTTTTCTGTTATTTCGTTAAATATTATTTCCTCTATTGAATCCCATTTAATTTGCTCCTCTTGCATCCAGTCTGCCCTTACATTGTGCGATACTGTCGTCTCCCATATATCAGATCAAAACTGTTCAAACTGCTCTTTTCTTACCATTTGTGTATCATCCCTATTATTAGTTATATTCTTATCTTGCTTTAATTGTCTATAGAACAATTTTTCGTTCGTTGTAAAAAGTTTATTTTCTTGTTTTCTTTGATTAGCCTTCGAATATCTTCTAAGTTTTTGTGCTTTGAGTGATAATTTTTGTTTGAGAGTGTCAAGGTATTCTTCAGGTGATTTGTTTGTGTACTCATGAGTTGTATGTGTTTGATAATTTCGAAAGACTTTTTCTGTTGTTTTAGTTACTTTTTTGGACCTATTGCCTTTAATGTATTGAGTAAGTCTACATATATCTGATTGGAGCTAGTTTATTCCTTTTTGTAATCTTATTTGCCATGCTGGTTCTAAGTAACGCTTGTGATTTGGCAGTTGATTTTCATCTAAAATGTTTAAACCTAATTATTTTGTTTTAACCATAGCGCTACAATATACAAGGGTATGAATGTCAGTTAAAAGCGCATTGTCTGTAATAAATCGGTTCAGTATATTATTGTTAAAATATAGATTAGATTTGTAAGCTTTTTAATGCATTTTAATTTAGGTAATTTCGGTCTGTATGTAGGAGCCATACCTGAGTATTGGAATATTGTTGTTTTTAATTCTTCATGTAGTTTTGTACTAGCTTGTTCTCCTATAGTAGTTTCTTGTTCAAATGTTGTAAGTTCCAATGTTGTTTCTAAAATTATGTCGTATACCATATCTTCCTGAGTGGAATTATTTGAAGTTTGTGTGAAAGAATGGGTGGTAAGTGTTGTTGTCTCTGTAGTAGATGAATAAGAGTTTTGATCGCATAATTGAGGTTGAAGTAAATCATAAGAGTAGTGTTGCTGTCTTTGCTAACGGTATTTTTTTTTCAATATTACGCCTGACTTCATTATATAATTGTTCTAATTATTCCTCAGAGAGATATTTCTGTGTAATTATCATTTTTTTGGTCTGAATTTCTTCGTTCTGTAACATTTACTCATGAGTATTGTTTAGTAAAGGATTCATGCAGGATTTTCCCGTAATAAGTCATATTTGTCTCCAATTTTGACATCTTTTGACCATGTCATGCGTACTCTTGCTTTACCAGCCTTAGTGGATGCAGGTAAAAAGGGATTCACCTCCTGCGTAACATCTAAAGTTGGTGTATTTGTTAAGCTAGACTTTAATAATTACATTTATCTTATTTCTTAGAACAGCATTCGTTGCGCTGATGATAAATATAAATAAGAATTTAATAATTTAAGGAGCATAATAATATAATGACCAATAAAATTGTAAAAAGGGTTCTCTTGTATAGAATCTACAGGGTCCTTACACAACATAAGACTAGCATCACCTGTTTTTCATAAAATCTAAGTCCGAGTTATGTAAACGAGGTATATTATTTATAAAATTATTTTTCAAGATACTTATTATTGTGACATGTGTCTGAAGAAGGTGTAAATATTTACAGGTTGTTACTAATTTTACGACAACGGCTGAACCATAAATTATCAACTATATGAAAAGCTATTAAACTAAATATATCTGTTGCAAATATCTCCATGCTGAAAGAAGAGTTAAGATTGTAAATCGAAATGAGGATACAAAATGCCCCTGCATCTTATCGACGCAAAGATGACAATTAGTGCTCCTCAACATCGTGGATGCAATTATCAGAATGTTCATAGTAAGCAGTAGTAAGTTAATAAATAGGCGTGATCATACTATACTTATACTTATCTTCACGCACAATCCCTGACGGGGTAGCCAGAGAGAACAGTGATCGAGTCCGTATATTAATAAAAGCATAAGTTGTCAGCAAAAGCAGGAAACATTGCAATGGCAAAGAAAGCGGGAATCAGCAAGAGCAAACAGTGATATAATCATAACCAATATATTTCACAAGCACGGATTAGTCAATGTGTGAAAATATACGATATTAATTTGACATACGTACTTACGATATTGACACAACGGAACTCATTGATTGTTATCCTGTATAGACCATTCAAATAAGGTCTGAATTCAAAATTTGACACTCAACTTTGCATTTTTGATATAATGTAGTATTAATGATACAAAACCAATGTGTAAATATTTTTGTGTCCAGAAACTCCAGCAAGGTTTAAAAAAATGTCAAAAGAGTTTTTTCACAATTACTCGAAAACGGTAAAAATTAGACAAAAAACACAATATGTAACAATGTATAGAGCTACTAATTTTGCATAAAACGGTTAAATGGTTTTTTTTTTCGGTCAAATTTAAATGAGTTAGGGAGGTTTTAAGTTTAAGGAATGAACGTAAATTTTAAAAAATCGTAGGGAGTAGAAAAATAAACGATTTTTTAAATTGCTTAAAAATCTAACCTAAAGTTTGGATTTTAAATTTAAATATAAAATTTTTAAGGGATACAGATACAAATTTTTTTATTATTAAATATATATTAAATTGAAATTTTCAAATTGAAATTTCAATGCTTAAAAATTAATGAATTATTTTTTGCCATATTTATATTACTCGTAAAATTTCCTAAACTTACGACTGAAAATAATTTCTTCCTAGTATATTTCTTAAATCTTAAATATTGATTGATTTGAGAAATACTACTGTTGGAATAGAATTTAAAGTGAAAAACAAGGACTACTTTATACCTTTCAAATTTAATAATAAATCTGTATTACATAATAACTGCATCAAACAATGTACCGATGATCCCTTAGTAAATATAAAAATAGGATCTACATTGGAGGTCTCTGAAAGGGCAAAACTTAGTAAGGTTTTGGAAAAGCATAAGAATATGTTTTCGAGCAAATTGGGAAGAGCCAATTGCTATGAGCATAAAATTGAAATGATCGATGATGAACCTATAGTTACTAGGTCCTATCCCATTCCATATGCATATAGAGCGAAAATGGAAGAAAAGTTAAATGAAATGGAACAAGCTGGTATCATCACAAGGACATCAACGCCTTACAGTAATCCATTGACATTCACTCTTAAAAAAGACGGGTCAATTAGAGTTCTGCTTGATGCCAGAAGCATAAATAAGAAAATGGTTGCAGAAACAGAGAAACCACCTATACAATTAGATGTTTTGAATTCATTTCACGGAGCGAATTATATCACTACCATTGACTTAAATAATGCATATTTTCAAATTCCGATAAATAAAGATGGTAGAAAATATACTGGATTCACATTCAATGGAAAGTCATATGTTTATAATGTTTTGCCGCAAGGATTAAGAACATCAGTAGGAAGCTTTAGCAGAGCCATGAATTTAATATTAGGACCAGAAGTCCAAGAATTTTGTGTGAGCTATTTAGATGATCTAGCCATTATTACAACAGGAACGTTAGATAAACATTTGGAGCACATTGATATTGTTTTAAGTAAATTGAACAAAGCTGGCTTAACGTGTAACTTGCAGAAATGTGAATTTATTTGTAAAGAAATTAAAATGCTGGGTTTTATAATTTCAACAGAAGGCATAAAAACAGATCCCGATAAGATTCGAGCGATCCAAGAGTTTCCAGCACCTAAAAAGATTAAACAATTAAGGGCCTTTTTAGGTCTATGCAATTTTTTTAGAAGGTTTATACCAAATTACAGCGAGAGCATAATACCGCTATATGAATTACTTAAAAAGGGACGAAAGTTCCAATGGAGCGGTAAAGAACAGAAGGCATTTGATTTTATAAAACAACAATTTATTAATACAATACAATTGCATCATCCAGACTTTAATAAGCCGTATTATTTACAAACAGATTGTTCCGGTGTGGGTATGGCCGTAGTACTATATCAGATAGATGATAATAATGAAATGAGAATTTTAGGCTATCATAGTAAAGCCTTAAAAGGCCCCGAATTAAATTGGTCTGTTACTGAACAAGAGTTTTATGCTGTAATAAGCTGCCTAAAGAAATTTGAAACATATTTGCGGGGCAGTAAAGTAATAATACTAACTGATCATAAAGCATTATTGTTTATTAATAATATGAAGTTATACAATGGTAGAGTAACCCGATGGATTTTGTATATAGAACAATTTAATTATG
Source organism: Parnassius mnemosyne (assembly GCA_963668995.1). NCBI lineage: Eukaryota > Metazoa > Arthropoda > Insecta > Lepidoptera > Papilionidae > Parnassius > Parnassius mnemosyne. The sequence goes on along the minus strand of CAVLGL010000082.1, from coordinate 60,294,767 downwards.
AAGTACAGCATATATCGGGTAGACGTAATATTGTTGCAGATGTGCTATCACGTTATCCTCCTGATGGCGATTTAATACAAGAGGATAAAAATAATAGTTTAGAAATTGCTTACACAGAGAGCGAACCGAATATTGAGTTGATAGAAAAATTAAAATCCTTATCAGTATATCAGTTACAAGATTCAGAGTCGTTGGCTATTATTGAAAAGTTAAAGATATTAAATACTTCCATAGTAAAACAAAACAATAAATTTAAAAGGTATAGTTTGAAAAATGATGTATTATATTACAAAACGAATTTACAAGAAGTAATAAATTTACCTAAAGCATTGAGACAAGATATTATAAATCAAGTGCATGTCGAAATGGGTCATCAAGGACCCTATAAGGTAATTAAATATGTGAGAGACAGATTCTTTTGGAAAGGTTTAGCAAAAGATATTAAAAACCAATTAAGGGCTTGTCATTTATGTCAGTTATCTAAGAAAAGCAATATAACATATGTGGGTCCCTGCAAATCTATAATAACAGAAAACATTGGCGATATAGTCATGGCAGAATTATATGGACCACTTGTATCAGGTACCTTTGGGTACACTTTCATATTTGTCATTCAAGATTCATTCAGTAAATTTATCAAATTATATCCTTTAAAACAGTCAACAGCAAAGTCTGTTGTAACAAAAGTAAAGCATTTTGTTGAGATTATAAAGCCCAAGGCAATAATGACAGATAATGGAAAACAGTTCGTAAGTAATCACTGGAAACAATCAATGAGTGAATTAAATATAAAGCCAATATATACCACAGTTAGAAATCCTAGACCAAATACAACAGAGCGAGTAAATAAAGAGTTGAGCAGATTATTTAGGACGCTTTGTCATACTAACCACAAAGATTGGGCGTTAATATTGCCGAAATTAGAAGAATTGTATAATAATTCTTATCACAATAGTACAGGCTTCACGCCTTGTGAGATTCTTTATGGTGAGTCTAATGAGATGTTTTTTGACAAAGTAATTTCCAAAAGTAAAGACAAACATAATGTCGAACAAATTAGACAACAAGTGCATAAAAATTTAAAAGAGGCAAGTCGAATAAGAAACACAAATATTTGATAAGCGAAATAGATTAATAAAATATAATATTGGTGACTTAGTAAAAATTTCAAGATCTAGTAGATCAGACGCTGATAATAAAGTTATGAGTAAGTTCAATTTGGCATATGAAGGACCTTATGTAATAGCAGCCGTACCATTTGACAATGTATATATACCTTAGCAAATCCAGAGACAAACGAAATTAAAGGAATTTTCAATGCTATTCACTTATTAAAATATTTTAAATAATAATTTCTTTTTGTATAAATTAGAGTAATTAAATAAATATTGTAACATAAAAGGGTTTTGTGGGTGGCCCATGGAAATAATTGTTTAAGTTAAAGGTCTAAAATTATTAAAGTTATGAGCAAGAGATTTGTTATATGATAGTAGAACGTTATTAATATATAATGAAGAGTTGTAAATATAGATCGTAAGATAATTTTGTAATCATTTTTATTAAATAAATATGGGAGTTGGGTCAGGGTGAATGGCTTAATCACATTTATCCTATGTGGTATCGAACTGACCTCAACAAATATCCAACTGGATTGTATGCACATAAAGTGTGACACTATCGAAATAATGTTTCAAAGATTTAAAGATAAATTAATAAAATAAGAAATCGTCAATTGACTGCAAACTTTATTAACAACACGATATACAATAACTTGAATTATGGTGTTATCACAATGTGATAATTGTGGTTGAAGGGGTGTTGGTGGCGGCCATTCTCTGGGGCAGGGGGATTTGATTAACATATGCCGTATTGTAACAGATTAAAAGAGGAAAGAACAGATATATAAACAATTATTTGAGTGTAGTGTATATGCTCTCAAAATACTAAAATTTTATATTAACGACTCCACTATGTGGATCATTAACATAAAATTTGGGGGTGGATTGTGACGCCTCATAATTATTATTAATAAATAATAATTAAATTCATTATACAGACATTTAAAAATGTCTTAGAAATTATAATTTAAACAATAAAATACAAATAATAAGCATAAAGTTCAAAAATATCCATTTGGAATATTGAATATTATAATATTAGTAAACGCATAAAATGTCTCTAAAAATCTCTAAATTTATTAAAAAGCTGCTTAAAATGTTCAAAATGTATCAAATCATATAAATACAAGGCGATTTTATTGCAATAACAAAGATAAATAACATTTGTAATATAATAGAAAAAATGGATTAAAATTTTTTAAGTCGATGAAGGTGTTCGTGTAATAATTGGAAAATTTCTAAGTTAATGAACGTGTTCTTGTAATGTTCCCTTATATTGGGGCGTTGTCGGAGACACATACCCAAGGTTGTACATATATATGGGGTGGTCGGCTGACCGACTGCTAGTACTAAGGTTGCACAATGACTAGTCCTATATTAATGACTTAACATAGTAAGGTCTGACGAACCAAAGCATTAATATAGAAGGTCTCTATGATGCATAAGCATTATGATAACACAGTTATGACTTGAAGTCCCATATGAATAAGACATACAGTAGTATGGTCTATGAAATAAAGCAAATATGTGGAAGGTCTCAAATATGTAAAAGTATTATATTGAAAGAAATGGGACTTGAAAAGGATTATTATAGTGGCGTGTAGGTTGCTTCGCAGCCTCTGAGACCGAGGTAAACTTGGACTCACTAACCGATGTGTCCTAGACATATCATCTTAGTGCCGGTGGTAAGCGGGTTTGTTGTAGCAATACGACTTGCCCGTGGACATCGCACACCCCTACCGGGTTGTGGACGGCGTCTTAGCGCATAGCGTTATGATACGTCGGCTATCTTTCGGATTAGGGTGAGTGTGTTTGGTAGTACTTTTAAGTGCAGCAAGCATACTCAACTTCATGTCTTAGTGCAATAGCGCTATGATACGTGGAGTTTTGGCTACTGACGTCTTAGTACCGTACTACTATGATACGTTAGTGGTATTTTTAGTTAACAACATTATCAAATTTTGTTACCAAAGTCGATAGGGATCATGTGGGTGTGTTGTGAGGGGGCGCCATCCGTATGATAGTTGCATTGATGCTTACTGCTACTTGCAGTATTGTGTCTTGTGATGGATCTGCGGGTGTGGTGCACCTGATTCGATGCATCTTGTGGTTCTGGTCGATGGAGGAGGTATGCGGGTGGTGATGTCTGCTGGGACTGTATGGGGGACCTTGGGATGGTGTAAGCCCGACGATAGTCGTATTGATGCTAGTTGCATTCTGTAGCATTGCGTCTCTACGATGGTTGTTTGGCGGGTCGCTATTCTCAATGGCGCTCTCTGCGTCTTGGTTTGACTCACAACCTAAGTAGCTTTGCCCAAGTCGGGTCCCTTCATTGCGGGGCTGCAGACTGTCTGCCCTCCATGATGTTTTATATAACAACTTAATAATATATCTCTATAAAGTTCCCACCTTTGAGAGATTGAAGGCAACTTGTTGGTGGGTGAGACAAACATGATCGAAAAATGCATATACTCAACGTCAGTGACACAAACCCTTTCTGATGGCGAATTATTACTATTATCTTATAACTGCCTATTGGCTATATCTGCCATTGTATTGGTTGGTGGAGCATATGTGTCGACCTCATGCGGGTGGTAGCTGGAGGGAGAATCTGAGGAGGCTCTCAAGGCTGCGGCCGAAAGCCGCGCAACGTGGGACTACATTCCCTTGAGGTGAGCGGTAGACTCATGACACGCTCTGCGGCCAATTGGCCGTGCTGACCATGCAATTGGTGGTGATGCCTTACAGTTACATCACGTCTGCAGGAACGGCGGTCTGGCAGGTGGTGGCGCTCACGGAGGGCTTTTTATGGTCAGTGTGCCGATTGTTGCCTAACCCGTGTGACGTACATTTCACTGTGGCTGGATTTGATCGTACTCTGTATGGCGTTTACACGCATTGACATGCGCGACTTCGGTAGATGTTTGTGCTTACGCACTATCAAGGGGCCAAGTCCTCTTTTACTGGTTCGCCAGTTATTTTGCTGTGGACTACGGTCCAGTTCCCAACTTTGCGTATCCTTCGGGGGGAGCGCATTAAAATGGTTGGCGCTCACCGTGCGCGGCGTGTGTGGGGCCGTGTACCTCCTCCACATTTTTTTTAAAATGTGGGAGAGCGAAGCCCTTGTAACTGGTATTTGATATAAATATTGTGAGCCTTTTCCAATCGGGAAGGAATTAATTAATAAGGAATTGACTGTTGTGAACCAGATACAAGTGGAATAGGGACAATTTATTGTTCTTAACCTTTTTGAGCTCTGTCTTCGTGAACGGGGTTCTTTAGCTTATAAGACTCTACCAACAGCTATCGATTGCTCTCGTGAATATTCATTCTTCCAAGATACACCTAAAAGAACTAAGTTACTATACAAACACAACGTAAAAAAGGGTCCTAACTAAGACGATCACGCCATAAATTTATTAAACGGCCTATATTTAAACCTTTAGAAAGATCAAGTTATACTGGTCACGTAAATTAGATATATTTATATATATTTACAGATATAGATTCTAAAGAAATACAAGTATAAGTGGATATATAGTAGAAAAGAAAAAAGATGGGGGGGGGGTTCGTTACAATTTGGTGCCGTGACCAAGATAGAGGTTAAATTTTAAATAGGAGGCCGGTAATACAAAATTATGAGGTAGGCTATATGCCTACAATTTGTTGTCCGTGAAATGGAGAGGTGTCTTGGAGAGTGGTGTTTGCTGGGGGTGGTTGAGAGTCTGGGGGTGGGGATTAAATATTAAAATTGAGTAATAGTAAGGAGGTGTGTGCATAACGGAGCGAAATAATAAAAAGTGAAATAAGTGTAAAGACTCAATTAAACTAAGTGAAGGACACAACAGGTGTAAAAAAAAACTGCAATACTATATATTATAAAGTGAAATAAGTGGAAAAACTCAATTAAAGTAAGTGAAGGACACAAAAAGTGTAAAAAAACGTGGAAATAAAAATTAAAAATGGCTAAAAATAAGAAAAAATCAACCTCAATTAAGGCTAAGCCTAAAGATGAGATGAAAATGCTTCAGAAATTAATTAGGAATGCAGTGAAAACCTTTGAGGTTAAAATAAAGGATCTTGAGGAAAAATTTATTAACCAAACGAAAGATTACCAAATTAAAATAAATCAAGGAGAGGTGTCCGGGGCGAGCACCTCTCATGTAAATGATCCTAGACAAAATATTGTATATAATGTACATAATGTAACAATAGAAAAGCCGAAATTTGGAAATGGAAATACTCATCCAGTATCATTTTTGGAAGATCTCACCAATTATTTAAAGAAAGTTCCATCTAATGGTCTCGAAATTTCGATTGCACAATAGTGCTTAGTACCTGAAAAACAATTAGTAACTGATGTCATCAGACATTATCCTAAAACTGTGCAGCAATTATGGAGAATAGCTAAAATTGAGACAATAATAGACACAACAGATTTCTTAAGAAACTTAGATGACATCGACAAAGAAGATGAAGGTCGTGAACCTTACTATAATGAGATGGGAGGAAGTTTAATAATAATACGGAGCAAAAACATAAAAAAATACAACAATCATACAAAACATGACGTAAACCCGAAGAGGGAAAAAAGAAGGTTAATGAAGTACATGAAATACATTTCACTAATGACCAACCTGATGTTACGGCCCCTGAGCCAAATTTAGAGCTGTAGAGGTCGAACTAGTTCCCGATTCGACCCCTTACAATGTAAAAGGGAACAAAGCATTAAATATGTTATTAAAACTGGGTTGGCGACCTGGTCAAACACCTATTAAAACCTATTACTTTAAAAGCAAATTTTAACAGAGAAGGCCTTGGTTATAACGACAATGTAAATAGCATATTAAACACCTTAAAAGCCAGGTCGGACTTGCCTATAACGGAGTTATTCGTGCAAACCGTCTTCGAGGAAGACGAAGATAAATATCAAAGGGAATTTATAGGGAATATGAGATCTGAAATTAAAGTTTCAATATTTGACAAAGAAATAGACGCGCTCCTCGACACTGGGAGCGATGTTACATGCATTTCAGAAAGTTTATATTTACAAATTAAAGATAATAATCGTAAAATATCAATAATGCCAGTTAAAGCAATGCAAATAAAAGGTGCTGTTGGGCAGCGCAGCACAAAAAATACAACAGATGATCACATTACCTATAAAGATAGATGAAGTAGTCTTTGAAACACAAACTTTAATTGTAGGTAATTTAATAAGACCTTTAATATTAGGCTTTGACTAGCTCAAGAGAAATAAAATATTGATTTATTTGAGAAATACTACTGTTGGAATAGAATTTAAAGTGAAAAACAAAGACTACTTTATACCTTTCAAATATAATAATAAATCTGTATTACATAATAACTGCATCAAACAATGTACCGATGATCCCTTAATAAATATAAAAATAAGATCTACATTGGAGGTCTCTGAAAGGGCAAAACTTAGTAAGGTTTTGGAAAAGCATAAGAATATGTTTTCGAGCAAATTGGGAAGAGCCAATTGCTATGAGCATAAAATTGAAATGATCGATGATGAACCTATAGTTACTAGGTCCTATCCCATTCCATATGCATATAGAGCGAAAATGGAAGAAAAGTTAAATGAAATGGAACAAGCTGGTATCATCACAAGGACATCAACGCCTTACAGTAGTCCATTGACATTCACTCTTAAAAAAGACGGCTCAATTAGAGTTCTGCTTGATGCCAGAAGCATAAATAAGAAAATGGTTGCAGAAACAGAGAAACGACCTATACAATTAGATGTTTTGAATTCATTTCACGGAGCGAATTATATCACTACCATTGACTTAAATAATGCATATTTTCAAATTCCGATAAATAAAGATGGTAGAAAATATACTGGATTCACATTCAATGGAAAGTCATATGTTTATAATGTTTTGCCGCAAGGATTAAGAACATCAGTAGGAAGCTTTAGCAGAGCCATGAATTTAATATTAGGACCAGAAGTCCAAGAATTTTGTGTGAGCTATTTAGATGATCTAGCCATTATTACAACAGGAACGTTAGATAAACATTTGGAGCACATTGATATTGTTTTAAGTAAATTGAACAAAGCTGGCTTAACGTGTAACTTGCAGAAATGTGAATTTATTTGTAAAGAAATTAAAATGCTGGGTTTTATAATTTCAACAGAAGGCATAAAAACAGATCCCGATAAGATTCGAGCGATCCAAGAGTTTCCAGCACCTAAAAAGATTAAACAATTAAGGGCCTTTTTAGGTCTATGCAATTTTTTTAGAAGGTTTATACCAAATTACAGCGAGGGCATAATACCGCTATATGAATTACTTAAAAAGGGACGAAAGTTCCAATGGAGCGGTAAAGAACAGAAGGCATTTGATTTTATAAAACAACAATTTATTAATACAATACAATTGCATCATCCAGACTTTAATAAGCCGTATTATTTACAAACAGATTGTTCCGGTGTGGGTATGGCCGTAGTACTATATCAGATAGATGATAATAATGAAATGAGAATTTTAGGCTATCATAGTAAAGCCTTAAAAGGCCCCGAATTAAATTGGTCTGTTACTGAACAAGAGTTTTATGCTGTAATAAGCTGCCTAAAGAAATTTGAAACATATTTGCGGGGCAGTAAAGTAATAATACTAACTGATCATAAAGCATTATTGTTTATTAATAATATGAAGTTATACAATGGTAGAGTAACCCGATGGATTTTGTATATAGAACAATTTAATTATGAAGTACAGCATATATCGGGTAGACGTAATATTGTTGCAGATGTGCTATCACGTTATCCTCCTGATGGCGATTTAATACAAGAGGATAAAAATAATAGTTTAGAAATTGCTTACACAGAGAGCGAACCGAATATTGAGTTGATAGAAAAATTAAAATCCTTATCAGTATATCAGTTACAAGATTCAGAGTCGTTGGCTATTATTGAAAAGTTAAAGATATTAAATACTTCCATAGTAAAACAAAACAATAAATTTAAAAGGTATAGTTTGAAAAATGATGTATTATATTACAAAACGAATTTACAAGAAGTAATATATTTACCTAAAGCATTGAGACAAGATATTATAAATCAAGTGCATGTCGAAATGGGTCATCAAGGACCCTATAAGGTAATTAAATATGTGAGAGACAGATTCTTTTGGAAAGGTTTAGCAAAAGATATTAAAAACCAATTAAGGGCTTGTCATTTATGTCAGTTATCTAAGAAAAGCAATATAACATATGTGGGTCCCTGCAAATCTATAATAACAGAAAACATTGGCGATATAGTCATGGCAGAATTATATGGACCACTTGTATCAGGTACCTTTGGGTACACTTTCATATTTGTCATTCAAGATTCATTCAGTAAATTTATCAAATTATATCCTTTAAAACAGTCAACAGCAAAGTCTGTTGTAACAAAAGTAAAGCATTTTGTTGAGATTATAAAGCCCAAGGCAATAATGACAGATAATGGAAAACAGTTCGTAAGTAATCACTGGAAACAATCAATGAGTGAATTAAATATAAAGCCAATATATACCACAGTTAGAAATCCTAGACCAAATACAACAGAGCGAGTAAATAAAGAGTTGAGCAGATTATTTAGGACGCTTTGTCATACTAACCACAAAGATTGGGCGTTAATATTGCCGAAATTAGAAGAATTGTATAATAATTCTTATCACAATAGTACAGGCTTCACGCCTTGTGAGATTCTTTATGGTGAGTCTAATGAGATGTTTTTTGACAAAGTAATTTCCAAAAGTAAAGACAAACATAATGTCGAACAAATTAGACAACAAGTGCATAAAAATTTAAAAGAGGCAAGTCGAATAAGAAACACAAATATTTGATAAGCGAAATAGATTAATAAAATATAATATTGGTGACTTAGTAAAAATTTCAAGATCTAGTAGATCAGACGCTGATAATAAAGTTATGAGTAAGTTCAATTTGGCATATGAAGGACCTTATGTAATAGCAGCCGTACCATTTGACAATGTATATATACCTTAGCAAATCCAGAGACAAACGAAATTAAAGGAATTTTCAATGCTATTCACTTATTAAAATATTTTAAATAATAATTTCTTTTTGTATAAATTAGAGTAATTAAATAAATATTGTAACATAAAAGGGTTTTGTGGGTGGCCCATGGAAATAATTGTTTAAGTTAAAGGTCTAAAATTATTAAAGTTATGAGCAAGAGATTTGTTATATGATAGTAGAACGTTATTAATATATAATGAAGAGTTGTAAATATAGATCGTAAGATAATTTTGTAATCATTTTTATTAAATAAATATGGGAGTTGGGTCAGGGTGAATGGCTTAATCACATTTATCCTATGTGGTATCGAACTGACCTCAACAAATATCCAACTGGATTGTATGCACATAAAGTGTGACACTATCGAAATAATGTTTCAAAGATTTAAAGATAAATTAATAAAATAAGAAATCGTCAATTGACTGCAAACTTTATTAACAACACGATATACAATAACTTGAATTATGGTGTTATCACAATGTGATAATTGTGGTTGAAGGGGTGTTGGTGGCGGCCATTCTCTGGGGCAGGGGGATTTGATTAACATATGCCGTATTGTAACAGATTAAAAGAGGAAAGAACAGATATATAAACAATTATTTGAGTGTAGTGTATATGCTCTCAAAATACTAAAATTTTATATTAACGACTCCACTATGTGGATCATTAACATAAAATTTGGGGGTGGATTGTGACGCCTCATAATTATTATTAATAAATAATAATTAAATTCATTATACAGACATTTAAAAATGTCTTAGAAATTATAATTTAAACAATAAAATACAAATAATAAGCATAAAGTTCAAAAATATCCATTTGGAATATTGAATATTATAATATTAGTAAACGCATAAAATGTCTCTAAAAATCTCTAAATTTATTAAAAAGCTGCTTAAAATGTTCAAAATGTATCAAATCATATAAATACAAGGCGATTTTATTGCAATAACAAAGATAAATAACATTTGTAATATAATAGAAAAAATGGATTAAAATTTTTTAAGTCGATGAAGGTGTTCGTGTAATAATTGGAAAATTTCTAAGTTAATGAACGTGTTCTTGTAATGTTCCCTTATATTGGGGCGTTGTCGGAGACACATACCCAAGGTTGTACATATATATGGGGTGGTCGGCTGACCGACTGCTAGTACTAAGGTTGCACAATGACTAGTCCTATATTAATGACTTAACATAGTAAGGTCTGACGAACCAAAGCATTAATATAGAAGGTCTCTATGATGCATAAGCATTATGATAACACAGTTATGACTTGAAGTCCCATATGAATAAGACATACAGTAGTATGGTCTATGAAATAAAGCAAATATGTGGAAGGTCTCAAATATGTAAAAGTATTATATTGAAAGAAATGGGACTTGAAAAGGATTATTATAGTGGCGTGTAGGTTGCTTCGCAGCCTCTGAGACCGAGGTAAACTTGGACTCACTAACCGATGTGTCCTAGACATATCATCTTAGTGCCGGTGGTAAGCGGGTTTGTTGTAGCAATACGACTTGCCCGTGGACATCGCACACCCCTACCGGGTTGTGGACGGCGTCTTAGCGCATAGCGTTATGATACGTCGGCTATCTTTCGGATTAGGGTGAGTGTGTTTGGTAGTACTTTTAAGTGCAGCAAGCATACTCAACTTCATGTCTTAGTGCAATAGCGCTATGATACGTGGAGTTTTGGCTACTGACGTCTTAGTACCGTACTACTATGATACGTTAGTGGTATTTTTAGTTAACAACATTATCAAATTTTGTTACCAAAGTCGATAGGGATCATGTGGGTGTGTTGTGAGGGGGCGCCATCCGTATGATAGTTGCATTGATGCTTACTGCTACTTGCAGTATTGTGTCTTGTGATGGATCTGCGGGTGTGGTGCACCTGATTCGATGCATCTTGTGGTTCTGGTCGATGGAGGAGGTATGCGGGTGGTGATGTCTGCTGGGACTGTATGGGGGACCTTGGGATGGTGTAAGCCCGACGATAGTCGTATTGATGCTAGTTGCATTCTGTAGCATTGCGTCTCTACGATGGTTGTTTGGCGGGTCGCTATTCTCAATGGCGCTCTCTGCGTCTTGGTTTGACTCACAACCTAAGTAGCTTTGCCCAAGTCGGGTCCCTTCATTGCGGGGCTGCAGACTGTCTGCCCTCCATGATGTTTTATATAACAACTTAATAATATATCTCTATAAAGTTCCCACCTTTGAGAGATTGAAGGCAACTTGTTGGTGGGTGAGACAAACATGATCGAAAAATGCATATACTCAACGTCAGTGACACAAACCCTTTCTGATGGCGAATTATTACTATTATCTTATAACTGCCTATTGGCTATATCTGCCATTGTATTGGTTGGTGGAGCATATGTGTCGACCTCATGCGGGTGGTAGCTGGAGGGAGAATCTGAGGAGGCTCTCAAGGCTGCGGCCGAAAGCCGCGCAACGTGGGACTACATTCCCTTGAGGTGAGCGGTAGACTCATGACACGCTCTGCGGCCAATTGGCCGTGCTGACCATGCAATTGGTGGTGATGCCTTACAGTTACATCACGTCTGCAGGAACGGCGGTCTGGCAGGTGGTGGCGCTCACGGAGGGCTTTTTATGGTCAGTGTGCCGATTGTTGCCTAACCCGTGTGACGTACATTTCACTGTGGCTGGATTTGATCGTACTCTGTATGGCGTTTACACGCATTGACATGCGCGACTTCGGTAGATGTTTGTGCTTACGCACTATCAAGGGGCCAAGTCCTCTTTTACTGGTTCGCCAGTTATTTTGCTGTGGACTACGGTCCAGTTCCCAACTTTGCGTATCCTTCGGGGGGAGCGCATTAAAATGGTTGGCGCTCACCGTGCGCGGCGTGTGTGGGGCCGTGTACCTCCTCCACATTTTTTTTAAAATGTGGGAGAGCGAAGCCCTTGTAACTGGTATTTGATATAAATATTGTGAGCCTTTTCCAATCGGGAAGGAATTAATTAATAAGGAATTGACTGTTGTGAACCAGATACAAGTGGAATAGGGACAATTTATTGTTCTTAACCTTTTTGAGCTCTGTCTTCGTGAACGGGGTTCTTTAGCTTATAAGACTCTACCAACAGCTATCGATTGCTCTCGTGAATATTCATTCTTCCAAGATACACCTAAAAGAACTAAGTTACTATACAAACACAACGTAAAAAAGGGTCCTAACTAAGACGATCACGCCATAAATTTATTAAACGGCCTATATTTAAACCTTTAGAAAGATCAAGTTATACTGGTCACGTAAATTAGATATATTTATATATATTTACAGATATAGATTCTAAAGAAATACAAGTATAAGTGGATATATAGTAGAAAAGAAAAAAGATGGGGGGGGGGGGTTCGTTACAATTTGGTGCCGTGACCAAGATAGAGGTTAAATTTTAAATAGGAGGCCGGTAATACAAAATTATGAGGTAGGCTATATGCCTACAATTTGTTGTCCGTGAAATGGAGAGGTGTCTTGGAGAGTGGTGTTTGCTGGGGGTGGTTGAGAGTCTGGGGGTGGGGATTAAATATTAAAATTGAGTAATAGTAAGGAGGTGTGTGCATAACGGAGCGAAATAATAAAAAGTGAAATAAGTGTAAAGACTCAATTAAACTAAGTGAAGGACACAACAGGTGTAAAAAAAAACTGCAATACTATATATTATAAAGTGAAATAAGTGGAAAAACTCAATTAAAGTAAGTGAAGGACACAAAAAGTGTAAAAAAAACGTGGAAATAAAAATTAAAAATGGCTAAAAATAAGAAAAAATCAACCTCAATGGTGCCATTCCTTAGGATGTATCTTCGATAGTTATTGGTCTTAATAACCTGATCCTGTATTGCACTGAAAAAAACCTCGGTTTCCCCGAAGAGGTCACCAAAAGGTAGCCAGTGTAGGGAGGCAACTGTGTCTACGAAAGGCTCATGTAGAGCCTTGTAGAACCTCCCGTGGAGCTCCTTCTCCTTCCGTACGGTCTCCCGGTCGGAAATGCTCTGTACTGCCGGGTCTTGCCATTGCTCGTTGGCTAAGGATAGAGGAGTAAGTCCTTTATCACAAAAAATAACGTCCCTATAGAATGGATCATCCGCTCTCGTCAGAAAGTAATTACGGAGGCTGCACACTTCGCGATTATGCATGGTAAGCGCGCTTAAAAAGCCGGGCCCACCATGTTTCCGCGGCAAGTGCAGCTTCATTACCGACGATCTCGGATGATGCATCCTGTCGTCGTCATAATAGTGCAGACCTTTCCATCCAAAGCGTTCAGTTCTGTCTGAGTCCACCTGAGTATGCCAAATGTGTATCGAGGAGCACCGCTTTCTGCATTTGAGCTTGGAGCGGTCAGTCACGGAGTCCCAGTCGCCTCAGATGACCCGAGAGGCTGACTGTTATTAACCCATTCGCAGAAACGAACCACAGGAATAATTTCGGCAGGCAGACCACCCCACATATCGGTCACCTCGTCAGCCAGGTCCAGATATTTTGTCAGCTTATCTGTTTCGGCTTTCACGAGGTTCTCGTCATAAGGAATGGTAATGTCGACCAAAACTATCCTTGACTGTGCCCAGTCCATAGCACAATATGAGGCTTATTCGCAAGAATAGTCCTGTCTGTGATGATGGCCCGGTCCCAGACCAGAGCCTGGCGCGGTCATTTTCGAGCACGGCTTCCGGCAAGTACTTATAATATGGCAGTTTCCGATCTACGAGACCGTATTTCAGAGCGAGCTCCTGGTGTAGAATCTAAAAAATAATAAAAATAAATAAAAATTATTATTATTATTTTTTTCTTTTCTCTTTTTTTTCTCCATGAAGGGTATTACGATGATATGGGCTTTAAGCCAAGGAGTCATCATTTGCTGGTATTGTTAATGTATTATCCAGAGCATTTTCTGTGATTTGTTCAAATTGTCGCACTAAGTGGCATGTATTTAAAATAACTGCTTTTTCTATTTTAATGTATAAATTTGGGGGTAAATCTAATAACTTAAGGTAGTAATGCAAATATTTTATTTAATTATTGTTATTAATACGGTCATTACTACTGCACACTGTATGAAAAATAATTCTGGTATTGTAGCCAATGATTTAAGAGGGAAACACGGTAAACAGCCAAATATTGATGCCGAAATTGAGGCCAGTGTTGTGGACTTTATTAATAGTACCCCAAAGGTTGAGCCTCATTACTTGAGGGCTCAAACATCGCGAGAATTTATTTGCAGAGACAAATATTTTGCCGACCTTTATCGCGATTATAAAGAAACTCATGAAAACAAACAGTTACCTTTCGCCACATTTTTTATAGGTGAATGTAAGTGATTTTCCCTTAATTGCAATTGCTGATCTTAAAGGTGCCACACAAAATATCTAATACGAGTAAATACAGCTTAACAATTTATAAGATTTTTTTTAATATCACAAGATTATAAATCTTTAAATTTGTTTTATAACTATTGTTTAATATTAATATTTTGCGACTAATATAGTGATTTATCACAGGTGTAAAATTTTATGAAAGTTTTATTTTTTCATATTTTATCTGAAAAACATTTAAGAAGTTTTTGATAGTGAGAGAAATAATCTCAATTATTTGTTCTCAATTAATTTTGGAGATTAATTTTTGATTACGCTTTGGTCGAAGTTGATTTTTCATTAGTAATTTATGTTTCTTAATTTATTTAGAACAGTTTTGCTTGAAGAATCGTTAATTTTTTTTCTAATTTAATTTTAACTCAAAATGGTTATGAATAATACTGTTTCAAGTCTAAATGTTCTTTATTTTTTTATAACAAGTTAACGTTCTAAAATGCAATAACTCGAAAATGACTATTATTGATAAAAATAATTGAATCTTAGCCCTAGTTTCTATGCATTGACATTTTACTACCTATTTAGGGTTTAAAATAACATTGACTTCCATAGCTTCCCTAATGAAAATCCTAGTAATATGTTATGTAGTCTTATTTAATTTATAATGCGTAATGCGAATAGCGTTTACTGGATTACGGGGTAAATCATCCGCATTTGAATTAATTCTATCTAGCTTGTAAAAGATTTCATAATCGTATTCCTTTAATTTTAATCCCCAGCTGAGCAAACATCCGCCTGGATCCTTAGCATAAAAAGCCATGTGAGAGGGCGATGATCTGTGACAATCTTAAATTTATACCTGTAAAGATTTGGTCGAAAAGTATTAATACTGAAAAGTATCGCCAATAATTACTTTTCTGTAGTCGAATAGTTTCCTTCTTGTTTATTTAAGATCCGAGATACATAGGCGATAGGTTCATCCTTTCCAATCTAATAAAAGAGACAAAACTGCGCCAACAGCGTAATTAGAAAATTCAGTAGTTACGATAAAATTTTGAGGGAAGTTAGGGTATTGAAGTAAAGGAGCTGTAACCAACCAACTGTTTTGTTTAAGTTGATTGAAAGCATATTCTTGCTCAGGAGACCAATGAAAGATTGTGACCTTTATAAGTAAAGAAGTAAGGTTTAATGATATGAGAAAAGTTTTGTTATGAAGTTATGAAACGCCGATAGTCACAGCAGTAATTTCATATCCAAGATAAGCAACTTCTCGTCGCAAGAACTCACATTTGTCAGGCTGTAATTTTAAATTAGCGGCTCTTAATTTGGAAAAGATTAGTTCAAACTTTTTCATATGTGAGTCAAGATCATGAGAGTATACAATACAGTTATCTAAATATTTATAACAGTGAAGACATTGTAGTCCAGGAAGAACAGACGTGCCTTTCTTTCTTGAGAACTAAAGTGACAGCATCGTATCTATTCAAGTACCTTTTGAGAACGATCAATATTTAAAGAATTTAAGTTATGAATAACATCTTTATGAGAGTTATCTAATTTTGACGACATGGGTTGGTATGGATTCAATTGAACCTGAAATTTTTAATTTCGATTTCATTTTCGTGTTTAAGACGGTAACGTTAACACTATGATTCGACTTTATGCTTACAATACAATTAGCTAAAAATACGCCTTCGCAAACTTGCTCTTCTAAATACTCTTTCTTAATACTAAGGCTTCTTTAGAATCACCTACTTCTAATAAATTGGCTACTTGGTACTCTATTACCATCTCCGACCGTGGAGGTAAAACGAATAATTGTTTACTAAAATAAAAGCGTATTGTATGACCTTGTAAACTAAGAGAACTAATAGAGTAGGTACTACATACATTGAAATGATGTATAAAATCACTGCCTTTGATACCGTCATAATGTTAATTAATTGTGTCATGAATCGCATCAAATCAAAATTTAAATACTATCTTACTCTTAGAAGAAATCTGGTATTCGAAATCCATCCTAACAGATCCGAGAGATTCGCGATTGGAGTCATTATCAATAAGACCTTTCAATGTAATTCTATCAGTCCCTAGAACTGGTTGATTTAATAAACTAGGATATTTCACAATAGAAATTTTAGAACCATTATCGATAAGAAAACAGAGGCTTTTCATTAAAATTATTCTTTAACATAACGTGAGGCAGAGAAAATTATTATTAATATTTTTTATCATATAGATTATCTCACGTGAGAGTGACGTAAATGCTTCACAATTTGTGACGTTACGTAGATAACCATTCAATTATTAATTAAAAAATCTATTAGAATTTGAGACATTATTAATTTAAGCTCTTGAGTGTCTGATTTTTTTATTACCCTGCGTTAAAAACAGCTTCGGTACACTGGAATCGAGTCTTTAATTTGAACTGGAGCAGATTAATTGAGACGAAGGTGCATTAAAATGTTGCATCCCGTGAAACCGAGAATCGACAACAGGTGCGATCTTGAAACTCCATTAAAGACTCTTTGAGCGTACTATTTAAAAAACGGTTGTCAACATTTTTTGTAATACGTGTTTTATAACATAATTTAAGAACACGGGATTTAGAAAGTTTATTAGTTTCCGTGTCATTTTTTTATTTTTTTTTATAGGAGAGGGGGCAAACGAGCATGCGGCTCACCTGATGGTAAGTGACTACTGCCGCCCATGAACAACCGTAACACCAGGGGAATTGCAGATGCGTTGCCGGCCTTTTAAAAAGGAGTAGGCTCTTTTCTTGAAGGTCCCTAAGTCGTATCGGTCCGGAAAAATCGCTGGTGGTAAACTATTCCACAAGGAAGTTGTGCGAGGAAGAAAACATCTTCTAAATCGCACAGTGGTGGACCGCCAATCATCCAGATGGTGTGGATGGTATCGGGAGTTCTGCCGCGATGTGCGTTCGTGAAATTTGGCGGCTGGGATTAATCCGAACAATTCCTCAGAGCACTTCCCATGGTAAATGCGAAAGAAAATGCTAAGAGATGCAACATCTCTTCGCAGTGCCAATGAGTCGAGCCGATCGGAAAGGACTCGGTCGTCGACGATTCGAGCCGCTCTGCGCTGGATGCGGTCAAGTGGAAGAAGCTGGCACTGGGGAGCCCCAGCCCAGAGATGGGAACAGTATTCCATGTGAGGCCGAACCTGCGCCTTGTAAAGTTGCAGGCGTTGAGCCGGCATGAAATAAAAATAAATAAAATAAATTTAAATGAATATGATGTTTCGGCGGAGACAGCACTGAAATCGTTTTTAGTTTAAATCGTCATTACTATTTTCAGAGGCGCAAAAACGTGTATATTAGATAGATTATTGTCCGACACATTACTAGTGCTCGGTACTTGTGGACTTCGTAGAAAAGTTCATTGGTTTTATGTATAATAGGCAAAAAACAATTTTGTACTTTTAATTATTAATAACTAATTAAATAATTAATTAATAGTGTAAGCGATTGCGGATTTGAATTGAGAATTTTGTGAGCCATTAGTGCATTTTATTTTTTAGGAAATTTTAAGTATAATAGGCAAAATCAATTTTGTACTTTTAATTATTAATAACTGATTAACTATTGATTAATAGTGCAAACAATTGCGATTCAGAAGCTCTTTAATTCCGTCCTCCATGGTAACATTACACTGGAGGCGTGGAGCAGAAGTGCGGTGGTCTTGTTCTTCAAGAAAGGTGACAAAGCTCTCTTGAAGAACTACAGACTGATTTCCCTTCAGAGCCGCGTCTACGTGCTGTTTTCGAGAGTCATTACGAATCGTCTCGCGCGCAGACTTGACGACTTCGAGTCTCCCGAACAAGCCGGTTTCCGAAAGGGCTTTAACACCATAGACCACATACATACCCTTCGGCAAATTGTAAAGAAGTCCGAGGAGTACAATTTGCCACTATGTTTGTCGTATGTGGACTATGAAATCTGGGCGGTGCTGCAGTCCCTTTAGCGGCACCACGTTTGCGTGTACAGTAGAGCTACGATGGCTATCCGAGTACAGCACCAGACTACGAAACCTATCCAATTGCAGAGAGATGTAAGACAGGATGACGTTATATCCCCGAAACTCTTCACCGCTGCATTGGAAGACGTTTTCAAGCTTCTGGACTGGAAAGGATACGGTATTAACATGGCGAGTACATCACTCACCTTCGATTTGCCGACGATATAGTCCTTATGGCAGAATCGCTGGAGGACCTAAGCGCCATGCTCAACGACCTCAATAGTGTCTCCCAACGAATAGGTTTTAGGATGAACATGTGGACTTATGAAAGGCTGTAATGATGATGATGATTATGATATAAAATTATAAAAGCATGTTATGATAAATTTATATAGAAGTTTGATAAAAGTTAAAGATAGGTATAAATTAGAGGTGTGCTACAACGAGATCGTAAACCTGCGAAGCGAGGACGTTAAAATTTCCGCGGGAAATAGTCACGGGGTTGCAAATTACAACACTATAGGTTTTTCTGTAAATTGTAGTGAATTATGTGTGTAACGTATATATGTAACTATTTACTCAAGGAATAATCCATGCTAGTGTACTTTTTTCAATTTATATTATTTGCACGCTCAGAATAAACTGCATAGTCGTATAAATACACTTATTAATTGAATTTATATGCGATTTATATACTTTTTTACAACAAAATGGAAATTTCGTAATCTTGTAAACATTTTAGTTTGGTATCACTACATTATTTTCGACCTTATGTCCCTGCGGCGCTATAATTAAACGAAAACAATAATAAAATACTCTGTTACTGAGTCGAAATCTTCTTTAATAGGTATTTACTATTATTATTTTTGATTACTATATTTATATTATATATATTTATATTTCGAGTAACTTATAAGATTGTTAAATGTTCTTATTAAATCTACAGTCTACGGAACGATATTTACGGAAAAGGTTGGCGTCTAATGTTGCTTATTTATTGCTTAGTCATAGTTCATAATTATTTAAAATATAATTACGTATTACAAGATAATGACATCTTTTATATTTAGAGCAATAATAACAATGTTAGAATAATTTATTTATGCCTATTATATATGGTCTGTAATTATTGTAAATGACGAAAAGGTAAATAAAACCATTGATATAAGCGATATAATCCTAATTTTAATCTTAAAATCAGCTAGTAAAAGAAAAAATAGTTTGGGTATTAAGCCCTGGATATCCCAAGAGTGTTCGTCACTTTAATATCATACAGTGAAGTGAAGTTATCATAATACACAATAGTTTGATAAACGGTTGGAATTGGAAACAATATTAATTTTGTAAAAGCAAGCAATATCGGCAATCTAGATCCTAGGGTCCTCACAAGTCCATTGTTACACTTTTATCGTTATTTACAATTGAGAACATTACGTATGTACTGAAAATTCAAAATTTATTTAATAAAAAGAAACTGTGTCCTGCTCGGAGCATCCTTTAGAACAAGTCGAGCATATGCTAAAGGTTCCCAAACATTGAGTGGCTAAAACTAAAATGTGTTTTCTGAGTAAAAGCATAAAATTTCACAGTACAATCTCTAAAAATATAGTGCTACAATCAGACACTAACTTTAAAAACCTTATCAAATTTTTTATAGAATAAGGGTGATAAGCGAACACACATTCCACCGGGTGGAATGTCGGCTCATAGACATCTACATCTATCATCGATTAAGAATCGAAATGCAGATGCGCTGTCACCACTGATGACTAAGATTGAATGCCTCGTTTCCAGTAAAAAGGAATTACGGTTCACTATACTCACTATACGAAAGCGAAACACAGCAGCATTGAGCTCTATTTTACGCCGGTATTTTGTGAGAGCGTCCTACCTCGGTCGAGCTGACCCATTCGTGTTACAACTATAATATACATAGCTACCGTAAGACTCTACCACGTATATAACTCAATAAAAACCTACTGTAAAACAGATTATTATACTAAAGAAAAATATGTGTTTTATAGCATTCTGCGCTGTTTAGTAACAAATATCTAATAATGTTAATTATTTTAAAGTAATATAAATATTTTAAATCATTTAAACTTAGAAGCACTAGGTCGTGGTTATAAAAGCTGGTAAGAAAATCATTTCTTGAGTTAACTGGTAGAGAATGCCTCAAGGCATTCTCAGGCATTCTTTACCAGTTAACTCAAGAATTTCCTTTGTTTAAAGGAATGCAGTTGCTCCTTTGCACTCTTTTGTTTTAAGGAATGGAATGAAGAATAAATAAATAAAACCCAATAATTCCTCCTTAATTTTTCCTCGCCACTTCAGATGGATAAACAACGAACGGACATTGTCCAATCACTTCAATTTTTTGAATGAAAATGTCAACACCGATTTGGGTTTGTTCTTTTTCTTGTGTACTTATTAATAAGACTTGTTTCCTGCGACTTCGCTCGCGTGTAATTTAGGGTTTTAATTGTTTTGCGCGGAACCCTTATTATTTTTCTGAAATAAAAGTATCCTTAGTGACTCCTTATAACATCAGCTATCTGCCGGTGAACGTCCCAGCCATTTCAGAGATTAGCCGGAACAAACAGACAGACAGACATAAAAAAATAAAAATGTGTTTTTGTCCATGTACCGTATAAACTTTCATATGCATGTAGTAAAAAGCTGTTATTTTGACATTACAAACAGATGCTTCAATTTTATTTATTTGTATTGATAATTGATTTTAGTCCTTAATGTTCTTTTTTATAATTGAGTCTTTAATTGGTCAACATCAGCTATCTGCCAGTGTGTATAAATATTGACATTTATATTTATACGATACTAATGTTACTCAATTGTTTTGACTTCCCGGAACCCTTCCACTAACACTTAAACTTTATGGTATGGTATTAAAGTTCAAATAAACTTTTAAGTATTATTACCAATCTTTTCTATGGAAATATAGAAAAGTGTTGTTTTTAGATTTTTCTCTCCGTAAGAACTATCTCCGTACTTCAAGGAATATTATAAAAAAAGAATAAGCGAAATCGGTTCAGCTGTTATCGAGATTTGCGCTTAGCAACACATTCAGCGATCCATTTTTATATTATAGATAATATAAGAATTTTAAAAAACTTAAACAACACGCATTGATCGTGAGCTATGATGATCCTGATAATTATTTTATTTATAAACTCTACCTGATGAGGATACTAGAACAGAGTTATCCAATTATTGTATTTTCATGGATCCTGGATACGAATGCAAAGTTTCAAGTCAATCGGCAGTCTACAAGTTTGTAAAATTACATTAAAAGATTGCGTTACATAGATAGATAAATTGTCAGATAGATAGATACACGCGAATCTAATGAAAACGTCTTAAAAGAGATGCTCAATGCTTTCAACTGCGAGTACTATCTTAATATTCTATTTTAAATACATATTCCTTGTTTGCGTAGTCCACGCTGCGTCGAGCTCACCTAGCTTTCAAGTAAATCTAGTTTTAATTTTCATTTTATGTTTTGAGAATATCGCACTAGCCTTAAAATTATTATACGATTTAAATAGCATTTTCTTTGTTTTACGTCTTTTGTGACTGTTAATTAAATCCTTGTTCTGCCATAATACTTATGGCAGGGGCCTTTGAGATATAACAAAGGGACTGCATCGATTTTTCTAATATTAATTATTTAAATTGTAACGTTATTTATATTACACTTCTATTAAGCCAAACCCTTTGGTTTTGGCTTATAAACCCTGCGACGTTGAAGCGTTACCTTCCTCTTATGTCCTCATCTTCCTGAGTCTTAAGTGACATAAACGTATGGCTGTTTTCTACATCGCATGTGGCGCTGCCTCTCTATATTCTAATGTGTTCACTATTACACATTAATGAAGGTTCTTCAACTACCGAACATCTTTACACTGCTTCTTCATCTACTGGATTTCTACCTCCGGAATGTGACTTCCAAAAGCCCTCCACATCTCCTCGCCTTTGCTAACGATGGTATAGAAAGCTCTGCTAACAGTTAAATTAAATATATTCGTACACCATACAGAATAGCTACCTATATAGCAAACCAAATAATAAATACTATTCTTTGACACAAATCATTATTTTTAGTCCTGTAATAACTAACTACATCTAATAAAATAATACCTACTCCTAAACACACGCATGAGATTAGAAATAACTTCTGCTGTGCACTTGCAATCCCTTTCTTTTGATATATTGTCAAAACTGAAGTTTTAAGAATATAATATGTACAGTGTTGGTCTTTATAAAGTGCACATATCGAAATGATGGAATCTATGCTTAATTTAATAGACAGAAAAAATATAACAATATATAAATATTTTTTTTTTATATTCTCTATGGAATTTTTTAAAATTTTGTTCGCTATTGTACCCCAGTGTAAACAAAACGGTTTAGATAACTTTTAAACTTAATGATTAATCGCGATGAAACAAACTCCATAATGATTGGAAGTAATTAGACGTCCTCATTAAGTAAAAATTATGAAAGAAAACTACCCTCAATTGAAAATAAACACTTTTTTATCAAAAATCTGTTTTTTTTTCATCAATTTTTACAATAATCGTAAAATTTCTCAATTAGGCGCCCCTTTTTACGTACTTTTTATTATTATATGTTAATTTTCATCGTATTAGCCACCTAATGCTAAAAATTGCATGTTTTAACTCAATCCAATAATTTCTTATCGGCTGTTAAAAAAGGTCCAGCGCACGGCTACGTACTAATTGTTTAGCAGGTAGCTAGACCTTTTTTGTGAATTTGGTTGTGAATGTGCGCGGGTCGGGTTGCGGGTAGGTAGAGCCAGCTGAAGGAACCTTGAAATATGACAAGTAGGCAGTCACTCCGAATTATTCGCCACTGTTGCATGTGTTTTATTTCTTTCGTTCCCTGCTACCAGAGTTTCTTAACATTTGTTCGCTGCTACATGATGGCGCGTTTTTGTGAATTCTCCCTGACACACATTGCCGACATTCATTTTTACTATGGAGTGGGACAAGGAAGTGCCAGAGCTTTGCGCGCAGCTTACATAGCTGCGTTTCCTTACAGGCAACAAGTACCATCTGCCCGCAATTTCAGGAAGTTCACAGCAGGTTGTCGATCACTGGACTTCAATCAAGTAGAGATCATCGCGAGCCGCCTCAAGTAATTATTAATGTAGCTACTGGAGAAGCAGTACTGAGTGATTTGGCTGCTGATCCATCCATAAGTACTAGACGACTGGCTCTTAGTCACGGAATATCGCAAAAATCAGTGTGGCGCATTTTGAGGAACGAAGGATTGCATCCTTATCACTACCCAAGGGTGCAACATCTACATGAAGACCTAGACTGGCCTCCAAGGTGCGTGATGTCTACGTGGATTCAAAGGAAAACCAGAGCAAATCCAAACATTCTGAAAACCATACTATGGATGGATGAAGCGACATTCACTAGAAACGGTATTACTAACTGTCGAAATTTATACACATGGTGTCATACAGGTGAAAACCCGAAATTGAAACGTTCATCGACTTTTCAAGTAAGATTTTCAGTAAATGTTTGGGCTGATCTTATCGATGACATGTTGATTGGACCAGTCATATTGCCGAGAACGTTGACTGATGAAAGATTTTTAAACCTATTGACTAATGAACTACCTGCATTATTGGAGGATGTACCACTGGCTTTGCGTCGAAAGATGTTTCTGCAGATGGACGGATACCCTGCCCATTATGCTACAATTTTTTTTTTATAGGATAAGAATGACAAACGAGCACACAGTCCACCTTATGGTAAGTGGTTGCTGCGGCCCATAGACATCTACAACTATCCTCTTTTGTGAATCTAAATGCAGATGCGCTTTCACCCGTGAGGACTAAGATGGAATGCCTCATTTCCAGTAAAAAGGGCCTCCGACCACCTGCACTCACCAAGCGAAACGCAGAGGTAAACCTCTACTTCACGCTGGTTTTCTGTGAGGTCGTGGTACCACCCCGGTTCGAGCCAGCCCATCCGTGCGACAGCAAAAGCTGCCGCGTGGTTCTACCACTGTTTATACCAAATGTTTTTAAAAGAGAATTATCAAGATAAGTGGATCGGCCAGCAAGGACTTATAGGGTGGCCCGCGCGTGCACCCGATTTGAGTTTGACGCCTCTTGGTTACTTCATATGGGGAACCATGAAACCATGCGTCTAAAGTATCCCCATCAACAGTGAGGCTAATTTACATGACCGCATAATTAAATGTGCGAATGATATTCGCAATGATCCCGAAAAGATAAGGAGAGCGACACAACAAATTTTAATTTGCGCGGCGTTGTGCCTACAACAACGAGCGTGACATTTTGAGCACCTGATGCATTAAATTTTGTTTAAAATAATTAATGGTTAATTGAACTCTCTTGTATTAATTAACATGCCAAATAAACCATCCTTATGAGAACGATGAATGGCGCGTTCGGAGTGCCATCTTTTAATACTTGATATAAAATGTTATGATTAAGTTATATACATGCAATTTTTAGTATTGAGTAGCTAATTTGATGAGGAATAACTTACAGTAATAAAAAAGTACGTAATAGGGGCGTGTTATGGAGAAATTTTACGATTAGTGTAAAAAATTATGAAAAAAAAAACAGATATTTGCTAAAAAAACGTGTTCATTTTCAATTAATGGTAGTTTTTTCCATAATTTTTATTTTGAACGCGTAACTATTATGGAGTTTGTTTCATTGCAATAGATCATTTAACTTAAAAGTTACACCGTTTTGTTTACACTGGGGTCACAGTAGCGAACAAAATTTTTAAAAATTCTAAAGAAGATATAATTAAAAATATTTAGAATTTTTAAAGATTTTATTCGTCGATAAAAATAAGCATAGATTCCCTCATTTTGATATGTGTAATTTGTAAAGACTCGCACTGTATAATAAACATCTGATACTGAACTTGTAAATGTTCCATTACACGCTTATTCATTCATCAGTCAATTCTATCAACAATGAATTACGAATTACTGATGGAATGATAGCTATAATATAGATAGATTGTCAGTCGTTAGCTTGAATTGGGATTTTAATCATATAATAAAGCATAATATAAAATACTTTATTATATACAATATAAAAAACTATAATAAAAAAATAAAACTACTCGTAGTAACTTAATTTGTCCTACTCCCCGCGGTATCGTGCCAAGAACGCTGGCTGCGTTTCTTCGCTGAATGGCTATACTTAGTGTTTGAGCGAGAAAAGAGCCAGCCCTTTTACCACCAGCAGCAATGACCAGCCGCAGATGAAGTTTTTTTAGGAACTTCACCGCACGTGGACTTCTCGGATCGATAGTCTCTACAGCAAATGTCACAAATATGTAGTCATCTCTCAGAGACTCATAATTTCGCTACTTACTCAGTTCAGCTGCCTCTGATGCCGCCCCGGCTCTATACGAGGTACCTCTGAGATGAGAGGCCGCCAGAATGTCACACACTAGGCATTTATCTCTCTCCCAAGGGACCAATGTCATACCTTCGGGTTTCCTGTCATCGTCTCTAAATATTCCATAATGCACTAAAGCCGAGGGAACATTTATAAAGACAAGAGCCCTTCGGATGACATCATTCAAAGAACCGTGCCGTGAAATCCCACCAGCACTTTTCTTACATGAAAGTCCGTGACGCCCAAACTTGTCGACGCTGCTACCACAGGGGCACTGATAGGGTTGAGAAGTCGGATTCCTACGGCGATGCGCAAACTTTCCCCAACAAGTAATGTACCGAGATTACTTGATGGTGAAGCGTGTAACTAGTCACTAGATTCCTTAGTTGAAACGGCTAAAAGGCGTTCCTTATCTTGGTCACTGTGAAAATTGTGACACAAATCTTTCTGAAGGCTCTGTGCCAATGGAATATCCCACTGTTTTTGTTGGTTAACTTCCAGTGGAACATTTTCACCGGGACAGAGCGTTTGCCATGTCTGCAAAGTATAAACTCCGTAACAAAGCACAGGTCTACTTTATTATTTAAAATTATGTTACATAAGTCACTGACACTATGCACGGTAGCAAGGAAAGCAGGCAATGCAACACTAGAAAGATCTCTCATACCAATACCACCAAATTTTATAGGTAAAGTAGCTTGAGTCCAGGCTGTTGTATTTAAAGTTAAATTTAGAATTTTTTCTATAGCTATTTTAAGATTATTATCAATATCTTTTAAAATAGCCGACCATTTCCAGACTGAACTCGAGCGGAGTAAGTATGTAAATCTAGGAACAAGGAGACAATATTTTTAAATAATGAGGGTAATGTGGGGGTTATGTGTATACAATTTATTAACGTGGTTTAAAAACTGATCTAATTTTGTTTTTAAAACCGGTTTAATACTGATTGCGTAATGATTTCGGTTTAATACTATCGAAAAATAATGGGGCACCTAGCAGGTATAGTGATTAAGTTCTGACAGTTTTTATTCCTGGAGAAATATGATTCAAATTTTGAATTGAAGTATCTCTATTAGGAGATTAATTATTGGAAAAATATTTCACATTTATTGCTATTTGGTTCAAGACCAAAATTTTACTACTTACTTACTTAATTATCGGTAGCCAGAGAGAACAGATCGCCAAGTGTCATGATCCTTACATAACTCTTTCGCTTCTTTCAGATTCATAATCTTCTTCATACATGCACGAAAAATTTTTAAAATTTCGTAAAATATGAGTAAGGTCACTGAGGACGTCATCTGTTTTATCTCCCAGTGTACGGTCATCCAGGTACCAGACATTCAGCTTGGATTTCAAATTTGGAATAATGGGATGAATTCCTAAACTGAAAAGTGCTGGACCTAGTGGGTCACCATGCTGAACACCGACATCAGAATCGATAACATGGTTTTAGTAAAACAAGTTATTATTTTGACTGTAACATTGTAACAATGATAAATCTCGGGGGTATTTTAATTGTAGTGTTGGGCAAAAATTGCGAATCGAGAAAGCGTTGGCTACAAGATGCTCATACAAATGCTCCATTATTACAATTCCCTAATTTTCAAAAACCTTCCATATTATTAACTGATGTATTAAATTATGCTATTGGAGCTGTTCTATCACCACTATGGCACTATTGGAAACGATACACCAGTAGCTTACGCAAGTAAGACATTAAATGATACTACTGATAAACTAGATATAGTATTATAGAAAAAGAGCTCTTAGGTGTAGTTTCGGCAGTAAAACATTTGAGGCTCTATTTATACGGAAAAAAATTACTATTTATACGAACCACAGGCTTCTAGCCTAGCTCTAATCCCTTACAGAACCCAACAGTAAGTTAACTCGGTGGCGACATAAATAAGAAGAATACGATTTTGAAATTAAATATAAAAAAGACAGCAAAACACGAACGCAGATGCGTTGTCAAGAATAAGATTAAACGTATTATACAACGAACTCGAACAAACTCTAGCTAATATATACGAAAAAGATGAATGTATGAAATAAATTGTCAAATAATTTAACGATGAATTTGTGAAAATCAGAGAAAAGAAACCTAAAACACCATCAGCTATACCAACTTACGACATGGAAAGTGAAAAATCCATAGTTGTTTCTGATATCGAAGTTGAGCTACCAATGGAACTGATGAAATTATCAGACGATGATGTCACAACTAACTTAGTATCAAACAGGGAACATGAAGGGATTCCTATCGTGAAAGAAGCTATGGACACTAAACCCAGTCAAATTTTAGTTTCAACATGGTTTACTGATAAAATATCTGTTAAATATAATTAAAATAAGAAGCAACGTACACAGAAGTTCACGTGCTTCTAAGTACTAAGAAACTTATCAAATATTTTCTTAAAGAATATATTGATTTAAAACATAAATATTATATATATATATATATTTCGAAAATGCGGAAATCAGGAAAACTTTTAGTAAAGTAGTAATCGAATTATACAAAAACTTATAACTTGATTGAATGTACAGGCAGAATAGTTATTCTAACCGATTCAGAACACGACCAAAGACGAGTAGTTGTAGTGTATCACGAATGGAAAACGTGTCATAGAGGTATCATCGAGACCTTAGCAAAAATCAAAAGACACTAATGGTGGGCAAATATGAAATAAACTATTACAGCCATTATTAATTCATGCGAGCCACTTCGAAAAATAAAATACGAAAAAAAACCCTAAAAGCTTTGTTCAACTAACAAAAAATCAATATAGCAGTTTATGCCGAAATTTAGTCATGTTTGAACGCCACCCAATTGCGTTCGAGCTGGCGCCTCACCTAATGGTATGTTAATTATGTGCCCTTTCTAAATGCTTGTGCATATGTTTTGTAATGTATTTGATTATAGCGTCTGTTTTGCTGAAAGGAAAATTTGAATTCATTTGAAATTGAATGACGCGTTATTTGGATATTTGTATATATGTTTTGTGGATGTATTTGATCATCGTGTTATGTTGAAAAGAAAATTGAAATTGGATAGCCCTATTTGTGCCTAAAGTAATGGGATTCAATCCTCATTTGGGTTTCGCATTTTGTTGGCACTGTCTAGGATATTTATTTGAAATGAGAGATAGGGCTGTCTCTTGCCTTTATCGTTTTAATTTGTAAGTTTGATCTATGTGCATCGGTGATTGTTTTTTTTTTGAGTTAATTCTGTAGTTGAACATTGATTCATTTGAAAAATTAGTTGAAATATGAGTTTAGGACTACTTGTCTAATGGGCTAGCTAGTTTGGAGATTATCAGATTGAAATCAGCTGCCGCACTATTTGAGTAAATGATTATATGGTGGATGGCTTGGTTATGCCTACTTGTTTGAAAAATCATGCTAGGGACTATCTGTGCGTTTCATTTGGCTCTCCACAGACAACGTTCATGTGGAATTTGTGGGTGCTCTTTCTTAGGAGGCCACGCTGGGCCGCTTCGTGTCGCGTCGCTGTTTGCAGACCTGATCCGGTCGGATTGCGGAACGAATCATAGGGGCGTGTTGAAAGAGGTTGTCGGACTTCTGTCCAGTACAGGACTTGTTAAGGTGCTGTGATGCTCACCAGGGGCATCCAGAGAAGGTTGACCCTCCTGCTTGCCACATTGGGGCTATCTTTTGAGGCGGTGGCTAGGGTTGCAAGATCTGATGGGGTGCCTAAGGTGGCCTAGTTTTGGTGTAGATTCGGTTTTGCAACGTGCCGTCGCGACCCTGTCCCGCTTGTCGGTTTGCTCGCGGACATATGTCCTTATGTCCGGGACGGGGGTTTGTTTATGCCCAAATTTGGTCATGTTTGAACGCCACCCAATTGCGTTCGAGCTGGCGCCTCATCCAATGGTATGTAGGTGAGATAAGCGCCGAGGTGGGGCGACCGTGCGCGGACGCGTGGGCAGTCTGTCACTCGACGCGTGGGCTAAAGGTCGGTGCCCCGCCAGCCACGAGGTGGGGAGACTGTCAGGTCCTCTCACCTAAATTCACGGCCCGTCGTGGATCTAGATAGCTAGATAAAGTACTTGATTCTTCTTCACGTAGATGTGTGAATTTTGCGATATTTAACTCGTGCGGGAATACGGAATTGTGCACGCGCGTCGAGTAGATATACGGTCTAGGATTTGAGCCGCGCATTCCTTGGTTGAGAGTTTCTCCCGGTTAATTGTCAAGATATCATTATAATTGTGTCATCGCGTTTAGTGCCCCTTTTGTGTTTTCATTGCCTAGTTAGATTAATTTGCTTGTCAACGAGGCGTATTTTGACTCTGGCGCGACTTGTTATTCTGGTGCCGAATTTATAATTTGTAATAAGTGAATCCGGGACATTCAATATCAGATTTTGTGCTACTGTCCTTGCCGTGTCGGATATCACGTGTTAGATTCTGCAATGAGTGTGGAATTAGGCGAATTGAAGTTAGTTAAATGTACAATGAAGCTGAGAGACTGAGTAGTGACAGTGAAGAAAGAAGTGATCCGGCGCTGAAGCAGTCTGGAGCGATACAGTATATTGGAGCAGTCTGGAACTCGGCCGCTGCTGATTGCCTATGCTTGCCAATGCCCCACACATTCACAAATCACGGTACACGACTCGCTATCTACCATTACACACACTCACGGCCTGCCCAAGCCTTGGAGAGAAGTTAGCTCCTGATACAGGTAAGTACCTTTGCTTTCTAGTTTGCTCCCATATAGTTTATTGTGATAGGAAATTCCACGCGGCCATATTGAGGCCCGACCTGCGTCTGCTCGTGAAGTCTTCTGCTCATGGGCCCCCGAGGATTTGACCTTTGTAGGAGCAGCCGTTGGCCGTAACAATAGCCCATTCCAAGAAGTCTTCATGGATCTTTTTTTTATAGAAAAACAGTAAAACCTTATTGTAGTCAAAGCTTTCAGCACGCTCGGATAGGTCATTAACATTCCCAATAGAAGTACATCAGAAGTAGTCAGAGCATTTATAAAAGATTTCAGTATGTATGGAATTCCACGCAAAATAAATAGTGATACGGGAGCTGAATTTAATAACGAACTAATTTAAGAACTTTTCAATCTGTACAAAATAGAATTTCATATAAGTACACCAAATAATCCTAGTTCAATGGCCATAGTGGAAAGATTCCACTCCACAATAATCGAAATTTATAGATTAGCCAAGTATGATAAAAGCGATCTTGATGCTTGTGCAGTAATGACCTACGCTATTATGGGATATAATAATAGCATCCATTCAGCAACGAAAGTAACACCTTTTGAAATAGTTTTTGGTGATACTGATAGCGGTAATACTTTTGATATAAATAGGGGATACAGCCTAATGCAAAAGTTATAACAAGATCGCAGAAAACGTCTAAAATCACTCTACGAATATGTTGGGAAAAACTTAGAGATAATAAAACTAGGGACAAGAAAGAAGGAGAAGAATTACCAGATATTAAAGAACGTGATACAGTATTTATGAAAACAACTTAAATAAGGAAAGCTAAGGAATCTGCAATTCCCCTGGTGTTGCAGTTGTTCATGGGCAGCAGTAATCACTTACCATCAGGTGAGTAGCATGCTTGTTTGCCCCTCTCCTATAAAAAAAAAACACGTTATGAAAAAGCAAAAGTATAAGATGAAACAAATCGTAACATTGTTGCAGTAGAATTAAAAGAAAAACTAGAGTAGCTGCTAAAAATATTAAACCTTCCTCCACAGGTCATGGCTAGTACTTCTGGCACTCGTGAACCAGATCCACAGCCTGGAACTTTAAAATCTGGAGCGGAACCCATGAAAAACCTCGCTGAAATATGGAACAGCAGTGATTAGGAGTAGTTATTGGAAAGTAAAAATAAACGCAATAGAAATACAAATTAATAATAATATAAATATAAGCAACAAAATTTATACAATTATATCACAAATAGTTTAGAAAAAGAACGATTAGTTATACAAAACCAAATAAGTTGGTTAGTTAAAGTAGTTCAAGACAAATACGATCAAATAAGTACGAGCGATAAAAGAAAAGAGCCATTATGAGTCCTTAGGGGTCCATAATAATAATTATATTAGGTAATTTAGATGAAGAAGATGCCATCAAATTCAACGAAAAAATTGCAAATTTGCAAGTTAAGGAAAACTAATCAGAACGTAAAATATCGTCAATACAAAAAGCGTTTAACACGTAAAGTGTTGTTGTGGTATTGTTAATTATAATTTTATCGTACTTAAATGTAAATTTAATAGTTTACGTCAGAGACAAAATTCTCCGAAGTCAACTTCATCTCCTTCGAATAATTTTTCTCTTGGCGAGGAAGAGGTTAAGGGTAATGACCCCTCTAATATCTGCTTTACAAGCACTCCTAATAAGTAGGCCGTGCCTCACCACATGAATCGCTTAGATGTTATTTTCAAATAAATACTAGACTAATTAATTGTTAGATTGATATTGGTTTTTTTTTATAGGATAGGGTGACAAACGAGCACACAGTCCACCGGATGGTAAGTGCGAATCAAAATTCAGATACGTTGTTACCCATGAAGACTAAGATAGAATGCCTCTTTTCCAGTAAAAAGTGTCTCCAGTTCTCTACACTCACCATACGAAACACATCAGCATGAAGCTGCTATTTGACGCTGGTATTCTGTGAGAGCGTGGTCCTTACCCGGTCGAGCCGACCCATTAGTGCTACCACTATACCAGTAATATAGCTGCAGTATAGCTCTACCACGTATAAAACGTGGTTTTGGAAGTAACTGTAAGTTGAACGCTGCTACTTTGTATTAATAAATTATTTTTTTAGTAAAGTCGTTGTTGTTAACTTAATTCACTCTCTACTGACTCACTCTCTTAGTCCGATGGGACAGTAAACCGACACGACCGGTGAGAGATCAGACGTCGGACCAACGGATTTACGTGCTTTCCTAGGCACGGGGGTGAGACACCGCCTACTTTCTGACACCGGTCAGCTACTGAAAATTTATTGATAGCAAAACTCAATCACTCATATAACGACCACAATGAGTGTGCAGCTCAGTTATGAATAATCTAGATCTAAGAAAGTATCTCGAAATGGTTCGTGTAAATATGATATACCTACAACACATAATATTTTATATTAATTTCAGACGCAATAACAATATAGTTTTCAAAATAAACCAGGTACTAACTCCAACCACAACAACCCTAAATTTACTAACGGTAAATAAAAATAAAACTTCATTGTGTCTGATTTTTACGATTGCTGGTTCGTAATGCTACCTACGAGGGCTGCACTAAAAGTATCGGGAATAGAATATTTCCACTGTTCCTGTCATATTAAAATCTTTTTAATTGAAAACCCCTTGGTTTTAAAAATCGAATACCATTTATTTATTTAAAAAAAGATTCTCGGTCTTGTCACAAGGTTTTATCAAACTTGTTTAGTCGTTGATAAAATGGAATTGACTCGAAAAAATTCAAGAGCGATGATTTATTATGACTTACGAACTGGTTTAAAACAAAAACAGTGTGTTGACCGGACGATTTCTGCATTTGATGATGAAGCCCCATCCAAAACCACAATTTATCGCTGGTTTGCTGAATTTCAACGTGGACGTGTCAACCTCAGTGATGATCCCCGTCAAGGTCGTCCAAAAACTGCAGTCACCCAAGAAAACGTTGATGCTGTGCGTAAGCTGATTGAGGAAGATCGACATGTGACATGCCGCGAAATTCAGGCAACTTTAGACATTAGTATGAGTCAAATACAAATAATCTTGCATGAACAATTAGGTGTAAAAAAGTTGTTTTCCAGATGGATACCGCATTCATTCTGTGAAGAGCAAAAAGCGGCTCGCGTTACTTGGTGCGTCAGAACTCTCGAAAGATTCCACGCAGTATCCTCAAATGCTGTATACAACATCGTATCAGGTGACGAATCCTGGATACGAGTACGAAACCGAAACAAAAAACTAGTCACGAGTTTGGGTGTTCGAAAATGAGTTAAAGCCAACAAAAATTGTTCGTTCACGCAGTGTTGCAAAAAAAGTGGTGGCCACGTTAGTCTCCAAAACCGGCCATGTTACGACTATTCCTCTTGAGGGACAAAGAACGGTTAATGCAGAATGGTATGCTAGCATTTGTTTGTCACAGGTGGTTTCTGAACTCCGTAAAAAGAACTGCAACCGCCGCATCATCCTCCATCACGACAATGCGAGTTCTCACACCGCACACAGAACAAAAGTTTTTAGAGCAAGAAAACATAGAATTATTAGACCATCCGCCGTACAGCCCCGACCTAAGCCCTAATGATTTCTATACTTTCCCTAAAATAATGAATAAATTACGTGGCGTCTACAAAACGGCCATTTTGGAGACCCCAACTTCCGAATGGAATGGTTGCTTCAATGATTGGTTCCATCGTATGGAAAAATGTGTCAAATTTCGCGGAGAATACTTCGAAAAGCAATAAATACATTTTTAAATAGTAATGTTGTGTCACTTCCTTGATTCCCGAAATTTTCAGTGCCGCCCTCGTACTAACTGAACCGTATGAAGTAACAACAAGAGGTAATTCATATGTAAGTTAAATATACTAGTCCGAAAAGTATTGTTACGAAGTGAATAAAGGAATTGTGAATAATTTTTCAATGTAAATTTATTTTTAGATTACTTGAAGAATGCTGTAATAATTTTTAGTACATTATTAAGTTTTGTTTTTTATTCTTTCTTACATCAACCTTATAATAAGGGATATAAAAGGCGGACTTAATGCCTTGTTGCATTCTCTACTAGTCAACCCTGGATGATTTGAGAAGCTGTGGTAGGTGCAACACCACTCCATAAATAAATAAATAAGTAAAAACCTTAAGTATATCTTATAACAAAAAGAAATAAATAAAATATTTTTAAACTATACAAACTTAATATTATCTACTTGGAAATAAAGAAAAACTTAATAGTAAATATATAAACGGATATAATATACTTATGTATATAAACAAAATATAAAAACGGATATAATATAATTACATAAACAAAATCTCTAAATAAATAATAAATAATATAACACAAAAATAAAATCACATGATGCATATTAAAATACATATTATACAAAATATCAATTACAAAGTGAAAGAGGGAGAAAAACAAAAATCGGATAAATCAGGTCGTATTTTATTCCTGTTAAAGAATTCTCGAACTAGTCTTTTAAAATATTGTTTGTTACTGGTTTTTTTTTATATGAACAGGCAAGGCATTCCAGAGCAGTATGGACTGCACAATAAAAGAGGAATTGAAGAAACCACTCCTATGTGGTGGAATACGAATTTAAAGACTATTTTGGGAACGGGGAACTCTATCATGAGTAGAATATTGGTACTGAAAGTTATCCTTAAGATAAGAAGGAGAATTTGGGTCATTTAAAATTGAATATTACTTGTAAAATTCGGGAGCTACGCCATTGACAAATAGAAAGCCATTTAAGCTTAGAACGGTACTGAGAAACATGGTCATACTTTACGTCATTACAGCCCTTCACAAGTCCACTGCTGAACATAGGCCTCCCCCAAAGAATGCCACAAAGCACGGTCCTGAGCCACCTGCATCCATTCCTGCATATCTTACCAGGTCGTCACTCCATCTAGTAGGGGGACGCCCTACACTTCGCCTGCCGGTACGAGGCTGCCACTCGAGAACCTTTCTTCCCCATCGGTTGTAGGTTCTTCGAGCTATATGGCCGGCCCATTGCCACTTCAGCTTACTAATCCGTTGGGCTATGTCGGTCACTCTGGTTCTACTGCGGATATCCTCATTTCTGAGTTTATCACGCAGAGAAACTCCAAGCATAGCCCTCTCCATAGCTCGCTGAGCGACCTTGAGCTTCCTCATCCGGCCAGCAGTGAAGGACCATGTCTCAGTTCCGTATGTCATCACTGGCAACACGCACTGGGTGTACAGTCTCGTTTTGTCTTGAGGTATACCTGACGAGAAGATGTGCCGTAATTTCCCGAACGCTGCCCAACCGAGTTGAATCCGTCGATTGACCTTTCGGTCGAAGTTGGACTTACCTAGTCGGACTATTTGTCCCAGGTAAACATACTCGTCAACAACTTCGAGCTTAGTGTTCCCAACAACTACCGGCATAGGTGTGACATGGACATTAAACATGATCTTTGTTTTGTCCATGTTCATCTTAAGACCTATCCGTTGGGAAACACTATTGAGGTCATTGAGCATGATGCTTAGGTCCTCCAGCGATTCTGCCATAAGGACTATATCGTCGGCAAATCGAAGGTGATGTACTCGCCATTGATGTTGATACCGTATCCTTTCCAGTCCAGAAGCTTGAAAACATCTTCCAATGCAGCGGTAAAGAGTTTCGGGGATATGACGTCACCCTGTCTTACACCTCTCTGCAATTGGATAGGTTTCGTACTCTGGTTCTGTACTCGGATAGCCATCGTAGCCCTACTGTACAAGCACTTCAACACTTCGATATACCGACAGTCAACTTGGCATCGCTGAAGGGACTGCAGCACCGCACAAATTTCGATGGAATCAAAGGTTTTCTCATAGTCCACATACGCCAGACATAGTGGCAAATTGTACTCCTCGGACTTCTGTTCAATTTGCCGAAGGGTATGTATGTGGTCTATGGTGCTAAAGCCTTTTCGGAAACCGGCTTGTTCGGGAGGCTGGAAGTCGTCAAGTCTGCGCGCGAGACGACTCGTAATGACTCTCGAAAACAGCACGTAGAGGCGGCTCAGAAGGGAAATCGGTCTGTAGTTCTTCAAGAGAGCGTTGTCGCCTTTCTTGAAGAACAAGACCACCGCACTTGGTCATACTTACGTAAGCCGAAAATGAACCTAATGCAATTATTGAGAAGGCGCTCCAACTTATCGAGAAGATATTGAGATAGATCTGGGTAACACACATCCGCATAATCAATAATGGGTAATATCAAAGTCTGGTAGTAAAAAGTTGTGAGATCCATGTAATACCAAGTCGGTTAATTTATTCAGTCCCTACTTAAGGGTCCTTCTGACTTTATTTATTACGTAATTAGCTAACCTAACAACATCTTATAGTGACCATATTAATATTAAAAATCTGTTATGTTTTAAATAAATTAATTGACTTGGCAATCGCACTAAACAATCTAATTTAATATAATATGTATTACTTGAGAGATACATTGTGTTTTCATGCGATGGCCAAGTCAATCTATTTATTTAAAATATAAAAGAATTTTAGTATTGATGTGGTCACTATAAGATGTTGTTAGGTTAGCTAATTACGTAATAACTTAAGACAGAAGGACCCTTAAGTAGGGACTGAATAAATTAACCGACTTGGTATTACATGGATCTCACAACTTTTTACGGTAGAAGAACTGAGTTGTAGGACTTGGTTTTTTTACAAGTTATGTTTTGATGGCGTTACGTTTACACGTTCACGAAAGTTAATGGATGGATTTGGATGAAATTTTGCACACTGATAAAGCTCGACCTGAGAAATAGGATACCTTTATCCCAATAAAAGGATCCCGTAGGATAATTTTAGATGCTAGTAAGAAATAAAGGGCCCTTTGAACTTGGGTGTCCTGAGGCACTGCCCCGCCTAGCCCTACGTTAGCTACGCTACTGTCTTTAACTTACTGTTTTTAACACTGCCACTGCACTAATCTGCGGAAGCCCTCAAAGAATCACTGTCAGCCATATCGAAACTCTTCAATACTCGTATGAATTAGTTTCAGCAGGACTTACAAAAGACTAGTCCAACCATGGCGCCAAATACTTCTGTATTCTCAACGGAGTTTGAAACATTCAGAAAGTTCATCTCGTCCGTTCTTGAAACTGTTGAAAGACTAGGAAGAGAGATCGACCGCTTGGAGATGAGGCGGTTTTGTAAGATTCTGCTGCTTCATGGCATTCCCGCGGACAAGTCCGAGGATACATCTTTAATGGCTTCTAACCTTCTAATGGACCAGCTCAAGATGTTCAATGTGTCCAACACTTCTTTTAGCCGCTGCCATCGCCTTGGATGTCCAACATAAAAGAAGCAAAGACCAGTTCTTGTAAAGTTCCGGGATATCCCAGTTCGTGATCAAGTTTGATTTACAAAAACAAAACTGAAAGACACGAGTGTCACTATGTCTAAATTCTTAACAAAAGATCGTCACACGGTGTTCATGGTGGCTTGGTAGAAGTTTGGAATAAGTAACTGCTGGACTATGGATGGTTATATTCATATTATCGCTTGTGATGTGATATGCTCGCGCTATCAAGTTGAATCTCTGGCTGAGCTCGAAGGTATCCCAGTAGTACCAGCTGATGCTTCCCAAGCACAGACGTCAGTCGCTGGAAGTAGTAGATCTACTGAGAAAGTAGTTCAACGCTTCAAGAGGGTAGTAAAGAAATTATGGTGATTTGGACTATAAACTTTAGTTCTCTTTTAATAAACCGTATATATTGTTTTTCACATTATGTTTTCTATGGAATAAAACTACTATTACGGATTCTATCGCGTTTAATTAACTTATTTTATATTGATTCCCGATGTTTCGGGTACTTTACAGCACCCATGGTCACGGGGGACTGTTTTTGCTACAAAATTCTCTTAAAAATGAGTGAAGGCTTGGGTCCAGCTCTGAAACGCATAAATATTTGTACCTTTATTACTAAAAATAAATCTATTCAAAATAACCTCTTCCGATCCACAAAGTAGAATAATAAAATGAAATGTATTATAAAACGCGTTTTCAATGGTGTTTTCCTTTACTTACTTTAAGTAAGTTTCAATTTGATTGGCCTCCCCAATAGATTGCCACAAAACACGGTTCATTCTTTTTAGTGGGTTGTTGCCTAGCGTTTCCTTTTCCAGCACGCAGCTGCCACTCA
Organism: Parnassius mnemosyne; assembly: GCA_963668995.1. Taxonomy (NCBI): domain Eukaryota; kingdom Metazoa; phylum Arthropoda; class Insecta; order Lepidoptera; family Papilionidae; genus Parnassius; species Parnassius mnemosyne. The sequence goes on along the minus strand of CAVLGL010000082.1, from coordinate 60,255,930 downwards.
AAAACACTGCTTTCCTATTGGTTGTAGTTTCTTCGAGGTTGGCTGACCCTTTGCCACTTCAGCCTACTGATGTACTGAGACTATATAGTAAAGTAGGCGAGCTATGTTAGTTACTTTTGCTCTTGGTCCGTTATTGCTAGCGTATGAGGGGGTTTAACGTAAATAATTCCAGGTAAACTTAAGTACTCTGGAACCTTATTATGCTTATAATTTCGTTTTCGACTTATCATTATTTTCAACACAAAGAAATCAGTTGATCAATTTCCAAGGCACACAAATAACACAACAAAAAATAGAAGGGATTGTGATATTATTATTAAAATTTCGCAGTTATTTAATGTTTTACAAACTTATAGGTTTCTTATAGGTTATTATTCACACTATCCTTAAAGGGACGAACGAACGAACGAAATACATACTCCGCTCTAAAGTGACATTAAAAGTTTTATTAAATACACGCGATCCACCCGGACCTATTAATGTGGCATTCTCTAGATTTAAAATAATCAAAGACCATTTACTTTATGAATTTTTCGTTTTATTTTTCATAAAAATCTTCAAATTTTTCAAAAAAATATAGGTTAGATCTTTCCTGGAATTTCTTTTTATCCTATCTGTTGGAAAATTTTCATCGCAATCGATTCAGTCGTTCCCAAGATTAGCCAACGGACAACAATTTAAAAAACTGTATTGTGTATTTATGTCTTACGAGTAGCATGCAAGCAGCACCCTGAGCATGATAGAAATCAGTTATTTCAATATTACAGACAGGCACTTCAATTTAATTTATGTGTAAATATGTATAAATATAAGGGCGAGCTATGGAGAGGGCTATGCTCGGGGTTTCTCAGCGTGATAAACTTAAAAATGAGGATATCCGCGGTAGAATCAGAGTGACTGACATAGCCAAATAGATTAATAATCTGAAGTGGCAACGAGCCGGCCATATAGCTCGAAAAACCATCAACCGATGGGGGAAAAAGATTCTGGAGTGGCAGCCTCGTATCAGTAGGTGTAGTGTAGGGCGATCCCCGCTAGATGGAATGACGACCAAATAGGACATGCAGGAAGTCCATGGACGCAGGTAGCTCAGGAATGTGCTTTGTGGCGTTCCTTGGGGGAGGCGTGCGTTCAGCAGTGGACTTGTTAGGCATGTAATGATGATGATAGAGGAACGGAAAGGATATAAGGAACTACTATTGATCTTAGGAACCGTTCAGATCTTAACCGTTTTATCTACGAAGCTGACAATCCCAGACGTAGTTTGTACACAGCTTGTGCCCCTTTTCTCTTTAACCATTTAAAATAACGTCCCATTAAAAACAATTTCATATAAAATGTTACCAAGATGAAACTACTCGTATATGGCTCGCATAGTCAAAAAGTTATCAGATCTCATGATGAGCCAATCTTCTTACTCTACACGTCCTAACTCTGCAAGCCTTAACCTCAGAAATTCTGCACCATAATCAAAATATATTGTTTGGCCGTATCGTTACTATCAGCTGCCGATGCTGTTGATGACGACTGAGAGTGAGGTGGACTAATGCTGCTGGCGATGCTGCCCTTGCCTCTTCATTTCGGCACTGTCGTGGGGAAGCATGGATGGTAAGTTGGTTTCTTTTCTTTCCTGTCTCATTTATATAATTTTCTTTTTCTTATTATTTTTATCAGAACGACGTTCCTTACCGGACGGTACGAATTTGGTGGATGGGGCTACGCGAGAAAAAGTGTATGATTTTTTCGTAACGACCGTTTCTGACGGTGTGTGGAGGGCCTTGGCTAAGAATAATATCCATCTTCCTCGCACTTTTTCTTATCTTGCCATGAAAGAAATATTATTTTATTTTAAATTACGCTTCATTTTAATACACGCTATTGATATTTGTATTTGTTAATCAATAATTAATACGTTTATCAATAATAATATAATATACTAGAATAGGATAGAACAGAATAATTATTATTCAATAAAGATTATTACATAATACTTATTGAAAGTCATTTTTGTTTACCTTTTTTTATTTACTACGAAAGGAACTTTGTTCCAAGCGAGTTTTCCACGACACTCACGCATGTTTTTTTGTATTTTAATTCTTCTTTTTATTATTATTCTTCTTTTTTATTTTTTATTCAATAGAAATATTGTATAACAGAAAAGTAATGGACAGTGAATAAATTTTTCACCTTACGCCCATGTGACGATAGGGAAACGGCCAAGCCTCATACTTGACAATGGTGTAGACTTAGGGCGTGTGGTGTTAAGTCCTTAACAATGGTTGAAATGCCTAAATCTTGGACATTTAAGTAAAAAAATCTCAATAACTGTTCATTTAATCCACAAAAAAAAATACAAGGTACTAGAAGAGGAGATGTTAAATGTTTTTAATTTAACAAAATTGCATTTTTGTCAACCCCATATTAGAAAAAAAATCCCCAAAGAGTACCTATCTTTGTCATATTTTGCAAAATTTATCCAAAACGGCACAAGCTTCTTAAATAGTTCTTACACTAAAAAAAAAAGGTCTTAAAAATATTAATATTTTTAATTGAGAGTTTTATTTTTATTGCCCGTTTTATAAGAGAATATATCATTTTTCCCTGAAATTAAATATATTTACGCGAGCGCGCATGCTCCGTCGCCCTGTCGCAGTCCGTTTTCGGACATCGTCGAGGGTGGCGTGCGCGTCAGTGTTGGAGCGACTTCGTTCAAATATATATTAGTTTTTTAAAAGTTAATACTCAATTATAAATATTTTTATGACTAGAAATACTTAATTTAGTTAATATCTGTACACTGGTAACTGTAAATATTATTTTCTAAATAAATTAATTTTTAAAGTGCCCAAAGAAGAAGAAATTTTCGCGACGTTGATTAGTGAAATTGAAAAATGCATTTTTATATAATTTAGATGTGGAACGACGAACTTGCTCTCGTTACTTAGATTTCCATAGTTTTTAATACCTATGTAATTTTATTGTTGCATATTATTACTAAGTTGATACTGAATTTCATAATTATGTATTACAATAAAACGCTGTTTTTATGAGTATGACTTTATAAAATATTATTGTGAAGGGAAATATAGATACAGATACTTACATTTAGGTACACTGTTATGCAATTAAATCAAACAATTTAAATAAATAAAAAATTGTGCTTCCCTAAGTATAAATAACTATATAAAGACATTCTTGGGTTTATGGTTTTTTTATGTTAGACAAACTATCATCTAAAAAAATTTAAAAAGTTTAAATTGGAGAGGGGTTTCTCTACGTGATAAAGTTAGAAATGAAAATATTCGCAGTAGAACCAGAGAAACTGACATAGCCCAACGGAATATTACAGTGAAATGGCGATGTGCTGGCTATATAACTTGGAAAACAGATAAAAAATAGGAAGAAAGGTTCTCGCATGGCAACCTCGTATAGGAAAGCGAAGTAGTACTCAACCTTTATTCCTCTTCACGTATTCTCATACGCTTTTCTTCACACACACACACACACACACGCACGCACGCACGTACGCACGCATAAACGCACGCACGCACGCACGCACGCACGCACGCACTCACGCACGCACGCACGCACGCACGCACGCACGCACGCACGCACGCACGCACGCACGCACGCACGCACGCACGCACGGTCGCACGCACGCACGCACGCACGCACGCACGCACGCACGCACGCAATAACGCACGCACGCACGCACGCACGCACGCACGCACGCACGCACGCACGCACGCTCGCACGCACGCACGCACGCACGCACGCACGCACGCACGCACGCCCGCACGCAAGCACGCACGCACGCACTCACACACGCACGCACGCACGCACGCACGCACGGACGCACGCACGCACGCACGCACGCACGCACGCACGCACGCACGCACGCACGCACGCCCGCACGCAAGCACGCACGCACGCACTCACACACGCACGCACGCACGCACGCACGCACGGACGCACGCACGCACGCACGCACGCACGCACGCACGCACGCACGCACGCACGCTCGCACGCACGCACGCACGCACGCACGCACGCACGCACGCACGCCCGCACGCAAGCACGCACGCACGCACTCACACACGCACGCACGCACGCACGCACGCACGGACGCACGCACGCACGCACGCACGCACGCCCGCCCGCCCGCCCACCCGCCCGCACGCACGCACGCACGCACGCACGCACGCACGCACGCACGCACAAAAAAAAAACAAATAATAAAATAATGAGATGTCGTCAGTTTTTAAGAAGATATAACAAAAAGAAACAAAAAATAAATTTCAAAAAACTTCAGTGTCTAATTGACAATATACCGCTGACCAGATTGATCAAACTTTGTATGAAAGCTGAAAAATCTGCACACAGTCATAATTTTGTCAATGTTCGTGTTGGGCTTGTAAAATAAAGCGAGAAAAAAATATCGCTGTTTCTTTGCTTCGTATTGTTTTAGATTGCCATTTTAAAAATTAGATACACAAATTCATATTATATCGGAAGAAACTAAAAATGTGAATTCTGTGTTAACCTTTTTTTTTATTGCTCTTTAAAGTATAATTACATACATGTTACTCTGAGATTTGCACAATTAATTTACCTATTAATTCATTTAAATTAAATTATTTAATATTAGCAGAATTCTATCAAAAGTAGCCATGAATTAATAGAATTAGAAAAAAAGTGACATTTGTTTGTCAACATCTTTCATATTGAAGATATTTTCTGAAATTTATTAAAATTTTGTTCATAAGTTTAGTTTTTAATATTTATTATGGATATATACACGCGGCCTGTTGTAAAAATTTGCAACTGACCGCGCTGCGGCCACCGACTGACCGCGTACTCGCTAAAACACATGCGTTGGCGGAAGGGGCGGAGCACGCGGCCGCGGCCAGCCGCTTGCAGATCGCGACATGGCCACACGGGTATGCAGAATCTCTTACATTGCAAGCGAATACAACTGACCGCCACCGCAAGCCGCTTCTGTGTGGGAGACGCTTAATTGTGTTCTGTGGTTTTGTCCCACGGTGCACTCACTTTTACGGACGTGTACGTAGGTCACTCAATAAATTTTGAGATGCTTGAAATTTAAAAATGGAACGCAACCGTCTTATATGTTTCTAAAAAGTAAATTTATTTAAAAATAGAACTCCATAAGCAAATAGCTCAATATAAAAAAAAACAAAGTTCTATTAATTTTCCTGCAACGCTTCCCGCACTTTAAATTTAAAACGATGGATTTTAACCGTGAACATTTGCGCGCTATGATATATTATGATTTTAAATTTGGTTTAACTGAACAATTAAGTTTACAACGATTACAATCAGCATTAGGGGACTATCACGCGCAACAATTTTAAGGTGGTTTGCTGAATTCAAAAGGGGTAAAATTAATCAAATGACCAAAGAACCGGTGCCCCGTAAACAGCAGTAATGGCAGAAAATGTATGGACTATTGAAATGTTGGTGCGAGAAGGCCCACGAATCACATATACGGACATCGAAAATATTGTAAGATTAGTTCGGGGAGCATTCATACCATCCTATATCAACATCTTGGAGAGAGGAAGCTTTGTTGTCGATGGATGCCTCGTTTGCTCTCCGAAAGCGAAAAACAGACTCGTGGGGATTGGTGTCATGAAATGCGTCTACGTTTTGAAAACGAGGCATCTAGGCGTGTTTCAGAAATTGTTACTGTCGCTGAAGAAGCCGTGGCCTACGATGAAGCGATCTCCGACCTGTAAGATCAAGACTGGCAAAAGTGTTTTCAGAGTTGGTTTAGGCGAATGGAGCTTTGTATGGAGCATGATGGAGAATATTTTGAAAAGATGTAAAATAAATAATAATAGTATCTAGAATACTTTTTGTATATCTCAAAACTTTTTAAGTGACCTACGTAAAATTCAGCTTACGCGGCAATCCCCTCTTCGCGTGTGAACTGTATACTGGTTATCTCTTTTCCAACAATATACCTTGTACCGTCTTACATGAAACATGTCCTTCATTTTAATTACCTAAAAAGCCACATTATTACAGGCTGACCGAGATTAGCCCATTCAAAAAACGACTACAGAAATATTTTCGGTCGGTAGAATACGTTGGACACCTAGTGAGCCAGGACCGGATATTATGTTAGCTTAGCTGTTTCAGCTTTTGCGAGGTTTTCGTCATAAGGAATGATAATATCGACCAAAAATATCCTTTACTGTACCCGGTTAATCAGAACAATATCAGGTTTAATCACAAGAATAATTCTGGCTGTGATGATGGCACGGTCCCAGTAGAGCCTGGCGTAGTCATTTTCGAGTACAGCTTCCGGGAAGTACTTATAACAAGGCAGTTTCCTGTCCACGAGACTGTATTTCAAAGTGAGCTCCTGAATGAAGGTTGTGTCTGTGCAAGTATTTAGAGTTTAGAGTTAGAAAGCGCCAAACAAACGGAGATGACATGCATAAGTGACTCACCGGAATGGCGACAAGCTCGACAGATGTCTACGGTGCCATCCTTTTGGATGTATCTCCTATTTTGTTGTTGGTCTTAACAACCTGATTCTGTATCAGATGACAGAAAAAAAATCCTCGGTCTCTTAAAAAAGATCACCGCAGCCAGGAGAGAGCCGACTGTGTCTACGATAGACATGCAGAACCTCTAATGGAGCTCCTTCCTTATTTATACGGTCTCCTGGTTGAAAATGCTCTGTACTGCCAGGTCTTGCCATTGCTAGTTAACTAAGGATAAGTCCTTTATCTCACGAAATGTCGTTCGTGTAGAATAGATTATCCGATCTCGTCAAGAAGTACTTACGAAAGCTGCACACTTTGTAATTGTGCATAGTGAAGACACTAAAAAAGCCACACCGACTATATTTCCACAGGATGTACAGCCTCATGCTGATTTTTTATCCAGGAGGTTAAGTTTAGGTTAGGTTAGATTTAGAGTGCCAAAGGTATACATGAGGACAGGCGTGACCCAACCGTTATATGCGTGTGTTAAGAAACTTTTGTCCGGTGTGAATAAGTTCACACGGGACAATAGGCTGTTAAGGACTTTGGCCAAGTGTACATAAAACACATCACAAACTGACTGTTTCACACCCACCGCATCGATCCCAATGCTTTGTGACATACTTAGGTATTGATTTATTTCAGCCTCGGAAAGGGTCCTAATGTTGATGTTCCCTCAGAATAAGCGACCCAGCCCTTTTCAACATGGAGGACATAGAAGAGTTTTCCGAAGGCGTCATCTCTTCGCCTAGATGACAAAGAATCGTACTCCACTGCCCCATTCGCTGCAAAAGTAAGTCTGTAAATGTACACATTCAACATTGTGCAGGTCGAAGACCCTCTTTATATATGTATAAGTCACCGGATCGAATGGCTTCCGGCAAATACTTATAATATGACAGTTTCCGATCCACGAGGCCGTATTTCGAGGGTTAGCTCGTAGTGTAGAATCCTGGCTACTAGGTTCATCATCATCTTCATTACAGCCCTTCACAAGTCCACTGCTGAACATAGACCTCCCCCAAAGTACTCTAGTTCTAAATATGATAGTTTTAAAAAAATAAGGAGGAAGTTTTTGTTAAGCATAATAAACAGAATAAATCAGTTGTAATATGTGGAGACTTTAATATCAATCTCCTAGAAGCTCCCTCCATCAATACTAAATTTAGATCATTGTTTAAATCATATGGTCTTTTAAATTTATTTTTAGAGCCAACGCGTATTACTGAATGTAGTGCAACATGTATAGATAACACTTTTACAAATGTTAAGCCGTTGTATAAATGTATAATTCAAAAATTGAGCTCTGATCACTGTGGACAGTTACATTCATTACCTTATGTTCCCAAATTTATGTATGTTCACAAAAAAACAAGTAGATGAGAAAATTGTGTTTGTTCCAGTAAATGCACGTCGCTTGGAGAAGTTTAGAAGTAACATAGTGAAGAAACTTCCATCACTTTCACACCAAAATGATCCTAATTTTTTATGGAACATTGTTTAAGCTTATTTGCAATGAATTTGATAATACTTCTAAAAAGTTCTCCTTGAAGAGTCGGAAGGAATTCAATGAATGGGCGACATTAGGAGTTCATAAGAGCAGACAAAGATTATATGAACTTTACCATGAAAGATCATATCACCCTAGCGTCGAATTTAGGGAATAAAAATATTCGACAATATTTAAAAGAGTGTGTTTCTCAGCTAAGTCTTTGCATTTAAGCAACAAAATTAAGACGGTATCTAATAAAATTAAAATGACGTGAAGTATAATTATTAGTGAAACTGGTAAGGCCAACTCTCGCAATTCAAACAACGGGTTAAGTTTTAACAACAAATTAACTGAATCAGATCAGGATAATGCAATAGCTTTTGAGAAATATTTTACTGATATTCCAATGTTAACCATTAAAATATTGAATTCTTCTCCTGCCGTCACCGAATTATTACTTAAACACTTATTACTTAAATGTAAATGCGTGTGCAAAGAATTTCACATTTAATAAAATATCATCAAAAGATATTTTGAAATATTTTAAAACTATTGATATTTAGAAAACTGCAGATGTGTGGGGAATTTCCGTTAAAGTATTACGTGTATATTAGATGTAATCGTGCCTCAACTAGCTATTATTTTTAATACTATTATAGAATATGGTATGTTTTCTAATTTAATAAAGCATAGTAAAGTAATACCTTTATTTGAATCTGGTAGTACATTATACCCCGCCAATTTTAGACCTCTTTCTGTACTGCCAACACTTAGTAAGGTTTTTGAAAAAAAATATTGATTGATCAAATGTTAAGTTTCTTTAATATAAATAATTTACTACATAAAAATCAATTTGGTTTCACAAGGGGTCGCTCGACAACTGACGCCGGTGTTGAGCTGATTAAATATATCTTTAATGCATGGGAGAATTCACAGGATGTTTTAGGTATATTTTGTGACCTATCCAAAGCTTTCGATTGTGTTCACCATGAAACATTAATCAGGAAACTTCAACACTACGGTGTAAGAAGTGATGCTCTCATATTAATTATTTCATATTTAAGTAAGAGAACGCAAAAAGTTGTCATTAACAATATGAGTTCTTCCGGATCGATGGTACAAATGGGTGTGCCTCAAGACTCAATTCTCGGCCCCTTTCTGTTTCTTGTATACAATAATGACTTACCTTACATAGTAGGAGATAACCATGATATAGTATTATTTGCAAATAACACTTCTTTAATTTTCAAATTAAGTCGACAATTGCTAAAATATGACGAAGTAAATAATGCTACATCGAAATTAGTAAATTGGTTCAATGTTAATAATTTGCATTTAAATGGCACTAAAACGAAATGTATGAAGTTTATAATTCCAAATGTCAAACAATTAAATACTAATGTAATTTGAAATGGGAGAAACTGAGTCTTGTAGATACCACCATCTTTCTTGGAATCACACTAGACGCGAAGCTTCAATGGAGCCCCCATATATCAAAACTAGCAAGCAGACTTAGTTCTGCAGCATATGCCGTAAAAAAGATTAGAAGTTTAACTAGTGTTGAAACAGCTAGACTAGTTTACTTTAGCTATTTCCATAGCATAATGTCGTATGGTATTTTGCTATGGGGACACGCAGCTGACACTGAAATTATATTGTTTTACAGAAGAGGGCCATAAGAGCAATTTATGATTTAAAGCCTAAAGAGCCGCTGCGACAAAAATTTATGGAAATTAATATATTAACTTTGGCTTTTCAATACATCTATTGGGAATTGGGACTCTGTGCGGCAGTGTTGTGTGACTGAAATAATTTTTATCCGTGCAACTTTAGACTTGGCGCACAGGAGTTGCACTGAGTATCCGGAACCACTGTACTCGTAGTTGCATGTATACGACCGCACCATAAGCACGCTCGCTAGCGTCAGCGAAGCCAATGAGGCGAACCCTTCCTTCACCCCAAGGTGAAGCCCATTGAGTGCCGATAGCTAAGAACAAAAGTGACTCCATGCAGAGACCACGTGGTGTGGTGGTGTGTCATCCCAGTCACACTTTAATAACTGAAGCTCTTCAATTAAGTTTTGCGTATAAAATGGATGGAGCCACAAATCCCATTATGTCCCACAATATAGCCAGCGTTGACAAAATTGCACGTTTAGTACATTTATCTTTTGGTTTGACGACTTTAAAATAAAAGCAATCATTCGACCGATCCCAATACAAGCAAATAAGTTTTTGCGGTACAGACTTCTCGAATTCTACCTCCTGTAGAGTCTTGTGATAATCAGGTATATGCGCGAGGACATCGTTATAATTACTTGTCCATTTTACAAGATCGAATAGCCCTAGCTTGAAGAGCTAAGTAAGTTCTTTTGAAATCTCTACCGCTTGGGATGATGTCATCACACTTATGGCCAGATCGTTCATATAGAGAGCGGAAGAGACAGCGGACGCTGCTGCGGGATATTTGTCACCTTCGTCAGTCAAAAGCTGTGAATTATGCGCAAAGCATGATATGGACTGAACTTTAGGCCAAAGCATAGGTGGTTGAAGCGGTATGCTTGTATTGGTTTATTTACATCAAACCTATACAAAATGCGATGAAATTCACGGTCATATTCCGACAAGCATATTTGCATAAATATCTGTTTACAGTCCGCAGATAATGGAATTTTAAATAATCGATAATTAATTATTATATTGAATAAATCGCCTTGTAAGTTTGGATCCGCATGCAGGATGTCATTAATCGATTTTCCAGATGTGGAATTCGAAATCACGTCCACAACCACTCTTAATTTGGTAGTCGATTTGTCATGGCAAACAACACCATGATGAGTAATGAAGTATGTACGACGAGTCGTATCATCTTTACTTAAATCGAGCGGAGTCAAATAATCCTTATTTATATATTCTCGAATAACATCGTTGTATGCGGTACGTAACTCAGGAGAAGCCTTAAACTTTTTTTATAAAAATAAAAACGCCTAAGTGCTATGCTATATGAGTCACCCAAAGAGAAGGGGTCATCATTAAACGGTAATGATACTATATATCTACCACTGCCATCACGAACAGTAGTAACGCAAAAATGCTCTTCACACTCAAGGTCGCACTGACTCAAAGTGGGCGGCGCGTTGACTTCCTCTAACTCCCAAAATCGCTTCAGAAGTAAATCCATGGGGTCTTGAACGGCGGAACAACAAGAGGTTGTATATTTGGAAATAATATGTGAAATAGGTACAGAGCCCATAATCACATAATCGAGTACCGTCTCAATTGCAGGAGGTAGATTACGGTTACTGCTATGTACTACATTAGGCAGTAACAAATGCGGAAAAATAGATGCACCCAATAATATATCTACGGAACCAGGGACTCCAAACTCCGAGTCCGCAAGCGGCATAGTCGTGCGAAAGCGCGCTTAAGTCGACAGGAGTTGAAGGCATAATATCCGTAATGCGATCGACAACAAGCATTGTAACATCAAAATGTATATCCTCTTTAAAACTTTAGAATTTATTTTTATATTTATTGAACCCTTAACGGATTTTTTCGATACACCAATTCCCTTAATTATTATGTGTTAATTTTCACATTGATTAGAGTCTAAGACGCTGCAAACAATGAAAAGTTACGAAATTATTTTGAGAGGCGCTGTCTAGCAAACACCGAATAGTAAGCGGTTTACCATGTGCATCGTGAACAATCACTTGAGCGGTCGCAAGCAATACTGTGTTAACATTGCACTGACTACCTGGTATATAGTGTATAATCTATGGCACTGACGCTGGTATCGTTCAACGTAATGTTCGCTCACTTCGCTCGGCCTATCATAACACGGCTTCCTGACGGACGTAGTACACAGTGACTGTGTAGCGGGCGCCATTGTCATACTCGGGCTTAGGTTCTTGAGATTTTGTGATTCGTTATTTGGGCGCACGGTATCGCGAGTATTATTATTTGCGAGATTTTTTCTCATACCTTTGTTTAGAAGAATTATAGTTAGACGCAGCAGAATTACTTAGAGTGTTACGATATATACGGTTTTGATCTTTAATAAAATTAATAAATGGTTCAAATGAAGGTATTTTATGTCTACGAGAATACATCTCAAAGGAGCGTACAGTTTCGGTGTCGAATCTCTTTAAAGCTATGTGTAAAAGCAAGTAGTCTAACAGGTTATCAATGTTTAAATTCTTTAAAGAATTTACCGCCGTTACAAACTTATCCATGAATAATTCAAAATTGGCAGCGGAAACTTGGCCTGTTAGTTTTAGATTAAGAGATTGATCCAAATAGGTCAATGCCTGGATACGAGTGTCCTAATATCTATCGAGAAGAGATTGAAATATAATATTATAGTGTATGTCAAATTGATTCACATTCGATCTCTAAATTGTAGTTTGCGAGGGTGAATGGGATCTATCAGCTCCGGAAAAACACACTTCTGAAAAAAGGTAACTAATTTAATATTTATTTCACAAAAGTAATTTAATAAAACTTGAATAAGCACGCATCTCTGCACGTGCATATGGGCGTGAGCGTCGTCCTCCTGCACCACACCGGGGGACACATTATTCAGTGAAATGCACAATAATTTACAATAAAACGTGCGCGTAATAAATATGAAACGACCTTTGGAAAATTGAGTTTTATGAAAAACCCACTGCATGAATCAATTACAAAAATTACGCTCAATGCTCAATTATGGAAGAGTTTTATTAAATTTTTCGATAATTGAGCTTTGTCGGTACTGCCTTTGTGTTGGCAATTTTACACTTCATTCATTAATAATTTACGCCCAAATTCGTGTTAAAATTGGCAATAAAACGAATATTTGTTAGCTTGTAACTTTTTGATGGCTTTTATTTTACTATTCTGTTTCCGCACAGAGAAAATTAGTAATGAGACAAAACGAATTCATGTTTAACTTTGGATGAACAGGGTCAACAAAGGAATTATACTCTCCCGAAATTTTTATAGAAAAAATGTCGACAAGTATCACCTTAAATATTTACCCTTAAAGTAAGTTGAAATGAATGTTTGTTACTCCTAATACAATTTCATTGATATCTTTCAAGCACTCTTTCAGTGATACATGCACATTGAAACAATTTAAAAAAAAAAGCATAGTTCGTCAATCCAATCATACATTTTCTTATTATCGTTAAAACCAAGTAAGTTGGTTTGAAGATTTAATACTTTAGGCCTTATTTTAATTTTATAATTTACACCACCGTTCCTACTCCGCGGGTGTCGTAAGTGGTGGAGAGGGAAACAGCAATATCCTAATAAAATCAAGATTACAATTAAAAACTGCGGTTGCCAAGGTGCTTGCCAAGCGTGGCAATTATGGCGAATATTATCCCCCATGAAATGAAAGTTACGAAGAAAAGGGCCCCCAGTTCCCGCCAGCCCCGCTATTCCTGGCTACGGTGGCGACCACGGTAACGGCGGAGCAGGGGGTGCTAAGAATCTCCGGTGGGAGTTCGGTTGTCACCTAATACGACTCGACCTGGCAACATACAACGCATGCAACCTGAGGACTGACGGGAAGATCCTGGAGCTGGATGAATAGATGGACAAGTTACGCTGGCATATTATAACATAGGATTGTCCAAGGTCCGAAGAGAGGTGGAGGACACGATAATCCTCGAATCCGGCAACTATCACCAGGAGGGCGACCATCTGTCCCAAGGAGATGTCGGATTTATTGTCTACAAGTCTCTCGTAAATAACGTTGTAAAAATTGTGAGTGTGGACGAGAGTTACTTACCTTATCCTCAGAATCAGCAAACAGTATTTGCTGAAGGTCATACAGGTTTACGCACCAACCTCGGCACATTCCGATGAGGAGGTGGAGGAAATATATGAGGATATATCTAGAGCCATGCATTCCTCCAAAACCCACTATACGGTGTTAATGGGACACTTCAATGCAATACTTCGCACAAGAGAGAACGATGAGCTGAAGGTAGGGACATTAGGAATAGGGCGACGGAACCCAACGGGCCAGCTGCTGGCTGATTTCATGGAGAAAGAGGGACTCTTTGTGATGAACTGTTTCTTCCAGAAGCGACCCCACAGGAAGTGGACTTGTTAGAGCCCTGACGGTTGACAAAAAATGAGATTGACTTCATTATGACGACCAGACGACGACGGTTCAATGATGTCTCAGTGATCGCGAGGGTGAAAACTGGTAGCGAATGGTAAGAGGCACACTGAACCTAAACGTTAAGTTGGAGAGGTCTCGTCTAATGAAGTCAACGCTCCATCCCGCTCGTGCTCTAATCAAAAGTCTCTAAACCATTCAGCTCGTATTAAAAACCGGTTTCAGTACCTAAAAGACTGCAATGAAGTGAATGATATGAAAGTCAACCTCGAGGAAACTGTCCATGCGGTCGGAGCTAAGTTGTGCAAAACCCGCCGCAGAAGAACACAAAAACTATCCGATCACACTCTTAATATGGGAAGCAGTCTTCCACAGATTTGACAGCATACAGGCAACTGCAAACAAACCGACCTCCAAATGCATGCGGCGGGACTTGCGCAACTTCAATACAGCTTGTATTGAAGAAGGAATCGAGGGGAAAAGAGGCTCCAAATTCTTTGCCAAGAGGTCTGTCTGCCAGAAAGAGCCAACTATTAAAAGTGAAGACCGATAATGGCAGAATCGTTTCCCAGACACCTGACATTTTGAATGAGATTGAGAGGTTCTATGGGCATCTGTACACGTCTCCGTATCCAAGAGCAAGTCTTATCCGACACTATTCCAGTGATATCACGGACGTTAGTCTGAGCTATATATAAGGACATCTGTTGACAAATAATGTTACTCCAGACCTTGTTTCGGTCACAGCGGCCAGTTTTAACAGAGACTAGCCATCTGAGCAGAACAAGATTATAGTGAGTACACTCTCTATTCCCTCACTCTCATAGACCGATAGGATGGTTTTTCGACACGACCGGAGAGATGCCATGGTGCTTGATGTCATTTCTTGTAAATATTTTGGTGGATATTTGTAAAGTTAGCGTCATCACAAAAATATGTTTAAAAGTACCCCTGGTTTTTACAATTAAATGATTTTTTAGTATGTTATCACTATTTTCTTATTTTAAACTTATTGAAAATTATTTTCTTCTTTTTAGTTCAGTTATCTACAAACGCCTGTTTTAGTTTTTTAAACTATTATTTATTTTTCTATTGCGTTAGATAATGAAACGTTCAACCACACTTCAACAGTAGTAGAACCACGCGGTAGCTTTTGCTGTCGCACGCATGGGCCGGCTCAAACCGGGGTAGTACCATGACCTCACAGAATACCAGCGTGAAGTAGAGGCTTCCTCTGCGTTCCGCTTGGTAAATCCAGTTGGCCGGACCCCCCCCCCCCCCCCAATCAACACAGACTATATAAGATAGATAGATAGAAGACTACCCCAGGAGGGTACCAGCGCCCTTTGAGAATCCCTCGCTGAACACCCACGCACAAGCTACACCACTCCTTAGTATGGGGGCTCAGGCTGCCCAACGTATTTTGAGGGGGGGGGGGGGGGTGAATCCCGCACGCAGCTAATAAGACCAAAGCGACCCCTGTCACGCTGTCCACTTCCATCCGGCGAAGCAGGCGTTGTTCTTTTTAACCGAGACTACTTCGTCTTGAAGGTACGGACCTGTCTATGCTATGGCTACGCGTAGACAGCGACGACCACTAACAACCGCATCTACGAGTGCCTCTATAGGCCCCACGGAGGCTAATTGCCGAAGTAGACCGACTCATCGACCTCGTCCAAATGGCTACAGATTCCTTCCATCCGCAGAGCTCGTGGTACTTGGCGATTTTAACGCCTACCATGCCGAATGGCTCGGTTCACCTTCAAGCGATCATGTGGGCAGATCTATTTATGATTTTGCCCTGGCATATGGTCTTACCATCTGGATGCTTGGCGGTCCACCACTGTACTTTTTACTAGGAGTTTTCTTCCTCGTACAACTTTTCTGTGGAATTGTATACCACCGGCGATTTTTCCGGACCGATACGATTTAGGGACCTTCAAGAAAACAAAAGCCGGCAACGCACCTGCAATTCCCCTGGTGTTGCGGTTTTAATAGGAGGCGGTAGTCACTTACCATTAGGTGAACCGCACTGTAAACTTATGCCACATTTATATCAGATACACACATTGTTTTGGTTAAAGCTCTATCACATAACACACATTGAAGTTATACGCAGATAGTAAAATGTTATCAGTCAGGCACCGTAACATCTCACGTGTTATTTTAAGAAAACACACGGAAACGACACTTGATAGGAGGTTTTACTACTTTATTGATCGGCACCATAAAATAGATGTAAATATTTTCTTTAGGTTTGAGTAGACTTTAAAATTTCTTATATGCAGTTCTATAATGATTTATACACTATACAATATACATCATTATAGATATACATTTATGAAATTATAAAATTTAGTATAAAATACACTGTACATGGAATAAAACTAATGTTACGGATTTTATCACGTTTAATTTTAACTTTTTTACGTGGGGTTTTTTTACGCATATTTGGATGAAAGTTCCATAAACCCCGCGTAAAAGAACATATCGTTGATGTGAAACACCGACGATCCGGGAAGTCTAAAGTATGTCAACATGTTTAGTATCGTCCCAACCATTATATCGGATCTGATAGACAACAAATCCTTGGAACAGAACACCGATCCCAACCAATGATGATTTGCGAGGCTATTGAAATTAAAAAAATATCCAAATTTTAATAGGAAAGATGGCTTTCTATTTTTATTCTATTCCATTCTAAATATGATCACAGGTCGTTAAACACCTCAGTCCTCCCGTGACCATGGGTACTGTAAAGTGCCCAAAACATCGGGAATCAAAAAAAGTTAAAATTAAACGCGATAAAATCCCTAAAATTAGTTTCATTGCTTATAAATTTTATTCACAGTGAGCGTGGGAAGCACTACACTCATGAACATGAGTAGAAAAATATTCGCCTTGTTGTGGCGGTGAAAGAGAATCCGCCACCTCATATCATCCCGTCGTAAGAGGCGACAGAGGTAAACAAACAGGAGATGGGCAACATCATCTACCTGACAACAGATAAAAATAATAATAGCTGCGGTTACCGACCCGCCTACCAAGCGTTACAACTATAGCAAATACCCAGCTACTTGACAATTTATGGGGGAGGCCTATGTTCATTTCAGTGGACTTTTGATAGGCTGGCGATAATGAAGTTCTACTCATTTTTGCTACTCTTAATATTTACGGTAGAGTGAAAACAAAAAAGTATCATACCCGAAAATATGAATGAAATAAAAACTGCATATACTATTGCCCCATGAAATGTAAAAAAGTAGCAGCTGTCATACATGCTACTATTGGGCACAGGCCGCCGAGTTTTTGACCAAAAAAGTGTTCGCTGCGGTAATTCCAACGAGGGATGACCTTAACTGCGAAATGTCTGTTTTCCTTCATCGCCAAGAATGTGGTAAATTGACACTTCCAATTGCAATTCAAATATATGCTAAAATATATAATAATGCTTATGTACCATGAAATTTAAGTTTTAATCGGTTTTATTACCGCCTTTGACAAGTAAAATATAAATGATCCTTTGTTTAAGTAAAATCTACTTTCTTTAATTTAAGTATTTTTCCGCAATCATCATTATCATCATTACAGCCCTTCACAAGTCCACTGCTGAACATAGGCCTCCCCCAAAGAATGCCACAAAGCACGGTCCTGAGCCACCTGCATCCATCGACTTCCTGCATATCTTACCAGGTCGTCAGTCCATCTAGTGGGGGGACGCCCTACACTTCGCCTGCCGGTACGAGGCTGCCACTCGAGAACCTTTCTTCCCCATCGGTTGTCGGTTCTTCGAGCTATATGGCCGGCCCATT
This sequence comes from Parnassius mnemosyne, assembly GCA_963668995.1. Taxonomy (NCBI): domain Eukaryota; kingdom Metazoa; phylum Arthropoda; class Insecta; order Lepidoptera; family Papilionidae; genus Parnassius; species Parnassius mnemosyne. The sequence continues at coordinate 60,237,994 of CAVLGL010000082.1, read as the reverse complement.
GCCACTTCAGCTTACTAATCCGTTGGGCTATGTCGGTCACTCTAGTTCTACTGCGGATATCCTCATTTCTGAGTTTATCACGCAGAGAAACTCCGAGCATAGCCCTCTACATAGCTCGCTGAGCGACCTTGAGCTTCCTCATCCGGCCAGCAGTGAAGGACCACGTCTCAGTTCCGTATGTCATCACTGGCAACACGCACTGGGTGTACAGTCTCGTTTTCAAGTTTTGAGGTATACCTGACGAGAAGATGTGCCGTAATTTCCCGAACGCTGCCTTTTCCGCAATAGCCTGTTTCTTTTACATATAGGTACTCATATGAGCTATGAAACCAGGACTGTCAAAAATATCTTAATACTTCTTACAAACTGATTTATAAGTTTCACTAAAGGTAAAAAAAGTAAAATAGCAACTAATATACGTCTCACTAATGTGCACAGGGCTCATAACTATAGTGTTTTGTGCAGAAAAATAGAATATACTCCAATGCTTTGATGCATATTAACCGTTTTCACATCTCCACGACTATTTTAACTACTCAGATATCTAGGTTTCCCTGCGAAGTTATTCGTCACCACTTTAACGGACACGTGTTAAGTCAGCGTGTAAAATTTTCTATAACAGTTTTGCTCCCATGCCGCGATGAAATCTCACGGCGAGAGACACACGGCCCTCTATTTGTTTAAATACAATTCAAAAAAACTGAAACTAAGCTTGTGTATGATTGTTGACCACATCTACCTAGTAATTACACTTCCAACGATGCCATGAACTTTCAATTTTCTATTATTTACATCGTATATTCAGTAGCATTCTATTATTTAATTATATCAGTGACTTGCGATTTAGCTTGTTTAGTAGTAAGTAGATGGCGCTATTATTAGATGAATAATGAAATCCAAAACTATACTATCTAGTAATATCGGCGATAGAAGCAAACATTTATTTATTATATCAATAAGGCATAAAGTGACGTCAATTCTGTTAAAAGTTCTGTTTCTGTTATAAAAATATGCTATCAGCGCCGCTAGCGGTGAAAAACGATTTAATGATATCGTCATATGACCATATCATGAAATAGCAACGTTGTGTTAAGTTATTAATATCTTCAAAAGGTTTCTATTTATTGATTTGGTCAAGCTATATCATGAGATGGTGAACAAACAGTGCCAAATATCATCAAATGACTACTTTATGATATACTAACTGTGCCCTGCGGTTTCACCCGCGTCATCACGTGTGCGAGGTGCGTGACATGACGTGACACCTAGTTCAAGCATTTTATAATTGCAATTAAATATTTTATTTGATAGCAATGTATGGAAAAATTGGCATAATTAATGGAGTACTTTTATCTGTCGGCATATTATGTATGATGTAGAGCGAAGTTAAGTTTTGTACACTTTCCCTCCCCCTCCCGGTTCAGCGTCCTTCCCCCTCCCTCTCACGTCCAAGAAAGTGCCTCAAGCGCGGATTTTTCCAGTTTTAATGAAAACCGTACACGATACATGAAAATTGTGTAGGCATAAAATGATTCTTGATAAATTTGCTATCACACTCTTATACTTATTAATCAACTAGCTGTGCCCGCGGCGTAGCTCGCGTATATAGGTTTTACAGAAAGAATTTGACGTTTAGTTAAGAGAATATTAAACGATTTATATCATTACTGTATCAATAAATGGTAAAAAAGTAAATAGTTATCCTCAAAGTTCTAAGTCGTTTATTATAGAGCTTCTCTGTAAACGACGTTAGAAGTAGACAACCGGGGCGTAGATACACAAATAGGTTATGGGGCCTACTAACGCGGTAAAAAGCAACATAGAGTTGACCATGTGCAAAACATTTAGTACTGAGATCCACTCCTGGAATGCGTAAAGTTTGAGTTTGTGCTTTTTTTACGGTCGTCGCATAACACACGCTGACTGAGAACTGAACACGCTTAAAACTGAAAGGAAAGTTATTTGGAATTAGAGGGATTCTGTGTATAAAAACAATATCATGACATTTTGTTGCAATTTTGTTAGCTTTTAATCGAGTTTCGTTGCATGTTTCTTTTCTGGTTTCTGGTGATGTTTGTGCTGTTAGCCTACACTTAACTTCATCGTACTCATGGGTACAAATTTCTTCAGTGAGTCTCATTACGATTAGAAAAAAGTGAAAAATCTTAACACCGCAATTCTTTTTTTTTCTTTTGCGCCCAAACCGAGGCTACCTTCTGGAAGCGGGGGAGGGAGGTGGTGAATGCTCATAGCATACCACGGCAGCCGGCAGCGTGGTTATGTGGAACTCACTTTGAAGAAGTGCCTGCCCACAAAACACCACCTGTGGGACTGGCGGTGGCCATTATGGCCTTCATGCCGAATCGGACGCGGCCCTTTACGAAAAAGGGGCGCCACCGCAATTCAGAAAAAGTTGTAATCTATACAACGCGATCTATTACGTTTTTGTGAGAAAACATCCTTTTTTTAATTTAAGGAAAACATTTTTTTTTTTGTGTTTACTGTGTTTTAATTATATTATAATAGAACGTTTTTTTTACACACGAATCTTTTTATTACTATTTCTGAGTTTTATGGCGCTTTTAATCATTTAATTATGATTTATAATATGATATTAGTTCAAAATGCACTTGATGACTCAATCAACGCTACCATTGAACAAATTCGTACATATGCCTCGTACCCATACTTCAGAATATTTATCATAACTTTTGATGAAATGAACTAATTTTAATGAAATAAAGATACACTTTATAATTTCCTTAAAGATTCTCATGATATAAATTAGTACTTTATATGTCATACGTTAACAAACAAACAGACAATTCTAAAAACGGTAGAAATGTATTTAATTACTTATTTTTAGTATCTCTCAATTACTTTTATTACAAAAATATAAAATGTACAGACGTCTGCTATTTACATTTATATTATATGTATAGACAAAATTTTAAAAATACCATAGCAACGTGAAATGAAAGAGTTCAGAAATAAAGATGAAACTAATCACTGTTGTTACGGACGGCGAGTAAATAGTTTAATACAGTATAGTCTACAGTACCAAGTTTTCTTTAAGCTAGTGTAGTTTACCTCAACATCAATCAATCAATCAGTCATACAGTCCACTTGCAATAGTAAAATCATACAGTCCACTTCTGTCCATAATAATTGCTTTCAATACTGGCTTCTCGCAGTTCTCACCGGGCGGCATTTTAATTTTACATTATCTCTTAAACTATGCGTCCAAATAACATGGTATAAAGAACAAAGTTTATCTTAATAAAACTGTCTAGATGATGAAGTAACTTTCGTTTGTAAGGATAAATAGACCATGCCTAATAATAACGCTTATAAATCACTTTTTAATTTTCAATGTTTTTTTTGTCACAAAATACCTAATTATGGCTTATGTATAAGAAATAGACATATGGTATATGTGGCCTTTTTTTAGACGAAGTAAAGATGTATATTTTTCTAGAACATTGTACAAACGTAAATACGTATCCCTAACCATAACACCAGCGTACGTGGATAAATCATTTCGGGAGCGCTTTTTCTTCTGACTTGCTAAACAAATATCCATATTTAAGGCTAGCTGAGTGATAAAGCTTAATGCTAGATAGGCTATACTATTCCACATGAATCTGGCTATAATATACAAAATTTCAAAAAAAGAATTTTTCTAATCGGACTGGTAGTTCCAGAGATTAGCGCGTTTAAACAAACAAAAAAAACAAACTCTTCCGCTATATTATATTAAGTATAGATATTATATTAGTATAGATGATCAATTCCACGATCTGACCACGACATATATAAAAATATTTTTCAAAAGCTATAATTATAATGAAAATTTTGCAATAATTGCAAACAGATCAGTTTTAATCAGTTTACATATAGATTAGTATATTTGAAATTAAAACCTTATCAATTTTCAATTTTTGATAGACGTCACTATTATCTATTGAAATTATTACACTTTTAAAATAAAATAACAAAAATACTAAAAAAACTAAACGTTACAATTTTTAAATAATTTTGATTTTATTATTTAAACGTATAAATGTAAGTCATTTATATTATTTAATTTATTAGTAACTGAAGACAAAAAATACTAATTTTTCGCGCTTTCGGCGCTGTTTTGATAAGAGTTTCGGTGTATTTTACCAAGTTTATAACTATATTTTAAACTTTATTTATAAAAATGGTATTATTAATATTTGATTTAGAAATATTTGAAAAACACCCGTCATCTCGCCTATAACTTAACCTTCTTTTTTGAAGTTCCGTAATCGGATAAAAAGTAGCCTATAAGTTGTCCCGGGTTACTAACTACCTATATACAAAATTTTATCAAAATCGGTGTAGTGGTTTTTGCTTGAATCCGGAATACACAGAAAGATAGACAGACAAACAGACAAAAATTCTAAACACCACTGATTTGTGTGTGTAATACTGTGAATACGCGCTCCACCTGGTGTAAGGTAATTGTACTATGCCTATAGCATTCGCGCAAGTGCAACATATAAGTTGACAGTATTATCGGTTGCGGTTTTAACAGTACTGAACGGTATAGAACAACAAACATGAACGAAACGTAATCTATTTAATTTTATATATTAAATAATCAGTAGTCATTTTTTACCATTACCACTGGTTCAGAAAAAACGTCTGTTCCGGGAAGAACCAGCAAAAACTCTGGGATTTTTGCTGGTTCTAGGTCTTGTTTAAAATAAAATTGATTTACTTCAAATTATTATATATATAAAAATTACGTGTCACGTTGTTTGTCCGCGATGGACTCCTAAACTACTGAACTGATTTCAATGAAATTTTGCACACTGTGCATTTTGGTCCAACTTGAGAGATGATGATAATTTTTATCCCGCTAAATGAACCTCAAAATTATTTATTGTGAATTTAAGGATTTTTATAGGAAGGGTCGTCGGAAAGGGCAGCGCAACGTCTGCCTGGCGAGCTAGTTCTTTTATATAATTAGCATGAAAACATTTAGAAACAGCATGGTGGCGATCACCTCATTCTCAGGGGTTATTATCAAAGATGTTCTCTTTGTTAGTATAATAACCCTTATTAAACAATGTTTGCTTAATCAAAAGTACAATTTTAGTAGTAATTTAAGGTAACCATAACCTGTGGTTTTTTCCTGTATCGTGGGGGCAACTTACGTACATGAATTTCACAAGGTCATATACTTGTTCCGTGCGGGATTCGAAAACGTGGCATTAAGCGCTGGAACTATTTGCTAAGCCACTGCGCTACGAAGCTGTTAATAACCAATAAAAAATTTCACCTTATAATTATTATCGTACTCCTTAGTAACCTTCTCCAAAACTTGAACGATTTTAATGTTTTTTTCAAGAACAGTATAAGACAACTTTATTCGTTTGTACAAAAAGAGTTTATTTTCATAAATTTCAGCGTAAAAAAGAACTAGCAGTCCTGTGGTTGCATTCATACATCGAAACCATACACATTTATTGTAAAGAGTCCCCCACTGGCCACAATATATGTAGCTTTTGATTTACCGTTTCAATTTTGCGCTAAATTAAATTTTATTTTTTGCGTGACTTCGTTACAAAGGCAGTTAATTGTGAGCGAAGCCTCATTAACTCACACGAGAAAAATAAATAAACAGGTGTGATATTTCATTAAATTACATAAAATAATGTTTATATTTAACAACGTTTAAACATTTTGCAGATAAATTAATGATACAAGTATTAATTATTTATATATTATGTATAATTATTAATAATCATTCTTTATATACATTATATATATATATATTTACATATATATATATATATATATATATATATAATATATTTCTTAAAGATTGATTTGCTTTGGCGGAAGATGTCAGTCGAAGAAAATTCTTAATTATAACTTTTAAGTATGCGACATATTACAGAATTCTGTACATAATTAGAGCGACTTGAAGGAACATGAAATAAAGAAGTATGGCTAGTGCGTTTAGTAGGTACTCGTAGTTGTAAAGTGCAGGAAATTATTTCGGGGCTATCAATTTTGTTACTGCAGATATCATGTAAGAATAGCATCTGCAGTAAAGTTCGGCGATCTTTCAACTGCATTAATTTATGAAATTTACATGATTCTTTATAATTTTTTAATGTTTTATTTTCAGGTCGAACATTCGAGGCCTTAATAAATTTTGTCTGTATTCTTTTTATTTCGTGTATGCATGTTATATAATTTGGGTTCCACACAACACTGCAATATTCCAGGACACTACGGACGTAAGAATAATATAAAACCTTTATACATTCTACGTCTGAAAAAGGTTGACAAACCCGTAAGACAAAACCAAGATTTTTATAAGCCTTTGTAACTATTGCTGAGATATGATCAGACATCATCATTTTTCAATCAATAACTACTCCGAGATCTTTGGTTTTGTCAGTGTTTTCTAAGGATACATTGTTCAAATAGTATTGAGATATAATTTTTTTCTTTTTAATAATATAATAATAATAAGTTCTTTATTTCCAAAAGGTACATAGTACAACCAGATATTTTATTAACACTTAATAAAGCTAAGTTTGTACATATATTTGAAATATAGCATCTGCAGCCGAAGTAGGAGACCTGTGCATCAGCTGTCAGCGCCATATCCCCACCGTTAATTTACATGAATATTAGGATGCAATCAAAAGTTAATTAATTAATATTGTTTAACGAGTTTGTACCTTATGCTAACATAGCCTAGGTACAATGAAATTTAATGGATCACATGTTATGTTCCATATGCTAAGTTATTACTTATACTATATATAATATATATAAGGCACAAAAAAGAAAATAATTTATACTAATAATGTCATTCCTCTCTCTTAAGATGTGTAATGTATGACTGTAAGAAGTATTTGTGTAATGAGTGTAATGTGTGTGAGCGATTTAAGGAGAGGAGTGTGTAAAATGTGTGTGTGTGCGTGCGTGTGTGTTTTGATTATATTATTACTTTTATACGGGTAGCATTGCGTGTGAGTTATATAAGAATTTATGTTTAATTCTGAATACTAAGAAGGTTTTCAGTTTCATTATAATTTAATTTTTGTAGTTAAATCTGTACAGTTTTTTTACAATCTACTTTATTAAGGTGTTTTCTAGTAAAGCTTATTTGGAAACATTTAGATGCATCTACACCAATACGGTTATCACGACAGTAACTGCCATACCTATATAAGTCGTTTTGTAGCTTATAAGCATCTGATTCAGATTTTATGTAAGTATAAATTTTCATGTCATCAGCGTACATAAGAAACTTATCAAAATGAAAACAATTGCCCACATCGTATAAGTATAGCCCCAATTTCGAACCCTGTGGGACTCCTGATTCAACGTCCACAACATTCGAGCATTGACCAGCCACTACGACTAACTGTGTGCGATTACGCAGATACGATTCCATCCATCGGAGAAAGTTACCACGTATTTCTAACTCCTGGAGCTTTTTAAGAAGGATAATATGGTCAACGCGGTCAAAAGCCTTCTCAATGTCCGTATATATAGCATCAATTTGTAGACCATTATCCATCACCCCAAGGACATAATTGCTAAAGATGAAAAGAGATTAGTGCTAGTTGAGCGACCACGTACAAAACCATGTTGTTGGGAGGGATTATTTCGAATAACTAACGGTTATATTTGATTATGTACTATTCTTTCCATTACTTTACTTAATACATTGAGTATTGATACTGGCCTATAATTCTTAATGGCTATGGCTTGTTCCCTTTTTATTAATTGGTATAATATTTGCGGTTTTCCAAATTTTGGAAGGTATCCTTTGAAACATCTATTATTATCTATTATGGGAGCTGCCAACGACTCTGCACATTCTACAAAGAAAAGTGGGGGAATTCCATCACAACCGGCGCCTTTGGAACAATTAAGACTTTTTAGAAATTTCATTGTGTCGGCAATTGAGATGTGTATACCACTTATGATATTACAGCATGTCACTCTCTCTTCAGATCGAATATCTGAAGAGAGAGTGAGCGAGAGAGTATATTGCTGTGCTGGTAGAATAAAATTTCTGCTAAAAAAGTCGTTAAAAGCATTTCAGATGTCTAATTCATTAACGACATTACTACCATTTAATTGCATTACATGAGGATAATTAAATCGGTTCTTTCTTTTTGATCTTATGTAACTCCAAAATAATTTAGGTGATGAATTGATTTTTTCTTGATATCATTTAATATGAGAGAAATAGCATTCGAATTAGCATTTTTTCGAGTTTCTTAACCCTAGATCGTATTGTGGAAAAAGAGGCATAATCTCCTGGGTTACTACGCTTTTTCCACAGATAGTGATACTTAGCTTTTTCTTTTATTAATTTTATAAGAGTATTACTATACCACACAGGGTAGATATGTACCCCAAAAATAACTTTTTGGAGTACATATCTAGTAATGGCAGTATATAATATTGAATAAAAATTGTCAAAAGTTGGCAATATTCCTTGAATTTCAAGCAAGATGGACGTAGACGCTGCTATTCTATATTTGATGAGTGTAAATTTTTATTATATGAATATATTTTATCATTGCCAAACGAAGAAAAAAAGAATACAAAGAATAAGAAGATGGTGGATGCTACAAATGCACAGAAAACATATACTGTAAGCCTATTTATGTTTATTAATTTAAATGATTTTTTCCGCACCCAAATTGCACTAGACAGACTTCCAATGTTGTAAGCTAAATAATAAGCCGAACATTAATATACCTTAATAAAATAATAACTAATTAGCCAAGCATAAATTACTGGTCAAGTGCAAATTAGATACATGCACCCAGGGTTCCGTACCACTGTACAATATGTATTTCCACCTATGTTTTTTTCTCCTGCTTATTTTTCTTCCTTTCATACGCTCAATTAAAGTGTACTTTGAAGTAATTTTTTAAATTTTTTTTTATATTTTGCAGGAACACAATGGAGGAAATATTCTTCGACCTATTAGCTGAACCAAGTAATCAGTTTCAGGGATTCATTCGAATGTCAGCAGCTGATTTCAAATTACTTCTTAGCAGGGTTGGGCCTTTGATAGAAAATCGAAATGCTATCAAAAACATAACTTGTAAAAAACCAAGTCTCGCAACTCAGTTCTTCTACCGTAAAAAGTTGTGAGATCCATGTACTACCAAGTCGATTAATTTATTCAGTCCCTACTTAAGGGTTGTTGTTTGTTGTAAATAACTAAATTGACTTGGCAATCGCACTAAACAATCTAATTTAATATAATATGTATTAATTGAGAGATACATTGTGTTTTCATGTGATGGCCAAGTCAATCTATTTATTTAAAATATAAAAGATTTTTAGTATTTGTTTTGGCCAATATTAAATATTTTGAGAATTGTGTTATAATCGCTCGTTAATAGCTTCGCACAGTAGCGAGGTCAAATCTCCCCCCTCCGCGCCGACATTCCTTTCCCGCCGACTGACCAGACACGCCTCGAGTCAGTGTAAAACTCTTTCGGTCGGAACCAAGTCGGTTAATTTATTCAGTCCCTACTTAAGGGTCCTTCTGTCTTAAGTTATTACGTAATTAGCTAACCTAACAACATCTTATAGTGACTACATCAATACTGTTACGGCCTACGGCTACGCCTGCAAATGCAGGATATCCCGGGGCCCAAGCAGGAATTCTACGGGTAGACGCAGGTCGGGCCTCTAAAGGCCACTGGGAAATATCCTATCACAATCAAGGGGGAAGACCAGTTAACGGGAAGGCACTTACCTGCTTCGGGAGCGGAGACTGCTCACCAGGATCTGCCCGACTGATGAAAGTGTAGTGAGTGTAGGTGGTATTTGTGTGAGACTGTGTGTAAGTAGCCTGGGCTAGATGACACGATGCTGTCCTGGAGAAGGTAGTCTCTTGTGACCCCGGAACAATTTCCTTCTTGAGGCGCTAGTTCAGTCTATTCACGTAATGGCACAGTCAAAAAAAGGAACTTCAAACGAAATCTCTATAAAAATTGCAAAACAAAAAATTTATTAATAAAACCAGAAACGTCCGTTCCGACCGAAAGAGTTTTACACTGACTAGAGGCGTGTCTGGTCAGTCGGCGGGAAAGGAATGTCGGCGCGGGGGGGGGGGGGGGGGGGATATTTGACCTCGCTACTGTGCGAAGCTATTAACGAGCGATTATAACACAATTCTCAAAATATTTAATATTGGCCAAAACAAATACTAAAAATCTTTTAAATTTTAAATAAATAGATTGACTTGGCCATCGCATGAAAATACAATGTATCTCTCCAGTAATACATATTATATTAAATTAGATTGTTTAGTGCGATTGCCAAGTCAATTTAGTTATTTACAACAAACAACAACCCTTAAGTAGAGACTGAATAAATTAACCGACTTGGTATTACATGGATCTCACAACTTTTTACGGTAGAAGAACTGAGTTGCGAGACTTGGTTTTTTTACAAGTTATGTTTTTGATGGCATCTCATCCCTTTTTGTGGATAGTTATATCTACGTACCTATCTACACCTATCATTCCATTATAATATACATATATAGGTACACTGCTTCATTCACTGCACATGTAACTTTGTAATTCTATATTTTTATATGGGATTACAAAGTTATTTATGCTGTTGGTGTTTCTTGAAAACTGGACGGAAATTGCAAAATATTTTAATTTTACCTTAATTTATATACTAAATAATAATTGTATTCCAAATTTGAAGCTTCTATGTCTGCTAGAAGTGCCTTAGAGTTTTGATGATCGGTCAGTCAGTGAGTGACAAAATTAAGAAATTTTGACTAGTTATAATTCTTAAACTGCAAATTCAATTTTAATGAAATTTGAAATATCGAGTTTATACAATACCTACTTGGCTACTGAAAATTCAGAGTTCTAGTTTTATCCACAACGGAGTTATAGAGTTTGTAAAATGGCCTGAACTGCTTCGAGAAAAGGATGGTACGGCGCTTTTTTGCTCGACTTGGCGGGGGCACTGCCGTGCCCCCAGAAACTAAATTTCGTGAAACTATACCTGCCAAAATTCGACTAGGAGTTACTTTACGATATTTAGCTACAGGAGATAGCTACAGAAGCTTACACTATTTGTTCAAGATACTCTCACCAAGTAATTTCCAATATTGTAAAGGAATGTGCTGCTCTCATATATGTATTGAAGGATATGATCAAGTTACCTGAGAATGAAAACGAATGGCTACAAAAAGAATCTGAGTTTATAGATACATTTCTACATTGCTTGGGAGCAATCGATGGTAAACATGTTGCCATGGTGTCACCGATTCACAGTGGGTCTGAATATTTTAATTATAAGCGTTCATTCAGTATTGTTTTGATGGCCTTGGTGTATCGCAATTATTGTTTTATGTTTTGCGATGTCGGAAACAAGGGTAGCATAAGCAATGGTAATGTATTCAGAGATAGTGTTTTATTTGAAAAACTTCAGACAAATTCCTTGCACTTACTACAACCTAAACAACTTTCTGATGGCAATGTAAATGTGCCCTACGTTTTTGTTGCTGACAATGCATTTCCATTGCATCCCAACATAATGAAACCTTTTCAGACGTTCAGCTTTAACAGCAATCGAGGTTCGGAATAAATTCGCAGAATATTTCAGGGACATGAATTAGTCGTAAGGTAGGACGTTCAGACGGCACGTTAGCGCCGCCATTAGTAATAAATGATTTTTTTTTTTTTTTTTTTTATAGGAGAGGGGGCAAACGAGCATGCGGCTCACCTGATGGTAAGTGACTACCGCCGCCCATGAACAACCGCAACACCAGGGGAATTGCAGATGCAAGCAATATTTAGGACATCAATCGATTTGTTGATTATTTGACAGGCAGTTACAATGAAATTACATTATAATATTTAAAAAATGTAATGTAATAGTAATACATATTATATTAAATTCTATTCATTATATTTTATCTACAATATTAAGAAATATGATAATAAAAAAAACTAAAACTAGAAACTTAATTATCATATAGTCCTACTCCCCGCGGTATCGTGCCAAGAACGCTGGCTGAGTTTCCCCTCTGAATGGCTATACTTAACCTTTGAGCGAGGTAACACGTGGTAGAGCCATGCTGTAGCTATATTAGTAGTATAGTTGTAGCACGAATGGGTCGGCTCGACCGGGGAAGGACCACGCTCTCACAGAATACCAGCGTAAAATAGCAGCTTAATGCTGCTGTGTTTCGTATGGTGAGTGTAGAGAACCGGAGACCCTTTTTACTGGAAATGAGGCATTCCATCTTAGTCCTCACGGGTGACAACGCATCTGCATTTTGATTCACAAACGGGGATAAATGTAGATGTCTATGGGCCACAACAACCACTTACGATCAGGTGGACTGTGTGCTCGTTTGTCACCATATCCTATAAAAAGAAAAGAACCAGCCCTCTTATCACCAGCAGCAACGACCAGCCGCGGATGGAGTTCCTTTAGGAACTTCACCGCACGTGGACCCCACGGACCGATAGTCTCTACAGCAAATGGCACAAATATTCATCTCTCAGAGACTCATATTTGCGCCACTTACTCAGTTCAGCTGCCTCTGATGCCGGCCCGACTCTAAACGAGGTACCCCTGAGATGAGAGGCCACCAGAGTGTCTACGCAAGTAGCATCCCACACTAGGGCTTTACCTCTCTCCCAAGGGACCAATGTCATACCGTCGGGTCTCTTGCCATCGTCTCTAAATATTCCACAAGGCTCTAAAACCGAGGGAACATTTATAGAGGCAAGAGCCCTTCGGATGACATCGTTCAAAGAACTGTGTCGTGAAAACCTACCAGCGCTTTTCTTACATGAAAGTCCGTGGAGTCCAAACTCGTCGACGCTGCTACCACAGGGGCACTGATGGGGTTGACAAATCGCCGCTCCTAGTCGGATTCCTACGACAATGCGCAAGTTTTCCCTATCAAGTAATGTGCCGAGATTACTTGATGGTAAATCGTGTAACCAGTGACTAGATTCCTTAGTCGAAACAGCTAGAAGGCGTGCCTTATCTTGGTCACTATGGAAATTATGAAACAAATCCTTCTGCACGCCCTGTACCAACGGAATATCCCACTGTTTTTGTTGGTTAACTTCCAGTGGAATATTTTCACCAGGACAGAGCGTTTGCCATGTCTACCCTGTCTCCGTAGCAAAGCATAGGTCTACTTTATTATTTAAAATTATGTTACATAAGTCACTGACACTATGCACGGAAGCAAGGAAAGCAGGCAATGCAACGCTAGAAAGATTTCTCACACCAATGCCACCAAATTTTATAGGTAAAGTAGCTTTAGTCCAGGCTGTTGTATTTAAAGTTAAATTTAGAATTTTTTCTATAGCTATTTTAAGATTATTATCAATATCTTTTAAAATATCCGAACATTTCCAGACTGGACTCGAGCGAAGTATGTAAATCTAGGTACAAAGAGACAATATTTTAAAATAGTAAGAGCTATGTGGGGGTTTAATTTATACAATTTATCAACGTGGTTTAAAAACTGATCAAATTTTGTTTTTAAAACAGGTTTAATACTATCGAAAAACAACGAGGCACCTAACAGGTATAGTGATTCCGTATTGACAGTTTTTATTCCTGGACTAATATGATTAAAATTTTGAATTAAAGTTTCTCTATGAGAAATAGATAAATTATTTGAAAAAATATTTCACATTTATTGCTATTTGGTTCAAGGCCAATATTTTTAAAATTTCGAAAAATATGAGTAAGATCGCTGAGGACGTCATCTGCTCTACCTCCCAGTGTACCGTCGTCTAGGTACCAGACATTCAGCTAGGATTTCAAATTTGAAATAATGGGTTGAATTACCAAACTGAAAAGTGCTGGACCCAGTGGGTCACCCTGCTGAACACCGACAGCAGAATCGATAACATGGTTTTCGTAAAACAAGTTAGTATTTTTACTAAACATTGCCAAACGTAATGATAAATTTCGGGGGTATTGTTAACCACTTCTTTCAGCAAGGCTACCCTATCGATAGAGTTAAAAGCATTCCTTAGGTCAACCTTCACAAGAACATCTGCATCAGAGTTTGTTAAAAATGTACGCACTGAATGTACCACCACCTCACAGCCACCTTTAGTGCCAAAACCTAGTTGAGTAGGCTGAAATTTGGTCTTAAGGTTAAAGATTATGTACCTGCAAGCTAATTTTGAAGTTAAGCGTCGAAATGTGGAACCAACGGCAATAGGACGGATATCGTTATCCTTTTTTTTGGAGGCACACAATCTTGCCCCATATAAGAATGGAATGAAATTTGGATTAATATTACCAGAAAGCATAAAGTTACATAATTTTGTAATGTCTTTAAGAAGTACTCCGCCGGCGTCACCGGCAGAAGCGCTTACAAGATCTTTAAGATGTTGAGGCGTAATTCCGTCAATGCCGCCAGCAGAGCCATTCGAAAATGGCATAATTGCTTCTAAAGTGTCTTTTTCCGAAATTTGTAAAGGTTGCATAGAAGTCTTGGGAGGCAGCGGTAAACCCTGAGACGGTTTGACCAAAGTATGCTTTTGACGAAGCTTCCAAGAGTTTCGACATTACGAGGAGCCAGGATATCGTCTGAGAATAAAATACGGGATGCATTTTTTAAGTCGCCATCCATTACTTTCGACTCTACTACTTTTTTTAAATCAAATTTAGGACGTGGTCGAGATAAATGAGTATTAATTGGGTAATCTAAATTTTGAAAAGATGTCTCTTTTAGTTGAGACGTAATTGATTTATTTATTGTTTTATCAAAATGAAAATGGGAATACGCGAAAATAAATAATTTTTGCCAACTATTTTCTCTATTAGTGAAACAATTTTGAATAGTGCATGACAATGCTTTAGCAAGCTGCATCCTCGAACCTCTAGGAATTCTTTTAACCACTGGTACATTACGATAATAATTGTAAATTTGCTCCGAAAAAAGGGAAACATTTGTGTCATTAGGGGAATTGCTAATAAAGTTATGAATTTCTACGGCAGGCTGTGAAGCAGAAATACTTTTTCTATGGCATCGTTTAATATGTATATTTAATCCCCTTTTACCTTTTAACAGCCTACCGTCAGCACAATTTTGACACTGTAGGAAATCCGGCTGTGAATGTAGAGGAGCAGAGATAATCATTAAAAAATCTAAACAGATCTCTACAACACTCAAAAGTCTTTATATTACATATTCATATTAACTTGAAATGTGCTGTACCCCGCATCTTTACCTGAAACAATCATTTACGGCCTAAATAAAAGCACTTTACTCTATAAATGAAATATTAATTAAATATTACATTACTTCCCTGGATTTATTCCATATTGATAAACATTGTATGTATAGTCGTTACGCTTTGACAGTTGTCAACGGCGCAGCAGAAATATTTTCCTTTATTAATTAGTACTATGTCTGAAATCAAAAAAATATTATTATAACAACTCTCTTATACATTTTCTGATCTTTTTGTTGATATTTGTAAGCCAGAATTGGCCTCCAAATAACAAAATAAAATAATATTAATATACGTAGCTTTTGACAGTGAAACTAACTGTTTGTGAAATAATCTGTTGTTTGACATAAATGTAAGTACTTAACTATTCAATTAAATTGAAACAACATTTTTGTAGCTTGGAAAATAAAACATGTATTTGTCTTTCATTTATTTATTTTTGAAGGAATAACAGAAAATAATTTTTCAATCTTTAATTATCATTATTTTACCGGTATCTGTTATTACTATCTGTGAGGCACGTGATGGTGGTAATTCTAGGAAATTTTCTTGGGAAGATTGAACTGGGTAGTGATATAGAGGTGATGATGAACTGTTTATTTCGTGGTGTGAAAGTGACTGGTATGTGGACGGATTTGGTGATGGACTGAATTCTTGATGGTGTGGAGAATGGGATTTGAAGTGACCTGGAGGTGACTGGTATGTAGACGGATTTCGTGATAGACTGATTACTTGATGGTGTTGAAAATGGAATTTTAATTGACCTGGAGGTGACCTGTATGTTGACGGATTTAATGATGAACTGAATACTTGATGGTGTGGAGACTGGGATGTGGATGGGCCTGGAGGTGACTGTTGTGTGGACTGATTTGATGGTGGACTGAATACTTCATGGTATGGAGAATAGGATTTGAATTGGTCTGGAGGTGTCTGGTGTGTAGACGGATTTGGTGATGAACTGTATACTTGATGGTGTGGAGACTGGGATGTGGATTGGCCTGGAGGTGACTGGTGTGTGGATAGATTTGGTGATGGACTGAATACTTGATGGTATGGAGAATGGTATTTGAATTGGCCTGAAGGTGACAGGTGTGTAGACGGACGCGGTGATGGTGTAAAGACTGAGATGTGCATTGACTGAGATGTGTGGTGTCTGGAGTGTGGGAAATTGAGGTACTACAGACTGTCATTCCAGTCGATCTGCCATACATGTGCGAAATACTAAAATGTGAATTTCGTTCATTAAAATATCACGCGTGTTTGGATTTCTATTTTTTTTTAGTTTACTTGCGATCAATTTTCCGAACATCTCATATTCATCATCTTTCTTCTCTTTTATATATTCAAAAGCTTCGTCTATTTGCCGTCGTGCTGCTCTGATTTCTGGAGGCAAATAGTCACTCAGTTGTGTTTTACTCCCACTATCTTGAGAAGATTAATTTACTCTTGGACGAGATCAGAAACAGAAACAGAAACAAACTTTTTTATTCAATATAGATTATAAATAATACTTATTGTAAGTCACTCTTTTGTATAATTACTACTGCTTCGAAAAAAAACCTCTGTCCTGGGAAGAACCAGCAAGAAACCCAAAGGAACTTTTTTTAAAATAACAGCTTACAATCATGCATGTTACACAAATTAACAACACAACAAATTAGAAATAGCTTGGTAGCGAACATCTCATTTCCAGGGGGTATTATCATCTATAAATTCTTTAATATTATAATAACCCTTTTTATACAAACTTAGTTTAATAAAGTTTTTGAACTTTGAACAGGTCAAACTTTGTATATTTTCTGGAATTTTGTTGTAAAAGCGTATACATCGCCCCAAGAATGAATTACTGACTCGATGGAGTCGAGTAACTGGTACTACTAGCTTGTGTCTGTTCCTAGTATTTACAGAATGAATATCACTTATGTTTGTAAAATTACTTTTATTTTTGTGTACGTATATTACATTTTCATAAATGTATTGAGAGGCCAAAGTTAATATATTAATTTCCTTAAATTTTTGTCGCAACGACTCTTTAGGCTTTAAATCATAAATTGCTCTTATGGCCTTCTTCTGTAAAACAAATATAATTTCAGAGTCAGCTGCGTGTCCCCATAGCAAAATACCATACGACATTATGCTATGGAAATAGCTAAAGTAAACTAGTCTAGCTGTTTCAACACTGGTTCAGATTCAGATTCAGATTCAGATTCTTTATTTGCCACAATGTAGGTACAGATATAAGATGGTACATTAGTGTTTCCGCTACATTCTACCTTACGGCATGCAAAGTCATAAAAACTAAAAGATACAATTCTAATAGCAAATTAACCAGTAATATGTCATTCATATATAATGTAAATTCTCGTTAATGGTATTTTAAAGTATTTTTATACATATTTATCATTTAGAAAGTCTTTTAAACAATAATAACATTTTTCCAATAATAATGCAGTCAGCTTAAACCTAAATATTCTTATAGGATGTTCTTTATAAGTGTCCGGAATTTTATTGTATATTATAGGCCCCATTGACATGATATTTTTTCTAATTAGTGCTGTTTTGTAATTACCAGTATGTAATAAGTTTTTATACTGTGTTCTCATAGGACCTGAACGAGTTCTCATCTCGGCTTGTGACGGAAATAAATTTAAATTAGTTTTAACAAAAATTGCAACTTCCAAAATATACAAACACGGGAAGGTAAGTATTCTTAGTGACCTAAACACAGACTCACAGCTGTCTGTAGATGTTAGATTTGACATAGATCTTATGCAGCGTTTTTGGGCCTTGAAAATCTCCTCCCTTTCACTACAATTGCCCCAAAATATTACTCCGAATCTTAAAATTGGCGCAACAAGTCCATGATAAGCTGTCAGGAGTGTACTTTTGTTTACTTTATGTGATAGGTAATACAGCACATAGGCTAACCTGCTCAATTTGTTACAAACGCCTTCGGAATGAGGTTTCCAAGTGAGCCTGCTGTCTACTAATATACCTAGGAATTTTGCAACATTAGTTGAGTCTACATTTTGTCCATTATAACTAATAATTACGCTAGGCGGGGGTGTCCGTTGGTAAAAGTGCATTACTTTTGTTTTTTTGAGATTAATAACTAAGTTATTAATGTCAAGCCATTTAATAATACTTTTTAATGTTCTATTAATCTCACCTTCATAATCGATTATCTCATTACATTTTATTATGACCGTACTATCATCTGCAAATAATACCATAGGATGTTGTATATGCCTTGGTAAATCATTAATATACAGGAGAAACAATGGTGGCCCCAGAACGCTACCCTGTGGTACACCACATTTGACTTCTCTACTGTCTGATGTATATTTAATCTCGCGTTTGGTCTTACAACATATTCTAGATATTTCTGTGTACTGCTTTCGGCCACTCAGGTAAGAGGTTATAAGCTCCAAGACATTTCCCCTTATGCCGTAGGAGTAAAGCTTTTTTAAAAGGACATCGTGATTTACGTAGTCGAACGCCTTAGTCATATCCGTCAATATGGCACAAACAGGCTCTCTCTTATCAACACTCCTCATAATATTAGTTAAAAGATTGTATACTGCCATATTAATATTTTTATTTTTCCTAAATCCCATTTGTTCGTTGCTCAGTATATTATATTTATTCAGATATTTATCTATTGATTCGTATATAATCTTTTCAAATAACTTAGAAAAAATTGGAATCAATGCTAATGGCCTATAGTTGGACATATCTTCTTTATTATTCTTTTTATGAAGCGGTTTAATTACAACAGTTTTCAGGCTATCAGGAAATATACCAGAAGCAATAATAATATTTACAATGTGACTTAAAGGCCCAGCTATAGCAACGCTGACAAATTTAACGACTTTGGTTGTTATACCATCATAGCCATGACTTTGTGTATTTTTAAGGGTTTTGATTACTCTAACTATGTCGTCTGGAATGATCGGAGTCATAAATATTGAATTTGAGTTGATGTTTAAGTCAATAATCTTATCATATTTTTTATTGGTTACATTATTTACTTGGTCAATAAAAAAATCATTAAATAATGTTGCTATTTCTTTAGGATTCTCAATTATCACATCATGGTTGATAATTTTTGAAATAGGTTCTCTTTTATTATTATTATTATTGATTATTTGCCACGCAGCCTTAGTTTTATTTTGGGCTTTATTAATAAAGTTATTATTTTGTGCCATTTGAGTAAATCTTATGACTTTTTTGAACCTTTGTGAGTAGGTCTTGAACGTTTTTTTGTTTTCGCTTGAAGGATTGAATCTGTATTTCCACAGCAAGCTTCTTTGTTTTCTACTACAGAGTTTAATGCCTTTAGAGATCCATTTGATTTTATCTTCTGATCGAATTTTAATCCAACTAGTAGGAAAACATTGATTATAAAGGAGTAGAAAGATTTCCATAAACATGTCATATGCATAATTGGGATTACTCTCGCTGTATACGTTTAAAAAATGTAAACTCTTTAAAAGATTATTAAATTTAACCATATTTTCTCTTGAAAAGTCCCTTCTTTGAATGCGCCAATACTTAAGTTTACAAGTTCGACTAACTTGAATTTTAAGAATTTGAGCTGAGTGATCAGATATTGCAAAGTCGATAACCTCACTAGAGCATTTTATGTTTGCATTAAGAGCAAAATTGTCCAAACATGTAAGGCTTCTTGTTCTCGTTGGCTGGTTTATTTTCAACTTAAGATTGTAGCTTAGGAGCAAAAATTCAAAGTCCAAAGTGCATCTATTACGTTTCAATATGTCTATGTTAAAGTCTCCGCATAATACCACCTTTATATTGGTTTTCTTGCACAACTTTTTTAACAAAGCATTTAAGGTATCGTAAAAAAGATTAATGTTGGACCTGTATGGTGGCCTATAAATACAAACTACTATTAACTTATGTTTAGTTAATTCTATTGCACAACATTCAAAAACTCCTGTGATAGAGAAACACATTACATCACTCAGAACCTTAAACTCAATATAATTCCTAACTAAAATACACGAACCTCCTCGCCTTTGCTTTTTTCTAGAGTAACATGCTGCCAGTTTAAAATTAGGTATCTTTACAAGGTTTTCTTGACCCGAGATTACAAAATGCTCTGTCAAGCATAATATTTCAATGTTGATTTGACTTTGCGATAATTCTTGAATATGTACTGTCAGTTGGTCCGATTTATTTAGAAAGCCGGCAATGTTTTGGTGCATAATGTGAATATAATTATAAAAGAAAAAATTCCGAGTCCTTACTAACCATGTTTGCTTGATCCTTTTCCCTACAGTTATTTATGCGAGGTGTGGAATGTGTTTCACTCTCTTTAGAATACTGTATTGAGGTTGATCCTATAAATTTAATCAAGTTATGAACATCATGAAATATATATTGGATTCCATAGTTATTCACCTTTCCGGTACGTCTTTCAAACATTGAGTCGTCATATCTTAAATTACTATTGCTATCCAAGAAGTATGCATGTTCGTGAGTAAGTATGTCTAGGTATAGTAGATTATTGAATGTTTCCACTCTTGAATTGTAGAGGTAGTTATTATTAAAGAACTTGTACGTTGGGGTGCAGACTATAACGTTTGTGTTGGTTATGTCTTGTAAAGTTTGTCTTATTTGAAGTACGCACTCTAAGTATCTGTTGGTAAATTTGAAGTCCTCTTCTCCAAGCAATATAATACAGTAATCTTTCAATGTGAATTTTAATAGTTTCTGTTTTATTCCATTTAGTTGAAATTGCATGTTTCCGTGTGGAGTGATATAATGGCAAATATCGGACTTAATAAATGTGTTTTCTGCTATGTGTAGGATATTTTTCTTATTGTCAGTACTTAAAATACAAATTTTATTGCGTTCCGTATCGTACTTTTCTTGTTGTGTGTTTGTATCTTGAGTTATTAGTGACTTTCCATTTGTTTTTGCAGTGATTTTGTTTTCTTCATTTTCAGTTTGAGTCTGTTTGTTATATTTTTTATTATTGATTAAATTCTTATTTGTAGTTGATATCGACTTACGTTTAACTGGAGTACTGCTAACTTTCTTGTAAATATCATTTTTTTCCAGTAGAGTTTCATTCATGCTTTTTAAGTGACGGTTTTCTAAAGAAAGGGCTTCTATTTCTGAATGAGCACTTTGCAATTCTATTGTAAGATTCATAATTTGTTCACGCAATTTTTTTACAAGATCATCATCTTCGTTATCTGACCACTCCGGTGCACTATTGCGCGTTGCATTAGGTGTTTTTATAGTATCACTGACGTTAAGAATTGAGTCTGACTTAGTCCGAGTTCTGCGAAACGTAATATTTTCTAGAGAATTCATATTGGCCGTTTAGATTTTACACGGCTATGTAGAGTATTTATATTCAAGACGTAACGTAGAACCCTCTCACTGCAGTTCACTTTAAGGACTTTAAGCAACTAGCAACCACTTTAAGCAACTAGATAATTTTTATTCTAAGCTTCCCCAAAGGTCTATAATTTTCTACCAAATTCTAAATATTTCTTCCACAATGGCAACATTAACGAAACTGCTCCCTCTGACGTCTAGTAGCAATATTATTGTAGTTCGTCTATTTACCACTTATGAGTCTAGTTAGCGTTAGTTGTCCAACATTACGAAGAGTCCAAAGGTCAAGTTTAAAATTTATTTTCTTAACGCTGATTGTGATTCTTTTATTTTAAAAGTAGTTCACTATTGACGACCTCACTGCACTTTTTCTTCATTTTTCAAATTATTTATTTATAAAAACATTAGACGGTATTTGAAATTTTGAATTGAGATGAGATGATTTTATTCACTTTTTCTATTACGTAAATACACTGGTATATGTTTTTATGTTTATATTGTTGCACTGTTAATAATCGTTTTTTGAACTGCACTGTTTGTTTTTAATTTGTTAGAAGAAAGAAGAACACTGTACTTTTAGTGTAAACAAAGTTTTATTGTCACCTTTTAAAGACGTTTTTACGCACTTTTCTCTAATAATTTTGTCTAGATAACATAAGCTATTGATTATTGCACTGTTTAATGTATGATTTAGTATTTATTTAAGGAAAAACTATTATTTTAGTAGTTTTAATCTATTAAAATACGCGGAGTTTACTCTCGACGATACACAGCTCGACCGCTACTCTTTAGACTTCTCTCTTTAGACTTCTGGTTAGACTTCTAATCTTTTTTACGGCATATTCTGCAGAACTAAGTCTGCTTGCTAGTTTTGATATATGGGGGCTCCATTGAAGCTTCGCGTCTAGTGTGATTCCAAGAAAAATGGTGGTATCTACAAGACTCAGTTTCTCAAGTTCATTAAGTTCATTAAGTGTCGTTAAAATTTGTGGCGGGACTATTCTCCATACAAAAATAATTTGAGCTCTATAAAGATAGCAGTGATAAGTCAGCAGAAACATAAAAATTGTATCCAGGAATTTGAAGCTATTTTTGCTGCTAATTAGTTGCCAAAATCGCGATTTTGTTGCTCCAACCGGTTTTGAGTAAATTGAATTACTGCTATCTTTACATTAAGTTAGCAGTAAAAACTTTCAATCAACCCCGCTGTAGCGGATAAAACGGGATAATTTGTTGCTAATTAGTTGCTGACATATAATGCAAAAAAAAAATTAAAATTAAAAAATATCAAAAATTAAAAAAAAACATCACAAATTAATAAAAATTAATTTATGTTTTGATACTGATTCTGAAGCTCCAAATTAATGAAAATTTTGCTGCTAATTAATAAATACATCAATAACTCCCAGACAGCCTACAACATCATAAAGTCGGTCGAAAAGCTGTATCAAGTAATAAGTTACAAATAAATGTGTACATGCTGCCTAAACAGATATATTGTTGCTGTTCAGTTATGAAAGCATAAAGAGCCAGCAAGAAAATAAAATAAATCGATAAGCTGCACCAAGTTATAAGTTAAAAATAATTATTTTTTTTTACAAGATATACCATGAAAATTTTAGGAAAAAATATAGCAGATATTTTGCTGCTGGTCAGTAACGGAAGCAGAATGTCACAAAGAACCAGCAACAAAGTAAAATCGATCAATAAGCTGCACCAAGTATTAAGTTAATAATTATTTGTGTACATGACATATTTACATGAAAATTATGGGAAAAAGATAGCAGATATTTTTTGCTGGTCATTAACTAAGGCAGCAACTCATAAAAAGCCAACAACAAAGTAAATTTTATCGATTAGCTTCACCAAGTAATTAGTTAGTAGGTAGTAAGTAGGAATTATTTGCTTACAAGTTATATTTTTGTGAAAATTTTAGGAAAAATATAGCAGATATTTTGTTGCTAGCCAGCAATTGAAGCAGTAAGTTATAAAGAACCAGCATCGAAATAAAAAGATCGGTAAGCTGCACCAAGTAATAAGTTAGTAATTATTTGTGTACATACTATATTTACATGAAAATTTTAGGAAAAAATTAGCTGATATTTTGTTGCTGGTGAGTAACGGAAGCAGCAACTCATGAAGAGCCAGCAACAATATAAAATAGATCGATAAGTTGCACCATCTTATAAGTTAGTAATTATTTGTGTACATGCTATATTTTTAGGAAAATTGTAGGAAAAATCATAGCAGATATTTTAACAACAACAAATAACAAATAATTACTAACTTATTACTTGGTGCAGCTTAGCCATCTTTTTTATTTTGTTGCTGGCACTTAATGAGTTGCTGCTTCCGTTACTGACCAGCAACAAAATATCAGCTAATTTTTTTCCTAAAATTTTCATGTAAATATAGTATGTACACAAATAATTACTAACTTATTACTTGGTGCAGCTTACCGATCTTTTTTATTTTGTTGCTGGCTCTTTATGAGTTGCTGCTTCCGTTACTGACCAGCAAAAAAATATCTGCTATCTTTTTCCCATAATTTTCATGTAAATATAGTATGTACACAAATAATTACTAACTTATTACTTGGTGCAGCTTACCGATCTTTTTTATTTTGTTGCTGGCTCTTTATGAGTTGCTGCTTCAGTTAATGACCAGCAAAAAAATATCTGCTATCTTTTTCCCATAATTTTCATGTAAATATATCATGTACACAAATAATTATTAACTCAATACTTGGTGTAGCTTATTGATCGATTTTACTTTGTTGCTGGTTCTTTGTGACATACTGCTTCCGTTACTGACCAGCAACAAAATATCTGCTATACTTTTTCCTTAAATTTTTATGATATAGCTTATAGACAAATAATTATTAACTTATTACTTGATGCAGCTTATCGATCTATTTTATTTTCTTGCTGGCTCTTTATGCTTTCATAACTGAAAAGCAACAATATATCTATTTAGGCAGCATGTACAATTTTATTTGTAACTTATTACTTGATACAGCTTTTCGACCGATTTTATGATATTGTAGGCTGTCTGGGAGTTATTGATGAATACATCAATAACTCCCAGACAGCCATTTATTAATTATCAGCATAATTTTCATTAATTTGGAACTTCAGAATCAGTATCAAAACATAAATTGTTTTTTTTAATTTAATTTTTTTAATATTTCTTTGCATTATATGTCAGCAACTAATTAGGAACAAATTATCCCGTTTTATCCGCTACGGCGGAGTTAATTAAAAGTTTTACTGCTATCTTAATGTAAAGATAGCAGTAATTCAATTTACTCAAAACCGGTTGGAGCAACAAAATCGCTCTTTTGGTAACTAATTAGCAGCAAAAATAGCTATAAATTCCTGGATACAATTTTTATGTTTCTGCTGACTTTTCACTGCTATCTTTATAGAGTTAAGAATTTGTCTTATTTAAACATCGTGATTTAAGTGATTTCTTTCTGAAGAATTTTCAAATTTGCCGCCATTTTCTTGTGGCTCGACTCAATGAACAAACTAAGTACTGACTAGATTGATATAATGACTGGCTATTAATTATTACTTACCACTGTATTTAATGTGGGATTACTTTCATTTACCCCTCGTAGGAAACTATCCATGGTTTCGAATGCGAACCAATTAGTTACATAGACGTCATTTTTGCCAGCTCCAGACTTCAAAGACTTTTTATATTTGTTCAAATGAGTTCTATAATAACCCATTAGGCTTTCTTTCTTCTTTCTAATTTCTTCAATAGTTGTTTGAAAAGTACAATTCATCGCCAAGCATCTATTTGCGATATACGATTTTTAAAAGTTTTGAGTCTCGGATCCCACAAATATAGCTCTGTTTGCAGAATCTCGAGAAACGTAAGAATTTTTTCATTGTTCCACTCCATACCCAAACGTGCGATCCTTTTGCGCTCACCGTACGCAATGAGACAAACGGAATCGTAGTGTGGCCGCTTCAGCGCGTTAATTCGTGCGTTAATCTCTTTGATGTACCGCCACTCGAGTTATCGCTCGATGGCAAACGCCATTGTTTATGCCGTTAAAAAATTGTCGCGTTAAGTGGTGGCCACACCTACATTCAACGCCCATCAATGTGATAACGGCATTTCTCGTTAGTGTAGCCCGGGCATTACACAAATGCATTCGAGATCTTCACGGTCAAGATCAGTACGCCTGCGCACCCCAAGCCGAGATGCGCAAACGACCATCATTCCTCCGCCTAGCGTCCCACGGTCACGACGGAATAGATCGTACCTACCTGAGCTGCACAGCTCAGTGTCGAGAATGCCGTCACATAACCACGACGCAGTGATAAATGCTATGTCAATATTTGATGAAGAAAGATTGATAAAAAATATATTCGTTTTTGTACTACGTAAACCACAAACATTCTGATAAAAAGTTTTAAACTATTACTGTGCCAATCCGTCGTAGTTAAAAATTAAAAATAGTAATTTTAAAAATAAAAACGTTAAAATCTCGTAAAAATCTATTGCTCGTGGTAGCAATATAATTTGACACAGATGATTTTTATTGTAATTTATAAAAGTTATCACTAAATAAATTAATACGGGCTTTACGTAGGCCATAAATAAAATATTAAATATTGATACGTGATATTTCCATAATACAGTTATTAGTAACAAGTTAAGAATAAAAATTACATAACAATAAGCAAGCTGTGTTTGTGTATGTGTGTATGAGAGTTTTGTGTACTGTATGATTTGTGCGGCAGGCTCTATCCAGTGTGGTACAATATGTATTTAGTGTACGAAGCAGGTGTGCATTTAGTGTAAATGTGTACTTCAATGTATGATTTATAAGAGTTAATAAAGCATTAGAGTTAATATTTATAACATTTAGCCCATCTTCGCTAAGACGGTTGAAGTTATGATGGAAATGGGTGGCGAGGTATCGTTCCGACGGGTGTAAATACGACAGTTTTTTGTCCAGACAAACTTTAAAGTTAGCTTCTTTGGCCTTTTGCTTACATTCCTTGAGTAATGTGCGGTTATATTTGGTTAAATTTTCATTAATATAAATATTGTCTTGCTTACGTTTTTAGTTTTGTCAGTCATAATTGTCATACCCATATCCGCAAGTTTTATACCACGGCGCTTAAGTGAGGCGGCAATAATCTAGTCCTTAGTATGTTAGTGACGGAGACGGGCGATCATGGTACGGCTGATGGCTGTGCTACTTGGCTGCCGTGGCTGCACCCGATGAGCAAACTCCACCTCGCTTCTTTCAACGGTTACAGCCACTTCGTTGGCAACCTTTAAAACAATATCAACAGTATCTTCTTCCTTTCATTCAGGAACGCCGACAATACCGATATTTTGCAGTCAATTCCACTGCTGCATGCGAGATATTTCCTCTTCTAGGCGAAGTATATGCAACGAATTGCTGTCAATATCTTTACGAAGACGGGCATTTTCTTCCTTTAAACACTTCATTTCGGCAACGGTGGTAGTTATACTTTTTAAGTGATCATCGTATTGCGTGCTTACGAAGATTAACGTGGTTTCTATTGTGGATATCTGGTTTTTTAAGGTACTTAATTCGCTTTTAACGACATCTTTCAAAATAAGTGGAAGCTCTTTCTTGAGATAATTTAAAAAATGTGACCGAGCTTCTAGTGAGTGATCCTGCATTTGTCCTTCTTTAGATGAATCTGGTTTCCTCGTAGTTATGTTTAAACTATAGTTGTAGGTATCAACAGGGGGAGACTCCTCGCTGTGGCATTTTACAGGGGTGTTAGAATTATCTCCTGTCCTTGGCTGCTTGTTGACACACATTGGGCATGTCCAGCACACTATTTTCTTAAAATTAGAGTTCAGACTCACACATTGGTAGTGATAAGGCCGGGCACAAGTGGAGCGAGTGCATATAATCTTCTCCGATTGTTTCACATGTTTCTTGCATGCGTTACATATATTGCACATTGTGATGTTTTTTATCTGTGGCGCCGATGAAATAAGGAAGATGTGTGCGGGTAGGCTTCGTTAATATTAGTGATCGTCGACACTGTTATTGCTAGAAGTTTCTAAGCAGCGGAAATTTACTATGCTCAATGATCGTTGTGCGGAGAGAAAAAATATATGACAATTGTCCTTTACGCTCGAGGTGGAGACTGAGGTGCGGGACGCGGGATTTGAAAGATACTTCTCACGGGAATTAGATCTCTAGAGCACTCAAGCAAAGCACTATAATTGTGAACAGTACTTTATTTATTTCGTAAACTAACGTATAGCACGTCCACTTTGAGCGACAAATAAATACGTAATGAAATAAATAATTAGTTTATACATATATACTATACACATATATATAATTACATTTGTACATATTATATATATAAATCTTTAGTACAATTAAATACTACTGTCCATTATATATTTTGATTATATATTTGAAAATCTTTTGGCCTTATGTTAAAACTGTATACTTTAAATTTGTTAAAACGCTCTTGATTTCATAAAATAATATATATAATGTTATAGATAATACAGAGAATATATTACGGTACAATATAAGCTTAACTTTACCGTGTACCACAAGCCGCCGACTTAAAATTTGACAGATAAGCTACACCTTAATCTACAAAATATGTATAACTATAACGCAACAACACCTTAATCTACAAAATATGTATAACGCAACACTATTAAATAGCAATTGGCACAGTCAACAGGCGGTAAATCGGCAATACGTAATTAACTAATAGTGCATTAAAAGACGTGACGTCTTCCCACCGCCCACTTTGCCGCGTCAAAAACCGGTCGTCCTGCGTCGCATATACAGAAGGTGATAAAAATATATTGATAATAATTGTCATAATATTTAATAGTAGAAGAGTATAATCATTATTATTTGTTTATATGTCATATATGTTTATTTATGTAGGGAATATAAGTAGTTAGTGGGGATTATAGTTTTTTTATTTAGTTTGAAGTCTGATATAGACAGTTCGTACCTATATAATAGTTTTTTAATTTGTATTTAATATTTTTATGAATTAATTTCATTTTTAAAAGAGGTTGGTAACTGATTAATTAACTGATTAAGAGTTAATTATCGATAAGAGCACTCATGACATTCATAACGCATCTGCATCGGATGGGCTTATTTAAAATGAGGTTGTCAATATCCTGTTGGGGAATATTGTACCAAGTCCTACTGCGTCCGCTACGAGTACGCCACGCGCGTCTGTATCCGCGTCTATCTCGATTTTAAATTCGATGCATATAATTTGAGTGTTATGACACATCAATAAATCTGATATTGCATTTTTCTTTTTTTTTTAAGGATTGGGGTGACAAACGAGCACACAGTCAAGCTGATGGTAAGTGGTTGCTGCGGCCCATAGACATCTACGTCTATCCTCTATTACAAATCCAAATGCAGATGCGTTGTCACCCGTGAGGACTAAGATGGAATGCCTCGTTTCCAGTAAAAAGGATCTCCGGTTCTCTACACTCACCATAAGAAACACAGCAGTGTTAAACTGCTATTTCATAAGCTGTTATTTGTAATTCTGTGAGAGCGTGGTCCATCCCCGGTCAAGCCGACCCATTCGTGCTGCAACTAAGGTGGGTGGACCATGGAAGGCCACGCTCCTTTGAAGGCCAACTATTGAAAAGTCGTAGTTATCGACATGTAAAGACATATTCCTTCTGCTATACACAAAGATCCATCAAACTCAAGGCCACAGATGCGGCGGTGAGTCGCTGGCACCGCTATTGTGGCAGCACGATCTCACGCTTCGTAGACTTTGGTCGTCGACGTTATAATTAGTTATATAGTTATCGACGGTAAAGTAAGTAGGTACGTGAGTTAAAGAATCGTTGATTTTGAACAGTCCTGACTTCAAGACTGACTATGTGCCATGATAAGTTTGTAATAATTAAGCCATGGATTATAAATGGCAGTTTAATTTTGTTTTATTTAATTATAATTAATTTTTTCGGCTAAGAAACTTTCGGTGGTTGGAGAGCCTTGTATTAATTTATTTTACTAAATAGGCCGCAGCCGTACCCCGAGCCACAGCCACATAGTACTTTATTTACTCCGAGCTCAAATTCCATCGTCAGTGGTCGTTTGTTACAGCGGCTCGTGCAGAAAAATATCGATCACCGTAGATACAAAATATTCCAAAAACTAAATTTGATACATACTTAACCAAGTTAAGATATTATTATTATAAAAATATTGTAATAGATATTATAAAAATTATAATCACAAATTTTTATTACAATATTTTGTTTAGCTAAAGCACAAATATACTTATACGTCTGTGACTAAATAGACCTGTAGGTGTGTCGGTATCTGCTACTGGAACTCCCCGGCGAGAAGAAATAGATGTGCTGAGTTTGGCCTTGTTTTGTTAGTTATGATGAAATCTTACCTCCGGACTTGATAGAGTAACTTGAAAGTGTACTTTGATGACTGTTACTAAAACTCCTCGACGAGGAGAACTAGATGTGCCGAGTTTAGTTTCGTTTTGTTAATTATGGTGAGATCTTTCCTCCGGACTTGATAGAGTGAATTGAAAGTCTACTTTGATGACTGCTACTGGAACTCCTCTACAAGGAGAACTAGATGTGCTAAGAGATATATATACAATAGACCTTACCTCCAGACTTGACGAACTGACTAAAATGTACTTCTTTGACTGCTACTGACACTCATTAACGAATAGAACTACAAATTACATTTTTTTAACTTTTTTCACTATCATTGGACATTGTGACTCGTGCACTTTTGGATTTTCCCAACTTTTTTTTATTTTTGGGAAACTTTGAGAAGTTTGACATAAAGATATCAGAAAATTGGAAGTATTATATACTACTACTTAAAATAATATGTATAATCATGTTATTCGTAATTTTTAATGCGCTTAAGGCATGCACGATTGGATTAACCAATAAGTTTGGGATATTTTTTCTTTATCAGCCCATAAAATTTGACTGATGGATACCCACATGCATACACCTAAAACCACGTCAATGGTTGCAAATGATTTTAAATGCATACATGTATGTGAGTGCGTGTTCTTGAAATAAGGTAAGCATGATTTTGACTTGGTTTTTGGATCCCTTGAAATGTACGCAGCTATAGATTTTTCTTTCTATGTTGGTATTAGGATTATTAATTTTACAAATATTAAGTAAAGTTAGTTCACGAGACTTTGCAATTGCATTTGCTATTCATGGCATGATAATAATGTTCATTTTATTTATAAATTTGAGAGTGGGGTGCGGGTTCAGCGTTATTATAGATAATTTTGTATAGGACGCCACGAGCACGAGTGGGCTTGCGGCTGTTTTGCCGTACATGAACGGATTGTATGTGCATGTGCATGAGTGAGGAATCTATCTTTTAAAAAATCAAAAACAAAACATGTAAATGTATGCTTCTGCACGTTATTTCTCCGATATGTTTTTATTCGTATGTGAGCTATGACATCTTAGATTGGAGTTGAGGAGTTATGAATAGAATTTTCCTAAAAGTCCATGCCCTCCACGCTTTCGTACAGAACTGGTCGTCTCTTTTTATGAATTAAAATTAAATTTTTCCTTTCGCCTATCCATAGGCAAATATAACATATTTTAAACATTTCGTTATTGGCCCTGAACTTGGTACCACCATTTGCTTGTTGTATTGATTGTGAAAACGTCAAATTTATATAACCAAAAGTCAATTTTCTTTTCTTTGATTACTCTTACGGGTTCCATATTTAAATGGAATCACGGGCTCCTTTCTTATTCTCGGGTTGCTTTAAACTCGTTGTTATTGCTATTTTTAATAAATGGCACATTGCTTAAATCGTAACCATACAGTAATTACTTAACAAGGAGAGCACAAAGAGTCTGGCAAACCATGAAACTGTCAACTTTTCTTCTAGTTTTCAAGTGACTTTGCACTCTGTAAATCAGTGCTACTTTAAAAAAAATTGTCTGTTCTGGGGACTTCACCAACTGTAATATAAGTTCAAGCATTTATAAATATAAATCCTGGCCTGACAAAGACCTTTTACTCGTTCAACCCACAAAATTTCTTGAATAATATGTGATCTAGTAGCTCAATTCCTTTGTTTTCTGACCGGGAACATGAATAGAATACAGTGGTTTTTAATTCAATATTGATTATTACATAATACTTATTGAAAATCATTTTTTATTTACCACTGGTTCGGAAAATACCTCTGTCCTGGGAAAAACCAGCAAGAAACCTAGCGGAACTTTTTTAAACATATGTCACTCAAAAATAAAGTTGTTTATACCATTTTTAAATTAATGAGAACCAGCATGGTGGTGAACTCCTTACTCCCAGGGGTTATTTTCATTCATATATTCCTTGATATTTTAATAACCCTTTATGTGCAATTTTTCTTTAATAGAAATTTTTAAAATGTAAATAGACGAACTTTGAACATGTTCTGGGATTTTGTTGTAAAAGCATAAACATCGCCCCATAAATGAATTACTGATTATGTGGAGTCTAGTAACTGGCATTACAAGCTTATGTTTGTTCCTAGTGTTTAAAGTATGCACATCCTTATTCTTATTAAAGATATTTATGTTTTTATGTCCATACATTACATGTTCATAAATATATTGCAATGCCAAAGTTAATATGTTTATTTCTTTAAAATTTTCTCTGGGGGACTTCAATTTAGGTTATAAATCGTCCGTACAGCTCTCTTTTGCAAAACATATTAGCTGCAATATCAGTCGCATTACCCCATAGCAAAGTTCCAAAAGACATTACACTATGAAATTAACTAAAATACACTAATCTAGCTATCTCAACATCTGTGAGACTTCTAATCTTTCTTACAGCATATGCTGCAGAACTAAGTCTGCTTGCTAATTTAGATATATGGGGACCCCATTGAAGTTTCGCGTCAATAGTAATACCAAGAAAAACAGTGGTATCCACAAGACTCAATCCTCCTCCCCATTTAAGAGCACTTTGGTATTCGAATGTTTTATTATACTATATCGTGATTATCCCCTACAAGATAAGGTAAGTCATTAATATAGATGAAGAAAATGAATGGGACCAGAATCGAGCCCTGAGGAACGCCTATTTTTACTACCGATCCGGAGGAACCTTTACCATTGATAACCACTTTTTGAATTCTGTTACTTAAATATGAAGTAGTGAGTGTAAGCGCCAAATTTTTTACACCGTAATGTTGTAGTTTCCTGATTAATGTCTCATGATGAACACGATCGAAAGCCTTGGAAAGATCACAGAAAATACCTAAGGCATCTTGTGTATTCTCCCAGTCGTTAAAAATATATTTCATAAGCTCAACAGTGGCATGAGACGTCGAGCGACCCCTTGTAAAACCAAATTGGGTTTTAAGAAGTAATTTGTTTGTATAAAAATTAACAATTGATCTAAAATTATTTACTTTTAAATTTTACTGAGAGTAGTAGTACAGGAATAGGTCTAAAATTAGCGGGTTACTATGTAATGTCCTATACTTCATTAAATCAGGAAACACACCAGAATCGATACAAGTATTAAAAATAATAGCTAGATGAGATGCAATTAAATATTTTATGGACGCAATACCTGTTACGGAAATCCGCCACAAATCTGCGGTTTTATTTACATCAATGGTTTTGAAGTATTTTGCAATATCTTGCGGTAATACTTTTTTATATCTTAATTCTTTTAAACAGGTATTAACATTCTGGTTGAGTTATAACTATTAAGGAGAAGTATTCAATGACTCTGTTGTCAAGATAGGAACATCAGTGAAATATTTCTCAAACACCGCTGCGACTTCTTGATTTGATTTAGTCAATCCATTTTTAATTTTTAATTGATAGTTTCATTTACGAGGTTTGTTTTTACCGGTTTCGCTGTTAATTATACTCCACGTCATTTTAATTTTATTCTTAGCCGTCTTAATTTTGTTGCTAATATGTAATGATTTGGCTGTGGAGCAAACTCTTTTAAACATTTTAGAATAATTTTTTACATGTTCTTTAAAAGCATCGGAAAGATTATATAATCTTTCATGATAAAGGTCATATAACCTTCGTCTGCTTATATAAATTCCCACTGTCGCCCACTAACTAAATGCCTTGCGACTGTTTCTGGAGAATGTTTTAGAAGTAAATGTTTTATTAAATTAATTTCTTATAAGGTTAAATAATTCTCCATATAAATAGTCTGCATTGTTCTTATAAGAAAGCGATTAAAGGTTTTTTACTGTGTTACTTCTAAATCTCCAGGCGTTTTGCATTAATAGGAACAAACACAATTTTCTCAATTACCTGTTTTTTGTGTATATAAGGTAATGAAATCAGCTGTCCACAGTGATCTGAACTAAGTTTTTGAATTATTGATTTGTTAATTGGTACAACACCTGTAAAAATATTATTAATACAAGTTGAACTACACCCTGCAGTACGTGTAGCTTCAAAGAATAAATTATCAAGATAATGTATCAGAATATAAATTTTTCAACCCACAGTTGAAAAATTAGTTTAGTAGAGTTGTTGCGGGTAGGGCATGACCTGTCACCCATGTTTAGCGTCCAAACGGGCGTAAAACAGGGTTGTGTCATGTCTTCCTGGCTGTTCATACTGTATCTCGACAGCTGTTTACAAAAGCTGAAAGATAACTGTTTGGGTGTGAAATTGGGTGACATAAAAGTAAATTGTCTGCTGTATGCTGATGATGCAGTGCTTATTGCACCATCAGAGGCAGAACTGCAGGCATTAGTCACGTGTATGAAAGAGGAATGTGAAATTAAAGGTCTCCGTTTGAATGCTAATAAAACTAAGGTTCTGGTATTTGAAAGGGACGAAGAGAGAACGAAGTGTGAAATATGGGTAAATCAGGAATGTCTAGAACAGGTAAATGAAATTGTATACTTGGGGAGTGCTTTTAGCCGGGATGGAAGATGTGATTTAGATGTGGACAGGCGTGTCGCTGCCGGGAACAAAGTCAATGGTGCCCTGACTGCGTTAGTCAAAAGGCAAGGCGTAGCGAAGAGTGCACGCCTTGCAATACATAACGCAGTGTTGGTACCGACTTTGTTATATGGCAGCGAAACCTGGGTATGCCAGAAGAAGCATAAAAGTAAGTTGAATGCAGTGGAGATGCGATCTCTTCGTAAAATGTGCGGCGTTACTATGGCCGACCGAAAGCGAAACGAAGAGATTCGCAATATGGCAGGTTTGAAAGATGACCTTATCACAAAAATTGATAAAGGCGTGCTTCGGTGGTTTGGGCACGTTGAGCGAATGAGTGAAGACCGAATGGTGAAGAAAATATATAGCGCGAAAGTTAATATTAAAAGGTGTCGAGGTAGACCGAGACTAACTTTCGAAGACCATGTGAGCAAATTGCTCGAAGAGGGTAGGGTCAAGAGTACTCGGATACCTAGACGTGCATGTATGAAGAAGATAATGAATCTGAAAGAAGCGAAAGAGATATGTAAGGATCGTGACACTTGGCGATCTGTTCTCTCTGGCTACCCCGTCAGGGATTGTGCGTGAAGATCAACCCACAGTACAGGACTTCTTTATTGTACTGGTCACCAATTGTTACAGCGTTAGAAGAAACATCGTAGCTTGTGCCATATGAACGTATACTCAATATGCGTCTGCAATTACAGCTATCATTGGTATTTATTTAAGTTTTACATCCTCCACTTCTTCTTTCCTAGCCTCAACCATACTATGCTCCACCGTTTGTTGCCACCATTGACAAACTAGATTACGCGGTGCCTCATACAGCCGCAGAGGTACGATGGGATGTCTCCATAGGCAAGGACAATATAAAGCTGGATATATCCATCACTAGGATATATAATTCCTGTCATAACTTCCTGATTTACGCCTATTTCATTATTGCATTAGAACACTTTTTCTAGTTTTAAATTCTTAATGCACATTTTGCAAAGTTTATCATTTAAAAGAAGGACAGCTCTTTTTTCTTAATACTGCTGCTTAAGAAATTTCAATCATTTTCCTATCTTTCGGCTTATATGCTTTAACTGCACATTCCAGCCCCTGTAGTTAAAAAGACAACATTAGTATCTAAAGTAAAATAATAAAACAAAATCTCATTATTTTTAACCTTTTCCGTTCTTATCTCAACAGCACTTGGGATTTTCTTACTTTGCCTGAAGTTAAATCATAAACTAATAACCACATAACCTTTGTTATAGAAGATAAATTTACCAAACTTTTAAAGAACATAATATACAATAGTTTCTTATATGCAATATTAAAAAAACTATACTAAAAAAAAAACTAAAACTAATAACTTAATTATCATACAATCCTACTCCCCGTGGTATCGTGCCAAGAATGCTGGCTGCGTTTCCTCGCTGAATGGCTATATTTATCCTCTGAGCGAGAAAAGAAAGAGCCCTCACTATCTATCACTTTTAAATAAATGTTCCGTTTTCTTTTATTTGCTAAAAGGAGCTTGGTCTTATTTCCCATTAAGCCTGAATTATAATTTATTCTCACTCTAAAATAAATATTGTCGGCCATCAAAAATAATAATAAAATAATTTACTTTATAAAGAGAGTTCATTACGAATTCCCGATAACACTATAAGAGTGAACTATTCTCGTATGCGTGGCAAATGTCGGGCAGAGCGCCGAACGATGTGACCTCTCTCTGGGAAGCCTAGCGGCTGTCTGATTTGAATTGATCCAAACGCGGAATTTTTATGGTTTATAGTTATATTAAAATCTTTATAAAAAAAAATAAAGCCATTTTATTTTTAACTTTAAAGGATTGGGGCACATGAGTAAAGAAACCGTACCATATAGAGGCAAAGCTTCATATAACCGCGCTGTGATAGGTATACTACTACAAGCTTGAGGCGCGTGTTTCTGTGAGCACTGGCGGCTCGTCACGTGTAGAGAGAAACTGCTTTAAACCGGCCTGGCCAGTGCTCAAACTCAGGGTTGTGTTAAAAATAATAAGTGTCAAATTTTATTGTTTAAAGAATAATTCGTATCAAATTAAATATAAACAAGTGTAAATATGGTTTACGTAGATTTAAATGATATCTAGGTTACGGCAAGAGATACCTTCATGAAGAATCAAAATCAGAAGAAATTAAACGAGACGTCTCAATCAAGATCATCTCGAAAATTTCTTTGGATAAGTCAGACAGGCGGGTGGTAACTGCCAGCAACCAACATGTCGTCTAGTTAGTATTGCCTTCAGTAAGATGTTTATAACCAATATCTTAGGAAAATCTCAAAATACTGATTGCGAATACGATTTCGATATGTTACCTATGAAACCAGATGATTGTCGTATTTTAATACACCATCACCGCAACCATTGTCTGGTTGCGGTGAAGGTGTATTTTTTTAATTATGTTACTGCCCCTGTGTTAATAGCAGGAACAAATTATTATCTTTATATCTATATTTGATTTACCAGAAAAAAATGTTTTAGTCTTTGTGTCAAGATGTTTGTAGAGAAAATGTTGTCTCGAACACCACAAATGTGAGAA
This sequence comes from Parnassius mnemosyne, assembly GCA_963668995.1. Classification (NCBI taxonomy): domain Eukaryota; kingdom Metazoa; phylum Arthropoda; class Insecta; order Lepidoptera; family Papilionidae; genus Parnassius; species Parnassius mnemosyne. Next base: position 60,200,799 of record CAVLGL010000082.1, on the reverse strand, counting down.
AATAAAACTGTAAGTTAATAGATCTGAACAATCTATAAATATGGGAAAAGATTATTTTTTCTGCCATTACAAGAATTTAAAACAAGTTAGTCTTCAATCGGGTTTTTAAATAATACTTCCTGACAATTTTATCGCGTTTGTTGAATTGCTTGAGCAAAAATTTCGCGAATATTTTGACGAAAGAAACATTGTAAATATTTGTAGTGAAATATTAAAACGTCTCAAATAATTGGTCTGAGTAAAACGTGAGCAAAATTTTATATTTTTATGAAATGCGAGTGCTTTCCAATAGATTATTAAAAAAAAACTTTACATTAAATTTAGAATTTACAATTTAATTAAAAGGCACAACTAATTGTTGAAGAACAATAATTATAAAAGTAAAACATTTATAATACGTAGTTTATAATAAAATATTATGTCTTAAGTATCTATTAAGATGCTGATAAACGTTTTGTTTATTTAATTTTATCCTCCTGTGTCAATCGTACCAAAATAGGTACAAAATTTGACAGATCGCTAGAAGCTTTGCCTCTTTACAGTTTCTTTACTCATGTGGTTGGGGTTAAAAATATGTTCTTCTAACATAATAGTGCAATAATAGCTTATATTATTTATTAAATTAAGTAACTTAATTGGGTGAAAATAATCGTTTTATCCACAGCATTTTCATAAAAAATTTACTTGGTTTGAATATTTAACTTGCTATGTATATCACATAAATCAAAATATCTTTTCTAGTAACTATTTTTGTTGGGGTTTTTTAAATTGACTTTAATTAATGTTTCGTAAATTATATATTAGATATTTTAAACTTTGAAATTGACGCAAGAAGTGAAATTAAGGAAACCTCTGTTTTGTTTTCTTGATAACATCCACAAATGCTGTATCAATATTAAAAAAAGCTCTGATAACTATTTGGACCATAAAGTTTCTTAAAGTTGTGAATAATTGACATTTGTTTATGATAAGCGGTTGATGGGTATTAACAGGTTTGAAAAGTACTGTTTTGAGCTAATCAGCGCTTGGAACGTATATACGCCCTAACAATATTTTTTTCTTTTTTCAAAGTAGAAAGAAAGAAATGCTTTATTCATATATTATTTTACAGTATCGTAACGAGTATTTACATTCAAGTAAATCTTTGTTTAACATTCTTTAAAAAATTTATTACTTTTAAACTTGATTCATTTTGGCGAAGTTTTACTTTATTTTATCACTAATTCCAATTATTCCATCATTCTTATTTGAATTGTCTGCAGTCGATGGAGTTAATGCATAATATTATAAAAAATTATAGGAGTTAGTATACATTAACTACTGATGTAAGTTAAAATAATGCTATATCTAAATTAGTAAATTGGTTCGATGTTAATAATTTGCATTTAAATGGCACTAAAACAAAATGTATGAAATTCGTGACTCCAAATGTCAAACAATTAAATACTAATGTAATTTTAAATGGGGAGAAACTGAGTCTTGTAGATACCACCATTTTTCTTGGAATCACACTAGACGCGAAGCTTCAATGGAGCCCCCATATATCAAAACTAGCAAGCAGACTTAGTTCTGCAGCATATGCTGTAAAAAAGATTAGAAGTCTAACCAGTGTTGAAACAGCTAGACTAGTTTACTTCAGCTACTTCCATAGCATAATGTCGTATGGTATTTTGCTATGGGGACACGCAGCTGACACTGAAATTATATTTGTTTTGCAGAAGAGGGCCATAAGAGCAATTTATGATTTAAAGCCTAAAGAGTCGCTGCGAGAAAAATTTAAGGAAATTAATATATTAACTTTGGCCTCTCAATACATTTATGAAAATGTAATGTACGTACACAAAAATAAAAGTAGTTTTACAAAAATAAGTGATATTCATTCTGTAAATACTAGGAACAGACACAAGCTAGTAGTACCAGTTACTCGACTCCATCGAGTCAGTAATTCATTCTTGGGGCGATGTATACGCTTTTACAACAAAATTCCAGAAAATATACAAAGTTTGACCTGTTCAAAGTTCAAAAACTTTATTAAACTAAGTTTGTATAAAAAGGGTTATTATAATATTAAGGAATTTATGGATGATCATAACCCCTGGAAATGAGGTGATCGCTACCAAGCTATTTCTAATTTGTTGTGTTGTTAATTTGTGTAACATCATGATTGTAAGCTGTTATTTAAAAAAAGTCCCGCTGGGTTTCTTGCTGGTTCTTCCCAGGACAGAGGTTTTTTCCGAACCAGTGGTAATCAAACAAAAGAGTGACTTTCAATAAGTATTATTTATAATCTATATTGAATAAAAAAGTTTCTGTTTCTGTTTCTGTTTCTGTAAGAAATATTAACTTTTTACAATGCAATTTTAGGGGATGTCGCTAATAAAATTGCTAACTGCAATTTTATGTGCTGGTTTACTATGCTTGGCGGCGAAGGAAAAATAATATAGTAAAGAAACCTGCATGACGGACAAAACAAAATATTTCAAGTAATTGAAAAGTTCGCCCACACGCACTGCAGCAGCGCGGCAGATTAATTGCTTCGCAACCCTCTCAGAAATAAAGTAGGCATGAGCCCTGCAGTAGGGTGTATCTTTTTAATATTTATTATATTATTATTTAAACAAACCATAAAAAATATATCCATGTGTTTTTATTTCTAAAAAATAATTTTAAATTTATTTAACCACAAGCTAAAATTAAGTCAAAATAGCTACAGAAAATCCGTATAACTAAACCAAAATAAATGTATAACTAAATATTTCATTTTGTATTTTGATATACAAAATCAATTACAAAATCGTTTTATGTTTTGTATTAAAAATTAGAAAATAATATGACTATGAATAACATTACAATGAGATGAGAAATAATGAATTTACATTTTCTACAATTTTCAGTAGGCAAACTGTTCTAAATGTAAAAAATAAAATGTTTCAACGCAAATCATATAAATTTATGATATTTATTACAAAAGAAGATGTTGCAAGTTATATTTTCAATCTCATTGTATTATGATTTTTTTTACAATTTACTGATAATCAGATCTAATACAATAAATATTTTTCACAGTTAAAGTAGTAATAACTATTTCCAGCAATTATTTATATTCATACAATCGTGTACATCTTGCTGATGATGACGAAGAACAGAATTTATTGTTCTTTAATGACTTGTGAAATATTTGAGGTGTTAATTGTTTTCTTATACTTTTAAATTAAACCAGATATAACAGAATAGTCGTCGCTTTAAATAGCAGTCCTATAAAATATGTAGTTGTACTCCATAAAGCCATTGGTCTTCTAATTTCAAGAGCAACATACTTTTACATAAATTATGATTACGCAGATAGGAAAAAAGTATATAGTACAATAGAATTTTTACTAATAAATAACATATGTATCACATTTTATGAACAAAATGCTTCATGATAGAACTATAGCTTATACAAAAGCCACAAATCTTACAATTACACTTGTACAGGTATATCAAAAAATGACAAAGGTATTCATTTACCACAATAATACAGCTTTCTTACTTAGCTGAATTTAAATGACACAATTAATTCCTCTGTTTCAATAATTTAATCAACAGAAATCAATGCCTTTATCAATAATGATGCCCATCTCAACAAGAACTGCAAAAGTGATAAATATTGCATAGAGCACTATCAGCACCAATCCAAGTCTTTTCCTCAGTTGAAACTTTCCGATGTAGAGTGTAATGTACAAGCTGACAACGGCCACGAGTAAAGAGCCCACCACGTAACCGATACCGGCGGAATTTATGTAGACAACTGTACTATCTGCACCTTGCACCACGAGAGTTAATGTTCTGATGAGCCAGGGAAGTCCAAGAGCAAACAATATGGCTAACGAATTTGCACCTAATGCATTCGAAACTCCTATTCCTCCTTCCCCTGAAAACAAATGAGAACTATAAGAACTATTTATATAAAAATTGGCAAGCAATGTTTGTATTACAGTTTATACTATTTCTTTAAGGTTCTAAAATTGGCACAACCCGCTCTTCATACATTTTGGACCTTGTGCACGTGAGTATCTATTTTTTAAATTGAGATTTTATTTCATAAAGATAAAATGTATATATTGATTATGAGGATGGATGCTTAATATGCAATCAAACCATATGTCTCCATAAATTTTCACATACCTACATAATAGTGCAAAGATTTTGGACAATTCGCTTTAGCTGTAGGGTTTGTGAAGGACAAACAAAATTGGCTAACAACACCTTGTAAATTAATTAGTTTTATTATTAAAAAAAATTAATTTGTCAGGTCCATATCCACAGGGATGATTATTCATGTCTTTTTTTTTAAATTACTATAATTTTTGTTGTAGGATAATGAACACCATTAATTATGCTTCCAACCTTTTTCCTTTGCATTTTGTATACTCAAAAGTAGGAGTCACGTACATCGGAATAAGGTGTGTGTATTGTGTGCGCATTAAGGTATGTGTGTAGAAAATATAATATATATATATATATATATATTTTCAGCAGCTAGTATAAATATATATATATATATATATATATATATATATATATATATTTATACTAGCTGCCTGGCGAGACGTTGTTCTGCCCTTTTCGACGACCCTTCTTATAAAAATCCTTAAATTCGCAATAAAAAATCTTGAGGGTCATTTATCGGGATAAAAACTATCATATCTCTCAAGTTGGACCAAAATGCACACAGTGTACAAAATTTTATTGAAATCAGTTCAATAGTTTAGGAGTCCATCGCGAACAAACAACGTGACACGTAATTTATATATGTAAAGATATATATGCTATTTTTATTGCATGGTTACAATAAATTAATTTTCAGTCTACTTTCGAGTTTTTGTAAAAATACCGCTTAAATAGGTGCCCTTACCTTATATTTTATAACCATTTTTATAAAAAAAAAAAGAATTTTTTGATGATCGTAAAATTTGAAATACTTAGTCTCTTAGAAAATCAGTATCCTTTAATAATTAAGGTGAACAAAACATTTTGGACTACGGTTTTGACACAAAAAAATCATCGTATTTTGCCTTGATCAGCCGTGTTTTAATAAAAATTATTGTAAATTTCAGCATTGGTTATATCACCTAAAATACTTTCATGGATCAGACAAGAATTTTACATATTATTGTTTATTTACCTAATAAATAAAAGGTTAAGCTTATTGCTATGTTTGCTATGTGCTTAAAGTGATTGTAAATAAGCTTTTTATTACATACTTAATATAATGAGTGTTATAAAGATATAATAGAGATGATATATAATTATGTTTATTCAGTAATATATTTATGAACCGTATTGGCAAATAAATATTGTGTTTTCATATATCGACCCTTTTATTAATCTATTAAAATATATTTTATTGGCCTAGCGTATTTAAATATTAAATTTAAATAAAGTACGAAATCAAATGGATTGCGCAAGTTCGCAAGATTGCAGATTGCTGATAAAGCTCATGCAGTATCACTAATCTCGCATAGATTAGCCCATAATAATATATTTGAGTCAATCAATCTATTTATCTGCCGCACTCACAAAATTGTTATCGATAAAAAACATGCATATTTGGCGTGATAATAACACCGTAATAAAGGTATTTCGCTATTGCTATGTAAACATTCAAAATTTAATAATTTTAATTATAATAAATAAAAACGCAGAATAAAAATTTTAATTTAATCATTCGCTTCTAAGAATTTCGCAGATTATATCCCTAAAAATAGGTTATTGCTAAACAATAGGTTTTCGTTAAAAGTTAAATAGATCATAACATATACCTCGTCTAGACATTATGAATATGGAGCAGGCTTCAGGCAGGCAGCCACCGAACGCTAAAAAGGTCATTCCCATCACGGAGTCCGGAATAAGGAATGTGTATCCTAAAAAAGTAAGAATTAGATAAAAAAAATTTATTTACATTTTAATTTTCATTTAATCATCAACGTCATCAATTTTTCGTCCATCGGTCGCCAAAATAAAAAAGAGCTTATATTTAAAAATATATAGTGCTCAATATCTTATAAACAAATTAGTTTCATTTTTATTATTTTAATGTAGAAGGATAAAAAATAGAGCATAATATTTTATTGTATACACGAAATTAACGGTATTGACAAACCAATCAAAAGATATCAATAAATTGCTTACCGATTACAGTCATACTCCATGAAACAAAGTACGAGTTGACACCAATCCAAATGATACACATAATAAAAGACAATGGATAGAACCTTCTGCAAGTCGCAGGCAAAGGAATAGTTAAACCAAGGATAAACTTGAGTGGCCAAGTATACACCCACCAAATTCTATAAGTTAAAGAATTTTCTTTTGGAAAGCGCCATATACTTTTCATAGGTTTCTCCAATTCTTCGGCTAAAATATAATACGTGCAATGATTAATATTTTTAGTAGTTCGGTAATTGATAATTAAATGAAACTAATTTTTACAGATCATATCGCATTAAATTTAACTTTTTAATTCCCGATGATTCGGGTGCTTTACAGCCCAGTGTTTGACGTCCCGATGTCATAGTTAGCCCGACTACCTTTTGAATATTAATTTTTGGTCCGATCTACGCAGAATGAGCTTACAGTATCTTGAAGTCTGGCAGCGATATGCTTGGGTTTGTATTTAATTTTATTAATTATAGGATCCCAAAAATCCGTAAAAATTAGTTTCATTTAATATGTAGTCTTCACTTAAATATAAGAAATCATTAATTGGTAAAAATTAAATATACGAATACAAACAACTTTCTGATCATAATTTTTTAATAATATATAGACTTACTATCACTTGATTATATCATTATAATAACAGTTAAAGTTGGAATATCTTTTAAAATAATATAAAATTCAATTTAAGCAAATCTCATTTAACGAAATTTTGGTGTACCTTTTTCAACGACAGGTTGTTTTTCCGTATTTTGAATGTTGTTAATTGTCATATCAGTGTTATTGAACGCTTTGTTATCAATACCTTCTTCTATACGCTTGTTATCATTCGTAACAATATCTGTAATAAAATAAATAATCATTATTTTTATATTTCGTAAAAATTCTACTGATAAAAACAGGGGATTAAAAATCAAGATCTATAAGTACTATTCGTTTATTAACACATACTACTCAGCCGAAATGACGCCTTACGCGACACGAGTCAGGGATTGTTTCTCTCTTTCTCATATTGATGGGAGACGAAAGCTGATATATTAAATACTAACCCCGGCTTGGTTTTTTAATGTGGCATTATTTATATTTTAGATAATCAAACACTAGATAATTTTTTTGTTTTTCCAAATAAGTCCAAAATTTTGAGATGATATATAGCCGTAATCACTCTTAACAATACTCTCCATCTGTTCATTACGTTTTATTAGAATCTTACAGACGGACAGACAAAACATTTAACTGTTCATGTCTTCATCATCATCATCATCATTTTACACGTGGTAGAGTCATGCTGCAGCTATATTAGTAGTATAGTTGTAGCACGAATGCGTCGGCTCGACCGGGGAAGGACCACGCTCTCACAGAATTCCAGTGTAAAGTAGCAGCTAGACGCTGCTGTGTTTCGTATGGTGAGTGTAGAGAACCGGAGACCCATGTTACTGAAAAAGAGGCATTCCATCTTAGTACTCACGGGTGACAACGCATCTGCGTTTTGATTCTTTATTGAGGATAGATGTAGATGTCTATGGGCATCTACTTACAATCAGGTAGACTGTGTGCTCGTTTGTCACCATATCCTATAAAAAAAATCATTACATCGCTTCACATGTCCACTGCTGAACATAGGCCTCCCCCATGGAATACCACAAAGCACGGTCCTGAGCCACTTGCACTCATCGACTTCCTGCATGTCTTAATGGCATGCAAATAACCCAAACCCATTAAATGGCAGTTGTTTCGATATTACAGATAGAAACTTTTACATAAATAAATATAAATTCACAATAACCAAGTCAACAATAATTTAGATTTTACCAGCCTCGAACACGGGCGCAAATTAGCCAGCCTTTTGGTTTTCTACAGGACGCATTTTGGAGAGTACGCGCATGAATTACATAATTGAATTCCCCCCTCTCCCTTCCAGCATCGAACAACCAGACGTTCGAAAAGTCTCCACCCTTTGATTGTTGCCTTACCACGCATTCGAACTATACAGTTTGCTACATCGTTCGTCATGCGTACAGCAAAGGAGTGGAATAAGTTGCCAGCATCTGTCTTTCCATCCGATTATAATGCGGGTGTCTTCAAGACAAGAGTGAATAGGCTTTCGTTAAGGCAGTGCGCTTCACCATCTTAGGCTACATCGCCACTTACCATCAGGTGGGATTGTAGTTAAGTATATAGTTAAGTAGAGAAGTGATCTCCATTACCATTTGAATTATGTAAGATGACAATTGTTATATCATAATCATTATCATCATTACAGCACTTAACAAGTCCACCGCTGAACATAGGCCTTCCCAAAAGAAAACACGGTCCACGGGCTACAAGTCATGGTGAGACAGCTATCACCATATGTCCATTGAACTCCGTATGTTTGAAATTTTACGTTTATTGGTTTGTAAGATCTCTCATACAGAGTCAGATGCACTCCTTTTTCATATTATCACATCATGTCTATCTCTAAAAATATACGTTTGGACGTGCCTTAAAAATTGTGCGTTCTTATGTAGTCGATCAACTTACATTCAACATTATTTTTTTGCACCTTTTCAATGATCCTATCATACAGTGCGAATATTCTGACACTGTTAAACATAATGACGAAGTAGGTGATATACAAGATGCCCAGCACCAATGCTTCGTACCACTCAACTCGACCATCCCACACGATTATTACCAAGGCTATTACGTTGAACATATATATGAGTACATCTCTCGTTACTGGACGACGGTCTATTGAAATTGGCTGAAATAAAACTTTCAAATTAGATTTACATTATATTTTAAATATGTACATATTAATTTAATACGCAATATCTTTTTTTTAGCAGATACAAAAAATGTTTTATCAGAGTTTACTATCAGTTAGAACTATTAATGTTATAACTTCACTAAACTATCTATTTCACGTAGCTCGATTACGTAATTTTTTCTTCATAAAACATAGTGTAATAATAATAATTTTTTACAGTTATAGCAGCGAGACCTCCTATGGCGGCCACGCCAAGTGCGTTGAAAATGGCTGAACCAAGAATCGTACCGACGCCCATATCAGACTCCGTCAGGAAAGTTGAAATTACGTTGACAAAAAACTCAGGACATGACGTCGCCACAGACATAAACGTAGCTGCCGCAACATTCTGTGAAAAATATTAACATAATGTACTTGTTGTCTAACTTGTTTCAAACTTCCGATTGAAAACACTAACCAAGAAATAAATATAATTTATAACGATTTACGCATTGAATAAAATTAATTTTGCAGTTTTTTTAGTGGTCAATTTTAAATTAAATTTATAAATATGTTAAAAATAAAAAATATAATTTACATAAAAAAATTATAAACAGCGTATATTTTTTATACGTAAAATATATTTAAATCTATAAAATAAATGTAATAATATATTAAATATATTTTATAGATCAGCATCTTGATACGAACGAAGGAAATACAAACCTGCGGTATCTTTAAATCCTCACATATAAATTCCACACACGGGATAAAGTAATCGTTGCAAACAATCGTTAAAAGGGTAAAGGCATAAATTCCAAATAGTACGTATAAAAGGAACGCTCCTCTCCGAAGTTGATCATCTGTAAATAATTTTTTAAGTTAAATCAAAAGATACAATTAAAAACTAATATTATAAAGTGGACTAGTTTTTAGTATTTTTTTTTGTTGGTTGTAACACGCTAATAACTGAAACTACCAGTCCAAATAGTATAGACTATATAGCATTAGGAAACACCTCTCAGGTGACCTTAAATATTGATTTTTGTGAAACAAGCGCTCCCGAAAAGATTTATCCACGTACACTGGCGTTAGTTATACGTAAATACAATGTTCTTTAAAAATACAGATCTTTACTCCATCTAAAAAAAATGTCCGCGATACCATATGCCTCTTTCTTATACATAAGCCACAGTAAGGTATTTTGTGCCAAAAATGTTAAAAGTGATTTATGAGCGTTATTATTAGCCATGGAATATTAATCCTTCGAGCGAAAGTTACTTCATCATGAAGACAGTTTTATGAAGATAAACTTTGCTCTTTATACCATGTTATTTGGATGCATAGTTTGAGAGATAATGAAAACTTAAATAATTTAACAATGGTTAGGCGCTCGAATGGCGGTTATACGCTAGCCGCCCGATAAGAACCGAGAGAAAGCAGCAGTGATCGCTTCTATTAGTTTAAACATTCTAGATGGCAATGTATGAAATGGGAAATTTTTGAGAAAACTAAACTTGCACTGAGCAAAAAATCGATAAATGATAAAAAATGTTCATATTTTATGGCAGATTGTGTGTAAACTATTAGTGATATCGCTTTTGTATGTATATATGTATAAGACATTGATAGTAAATTTATCTGGGATCATTAAAATTTTGTACTCGTACTGCACACTTTTCATGTGTTGTGTACGGTATTATCTAAAACTGAAAAAACCACATTCCGGCACATTTTCTGGGGGTGACGCTCACCCGGGATTGGGAGGGTGAGTGGTTAAATTTTACTTTGCTCTATAATGTACATATGTTGATAGATGAAAGTACTCGAATACTTTTGCCAACTTTTAGCTAAAATTCAAATATTTATTTTTATATTTGTATTTTAATGGCCGAATGAATTAAATGTTCAAAACAGCGGTGCAACGGGTAATGAAATATTTAAGAAATAATTTATACCTCTTTTTAAAGGACATGTTAAAGGACACAATATGTATATGTGTATATGTATATAGACTTTAGTCATACATATTGTGTCGGTAAAGTTAATACACTTGGAGTAAAAAACTGATAAATGATAAAAAATGTTCATATTTCGTGGCACAGCAAACTATAAGTGGTATCGCTTTTGTAACTTATAAGGTGTTGATAGAAAAATTATCGAAGATCATTTCGTACCTCCACACTTTTGATGTATCGTGAATGGTTCTTTTTAAAACTGGAAATAAACGCGCTTCGAGGCACTTTCTGGGGCGCGGGATGATGACGCTCAGAATGTCACCAAATTCAAAGATCTACTGATTAATAAATACCGGTTTTATTGTAGCACGAATTGTTCGACTCGATCGAGGAAGAACCACGTTCTTATAGAAACTAGCGTAAAATAACAGTTAAATGCTGCTGTTTAGTATGCTAAGTGAAGATAATCGGAAACCCGTTTACTGGAAACAAGACGTTTCATCTTAGTAATCAGGGGTTACAACGCATTCAGCATTTTGATTCTTAATCGAGGATAGATGTAGATGTCTATAGGTCACTGCATTCATTTACCATCAGGTGGACTGTGTTCGTTTGTCACTCCTATTTTATAAGTATTTGATTATATTTGCTTAAATATATATACGATATGATACATAATATATTTTAAGACTCACCCGTAAATATATCATCTGGGAAACTGTCTACTGAATCACTTACAATGCAATCCACCTCCCTAACTACATTCTCAAGTACCTCGGTCCTTGTTCTTAACCAGGGTGTCCAATGCCATGTTTCCCATTCTTCATCAAGTTTTCTCATCAGTTCCTCCGTAATGTATACCGTATCACCATTCTTGTTGGATATTGGCACGTAAACTGGATCACCGGTTGAATCTGTTTGAAATTTTTCATAATAAATAAACAAAATGTGTATATTCAATATACAAACTGAACAAATTATTTTTACTTTCACTTGTACATCTAATTCAATAAATATCTCTAAGATCTTTCTAAAGGATCAATAGTTCTGTTGTATCTTAATACGTGTCCTTACATAAATCTATTTTAAACAAAATAAGTAAATATTTATTAGACTATACGAATATCTTTTAGTATTAAAACGTATTTTTCATAGCGCTTATGCTTTATCACAGACCTGTTGATAGTAAAATCGTTGTTGGACAAATGTAAGTCATTTTGTTCCCGCTCATTTTTATGTTTGAATATCGATTTTTGGTAAAGCAAATATAACGGAGTTATTTGTGATAACATTATAGATTTTTACTCGTTTTACATATTATTATCCTTAATGGCAGTCACTCAAGTTACATGTTATTGATTAAAACACTTATGTAGTGATAAAACACTTAATTGTCGTGTTAAATGCAGTGATGAGTTATAATATGCAGTATATATTTTAATACGTGAAGAGACAGATTTTTACCCCTTTCTCTTATGCATATGGAGGAGGAGTGTAGTATGAGGTTTCATAGTTAAAGTTTATACGGAGTAGTACCAAAAGCAAAACATTCATTACAAATACATTAAATTATATAAAATAAAACATACAATGTACACGTTCATACTGCTAATATCAAACACTTAATAGTCTGTGGTCAAACAGAGCACAGTGTAGAGGTTATCGCTAAAGAATTTTAAAATTTTGGCAACAAATAATTACCGACACATTGACTAAATAAGCTGTGAACTTCGTGTTATTCCAAATTTTCCTGTTTTATTAACCTGTGGATTGTATGTCAAAGTAAAAAAAGTATTTATATTATATTTTGTAATAAATGTATATGTATGTCGTTGCTGCTGGTGATAAGAGGGCTGGTTCTTTCCTCGCTCAAAGGCTAAGTATAGCCATTCAGCGTAGAAACGCAGCCAGCGTTCTTGGCACGATACCGCGGGGAGTAGGGCTATATGATAATTAAGTTTGTAGTTTTAGTTTTTTTTTATTATTATACTTTTTAATATTGTAGATAAAATTAAGTATTATGTAAAATTGTAATAAAGTATTGGTTGAAAGTGAAATGCAGCTATATACAGTATGCTGCCCCGAAAGGGGGTGAAACTAGACCGCAAATTATCGACAAACAAAATGGAAAAAAAATAATATTTAGTTTACTTTTTATTGACGAATTAAGATTTTTATATTTTATGTAGACTCTATGTACAAAAAACATCAATTTCATCCAAAGTAGTGAATCGATTACTATAAAATAAAATATAATATTATGCCACGTACTTGGCGGTAAGGATAAAATAATAATTAGCTCGCAAAAAAGTGGCACCATTACTTTAATTTTGCTTTTTGTGAAAATAAATCCATTTTTATCATTTTTTGTTTCAGTGATCTTTAATTTTCTCAGAATTATGCCCCCAATACCAGGAAATTTTAAGATTTATTATTATTTTCTGCCATATTGTCTCTCAAATAAGAAAAATATCTACGTTGTAACCACACAACGGTGAACGCGCTTGCCAGCCCACTAGTCCTTCCCACCAATCCATCTGTTTGCATAGCTTTCATTAAAAAACATGTCACATTTCGCCCGTAATGAGCAGAACATCCATCCATCTCAAAAACATGCGTCGCCGTGTGGCCAGCGAAGCTTCTTCGAGCAGAAATGGCAGTTCGTCTCTTAATAAAGTTAAAAAACGTTCGAAATTTAATATAGTAGGTAAAATAAGATATATTAGATTAATAATAGATTTATTGAGAAATGCACTTGAAATGTAGATGCTCTCATTAAGTGTGGATTTTCATAATGCCATTCATGTAAATTCCTGCAACTTGTGATTCCATTCCGAGTGAATTTTGCTTCATCCATTTATAATATTTTTTTTAAATTGTGGATCGTTTCTAATCTTTCTTTGACTCCGACTTCACGCAGACAGGACGCACTTTGGACGATGGTCTATGTTTTCATGCAAGTGTTGGACTCGCTGGTAATGTTCTTTGATAACCAAGCGTCTAATACTAGTTGTAGGGTCAACAAACAAATCGCTTAAAACTGCCTCTTCTATTGAATTGTCAATAATTACAGTGTTGTTGTTCACGGTGATCTTGTGCTAATTCAAGTCGGATGTTGGATAACTTCCGGTGAACTTCTTGAAAATTTCATCCTGACGGTATAAGTCTTTCCCGAAATGCGTTGATTGTAGGCAGAACGAGTGACTGTCGTGCGTCCACGTGACATCCCATAACAATAATAGATGTCAGCGATTTTTCGCAAATAAAACTCGGTTAATCGCGGCATCTCAACAATTCAAAACAAAGTAGAGTCAAAAACGTAACAAACAAAACAATAACAGAAAAAAAACTAAAATAACATAACAAAAACTCAACACACACGATAGTAGGAGTGGTAACAGGTAGCAGCAGCGAGAATATCGGAGCGACTGGCTAGCTTACTGCCCCACAGTAAATCCCATTGTAAGTCGTATTTCGAACCCCTTCCTAGTCTGCTCCTTCCTACCCTTGCCAACTAATGTTACCATTGTTTTACATTGATTTTTTTATTTGAAAGGCAATATGGTTAAGAATTATAATAAATTATAAAATCCTGGTATTGGGGGTATAAGTCTCAGGTAATTAAAGATCATTGAAAAAAAAAACAGGCATAAAAATGGATTTTTTCGCAAAAAGCAAAGTTAAAGTCATGGTGTCACTTTTTGTGGCTAATTTTTATTTTATTCTTACCGGAAAGCACATGGCATAGTCATTTTTAATTTTAAAGTAATCGACCCACTACTTTGGATGTATTCGTTGTTTTTTGTACATATGTAGAGTCTTCATAAGATATAAAAATCTTAATTCGTTAATAAAAAGTATTTTTTTATTTTTTGTCGATAATTTTTGGTCTAATTTCACCCCCTTGCACTTTATCGAGGGACACACAAATCCAGAAATTTTGTGAATTATGGTTATATAATTAATTATAATTGTTATTATTAATTATTTATAATTATGGTATTTATTATAAATGACAGTAAACCAAAAACTAAAAACTAAAATTTTCATACAGTTGGTATGAATCCATTCGGGGTATAATTTATAGAACGCTGATTGGATTTTTTTATTTTTTTTAAAACGTTACCCCCACACTAGGATTTTCTCCTGTATCGTGGAGGCAGTTCACAAACATACATTGCACGAAGACAAACATACAGGCCCGGAACAATTATTTGTAGGCCATACAAATACTTGTTCCGTGCGGGATTCGAACCCGCGGCCTATAATAATTTAAATTGTCGTGTATGTGTGTGTATGTGCGTGTGTGTTTGTTATATTTATAGGTATATCTACAAAATAATGACATCATACATGTAATAAATCCAAGGTTGTTTTTTCAGATGTCTCACAAGACATATGCTACAGAGCACGCATAATGATTTGGTCATCATTGAAACATTGAAGATTGAACATAGAATTATATCAATATGTGCCAAAAATGCAAAATTTCAAGCGATAATATGAGAAAACACAGCTCAGTAAGACGCTGAGGATTTAGAAATCAAAGTAAATACCACGTTTTCAGCACATTGAAATTCAATGCGGAAGCTCTTCTTTCTCGATGCACCAGGAAGTATAAACGAATCAGTCATACTGTAATTACAATTAGCCTAGCCTCACAAGGACCGTAAAATACCTTTAAATGTAGCTTCCTCGGACATCGCAACAACGTTGCTCGAAACAGTTCATTCAGACTGCGTATGAAAAGGACGCATGCCCCAAAGCATTGCTTCAATTTACCAGCACGTAAAAACTCATACTGAAGCGTGTGCAATTTTTATCAAACAAGAATAAGGTACCTATGCAAGTATGCAGCAAGAAATTAAAGAAGGTCGACGGCAAAAGAACGCAAATTGCAAAACTCAATTTTCACATGAATTTTGTAATGGATATTAAAACTGGATATTAACTAACTGCATACGTTTTCCCAATATGAATAAATAATATCCTTAAAGAAGCCTTTATGGTAACGAAGGTTAAATGAGAGGGCAGTGTTATCTCGTATCCCAGAAATGAAACTGTGGATATTCTACATTATTTAATGACGACTCATTGGAAAATTAAGCAACTCTTTTCACACTGTCCCGCAGACACGTAATATGATGACCCACGTTCTGTGTATGACACCTAGCTGCGCACAACTGGCAAAAATAATAAAAAGGTTTTGACTCTCCCCATTTTTTTTAATCCATTACAATTTAAACGTGAGTACTTTAAATGTGACGAATATACATTTAGGTACTCTGTTCGAGAGTATCGAATTTCAAAAATATTATATGCTGGAGGAAAATAGTAAATCATACAATTTTATTTACAGATTATTCTTTTTAATTATTAAAAAAACACTTCAAATTGCGTCCTAAATTTAGACAGTTTTGCAACCAGAATTAATGTATAAGTCTTAAGCAATTTGATCCCCACACAAAAGAAATCTAAGACATAATCTTTAAAAAATGATGACATCTACTGTTGGGTTGTAGCAATAGCTAGCCTAACTTTTACTAAATAATAAAAGTGAACATGGGCTGTCACCTTTTGAAATTATGTCATTTTCCATTTACGGGGCAAAAACTAATATATATGAAGTTGAAAACGTTGTAGGCGTGCGTCTTCTTTGAAATAAAATTATTACTAACACCATAAGAATATCAGAAACTCACAGTTCAATATATAATAAAAAATAAATCTAAATTAGCCCCAAAATAAAAAGTGAAAGTTTTTTACGGCAAAAAAAGTGTTAAGACTTCTAGAGAGTCCTTAAAACGTGAAGTATTTTTAGAGCAACTCTATAGCTTTATTCAAATACTAGCTGTTCCCCGCGACTTCGCTCGCGTGTTAGGTTTTTTATGTTTTTGCGCGGAACCCTAATTCTTTTTCTAAAATAAAAGTAGGCTAAATTACTCCTTATGACATAAGCTATCTGCCAGTGAAAGCCCCGTCAAAATCGGTCCAGCCGTTTCGGAGATTAGCCTGAACAAACAGACAGACAGACAGAAAAATTTAAAAAATTGTATTTTAGTTATAAGTACCGTATTACTTCAATTTTATTTATTTGTATAGATTAATTTATAATTATAACGTCCCCTCAGAACTAAGAGAGAATCTGGTCAATTACATGTATGTAGACTTTTTTTCGACGATTTGACGATTGTCTTAGAAACCAATTACCAGTCAATACGTATAGCTAAGGCCAATTTTGAACACTGGGTTCAAGCTCAAAAGACGCTGCGTTTCTTCCTTTGCCTGGATCTATTATTGTAGCGTTTATTAGATTTACATGAATCAACAAAAGCATTTTTTTATATATAAAAATATATCTTTTATTATCGGGTAAAATTTAACATAGATCACTCTTGGCATTCATCTGTATCTGTTCGTCAGGTTTCATTACTATCGGTTGAGCTATTCAAAAGATTAGCCCAGACAGACAGACAAAAATTTTAAAAATGTTTGTTCATGTATTAATGGCCCGCAAATAACCCCCTCAGCCTTAAAAAAGGAATTTATATATATATATATATATATATATATATATATATATATATATATATATGTTTGTGTGTATGTGTGTTGTGCGTATAGCGTGATGGTCACGCGAGTTCGGTGCCTTTTCACCATACCAAAAGTGGGCAACGTACCTAAAGAAGTTTTCACTTCAAAAAAATATATATTGAGCTGAGGGGGTATTGTAACAAGAATAGGTAACGGGCCGCTGATTATTAACCCTTTCGCTGTCCCGTGCACTACATATAGGTCATTGCTATTGTCTTACTATTGTGTCTGAAAAGCGGACAGTGAAAGTGTTAATAAACATTTAATCAGACCGGCGACATTCAGCAATCTCACGGATGCTAGGCGTATCTGGTACTACGGTCGTCTATACGAGAATCTAGTGAAATAATTAAGGCAAATCATCTATTCTACCATAAAGTCTCCTGTCCAGCACCGGACTTTCACGAGCTACTAAAAAAAAAAGTATAAATACTTACTAAAATCCTCAATTGCCGCAACATGACTAATAATGCTCAATAAGGAGATTATAAGCACCAACATGAAAGCTGCTCCATACATTTTAAGTCCCTAAATATTTTTTACTGTAACTCTTCAAGAAACTGAAAACAAGAAATTATTGGTTAAAAGGGCTAAAGCATATTATTTTAGGGTCTGCCGTGTACGTCTTAAGAAAATCCACTGCTCATAACAACCCGCGGATGTCGTAAGAGGCGACATATGGAAACTGTTACAGGAGATGGGGAGCAGCATCTTCAAACATAACAAATGAGAATAATAAAAAACTGCGGTTACCAACCCGCCTGCTAAACGTGTTAGCTATTGTAAAAATGCCACTAAATGGCAATCTATGAGGAAGTGTTATTCCAACAATAAACTTTTATATGTTTTAATGAATTGTTAAATGAAAAAGTAATCACAAGGTTTGGGAACGTTCCAGACGCGGTAAACTAACACTAAACAGTGCGAAACTTTTCCTACTTATTACTCTTATCACAAATGGGTGACCACACCCACAGTTAAGGTTTTACAGGCCGATGAAGAAGTTAAAGAATATAAGATTGATATACATTTTATAAGTACCAAAAACAAACATAAGATGGTATGATTTTATAGCAGAGGGGGCAAACGAGCATGAGACTCACCAGATGGTAAGTGACTACCGCCGCCCATAAACAACTGCAATACCAGGAGATGAGATTTTAAACGTGGTAGAGCCATGCTGCAGCTATATTAGTAGTATAGTTGTAGCACGAATGGGTCGGCTCGACCGGGGAAGGACCACGCTCTCACAGAATACCAGCGTAAAATAGCAGCTTAACACTGATGTGTTTCGTATGGTGAGTGTAGAGAACCGGAGACTCTTTTTACTGGAAAAGAGGTATTCTATCTTAGTACTCACAGGTGACAACGCATATGCATTTTGATTCGCAAACGAGGATAGATGTAGATGTCTATGGGCTACAGCAACTACTTACCATCAGGGGGACTGTGTTCTCGTTTGTCACCCTATCCTATAAAAAAAGAACTGCAGTGCACTGCCGGCGTTTTAAAAAAAAGTAGGCTCTTTTTTAAAGGTCCCTAAGTCGTATCGGCCCGGATAAATCTGCCATGCCAATATTTCTCTGGGAAACGTCGCCGAATACCGGTACAAACTTATGTCTGAAGTTGAGACTTTTTTGAACAAAGTTTCGGACTGGGGGCTACTAAATCTAGTCCAGTTCAATCTCCACAAGACACAAGTTTCCGCGTTTACCGCTAAACAGAACCCCTTTGTCGTATCTCCTCAGTTTCAAGGCACTCCCCTTGTTGCTTCAGCCAGTATCGGAATCCTCAGTGTCTACATATCGAGTAACGTGCAGTTTCGTGGTCATTTGGAAGAGAAGGCCAAATTGGCCTCTAACAAGCTTGGTGTGCTCAGCAGAGCGGGACAGTATTTCATGCCGGCACACCGCTTGCAACTTTATAAGGCGCAAGTTCAGCCCCACATGGAATAATGTTCCCATCTCTGGGCAGGGGGTCTCTAGTGCCAGCTCTTTCCACTTGACCTGACGCATCCCACTTCTCTCTCCCAAAGGATTAAAGTCATACCGTCAAGTTTGCTGCCATTGTTTCTTTAAATATTTCACAAGGCTGTAAAACTAAGGGAACATTTTATAGAGGCAAGAACTCTATAGTATCTGTTAATCATGACAGACCCGATAGAGTTCTACGGTAAGCCAAAAAACATATTCTCGCGTCACATTCTTATCGAATTAAATACTTTAAGAATTCTTTCGCAATCAAGGCCTTCTGATTATGTAACAAAGTTCTTCCCCGAATACGTCGTGCGATAACACTTTATTAGTTTAAGATTAACATCAAAATCCACTACCTATTAATATATGATCACCACTATCATCAACATTATAGATTTGTTTCCCTTCTG
Source organism: Parnassius mnemosyne (assembly GCA_963668995.1). Lineage (NCBI taxonomy): Eukaryota > Metazoa > Arthropoda > Insecta > Lepidoptera > Papilionidae > Parnassius > Parnassius mnemosyne. The sequence goes on along the minus strand of CAVLGL010000082.1, from coordinate 60,180,929 downwards.
TATTTATTTATGGAAATTTTATATTTATATGCCTACCTACCTATAGTAACTTCCGTAACTCAGAAACTAATGGACCTGGACACTTGTATGCAAGTCAAATAAGAATAACTTTAACGTCTATAAATAGAAATTTTATGAATAATAATGTTGTGATTTCTGAATCATAAAGTTCTGAAAAGTGTCTTTTTTATCACTCACTGCCTCACTCATCAAAAACTTACAATTTAGCATCAAGCTAGATAATTAGGATTATAACATCGAGGTTCGATGTCGACAAAGTGGATGGTGCGACATTTAATTCTTATAATTTAAAATAGAAAACAATGAAGCGTAAGCAGAAGAAAAAACGTCGAAGGTATTTATTTAGATTAATAAAAGATTAAAACTGTTTTTTTTTTTCAATTAATCATTTTAAAACCAAACCTAGTTTGTACCGAACTTGGCCTATCATATCCTATCATTGTATATAATTTGGGGTTGTCGACTTCACTGGTAAAGGAGTTTAACATTAGAATAATACTACACACCAAAGCAAGCCGCCTTCTGGCTTTCACTTCTTCGAACATCAAATTTTTACTGTCAGTGTATACTTTGTTTAATTTTAGATAGGTACTTTAATTCAATTATTCTTTACAATTCGCCAATATTAACAACATGTTAGGAATTTTATCGTATCTGTTACAAAAACTTTAAGTTATTTATATATTATAAAAGTTTACCTTAAATGAAATATGAGAATGAATTCAAAAAGATTATTTAAATCTTTAATTTCCTTAAATACTCTGATCACAATTTGACTAAATATATAAAGTCCATAATGGTCAGAACGTTTTGTCTCAGTTAATCCGTATGCAATAATATATTGCAGTAAATCTGTTTTAATATTTCTCATCTCAATTTTTATCTTATCAAATAGAAACGTTGTCTCAACCAAAACGCTTCCGTCATATATTATTATAAGTTAATCTCTCTTAAGTTTATTCAATAAGAAACTGCAATATATAGATACTACAATCTATTAACTTGAAATATTATTAATATATTTTACTAAATTGATAGCGTAATAGATAGATATATATTAATAATAAGACAATCTTTATTTCTTCTTTACCCACTTATACGCATAGTTTTAGAAATGGATCGAACGGACGTGCGTATTTTTTAGTAAATAATATAAAATCTATCAACAACATTACTTATTGACAAGTTGGTTGATAAATACATGTACCTAACACGAACAACATTCCTTCAAAACTAAGAACTCTTAATTTTTTTTTTGTCAGAACGACTATAAATTTTAAACTGAAAAACTAAATTTAAAATTATCCTTAAATCATTCCTCATTTCGTTACAGTTTATCAAAAGTCCACTGGAACATCCCCATAGATTACTTCATTGGGAGGAATATTTGCCATGGTTGCCAAGCCTGACGGGTAGGTTGGCAACCGCAGTTTTTTTTGGTTTGTTATTAGCAAGATGTTAACGATAAGTGATAGTGGATATTTTACACCGCCACTTTGTAGTGGCAAAACTGTGTGATCGGTTTCCTCATTCGCTATATTTAAATGACTAACACAATAAATTAAACTCAAACATAGGTAAGCAAAATAAAGGTGAAAATTTTCAATTTACGCATGTATTATTCTTTGGTCTATAAGCTTTTCTCAATGTCAAGGTTATCGATTTACCAGCATAAACAATGCAACGAAGAGTTCAGTTTGGTTATGTCCAATTGGTGATTCTAAATACACATTTGCTTAATTCAAATTATTACTAAAATAATTAACTTCAAGTGCAATATTACACAAATCAATTCGTACTAGTTTACTGTTTACACTGCTAATTATAATATAAACAAACTTGTGTGATTACTACTTATCCTTCTGATTGATATTAACAAAGCGTTAAAAATGTATTCACAAAATGATAACGAAAACAATTAAAACGAAAGTAAACACAAGCCGATAACCTATTTTTTTAATGGGTCAATTTCAATAAAAACACTTGCAATGCACGCGACTTACAGCACATAATGAGCTAAACAACGCACAGCCAACATATCGCTAAATACTTACATTAAATAATGCTGAATTCCAAATTAAAACTCTAACCCGCCAATGCAAGTTATAATGTATTGAACATCTTCGATAATTTATTCAAATACAGTTACAATAGCTACCTGCCCGCAATGTTCACAGAATTCATAGTCAACACTGAAAGAAAGATACGAGCTGTGGGGTTTTTAAATGATAATCTTAATTGATAAGACTCATTCGTAATGATTAGTCGTTTCAGATATTATTCTCGTAGCTATGTTTGCTATTTGTCGATTTCGTAATTTTAATAACATTTCGCGTTGATTTACGCCTTCTCGATTCTCATTATCGCAAGTTTTTTCACATAATATTTCGATTGCATTTTGGCATTCAACATCCGGCTACTAATTGACTGATCTGACTGTCATGGGTTTGACAGATTTTCCCAAATAATTGGTTCCCAAATAAAGAAATCAACTTAATGACTTTACATACTGATTGCCTTCCACGTTAACTTAATTTATCGTTAATAGAGTGATACAAACGCATGCGTAGCTCAATGGATATAATTCACTAAAAGGACTGCCAATAATACTTTGTTTATTTCATTAGGTTAGTAGTAAATTGAATCATCATTATCATCAAAATCAGCCTGTTCAATTCCATTGCTGGATATGAGCCGTAACAAGTATGTATTAAGCTAGGGTCTCACGGCCTGCTTTGTCACAGATCAGACCGCACCAGGCCAGACCAACAAGTCGTGAGAAACATCGCATCCGATGAGGCCTGTGGTGGCCTGTTGTCGCCCGTCCGATCCATCGGGAGTCGGTACGTTCAAGGGCGCGGTGCGGCGCGGCGCGACGGTGCCTGTCGCGGCCTGTACGGGCGCGTCTGCTTCGGTTACAATCGTTCATTTCAACTGCGGTGGCGCCTGCGCGTTTACGCTGATTATGGAGTGGACGAACGAGCTCATAATCGAGTTCTTAACTCTTTATGAAAATGGACCAGCGCTTTGGAATAGTTCGTCACCTCAACATAAAAACAAGAACGGCTTTTGTTGAATGACGACACCCACCAGCGTCGTTTCTTCTGCTGTCTTTTTACTTGGTTTATCAAACGTTCACCAGTGAATAAAACCACAGCGGCTGCACACGCAGAATTCCGCCCCGCATCACTTCCCATGTTGGAATGTCAGTCGACAGGCCGCACCAGGCCGGCACACGCCGTGGGAATGCTCAGTACGGGCCGCGACAGGCCCATACAGGCGGGGCAACGCATGGCGCGGCTTGTCGCCTGGTAGGCCGTGGGACCCTAGTTTTAGAAAGCATACGTGATAAAGCTATGCTGCAGCTATATTAGAAGTATAGTTGTAGCACGAATGGGTTGGCTAGACCGGGGTAGGACCACGCTCTCACAGAATAACATCGTAAAACAGCAGATTAACACTGCTGTTTCTTATGGTGAGTGTAAACAAACGGAGACCCTTTTTACTGAAAAAGAGGCATTCCATCGTAGTCCTCACGGGTGACAACATTTAGATTTTTTATTGAGGATAGATGTAGATGCCTATGGATCACAGCAACCACTTACCATCAGTGGACTGTGTGCTCGTTTGTCACCCTTATCGTATAAAAAATATATATTTCCTGAAAGTATAGCTACCAATTCAACACGTTGGAAAGGAATCAGTGAGACCTGAGACCAGACTTTCACTAGTAATACTACTGCCCATAACAAATCTGTTGTGTGAATTTCTTCCATAAATTATTATTTTGTTTTTCAGGCTAAAATAATTTATATAATAGTCAAAATCAACCTGTTCAATTCCATTGCTGGATATGAGCCGTAACAAGAATATATTAAAAATCATAATATTTTCTGAAAGTGTTGCTCCCAACTCAATACGTTGGAAAGGAATCAGGGAGATGTGAGATCATACTCAATAGTAATACTACTGCCCATAACAAATCTGTAGGGTTCGAAATGTTTAAATGAATTTTTGCTATAGATTATTATTTTCTTTATACATACATACATAAACACTCACGCCTGTCACCCAGAGGCAGAGACTATGGACTTCCATTTGGCACGATCCTGACACACCTCTCTCGCTTCCTCCTTATCCATGTACCTACGCATACGCTCGTCGGTTAAGGGTACTCTTAATTTGGCCATTTTCAATATATCGCCAATTTGGTTGATAAACTTTCGCTTAGGGCGTCCCTTCCCGACTCTGCCGTTCACCTCTGCAACATAAATTTGCTTTGTCACTCTTTCCTCATTCATTCTTTCTACATGACCAAACCATTGAAGCATTTCTTTCTTAATCCTGGTCACAACATTATCTTGCAAACCACACTCTTCTCTTATCACACAATTTCTCACCCTGTCATTCAGATTCAGCCCTAATATACTCCTTAATTACCGCATTTCTACAGCATTTATTCTACTCTCGTGCTTCTTCTGCCACACCCAACTTTCACTACCATACATTAAAGTAGGAACTAACACAGCATTATGAATTGCTATACGTGCCTTTAGGGACACATTTTGACTATGTATAGGGACTTCAGTGCTCGTATCAGGATCAACGGGGCCAACTCGGACTGGTTTGGCATCCATAAAGGTGTCAGACAGGGCTATGTGGCTTCTCCGTGGCTGTTCAACCTATTTATGGACAGTTGTCTGGAAAATTCGAAAGTTGAAGAATGCGGGTTAAGAATGGGTGAGTTAACCGTCAAATGCCTTTTGTACGCCGATGATCAAGTCATACTTGCGTCGTCGGCGGCCGAGTTGCAAATGATGGTTACATTATTGAACAGTTCATTAAAAGAAAGGAGAATGAAAGTGAACGTAAGTAAGACGAAAGTTATGGTTTTTGAAAGAGCAGAAAGTAAAACTATATGTGAAATAAGTATAGAAGGGGAATAGGTCGAGCAAGTAAATGAGTATGTGTATTTGAGATGTGTATATAGCAAGGATTTTAGATATGATAAGGATGTAGAACGACGAGTGAACGCAGGAAATAGAGTAAATGGGGTTCTACACTCTTTTGTGGAAAGTCAGAATAATTTTGTTTATCAGGCTAAAATTTAATATACAGATACACAGATTTGGAGTATTATTTTCATAAACTACTAGTCCCTTTTTATACAACTCTTATCTAATTATGATAATAATAGAGATATAAAAATAATATACAAACAAATTAATATAAGCTGAGTAGTTGAAATTAGTATAAAATTAAAAAATGCTACCATAATGATTTCTTATATTTACGAAAACACTACACATTTAAATAAAATGAAACTGAAGTCTGCAGTCTGTGAACACGTGCAGGATCGCCCGCGTCATTACATAATAATAATACTCGCTCTGCTAGGTTTTGCTCGGTGAAAAAGTCCATGCATCCTACCACGATACGCAAAACCTCCAATTTCTCCCCCTTTCGCCCTAAAATACGCTCGCAATGCATTGCTGTTCATCTGCATAGACCAACACATGCGGCGTACTCCGCTAGTGGCGGGTGCTGATTGCTGGCCTCGCGAAGACCCTGCCAACACCAAGCCAGCTGGTGGGGATGATGGATGCGAGGGGCTGCTGGGTGGTTATGCAGCACCCCGCGCTCGGCTGGCGGTTCACATGCTGTCGCGTCCAGCGCCAGCTCCAGACGTGCAGTGCGACCTCCAGGTAGTGGCCCTTTGCGCAATCTTCTTAGTTCCATCATCCATTTACTGGTCGTCAGTTAACGGGAATCGCCCAAACTCGGCACCGTTTCATGGTAGGGCCATGTGCACAAGCGGGCTTTTGCACCTTCAATTTTGCCGAGGTACGGCGCTAACACCTCTTGGCAATGTAACATAACCGTTACGTCAGCGGGCGATGAGGTCGTCACTTCCCTACGCCATATTTATTATTATGTGGTATCTATAAAGTTTTCTCATCTGGTTGGGAAATATAAATATATAATTGTAAATAATCATGGTAAACGTCAATATATATATAAATATCAATAAAGTAAAATAAATACATAAATATATAAAAACCCAACCAGATGGAAGCCCTCGGCAGGGGAGACCAAACGGCCGAGGGTTAGGGGGAAAGGGAAAGAAACCGGCGGACGATGCGGGCGGTATCGAGGAGCACCGCCTTCTGCATTTGAGCTTGGAGCGGCCCGTCACGGAGTCCCAGTCGCCTCAGATGACCCGAGAGGCTAACTGGAATTAACCCATTCGCAGAGACGACTACATGTATCATTTCGGCCGGCAGCCCACCTCACATGTCGGTCACCTCGTGAGCCATGTCCAGATATTTTGTCAGCTTATCTGTTTCGGCTTTCACGAGGTTCTCGTCATAAGGAATGGTAATGTCGACCAAAAATATCCTTGACTGTGCCCGGTCCATCAGCACAATATCAGGCTTATTCGCAAGAATAGTCCTATCTGTGATGATGGCCTGGTCCCAGTAAAGCCTGGCGTGGTCATTTTCGATTACGGCTTCCGGCGAGTACTTATAATACGGCAGTTTCCGATCCACGAGACCGTATTTCAGAGCGAGCTCCTGGTGTAGAATCCTGGCTACTAAGTTGTGTCTGTGCAAATACTCAGAGTTAGAAAGCGCCGAACAACCGGAGATGACATGCCTAAGTGACTCACCGGGATGGCGACAAGCTCGACAGACGTCGACGGTGCCATCCTTTAGGATGTATCTCCGATAATTGTTGGTCTTAATAACCTGGTCCTGTATCGCACAGACAAAACCCTCGGTTTCCCCAAAGAGGTCCCCGAAACGTAGCCAGTGGAGGGAGGCGACTGTGTCTACGAAATGCTCGTGTAGAGCCTTGTAGAACCTCCCGTGGAGCTCCTTCGCCTTCCATACGGTCTCCCGGTCGGAAATGCTCTGTACTGCCGGGTCCCGCCATTGCTCGTTGGCTAAGGATAGAGGGGTAAGTCCTTTATCACAAGAAATAACGTCCCTATAGTATGGATCATCCGCTCTCGTCAGAAAGTAATTATGGAGGCTGCACACTTCGCGATTATACATGGTAAGCGCGCTTAAAAAGCCGCGCCCACCATGCTTCCGCGGCAAGTACAGCCTCATTACTGACGATCTCGGATGATGCATCCTGTGGGACGTCATTATAGTGCGGACTTTTCTGTCCAGAGCGTTTAGTTCGGTCTGAGTCCACCTAAGTATGCCAAAGGTATACATGAGAACAGGCATGACCAAACCGTTATATGCGTGCGTCTTATTCACACCGGACAAAAGGCTGTTAAGCACTTTGGTCAAGCGTGCATAAAACACATCGCAAACTGACTGTTTCATACCCGCCTCATCTACACCGATGTTCTGTGACATACCCAGGTATCGGTATGTTTCAGCCTCGGAAAGGGTCCTTATGTTGATGGGCATAGATAAATCTATGCCCTCAGAGTTAGCAACCCTTCCCTTCTCAACATGGAGGACCGCACACTTATCCGTCCCCAGCGCCGTACCTCGGCAAAATTGAAGGTGCAAAAGCCCGCTTGTGCACATGGCCCTACCATGAAACGGTGCCGAGTTTGGGCGATTCCCGTTAACTGACGACCAGTAAATGGATGATGGAACTAAGAAGATTGCGCAAAGGGCCACTACCTGGAGGTCGCACTGCACGTCTGGAGCTGGCGCTGGACGCGACAGCATGTGAACCGCCAGCCGAGCGCGGGGTGCTGCATAACCACCCAGCAGCCCCTCGCATCCATCATCCCCACCAGCTGGCTTGGTGTTGGCAGGGTCTTCGCGAGCCCAGCAATCAGCACCCGCCACTAGCGGAGTACGCCGCATGTGTTGGTCTATGCAGATGAACAGCAATGCATTGTGAGCGTATTTTAGGGCGAAAGGGGGAGAAATTGGAGGTTTTGCGTATCGTGGTAGGATGCATGGACTTTTTCACCGAGCAAAACCTAGCAGAGCGAGTTCGGTATATCTTGAGCGCAAACATATTTGATGGCACCGAACTCGAACGGCTACGACGTGAGGCTGTACCCTCATCGGATGAAAATGCCACGGCTGAGGATACAGCGCCACAAGTTACAGAGCAACCAGCACACGTGGATGCCGCCGTGAATCTTTCAGTTATGGTTGGTTCAGACGATGATGGAACAGTCGCCCAGTAACTAGAACTAAAGAAAATGAGGAGTACATTGGAAGAGGCTATTTTAGAAACGCGCAGTACGCCTCTCGAAAATTGACTGCCACTTCCCCGCATACCCTTCAGCAAGCGGAATCGGGCTGTCGTGAGGAACCTCAACCCAATGCTGGTGACCTATTTGGAAGCCAGCCGGGACCTTTGCGAGACGGACTCAATTCTTTTTGGCGCCGCACTGGCAGTTTGCTGTATTATTGGTGCCAAACTTCCCACGGCTGGACGCTCTATTAGACAAAGTAGCGCCATCACAGCCTGGAGAAGAAGGATTGAAGACCGTATCGCAAAGGCTTCTACAGTCCGTTGACACCTGCGGCCAACTTCAAATAAAGAAGGCTGACTGAGGCCCTGTCACCTCTAGGGACAAAGATGGACAGCCTCATACCCTGTAATTGTACCGGCTCTCTATACCCTTCAAACCGGAATATAACAGTGGTGGTACCTACCCAGATGGACTCCGAGGCAGAAGAGGAGTTCTCCATCCAGTAACGTAATTTTGTAGTATGTGCCCAGTGTAGTGTTTCATGATTTAAAAAATAATTAAACAATATTTATATTATCTTCCTTTTCACCATCTGTGAATGTCCTCTGGCTGCTGGACATGGGGTCTTCCCTTTGTAGAAAGAATTTGCCTTGTCATTTTGCAGGCGGATTAACGATCGCAGAACCAGACGTCTTGCACTTTTACCTGGATTCGTCTGGATATTTTACGCATTGAAATATTACGTACTACGTACTAATATATATAATAGACACCGAGACCTGGTTTTTTACAACACTCTTGTTTTACAACAACCAGCAACTCAGAGCTGAAACAGTTGACTCAAATATATTTAGTCCGTGCCATAAAAACATACTTTGCACCTTTGCACCTCCTTCCAGGTATCTCGTACTGATTAGTTCGCGGTGTCTGGAAGGTGTTCTAGAAATTCTATTTCAGAAATAGTTCTACGGTAATATTTATCATACACTTGAATACAATCTCCAAAACTAAATATGCCTAGCTAGTGAGTAACGATTCAAGAGCGAGTCTAATCCGACACTATTCCGAAGATATCCCGGACGGCAGTCTGAGTGAGATTAGAATGGCTCTCCAGCACCTTAAAAACGGAAAGACCCCGGGCGAGGATGGAACCACAGCGGAGCTTTTGAAAGCGGGTGGAAAACCGGTACTTGAAGTCCTTTAGAAGCTCCTATTTCCCGAGGCCTATTTTCAGCAGCGGACTTGTGAAAGGCTGTAATAATGATGATGATGAAACTGCCTTCACGATACAGAAGAAAATCCTAGTGTGGTGGTAGTTTAAAAACAACAAAAAAAAACAGTGTTTACGAAATTGGTATTTAGTTTAATATATATTAGTTGTGTATTGGCATGGTGATAAATTTATAAATTTTCTTTGCCATCAAGTTATACCATGTAGATATTAGAAGTATAAGTGTAGGTACTGTAATACAAAATTTCGTAGGGTAATCCGCGGCATAGTTTGATGCTTATAAATACTACGAAATGTTTTCTGCTCATGTTATATTTCATCACAGTTTCCTAAATTACGACGATCTTACGTTTAAGACGTAGTTTAAAGAATTTCGTCTGAATCCTCAGGGGTAACAACGCATTTTGTCAAAGAAAACGACTTATTTGTTAGAAGTTACATGCAGGTCTCCTTAGTAACCATGGCTGTACTGCCTAATGATAAGTAACTGCCGCCGGCCATGAACTTCTAACCAAAACCAAAAAACAAAAGAAATTACATATGTAATGGCGGCCTCTTAAAAAGTGCAGACATTATTTGAAAATCTTTTGGTTATATTGGTTCGGAACAAGTAATAAAATTAAAAATGTTTTACCACCGACATCAATATAAACTACAAAAACGATTGGTCAAACCTTGATCAAATTTATATGGAACCACATGAGAAACACCAGCTTTCAAATAAGAAAAAACATAAACACATAAAAAAACAGTCGAATTGAGTACCTCCTCCTTTTTGAAGTTGGTAGAAAATTGTAAAAGTATCGTCTACATACCGCTTGTAGAACTTTAGATTTACAGTTGAGGTGAAAAGGGCTTTCTCCTCAAAGTCCCCCATGAATATATCGGCGATAATAGGCGATACAGTTGAGCCCATCGCCACATCATCTATCTGCTTGTAGAACTCTTCCTTCCGCAATAGATGCAAGGCAGTGTCTGAGTAATTCTACATATTGTGCAGGCATGTTGTTTTCCTCTAGTTCCCTAGCTACAATTGTGATGCAGTCTCTAACAGGTAGGCGTGTAAATAGAGTCTAAATATCAAAATTGACCATGGTTTCATGATCAGTAAGACGTAGATTTTTTATCTCAACGTCGGTAATTAAAATAAATAAAATGAAATGGGATGAAACACGTAAAAATAGTTTTATTCAATGTGTAATGTTCGCGTAAATATAAGAAATTATTATCTGCATTTGTATTATATAAACGAGGCGGTGTTTGAGAATCCATTACCCTATATCCAGTGGGTGTTGTTAGAAACGACAAAAGGGAAAAAACAGGAAGTATACATCAGCATAATTCTGTCAATAACTCAAAATAATAATTAAATTAGCCTACCAAGCATAGCAACTATGGCAAATGAGGCAAGCTATGGGGAGGCTTATAACCAGCAGTGGACTCTTGATGTGCTGTAATGATAAAGACAACGATGATGAAGATAATAAAAATTGTGATAATAAAAACAGCATTTTGATTAAAAAAATAAATATACGAACACACAAAGTTGATTGAAATCGTAATTAAAACTCGCTGTAAATTTACTCAAAGCTTAAACAGTTTGTAATTGGTTGCCCTCGGTACAAAGTGATGTTAAAATCAAAATTCATAACATGTTACGTGGAGTTTTGACCGCATGTGCATTCGCCACTGCTTCATTAAATTCCCGAAAGTTATTTAATATTTTATTATTGTTTTATATGCACGTTGAAAACATTTAATGAAGTTTTCAAACTGTATAAAGCAATGCAAATATTCGCAGGTCAAAGGGATATGATGATGATACTAGAGAAGTTGAGTGTTATTGGGATCGCTTAACTTCTTGCTAAGTTTGACTATTACTTTTTTTAGCGGTTTTGGCCGATACCAAATAAATGGCAGTGCACAATTCGACTGTATATCTTTTTTTGTATGTAAGCTACGTAATATCTTGGTAATTTATCGTTACAACCTACTAAAGTCTACTGTTCAACATAGGACTCTATCATAGATTGCCTCATAGATTCTAATTATTATCAAAAATTTATTTATTTAGTTTGAAAAAGGTCCATGTCAAATATTGCATCTTTTATGTTGACGACTATCCTTCATTGTGTATGGTGGGGTCTTTCACTATATGATGGCAGCAAAGAGAATATTATCACACCACATCGGCCCATGGGATAGATATAGATCTATCTAGAAGGGCTAGAAGTATGAATAAGTTAGTAATACCGTCTGGGCTATTACCGCCGCCAAGCAACACTGCACCCTCTGTTGGTTTTCTGTTTGAAAGGAAAAGAGCGAGTATAATTACTGATCTAAGATATTTAAGATCCCCTAACCCACTAACTCACCATTTACTCTTTTAGAGCCGGGAAGTAGGAAGTATATAGTCTCTGCCTCTACTATGGCGTGGTCATCTCAACTCTCAGAAGTAAGAGAAGGCCTTTGCTGAACTGTGTATAATATTACTCCTCCATCAGTAGTTTGCTGTGTGAATTTGGTTGCAGTTATCCATGTGCAGCAGTAACTACTTACCATAAGGCAGACAGTTTGCTCGTTTTATGTTATAAAATACAGACGAACTATTGGGCTATAGATGTAATAGGTATGTGGCATTCAACAGAACTCGTATCTACCTATTTAACGTAGTCCTCTTATCTGCATGTAATTTCTACCTCGTATATAAGTATTCAGGAGAGAGGCGTTCGCCTTAAATTTTATAGTTCGCGAAGCAGGTTTCTATCCCCGACACCAGTGAAATTGTTACTTGTAATTTTGGGTACTAATTTATCATATTTTTGACGGCGAAGAAAAACATTGTGAGGAAACTAGCATTGAAGTCCGTCTTCACTCATTAAGGCATTGTGATGGTTTCATTCCTGGAAGTAAACTCTCCCAGAAGTGCCAGAAGTTAGAAGTGCCAGTGCCTAGTAATGGAAATGAAATGAAATTATGTAATGATCGTTTATTAATTACGCATTTTTTGCAAATCTTCATAAAACTCATTTAAAGGGAAAATAAATTAATATAAACTTCCAATGAAAATACCTCAGAGATTATAGGTAATACTTTATTAGAACTTTCTAATACGGTACAATTGTCTTGAAGTGCGCCCTAAGAAAATCCACTGCACCATGTAATACCGTGGGTATCGTAAGAGGCCACTGATGGACGCTGAAACAGCAAATGGGCAGCAACATTTTCCTGAATAACTCATTTTTTTTTTAGGATAAGGGTGACAAACGAGCACACAGTCCACTTGATGGTAAGTGGTTGCTGCCGCCCATAGACATCTACATCTTCTATCCTATATTACAAATCAAAATGCAGATGCGTTCTCACCCGTGAGGACTAAAATGGAATGCCTCATTTCCAGTACAAGGGTCTCCGGTTCTCTACACTCACTATACGAAACACAACAGAGTTAAGCTGCTATTTTACGCTGGCATTCTGTGAGAGCGTGGTCCTTCCCCGGTCGAGCCGACCCATTCGTGCTACAACTATACTACTAATATAGCTGCAGCATGGCTCTACCACGTAAAAAAGGCGGTTGCTATCCCGCCTAGCAATCGTAGCAACTATTGGAGGGAGACCTTTGTTCTGCACTGTGATATAATATGTATCAGTATTAACGCTTTGCTTGAGTATTTAATGGAATATAATGGATCTATGGGTCACAGTAACCACTTACCATCAGGTGGACTGTGTGCTCGTTTGTCACCCTATCCTATAAAAAAAATAAGAATATCCACTGCCCCATATCGTCCTTTTAGAGTTTTATGGTTAACATTATTATTGTTACACCATGAATTCCACTGCTTAATGGCTGGAGCATAGCTTGCTAATGTTGATGTCTCCAGCTGCTTTCTAACAATTGTTTTCCTCATCTTGCAAGTCTTTTATTATATCAATCCACCCTTAACTAACCAGGCCTGTAGGTCTAGTTGATCGACTTGAGTTGGATGGATCCCCGTGGACTGCTCTATTAACACCTTCCGAAGGTTGGTTATCTGTATTGAATCTTCCAGCGCTCTGGTTTGGAGATCTGCTTTCCAAAAGCATCGTTTTCAAGTTGGGGCTATCAGGATATATTTTCCTATTGCACAGTTTAGGTGATGTAGTACCTATGGGAACAGATTGGGTGGTAGGAAAATCCATGCCAGTTGGTATTGCCAATGCCGCAATTTTTTTTTACAGAATCTCTATATATAAAAATCAATTGCTGTCCGTTAATCTTGCCAAAATATTGATGAATTTTTTTGTCATTCAAACTGGTGTCTAGATGGTTAGATTCACATTTTGACTCAGTAGGTGGTGCTGTTGTCGAGATAATCACCCGTGCGAAACCAGGCCGGATCGCTAGTCTTTAATAAAAGTGTTTTTCATGCGATAAACCGAAGAGTGAAATTCGATGTTAGTTGGATCTTAGACTATAAATTTATTTTTCATTTCCATTCCCGGTTTAATAAATTCTGAAATAAAATAATATCTAATTATGGACACTGCTACGGTAATAATTTGACTGAATAACGTGTTTTAAGATATGTATCTATGTTAGACGAGTGCATAAAATTTTTATTAATCCATTGTTATTTGGACCCTATTGATACAGAGTTTTCCAATTCAGTTAACATAAATAATACTGAATTATTCAGTCAATGAAATGTAATGTTGAATCTAATAATAATAACTGGGACTCCGTGACGGACCGCTCTAAGCTCAAATGAAGAAGGCGGTGCTCCTCGATACCGCCCCCATCGTCCACCGGTTTCTTTCCCTTTCTCCCTAACCCTCGGCCGTTTGGTCTCCCCTGCCGAGGGCTTCTATCTGGTTGGGTTTTATATATTTATGTATTTTTTAAGTATTTATTTTACTTTGTTGATATTTATGTATGTTTATCATTTTTATTTACAATTATATATTTATACAGCCCAACCAGATGAGTAAACTATATAGATACCCCAAATAATAATAATAACACTAATATAAAAATAGTTAGATATATCATATAACATATTATATGAAATCCCATATTACGATGTTCGTTCACGCCAATCTTCGAAACCGCTCAACCGATTTTAATGACTTGAGAGTTAGGATAGTTTTTATACCAATAAGTGACCTTCAATATTTTTTTATGCAAATTTAAGGAATTTTTATAGCACTTAAATCTTCGGCAAGGGTGGAACTTAGTTTACCTGGCCAGCTAGCAGTATATAGAATACAAATATGTAGAGCCATGGTAGCTCAGGTGCTATGCGCTCGTAGTAACTTTCTCAGTACGCGAACACTGATGATGACGATGATGATGATCATGATCCCCACTGACACCAATAAAATTGTTAATTGAAATGTTAATTGCTGTGTTAAGTGGTAAGGGAAAACATCGTAAAGGAACCCGCATATCGTAATAAAACTAATTTTATGGATTTTTTCGCATTTAATCTTAACTTTATCAAATTTGAAATATTAAAATATATAGGTATATAATATTTAAAAATTGAAGGTAGCATTCGTTATTTATAACATATCAGGACTCAGGCCGTCAAAGCCCCCCCCCCCCCCCTCCAGTAACCAAGTCTGTGTAAACTTGCTCGAAACGTGGGGTATTAAAATTTAGAATAAACGCGATAAAATCCGTATAATTAGTTTTATTCAAACTTTTAAATATAATAGTATAAATAATAATACTTTTATAATATTATAAACAATGCTGAGAAGAATAACAAACTAGAGAGTTATATAGAAAGAATATTATATTTTACTTTAGTGCTTAATCTATTTTACATATCAGCCAATGACGAATGGTTAGTTAGCTGAGGTGGCAATGGGCCAGCTCAAAGAACCGACAACCCATGTGGACGAATGGAATCCAAGGAAGAAGGGCATGCTCCCTGGCATCCGTCCCCTTAATAATTCCGCTTCTAACGTATCGCTGCAGAGTGTGGTGCCGTTACTTAACTTTGGTGGGCAAAATCTTCGTACCAGTAGATGGAGTGTAGGGTGCCTTCCGCCCCACTAGATGGAGTGACGAACTGATATAATATGCATGAAGTCGATAGATGCAAGTGGCTCAGGGCCGTGCTTTGTGGCAATCCTTGAGAGAGATGGTGATGATGATGAAATGAGGAGCTTAGGAACCTGAAAACTAGTATGGAATTTCTCGTCACTCACCATGTTAAAAAAACAACAGCATAATGTTATTTAACGCGGGTATTTTTACTATCAGTTAGTAGGTGCTAGTAATCTTAGGGGTACCGACATTTTTATAATTTAAATATATATTTTTAGGTTAAGGTATATATTGCTATGGGCCAATGTTCTTAATTTTTAATTCCTTGATGCCTGAAATAAAGTTATTGTATTGTATTGTATATTTTTTATAGAAGAGGAGGTAAACGAGCATGCTGCTCAACTGATGAGAAGTGTCGATCGCCATCCTTGAACAACTGCAACACCGGGAGAATTGCCGGGGCGTTTCTAGCCTTTTTAGAAAAGAGTAAGCTCTTTTCTGTAAGGTCCCAAAGTCGTGTCGGTCCGGAATAATTAAAAATTAAAAATTTTGTACAACCGAATTCAATATTAATTATTAATGAAATTTATATGGGACCACATGTGAGGCACCATCTTTCAAATAGAATCATCGAAATCGGTTCACCCAGTAAAAAGTTATGAGGTAACACAAAATAAAAAAACCATACAGTCAAATTGAGTACCGTCTCATTTTTGAAATCGGTAGAAAATTGCTTGTGCTTGTCGATTCCATAAAAAGTTATGAGAGGAAGAAATGTTCTGGTAACTCGCAAGGTGGGAGATCGGCAAACATGGAAATTAGTATGGAGCATATTCCATATTTTGTCGCGATGTGCGATGGTGGTATTGCTCGTTTGTCACTCTAGTATTTAAAAAATTAAATATGCATACGAGTATAATATACTGGATAGTCTTGCAGTCGCAACATGCAGTGCCGCTTTCTGCTACCTATATTTTTGATGAACATTTAATTTTTAAATGATATGTAATCTTGATTATTTAGATATGATTATAAACTTGTCAATGAGGGCGTGCCACTAGAAAGTGAGGTATAATAATTGACAGATTTCATAGCGAGGAAATTAATTTGGTCGGAAAATGTAAAGGTTATTGTTTCTTTCTGTACTTTTGGCTGTATTTTATATTAATAAGATTAAAAATAAATAAACCAAACCACAAATATTCATGGAAGTAGGAAAATTAAAAATAAATGTTAAAATGTGCCAAAAAATTAAAGAGCAAACTACTGACGCATTGTTTTGTGTATTAATATAATACTCTAGAAACTGATAAACTTTTATTTAAAAACCAACTTTTCAATTAAATTACATTGTGTAACAAAAAACTTTACCTCAGTGTCAACTAGCGACATCTGGTGAGCAGATTAGCCCTCATTAGAAAAAGCTAATATATTACATATTATCTCACTGTTTTATTCAGTACCCTGTGTTTCGATCGCTAGCACATCACACTTAAAGATTTCTGTAATACAAATGGTAAAGTTTGTTTCTTTATTTAATCTATTGTATCAACTACACAAAACATCAAAAACTGAGTTTTGATCGATATACACAGTAGCTTTAGGCCATGAATGAATCTGATATCATAGCTAATCTGTGTTACAATCTAAGACTATCACTACTTACTATACCATCACGCTCTCCTTATGGCATACCTTGAACACATAGACCTCCTCAGTAACCAATAGTATCGGGTCTGCCAAAACTCATCGACAGAGAACCTTCTAATGTATGGTCTAGGTTTAGAGAAAAATTTATAGGTGGTAGAGCCATTTTGTAGCTATATTATGGTTCTAGCACGATTAGGTTCAGCTCCACCATGGAAGGACTACACGCTCACAATATACCAGCATAAAATAGTAAGTTAATGTTGCTGTTTCATATGATGCGTGTTCAAAGCATTCCATCTAAGTCCTTAGGGTTGACAACGCATGTATGTATATTTTGAATCTTAATTGAGGATGGATAGAGATGTCTAAGGGCTGCAGCATCCTCTTGCCATCAGGCAGAATGCGTACTCGTTTGTTTGTTTATAATAAAAATGAGAAAGCTGTTGCTGTTTTCCTTAAGACATGTTCATGAACGTTAGCCTATTAAACATGCATTCAGCAAACGGCGTACCAACTGGTCTGATCTAAGTGAAGGACTTTTTTAGTAAATGATCACTCCGAATTGTCGCCGAAGCCTGCATTTTGGAGCTTATAAGGACTAATACTGTAGTTCTGGACGCCTTAGGGATCTTACAGCAAATGATGATTTTATCCAATACTATTCACTATTCACTACACCTTTTTTACTTTTACCAAACACAAGAGCGAATCAAAAAGGGAGGGGGGGGCAGATTGCCAAGGCACTTCTTTAAGCTATGGCAGTCCGGGGTATATACATGTACATGATCAAATAATAAACGCAAAAATTAGTATAATCTTATCTTTATCATGATATATTTTTTTATAATCGTTGATACGAGGTCATGTTCACACAATACATTTGTTTTGTCGAGACATTAGTTTATAGCTATAAAAGTATCCGATTAGTAGCGTTGTAATCAATTTATTAACAAATTCTTTATTTGTGGATGAGTTTATTTACTCATATTCACAATATAATATTAGTTTAGTGCCAAAAAAAATTAGAAAACCTGAACTCATTAGCTGGCGCTGCTGTTGAGTTATTATTATAATAAATTTTATGTAAACACTATTTTCTAACAACAGCGAGAAGGACAAAACAACGTCTGCAAAGTCACTTAGTTATCTATCTGTACAGGGTTATATTGCAATATTCAGAATAAGTAATATAGGGGAGGGGAATCGTAAAGGAAAACCAATTTAAAAATCTGGAAAATTATGTTCTTTATATTCTGTTCTATCCTTTGTATTCAGAATGCAGCGTGAATTATTTTAACTGATTGTCATTCATAGACATCTAACGCCTACTATTTTACTACGCACGCACACACTCGTAAGGGTCGCTTACTTACAAATTTAGGTAAGAGTACGCGTACGCGTAGTTGTTGCCCATTATTCACATTCAATTTGGGATAATTTCAAATAAAAGTAGAAGCCTTATTTACTATTTAAATATGAAATATACTTTTTTTTAAAATAATCCTGTATTGCATGACTTAAGCGAAGCAAGGTTGTTGTTTTATGTTCTACTATCGCCTAAAAATTAAGATTCCAACGTTTTATCGAATGAAATCGTATCTATCAATCATATTATACATATAAATGATATAAAAATCACATTGTTAGAAAGATAAATGATTGTTGAACTTATTAATATTTTTTTAAATGGATTAATTGCTATTTTTAAATAAAAAAGGGGTTTTAGTGGCTTATGGTGTGGATTTATCAAGCCCCCAAGGCTTATAAACACGATAACTTTTGAAAATATCAATTGTTTAACTCCATCTATTTTTTAATCTCTTCATCTATCATGTGGGAAGCCACTGAATGTAAATGGCAGTGTAATTTTGTTTTGTTTAGCTATAATTAATTTTTTTCGGCTCCAAAATGGCGAAATATTCGTTGATTTGGTAGCCTTGTATGTAAATTATTTCTGTAAACAGGCGGAAGCCGCCGTCGTGAGTGGACTTTGTTTCGGTTGTTTGCAGCGGCTCAAAAAGATCGCTGTACAAATACACAATATTCGAATAACCAAATTTCTTAAATACTTTATTATAATAATAATAGTAGTACATACTAAAAGTAAGTAGTATAAATTTTTTGTCATATATGACATTTTCATGGTTTTCGAGGGTGTTGAAATCGATTGGGTTATCGAAATGTAAATCCAAGATGGCGGCTGCAATAGGTATCAATTTTTTCATCATGGGTGTCCTTTTGATGGTTTTCGAGGGTGCTGAAGCCGAGAGTGCTGTCGAAATGTAAATCCAAGATGGCGGCTGAATTATGTACCAAGTTTTTCATCATGGGTGTCATTTTCATTGTTTTCAAGGGTTTTGAAGCCGATAGTGCTGTCGAAATGTAAATCCAAGATGGCGGCTGAATTATGTACCAAGTTTTTCATCATGGGTGTCATTTTCATTGTTTTCAAGGGTTTTGAAGCTGATAGTGCTGTCGAAATGTAAATCCAAGATGGCGGCTGAAATAGATACCAATTTTTTTATCATGGGTGTCATTTTCATGGTTTTCGAGGGCGTTGAAGCCGATAGTGCTGTTGAAATGTAAATCCAAGATGGCGGCTGAAGTAGGTACCAATTTATTCATCATGAGTATCATTTTCATGGTTCTTGAGAGTGTTGAAGCCGATAGTGCTGTCGAAATGTATTTAAACTACTTTAAAAAAATTCCGTATAATCATGTTATACGTAATTTTTTTAATGCGCATAAGGCATGCCCAATTGGTATTACCAATTTTATTTTAATATATGAAAACAAATCCTTGCATCCTTTTTAAGCATATAGCGCTCACGAAGAAGTATGAGATTTGGCATAGTTAAAGTTTGTATGGAGAAGAAGTGCAGAAAATATATATATATATTAAACATAAAATGTGTTACACATACATATATAGGCATATATTATGTATCATCATCATCATTACAGCCCTTCACAAGTCCACTGCTGAACTTCATACTGCCATATAGCTCGAAGAACCGACAACCGATGGGGAAGAAAGGTTCTCGAGTGGCAGCCTCGTACCGGCAGGCGAAGTGTAGGGCATCCCCCCACTAGATGGAGTGACGACCTGGTAAGATGTGCAGGAAGTCGATGGATGCAGGTGGCTCAGGACCGTGCTTTGTGGCATTCTTTGGGGGAGGCCTATGTTCAGCAGTGGACTTGTGAAGGGCTGTAATGATGATATATTATGTATGTATTAAGTTAAATAAAATTAAACATACATTGTTTCTTTCATATTGTAAATGTCAAATGGTCAAACATACATATAATAGCCTCTTGGACAAATTATGTCGTTTGGTTGACTTTCATACTGCAAAATTCTCAGAGTAAGTACCATTGAGTATATATAATCCCACCAAAAACATTTTCATGTAAAATGTTGCCAAGACGAGAGCATATGGCTCGCACTGTCAAAAAGTTATCAGATCTCATGTAGAGTCAAGCTTCTACCTCTACACGCCCTAACTCTACAAGTCCTAACTTCAGAAACTCTACAACTTAGTCTACGGTCTACGGCTTGGCCGTTTCGCTACCATCACATGGGTGTAAGGTGAAAAATGTATTCACTGTTCATTACTTTTCTGTTGTCTCACGACGGGGCCGAAATGAAGAGGCATCGCCAGCAGCAGTATTCCACCTCACCAGCAGTCGTCATCTACAGCATCGGCAGCCGGTAGTAACAAAACGACGTTTGTGGCGGGATTTCACTTCTTTTTGTAAGTTGCTTATGACAATATTTTTTTATTTTGTTAATTTTTGCTTTTTTTTATGTGTATTTCTTGCACATTAGAGGTGCCTTTTTTCATAGCGCACTCTATCTTTGCTGTTTTTCTTTGTTAGTTTACTGTTTGTAATATGGGATAGCTCAGGGCGATACTTAACTCATAGGCGATTATATAATCTTAACTTCATATGTGAACACCCATACAAAATTCCATCCTCTACACCATTGTGATATCCCATCCCCATAGAAGTTTTTTGTAAATGTTTTTCACCTCATTTTAATTTTTAACAAAGTACATAAGGATAGTAATATTATTCATATAATATAAGTATAATAATGTAGTAATATTCTGAAACCTGACGAAAGCCCCATTTACACTTTATCTCATAATTCAAGGGGTTGAAGGGCATACATTTTATTTAACCTGAAACACTTTTTATTTTTTCATTTGTAGTAAGAAGTCTGTGTACTTGTATAATTTTCAGAGAAATTATCTTTGAATGCTAAACCCATATACAAACTTCCATCCTCTAATTTAAAGGGTGGGGCGGTTCACTAAAAATCCAGAAATATGTATTTTATTGTTATTATTTGTTATATTATATGGTATATAGGAGTAACAAGGAGTTCCTAAATCAATTTAGAGACCTCTAGCATCTAAATTTGCGGAAGTCTCATACAAACTTCCTTTAAAAAAAAAGCTAAACTCAGTTAAAGGGGTTGGGAGTTAAAAGTGTCAAATTGTAGATTTTTTTTATTATTTGTGTACTAACACTAGCTTACATACCCAATTTCAGCTTTCTAGGAATTTAATGAGTCAGTGACGAAATCGGGCTTTTTTATATATCAATGAAATCTAATAGTATAAAAGGTATGCAATTGAAACTTTATATGTTTAATAAATATACTATTGACATCATGTCCCGAGAATTTTGTTTATCTTGTGTAATCCAAACCCATTTTATGAGGGTTCAAAAAAAACGACGCAGCGCTTCGAGAAAAAGTACTTCGTTTTGGTTTGGTTGGCTCGTATTAGCGGGGTCACTGCCGTGACCCCAGACCACTACGTTATAAGCATAAAAAGAATCATTTATTTATATTATTATTTGTATGAAATATTAGTATTTTATATATTAATGTGTAGTTGTAAGTGAAATACAGTTAGCTTATCGTACAGACGTAAAATATTAATGAATTAAGGTTGAATTTCGATTACCTGGCTACCACTAGTACATACAAAACTATCTTATAAAAATATCGTTTAACATTAATTGGTTTATTTATTTACAGACTTTTTTTAAAACGAGTTTGACAAGCGAGCACATCATGCACCCCAATTAAAAATAAAATACTGATGATTTGTCGCTCTGTTTATTGTACTCGTAATGGAATTCCTTGTTATTAGTGAAAAGGGTATTAATTTCTCTACAACATTATGCTGCTATTTTACACTGGCATTCTGTAAATTCTAAAACAATCACAAATTTCGTAATGTTGATGATAGATAGAAAAGAATATTACGATTGTAATTATTAAAATTGAAATGTTTCTATTTGTACAGCTATTTAAATTGATAATTTTAAAAATTAAAACTCTGTGTTTTGCGTTTTTAATAAACGGCGCTGTTTTAAAGGTCCCAACTACGTCACAGAGATTAACCTATTTTAAACTTTAGATAATGCAATCTTAATCAAAATTTGACTGCCATTAGGTATAAAAATAAACTGCTAAAAACATTAAAACTTAACTCCCATTTTTTGCAGTGCTGCAGTAGATTGAATGTAGCCTATAATGTTATCCAGGATATCTATCCAGACTATCGAAACTACCTACATATCAAATTTACTAGTGCATGATTTACATATATAGATGCACCTAACACAAACGAAGAAAGTTTAGAAGAATTGTTATGTCTTTTGAAAATATTCGATAGCGATACGTTATCATTAATTATTAATATCTTAATCAGATTAATATATAATTGAATTACACTAAGTTCTTATTTAAATGACGCAGGTGTAATATTTACCGATAAAAGTAGAAGAATTTCTTATCATTTTCGGAAAAATAAGCGTAGAAATTACTTCTTATATAATTTACTTTTTCCCTCGTTTATTACAGCTTATTAAAATATTATGAATATTGGCTTCCTTAATGAGGCAATGGGAAATTGCATCATTGAATAGAATAAGTCTGAATATTGTATTCATTAAAAATTATTATAATACTTATAATAATCTGTAATGAATAAATACAGGGTGGCGATAAAGTTATCACATTAAATGAAGAGACTTATCCTATATACCGTTCTTTGAACATACACACACAACTAAATAAATTTATAACAATTAACATTCTAGTCGCAAAATCCTAATTACTTATGAACGGGAAAGTGTAGGTAAATAATCGTTACAGGTAAAATATCGATGCCGCGTGAGCACTGCGTACCTGCCGCACCGTTGCCGCTTTTACATGTCACTTCTGGTCAGTAAACTAATATTATCAAGGTGATTTATTTCGTGTCAATTTTTAAGCTATTTATTTTGTTTGAATGATGCATTTTTTATTTTTGTAGAATTGTTTATTTTATTATTTTAATCGACATAAGTATATGAACTTGTATATACCGCTTTGTTATTTAATGTGATAACCTAATCGCCTCCCAAAATACCTACTAATAAATACCCTACAAATAATACCTTGAAACTTGAAAAAGATTGTACTACGAGTGCGTATTGCCAGTGATGACTTATGCAAACCAGAGTAACCGAAATAGCCAAACAGATTCGTAAGCTGAAGTGGCAATGGGCCGGCCATATAGCTCGAAGAACCGAGAACCGGTGGGGAATAATGTTCTCGAGTAGCAGTATTGTACCGGTAGGCGAATAATATCACCCTATCCCCCCCCCCCCCCCCTCACTATATGGACTGACGACCAGGTAAAAAATGCAAAAAATCGATGGATGCAGGTGGCTGAGGACGGTGCTTTGTGGCATCCCTTGGTGGAGGTCTATGTTCGGCAGTGGACTTGTGAAGGGCTGTATTCATGATGATAATGATAATAATAATACTTGTCACGTGAACGTCTACTTTATTAACTACTGTGAGTTGGGTTTCTCCGAAGTAAAATTAAGACATTACTCAATAAAAATAACTAAACTTAACCAATGTAGCTGTGTTCAACATTGGTGAACTTCTGATCTATCTTACGACATATGCATCAATTTCTTTCATTAAATTAGAAAACACACCAAATTCTATACTAGAAAGAAAAATAACAGCAAGTTGAAGTGCAATTGAATCCAATTATAGATGCAATAAGTGACACGGAAATCACCCATAAATCTGAGTGTTTCTTTACATCCATTGGTTTGAAATATTTTACAATATCTTGTGGTAATAGTTTATAACATCTAAATAACTAAAAATTCTGTTTAGGTAAAGACTCTGCGTTTATTGTTGAATCATGCAATGATCGTGTAGCCAAGATAGATAACTAGATACGAGTGGCTTTGAAAACCGCTGTGACTTCCTGATTTAATTCACTAGGTGGTAAGATTTGTTTTCTGTATATAATTTCTTTAATGCCTTTTTAGGAGTCCTTCTTCAGTGCTGCAATGCTATATTTCAGTCAGTAAGATAAAGAGAACCAGTATAGTTACAGAAAGTGAGGCATTCATATTAATCCTTGGTGACAACGCATCGGTAGCATTCTTTGTGTGAAGTTGGATGACTCTAACCCTAACGCTAGGGGTTCAGTACAATAATTAAGAAAAAATAATGTAGAAATGAATAAAGAAATTACGAAAAAGGACCTAAAAAGGTTTAACAATTACTCTTGATTTCTAACAAACACAGTTTATTGGATTGCAAGCTTCAAATACAGGCGAGTTCGATTTTTTTTTTGACATTTAAAGTATGGAACCCGAAAATGTTGTTGTATCTATCAAAGGACCTCTTCACAAACAATGTTAATCAATTTGTTTAAGAAGCTAAAAGTAAATCTGTACCATCACTGACACGGGACAGTACCGTAAGAAGTTAACCGAGTGAAAAGCAGCTACGCATGACGTCGTTTTGAGGCATGAAAGAAACCGCTACGCTGCCCAAATGTATTATATATATATATATATTCTACTAGCTGACCCGTCGAACTTCGTACCGCAATGTTACCATCGTAGAAATATTGACAAATATTTATACGATAATAACGTCACTCAATTGTTTTGCCTTCCCGGAACCCCTCCACTAACACTTAAACTTTATAGTATGGTATTAAAGTTCAAATTGACTTTTAAGTATTATTACGAATCTTTTGTATGGGATAATATAGAAAAGTGTTGTTTTTAGACGTTTTCAGGCAATTTTTTAAATTTTTCTTTTCGTAAGAACCATCTTCGTACTTTAAGGAATATTATAAAAAAAGAATTAGTGAAATCGATTCAGCCGCTCTCGAGATTTGCGCTTAGCAACACATTCAGCGATTCATTTTTATATTATAGATTATAGATAAATCTTTACTTGTCGAAAGTACAAGTTCCTCAACATCGTTTAAAAGGTTTACTGACTTTCAAAGGCAGCAAGTCCCTCCCCCTTGCTACGCTTCTGTCTACTATAGGCGTTGCAATAATGATTTTAAATGAGGTGCTAAAATGCAAATTTTTTTCTTGTGAAATTAAAAAAGATATTTATTAAAAAAGCTATAGGTGATCTAACAAAAAATTTGGTGGACCTATACAGACTCGTACACCTATCGATCAAGGTCATATTGATTTCGTAAATCATTAGATAGGGTCTAAATTTACGCAGTACGAGTTGTCGCTGTGGCCGAAACCAGTGAGGAAAAAGAATGAATGAATGAATGAATAGACTTTATTGTACACCACAAATAAATATTTAAATAACATAACTAAAAGCAGATTATATGTACAATTTGGCGGCCTTATCGCTACATAGCGATCTCTTCCAGGCAACCAAAGGTGTTAAAGGAATAAACAACGAACAGGTAGGTGGTAGGTGGTGCAATATAAATATACAACATATAATATCTATACATGCCATATATAGATAATAAATGCAATGGAATAACATATAAAAAACTAATACATGAAATAATATAAATTACTAACACATAATAAAAGATAAAGTACAAAATATAATATACACATATACATACACATTTTTTTATAGGATAAGGGTGACAAACGAGCACACAGTCCACCTGATGGTAAGTGGTTGCTGCGGCCCATAGACATCTACATCTATCCTCGTTTGCGAATCAAAATGCAGATGCGTTGTCACCCGTGAGGACTAAGATGGAATGCCTCATTTCCAGTAAAAAGGGCCTCCGGCCACCTGCACTCACCAAGCGAAACGCAGAGGTAAACCTCTACTTCACGCTGGTATTCTGTGAGGTCGTGGTACCACCCCGGTTCGAGCCGGCCCATCAGTGCGACAGCAATTCTGCCGCGTGGCTCTACCACTGGTAAAACATTATATAAATATATAAACAAAGTTACATATCTACTTAAATATATATATATATAAATTACAAAATTCCTCAAACAATAATATAAAGCTGATAAATACAATAAATACATAATCACATAATTTATCCTAACATTGTCCGAACGATTGAGACAAGTAATGTTATCAAGTAATATATACAAGTAATATATATAATGAGATAAGTAATCCTATGAGAATATCTTCTTATCAGTACAATAATAGTAAGATGACAAAATTGGTAAACTGAAACATAAAAATAAATGGTTTTATTAAAACGTTTTAATTATTATCGCTTAATGGATTATAAATTATTTCTATACTGTCTCTTTCTATTTTTATTTAGTAAAGAGATCGATCGCAACTTAAACATTTCTTAAATTGACGTCGATTTTTATGAATAAGTCGATATCTCAGAAGTCGATATCGATAATGCCAGTAATTAATATTTCATAATGAATTGACATAATACTCACTCCACATTCAATTAAATTAGTTAAAATATCACTGGCTCTTCTTAACTTATAGTTGCAATTTAAAAAATAAATACGCATCTACATTTTGATTCTAATCAAGGATAGATGTATAAGTCTATAGGTAACAGCATCCACTTACTATTTGGTGAACTGTATGGTCTCTTGTCACTCTTATTCTATATAATTAAGTGTTCGGCTATGAAGGAAAACATCGTCGAGAACATTTGAAATCTGGCAACACCCATTTTGATTTTTCTCGTCTCCTGAGTCCTATAAAGTCTTTATCGTTCTTTGCCAAAGTAGACGTCAAACCTTAAATACAGATTACCATAGGATCTGAAATAGACTCAGCGTCTGGAACATAAGTATTGGAATTCATCCGATTGCGAAAGTCACCTCACAATCCTTCTTTGCAATGACTTCTGTACCGTTTAGTCTCCATTGTCGGTGTGACAACTAATAACTATTTATGTTATTTTGCAGGCTACTGTAACCATTTGGCATGTTTTCCTAAACGTTTTAGGAAAACATGTCAAATGGTTAGAAACCCGAGTGCGTATGCGTTCATGAGCTAATAAGAATTTAGCGACAACCCGTATATTAAAATTTATCAAGTCGCTTGGGTTTCATGCCTCCTCTACACTACTCGTGAAGTAACTTTGACAAAGTGCTCGTCAAAGTCGATCGCATTACGAAAAACGTGACTACACACTCGTGCTACTTCGCGACGAGCTCAGTTGTCTTCAGTCTCCCACACCGTTAACATGAATAACATTCAAGAGGCAGCTGCTATAGGTACCTAATTGTGTGAACAGTTCGAAGTCAATGCATTAACTAAATAAATAATTATGTAGAATGCTACATGTTTAATATTTATATATAAAAAAATATTCACAACTGGCGTAAGCCGAGTACTGTAGTGAGACGCTTCGTGTAACTTCGGGGTACTTCGCGAAGTCCTTTAACGCTGTCCTTTGGCGCAAAAAACCGACAGCGATCGGAAGTCGCCCGAAGCGAAGCGAGGTTGCACGAAGTGAATCGAAGTACCTCTCTACACTATTCGCCTCGTCCAACTTCGATCTAATTCGCGAGTAGTGTAGAAGAGGCATCAGAGCGTGACAAAGAAATAGATATACATACATACATACGTTAACTTGAAAAACATTACCTTTCTTCTGGGGCAATTGGGTAAAAAATTCTACTCGCTGGTTAAATGGAACGACGAACTAAATATGTACGTGGTTAAAACTAATTCTTATTTTGAAATAGTATTATTTACTAGTATTTTTGAGTGCATTTAACATTTGAATTTAACAGCTTAAAACTCGCTTCAAAAAACATGAGCTAGCAAATTAATTTCAATTCTTCAAGTAAAAGTCAAAAGTGTAGTTGTAAGTCATTATTTGCTTCCCATCCTTGAATCTTATTGGTAGGCTTGGATTGATTTTTTGTGGCTTTTATTTACCGCATAAAAGCCAGTCCAAGCCTACGATAAGTTTCGGACGCGCTTTGTTGCTATATAAGTTTGCTATATAATAGTTTGGAAAACCCAAAACGCGCACACCGCATGAGCGTTTCATTTAATTTAGATGAAAAAATAAAAATAGCGATGATAATTTTTACAAGAAAAAAGAAACAGAGAATCTGATCGACTTTAATAACAAAAATCAATAGAGATCCCCCTTAGAATATATGGAATCTTACTTAAAACTATATATCTTAATCTATTGCTTACATTTAAAAGTATAAGAACGAGTTTACGTAGCGAAATTGAGGTATGGCCACATATCAAGTAGAGCACTCGCTCACGTCCTGAGGCTTGCAAAATTATAACAAACAAATGGTTAACACCAATTTGTTATGTATATTCAATGCAGTACTAGCTTTCTGAGCTTCAATGGCTAGTGTAAAATGAGCAATTCTATTCATATTATTTTATTAAGAATCACATTATACATCTACATCTGCATATACATATATAATATCATTTTTAATGACATACATATTTGTCATAAAACACAAAAATATAGCCCGCTACTCTTTGGATCTGATTCTTCGGGAATCACAGTCGTGATGCCATACTGATTCCAATTGCTATGCATGCACCATCTGTTACGTCCCGGCTTGAACACAGATCGTCACTATAATTACAGGCTATAAGACATTCAATTTTATTCCTTCATCCTTCTTACCAGGGTCAACACCAACTACAAAATTGTAGTATTTATTTTGAAGACATAACATCAACGGCGTAATACAATAACAATAAAGACTATTTTAACATCTAGAAGCATTGAACAGTGTGTGTTAATTTAAATATTGGAAACTCGAAAGATATTTTTTGTATTCGTTTTGCTGCAGGTACAAATGTATACCTGCCACTAATTTCATTCAAAAAAGGCCACGGATGCATTGTCACCCCTAGGTGAGAAGCCTACCTACCTGTAATCTCTCTCTCTCTTTCTCTTTCTCTCTCTCTCTCTCTCGTATTTTTAAAAAGAGACACCCTACAAACAGGCACATATCAGTAGCCACTAGGTACGAGGATTATACCAAAATTACGCTTGAAAAACCGACATCTGACGAAGAAGAAAGCGGCTATAAGAAAGGGTCAGCTCGACTGCGGAAGGACCACATTCTAACAGAATACCAACGAAAATTATTAGCTTAATGCTGTTGTGTTTCATATGGTGAGATTAGAGAACCAGAGATCCTTTTTACTGGAAACGAGGCGTTCCATTTTAATCCTTAAAGGTGACAATGCATCTGCTTTTTAATTAATCGAGATGTAGATGTGTACATGTACGTTTATTACACTTATTCTTAAAAAAGGCTTTTTGAACAAGGAACTCCGTGAAAATTGGTTTTGAAATCAAATAATTGACTTCTTGTAACGTAAAGTCTACATAATTATTAACTGAAGCCCCATTTCATACAGTAACAATGTATTGGGTAGATGATTCTTGAAATCAACTATCAATGATTGATTAAGTGCCGCGACAAGATTAAGGCGCAGCAACAGCCTGCACGAATGACTCTACAAGCACAGGTGCACCGCTTCATTGCCTGATTTTCATAGTCCAATGGGACGAAATGTAAACAGGCTATATAATATATAGGTCGGAATCTGAGAAATTTAAAGGTATTACCAATGTATGACTCTTGTGGACATTTTTGCCGCCGAGAATCACTAAGCAAGTGAGTTATGTTTTTTTATAATAATACTAGCTGTTACCCGCGGCTTCGCCCGCATGGGAAATGAACTATCCATTGCTTTATGAATTGAAAGAAAACTGAGTTTTATAGATTTGTCAGAGATGCAGCCATTAAAAGTAAACTGAGCAAAATTGATTCGTCAGCCTATTTAAATATTTTGAAACGCAGCGTATAGGAAAGCATGAAAATAGCCTGTTTATTCCAAATGGAAATGGGTTTTTTTTTTAATTAAAGGTTACTGAGCATAATTATTCGTCAGGGATGCACATTTTTGAAAAGAAACTAAGCTAAATTGATTCGTCAGAGATGCAGTTTTCTGAATTGAAAGTAAACTGAGCTTAATAGGTCCGTCAGAGGTGCAGCATTTGGAATTGAAAAGAAACTGAACTAAATAGGAAATTTCGAATTGAACAGGAAGATCTGTAGGAATTCTGATTAATTGGAATGATGTAAAAATGAAAAAAGGAATTTTGGAAAAAAATACTAACTGATAACATGAACATTTTAAGACGCTACTGTACACAATGTTATATGTTTTTCCGTTCGGGGAAAGAATGTGGAGATTCTGGGCATTTGACACACGCGAACATGCTACATACAGCTGATCATGAGAAAAGCACGGTTTTCCTAAGTTGACCCCCGCTACCTGTAACGTTTGCCCTTGCGCTTTATTAATTGTCATTGTAAAACTGAGCTTAATAGGGAACTGCAACCTTTTGAATTGAAAAGGAAGATCTGTGGGAATTATAGGGGTCCGTGGTAAAATAAAATTTTCACATTTTCCTACGCCTGTCAAAATTGTTGCACCGATTATGTTCCGTCCAAGATGTGTCACACGCAGCCTTGTCCCGTTACATAACCGAGGAGCATCTAAATTTTGCATTAGTATGACTGGGACGCCTAATTTTAATTGAAGCTTATGTGAGGCCACACCTGACAACTCTAGAGAATTTAGAAATTCTACGGGATATGAAGTGCTCTGTTCTGTGTCCATAACTGTGTCTACTGACAAATACTCTGTTATTTTTCCTGCTACTTCGCTTAATATATCTGAATTTGTTTTGTTAACGCTCTCATTTTTTGGTTCAAGAATCGCCCTTTCACATAACCATTTGTCTTCATGCATGTTGTTCGTTAAATCTGTATAAACTCTCGCAATTAATTCGGAATGACTCTGTACTAAATTACAAATATCTCTCGTCAATTTAACGCAGCCCTTAGTATCCGTTTCCAACCGCCCATCGCCAATTTTTAATAGTATGTCGGCATAATTTCCAGCACTGATATAATTATACAAATGCACTCTCATATTCGTAGTTAAACTGAATTTTGTTACCTTGTTCCATAAAATAGACGACTTGAGGCATGCTTTAATTTTATTTGCAGGTGTGCCCTTTTGAATGACAGGTAAAGTTTGGCGAAATTCACCAACCAGTAAAACCACCATTCCTCCCATTACATCGGTATTGCTGCGCAAATCCTGGAGCGTTCAATTTACTGCTTCTACAGCTTTTTTATGCGACATTGTACTTTCGTCACACAATAAAAGTTTGCATTGTCGTAGCATTATACCTCGTGCACTATTTTTGCTAAAGTTGCAGATCGGCGATTCTTCCAGGGCTAGATTTAAAGGAAGTTTTAAAACAGCGTGCGTTTTAGCAGCGTGGCGGCTATACCGGAGGAAGCTACGGCCACAGCAAAGTTTTTTTCTTTCCGTACTTGTGCTAATAATAAATTTAACAAAAATGTCTTTCCAGTTCCTCCAGGGGCATCTAAAAAGAAAAGTGCACCATTTCCAAATTCAATTTGTCCTAATACTTTGTCAAAAACTCGTTTTTGTTCGGAAAGCAAGCGGGTACAAATTCGGCTACTTGCTACTGCAAAACTGGTATATCATAGTTTGTTTCACGTATAATTTCATCACTTAGTTCATTTTCGGTTGTTCACTGAGGGCTTATCATTCCAAAGTCGCTTAATTTTTTGCCTACCATTGCCATTACTTTATCTTCAATTTGTCCAAGTGCTTCATTATAAATGTGTTCATTGTATGTCATGTTCGCGTGTGTCTGCTGTAACCATCGAAAATATCTTCCGCCATGTACTCTTTATATTTGTCCCACAATTCATGTGCATTAGATAGCCCGCAAGATGGTATGAAAGTTGCATAAAGATCCCTAATTTTGGCTGGTGACTGGCACTGCACAGCTTCCTCCATGGTTTCATCCCAGTGATTATCGTTTTCTAAAAGATACAGAGCTTCACATGCTTCTCTATAAGTTGCGCATTCCTGACCGTTGACAGTTTTAATGTCTTTATATCCTGTAGGACCCCGAACATGGTGCAGCAGCAATTGTAAACAGAAACATTCTAAATTAGTTACATGGACGTTATACACACGACCAAGGGCATCTGATGACTTTACACCGGGCCAATTTGCAACAGGCGCGCCTTGAATACGGCGTTTCCACTCCTTCCTAGATGTGTTCCAAGTATAATAGCGGGGGTCTTCAGAATATAACAACGTTTTTTCAAAGGGGTCGGTTTGACAAAGTTGAAAGAAGGCTGTTAGTGTAGTTTTTGGCGGTGATGCAATTCTTTCTTGGAAATTTCTTTCGGTGAAATATACACGCTTTCCATTTTCTAAGTGCACAGCAAGGTGAGTAACTGTTAGGTACCTTTCGTGTAAAGGGAAGCCAAGGAGATGCCACGCTGCCTCGTTACTCCTGACATAACGCCCTGCTTGAAAGGTCTGTACTTCATTAACGGGATTTTCCTCACCTTCACTCTTGAGATTAAATATTGCTTGGTCCCTTCCATTATTTATGTACTTACAGATATACTTGTATGCGCGGACAGAGCTACATGCTTCTACATTAATGTGGGCATTAAACATTTTACATAGAATGGGCGAATACGGGACAATCCAGCTGTAATCTAAGGTTTGGAACGCTCCAGAGCGAGAATTTATTGTAACTTTCCTGCCACCATCTTCGGGAGCTCTGCGTCTGTATAAAGGGTAGCCATTGTCATTGTGCACTGTTTCTTTTAATAGCTGTTTAGGGAATTTCTTTGTACATTTTCCTTCTTTCATACATGGCGATATTGATTTTCGTGCTCCACATGGACCGTGAATCATATTTCGGACGATGGTATCATACAATTCTTTATCTTGCTCAGGATCCGGAATCTCAGCGCTTATTATGTCGTCTATTTGGCTGGCCCGCAACTTCTCTTTAAGCCATATTAGAATGTGGGCATGCGGTAATCCTCTTTTTTGCCATTCAATTAAATACATGAACCACTGCATCTCTCCGAAAATTTTCCCTTTGTTAATTACATACATTAATTTTTATACTTTTAATCTAAATACTCTAACAACTAAATCGTGTCTGTCAGTACTTTTTTGGCCCGGCATTAGCTCCTTGGTTATTTCTTTCCATGTGGGATTGCAAGTAAAAGTAACAAAAAGATCAGGTCTCCCATAAGTTCGTACATAGGCGAATGCGTCTTGTGTGTACTCATGTAGGTAGCGGGGACTGTTAACGAATGATGAGGGCAGAATTACCATTTTACCTAAATCGCTGGGGTTTACATTGGCGTCGCTAGAAACTGCATCTTGTAAATGTATATAATTCTCAACGCGCAGCTTTTTTTGATTTAAAGATATTATATAACGGAGACGTTCACTTTTTACCTTCACATACATGTCTACCAAAAATTGATGAAATAATTGTCTACACCGGGCAAAAATTGATGAAATAATTGTCTACAAGTGGTTAAAATCATTTTCTCGCAACATCATATGATACGCATAAAAATCCATACATGATACTTTTTTGTTCGGAGTAGGCTCCTTTGTGACCGGGTTAATGAGTGGAATTTAAAAATGATAACCCTCTTGTCCTTTGCAATAAATAAATGGGTATTGCAGAGCGTCATAAAACTTGTGTGTATCGGCTACCCGTTGCAACGTATCATCACGTGCTCGCAAGACAATGTCTCGTGAAGAAAATTTATCACCACTAATTACGGCTGCTATTTCGTTTATCAAAGGTGCATTGTAGCGCCTTTCATGCTCTCCTCGATGGGTACGATCTGAGTGAATGACGACTTTATAATCCTCTTCAGGTAGGTTTTCTAAAGCAGTTATAAATGTTTTGACTAAAATGTTACATTCATGCAAGAATCTTTGAATTTTGAACACTGTGTCTCTCTCAACTCCCTGGATAATTTGGCAGCGACGGTCTACCTCAATTTCTTCGTCACCCATAAAATATACTTGTAAAAATTTATGCTGTTCGTTTTCAGCTGGAAAAAGTGAACCTATTCTATGATAAATTTGCCCTTGGACCGTAAATGTAGGCGAAAATCCCGGCATTATTTTTTCCCGGTCAACTCCGAAGGACGTCATTTGAAATCATGAGTTATATTTCCGGATCCTGTTTAAAAAGCGCCGTGACTCATTAGCATCATATAAAAAGAGAGTTTTCAAAGGTCTTCTAGTTCCCCAAGTAACGGAAGAGACAATTTGCCATTGGAACAGCACATGCCTGCGGTCTCATCTTTCCATTTTAAAGCGCTGCAAAATCGACACGCCTTGTCCATCAGTCCGATAACAACTAACCTGTAATTTTTATAATCAATCAACGGATCATAATTGAATGCTGCGTCATTAAAAACCAACCAATTGTTTCTTTGAAAATTTTGTCGATGTTCAGCTTGGAGCTGTGCATTTTCATCTCTTCGTGCCTGTGTCTGTTCTGGTGTTTCAGATGCCCTTATAGTAGATTGACGTTCAGCTTGCGCAATGAGTCTGAGTTGAGTCTCATCAGGTGTTACCGCGGCTCTTAAGGCGGCCTGACATTCCGCTTGTTCAAATAGCCTTTGCTGACTTTGAGCAGGTGTTTCAGTAGCTCTTAAAGTAGATTGACGCTCTGCCTGTTCAAGGCGCCTTTGCTGACTTTGAGCAGGTGTTTCGGTAGCTCTTAAAGTAGCTTGACGTTCTGCCTGTTCAAGGCGCCTTTGCTGACTTTGATCAGATGTTTAAGTAGCTCTTAAAGTAGCTTGACGCTCTGCCTGTTCAAGACGCCTTTGCTGACTTTGAGCAGGTGTTTCGGTAGCTCTTAAAGTAGCTTGACGTTCTGCCTGTTCAAGGCGCCTTTGCTGACTTTGAGCAGGTGTTTCGGTAGCTCTTAAAGTAGCTTGACGCTCTGCCTGTTCAAGACGCCTTCACTGACTTTGAGAAAGTGTTTCGGAAGCTCTTAAAGCAGCCTGGTGCTCTGTCTGTTCAAGACGCCTTTGCTGACGTTGAGAAGGTGTTTCAGATGCTCTAAAAGCAGCCTGAAGCTTTGCTTGTTCATGCCTTCTCAATTCAGCATCTTCTAAAGATTCTAGAGATCAAGCTAATCTTTTCGCTTGTCTTTGAGAAGATACTCTTGAAAAGCTGGACTTACGTTTGCGAGGCATTATGAAGTAACAAAAAACCTATTTATAAAAAAACGTTAAAATACCTAAAAGGAATTAAATTTCCTTTTAAATATTTTTTTAAAAGCAAATCCAAAATATCTAAAAGGAATAAATATTCCTTTTAAATATTTATTAAAATCAAAACAACAAAACCAGTTCAAGACAAAACACGAATCCGAAAACCATAGCAAAAAAATCGAATCCACTTAAACCATATCACAAAACAAATCGCAGTAAACCAAAATCGAAAGCAGTAGTCAATATAAATATAACTAACGAAAAAAGAAGTAAGTGTATAGGTACCGTATACACTATCTATATTATTAATATTCCTTTGAAATATTGTTAAACAACCTAAAATAACGAAAACCAGTTTACGATTCTAAATAAAGAAAATCCAAAATCAGTCAGTCAGAGTCTAAATATATATAAAGGAAAGGAATACCAACCAAATCAACAAAACCGATCCAAGAAAATACACAAATCCGAAAATGGAAGCCAATATAAATCCATTCAACCTTAACCAAATCACAAAGCAAATAACAAACAACCGAAATAGGAAGCAGGTAGTCGGATGAGCTACGAAATAGAAACAATTCAAGCGTATAGGTACCGTATGCACTATAATTGGGGAGTCCGATGCTACACGGTAAGCCGGGCGTGACGGGGGGCCGTCATAAGCCCCCGCCATCTGAATATGTCGTCTTCAAGTCGTCATGTATGGGTATCATAATGAAAATAAGTTGACGCGCGGCTCTACGGCGGGTGTTAAGTACATGTCAGGAAACATTTCGTTACCGCGTTTTATAAATATTACTAAGGCTTATTAATAAGGCTTACTAAGAACTGTTTCTACCACAGTTGAGTAATAGTTAAGGGTGAAAGCGTGACAGGTGGTGATAGTATTTCTGATCCATACTTATAATCACACCTGTAACCCTTGCGGGGTAGGCAGAGCATCAACGGATTACTTAATATCGTCTGCGAGGTTATCGCCTATTCTGTGAACTACAATGCACCAAAACGTTTGAAGAAAATCAGCTGATGAATTTTATGTTTTTTATCGCTCTCTTCCCGATCCTGCGTGGAAAAATACAGATCCATACATTTTTTATCTTCATTTTGGTAAAAATACATAATAATCCAGATATTCTGACCTTCTGTGTTCGTCTATCATACCGTCGTCCGTCTTGTAGAATCACGGTGGCGCCACCTAGCTTAATTTAATTTTGCAACATATTCGATTTTCCCACGGGAATGAGATATTTTTCCGCGAAAAAAAGTAGCCTATGTCACTCTACAGCCACCGAACTATCCCCATACCAAAATTCATACCATGCCGACGCTCTGTTGCGACGTGAAAGAAGGACAAACTTTTGCAACATATTTTATTTTCCCACGGGAATGAGATGTTATTCCGCGGATAAAGTAACCTATGTCACTCTACAGCCACCGAACTATCCCCATACAAAAAATCATACCATGCCGACGCTCTGTTGCGACGTGAAAGAAGGACAAACAAACAAACACACTTTCGCATTTATAATATTAGTATGGATATTTTGTAAATCAAAAGTGAAATATTAATACATGAAAAGCATAGCTTGTTTATTAGTACTAATAATTCTATCAGTATCAATGCAATGAAACCTAATTTAACGTCAAAACTAAACCAACCACGAGTCCCACAGGAATTACACAATCGCTCTGCTAATCAAATCAAAATACGGAGTTCCTATATTATCTTTGTTTTTGTTTTAGGATTAAAGGGATAAGGACTATATAATATAAATAAAGAGGTATAACTATAGAATCATTACATAATCGCTTTACGTACCTTATTAGATTTCGATGTTATCAGATTAATACATAGCAAATGTTGCCTGTGAAACGTTAAAACACACGTGTGCTTTATCATTCTACAAACAAATTAGTATCTAAATACAGGGCAGGACGATGGACCGATTTCCCGTTGCGACCATAACAAAATTTATAGTATCCCATTTATCAACTTTCCCCTTGAATCCTTTCTTGTGTATAAAGTATATAGTGTTTAACTCATGTAGAGACGTACTATATAAATTAATTTTTACGAAGTTATGATAGAAAACTGTGACACTTGCTTGTAATACAATACGCACGTAATTAATGTAGTCGGTAGTCTCTGCCTACCCCTCTGGATGACAGGTATGACAGTTTATGTTATTAAACAACAGACCATGAGCTGCGATGATCCTAGTCAGAATAATAGGTCATAGTTATGAAATTATTGTATAATTATCTCTTTGTATTACGTCTGCAAAATTTTAGAATATTCAAAAATATTTTTATAGATTATTTAATATTTTTATATCACATTTTTTATTAGTTTGCTTAATCTAACTCCTTCATTTTTATCTTTATATATAAAAATTACGTGTCACGTTGTTTGTCCGCGATGGACTCCTAAACTACTTAACTGATTTCAATGAAATTTTGCACACTGTGTGCATTTTGGTCCAACTTGAGAGATAGGATTGTTTTTGTCCCGTTAAATGACCCTCAAATATTATTATTTCGAATTTAATGATTTTTATAGGAAGGGTCGTTGCAAAGGGCAGAACAACGTCTGCCTGGCGAGCAAGTTACATTTTTGTCAGTGTGGGTCGATTCATGACAGTGTCAAATCTAATTATGAATCATTATGAATATTTGATAGGTTTGGGCCTTAGATTAATTACTTATGTACATAAGTATGCATAGAAAGAACCTACAATTTTAAAATTGAGTCAATATACTTTTCTCACTTTTTCTAATTTAATTTTCAAATAAGGTAAAAACAGACAAATCTATTGAAATATATTGCGTGTAATTCATGCGTGTAAATAGAAATGTCAAATGGTAATTTTTATTTTCTTTATACTTTGCCGAATAAGAGAGTAAATACACTTGTATTTTCTGATTTGCTATAGAAATGACATCTCTATTGTAGTAGTATTATGTGTGACGTTATTTTACAAGTTATGACGTCTTTATAGTGATTTCGTTCCGAATGTTATCAACAATCGACATCGATGTTTTCTTTTAGTTATTTATTTTTACTACTTTATTATATGTCTAAAATATAAAAAATTGATTTATATTATTTATTTACTTATAAATTGTTTTCTAAATCAAGTGATAAGTATGATGAACTTATTTACATTGCAAATAATCATTTCGTAAACTTTAAAAACTAATAGTTAGGGAGGTATGAATTCTAAGTCCTGACAGACACCGTGTTCTGGGGTTGGGTTCCAGCGAGTTGGAACCCATTTGTGCTACTTACCTGGTCAAATTGTGAGAGACTCAAAGTGTTCTAAGCCGTTCTCAAGTGATGATCTTTAATACATACGCTAATTGATTTTAATTTATATATATTTACCACTTGCTTAGCGGTAAAATAAAACGATCGTCTATATCCAACAAAGCCTTAACCACTTGGATGTAAATATTTCGAAGTCGTGAAGTCAGTGCAGGATCTTGATAATGCCGTGTAGGGGTGGTGTAAAAGAGTCCCCTACCTCCTACTAAATAATATCTTGACGGAGCAAAGAGGAAAAGGGGTAATACGTTCGTAATTGATTTATTGGTAGTTGTGATCTAGCGTCAAAAGAGAAGGCAGACCGCAGTCGTGCTGCTGTTATTGTACAGTTGTGATCTAGCGTCAAAAGAGAAGGCAGACCGCAGTCGTGCTGCTGTTATTGTACAGTTGTGATCTAGCGTCAAAAGAGAAGGCAGACCGCAGTCGTGC
The DNA here is from genome assembly GCA_963668995.1 of Parnassius mnemosyne. Taxonomy (NCBI): domain Eukaryota; kingdom Metazoa; phylum Arthropoda; class Insecta; order Lepidoptera; family Papilionidae; genus Parnassius; species Parnassius mnemosyne. Next base: position 60,141,610 of record CAVLGL010000082.1, on the reverse strand, counting down.
TGCTGTTATTGTACAGTTGTGATCTAGCGTCAAAAGAGAAGGCAGACCGCAGTCGTGCTGCTGTTATTGTACAGTTGTGATCTAGCGTCAAAAGAGAAGGCAGACCGCAGTCGTGCTGCTGTTTTACAGATAATAGATTGAATTAGCTGAGGAATATTTATTTCATGTATTTTATGATGTATCCGTCAATATTTTATAATCCTACTAAAAATATAAATATAAAAACAGATTGAGATCTGAACTGGCATTTATATTTATGGTGGAATGTCATTAATTTTTGAAAAATGTTTTATCCTTTTTTAATCTAAATAAATTTTAATGTAAACATGACCCTCAACGACTTTTACTGCTTTTATGCTTCCTAGTGTTCTACTTTTAATGTAAATTATAATATTTAATTAATTTCGACAAGCTAACTACATCTAAAAACTAACCGCAACGATAACTTTGTCTATACTGAAAATTGATATTTTGCAGTTCCCTGATGTTTTGCTTTGTATACCGACTAATGATTCTGGATACCAAATTTCAAGCTTCTTAGTAACCCAGAAGTGGAAGAGTCAGTCAATGTGTGATAATAACTTAAATTAAAAATTTTAAAAACTCCCAAAACTAAAAGAACTGATGATCTTCAAACGGCTGTACAGATTTTCTTGAAATATACCTAAGGACTATCAAAAAAACTTAATCAAAATCGGTTCATCCGCTCAGGAGCTATGATGCCACAGATAGACGCACAGATACACAGATACACAGATACACAGATACCCAGATACCCAGATACACAGATACACAGATGCACAGATACACAGATACACAGATACCCAGATACAAGATATCCAGATACACAGATACACAGATACCCAGATACACAGATACCCAGATACACAGATACCCAGATACACAGATACGCAGATACACGGATACCCAGATACACAGATACTCAGATACACAGATACCCAGATACACAGATACCCAGATACACAGATACCCAGATACACAGATACCCAGATACCCAGATACACAGATACTCAGATACACAGATACACAGATACACAGATACCCAGATACCCAGATACCCAGATACACAGATACCCAGATACCCAGATACACAGATACCCAGATACACAGATACCCAGATACACAGATACCCAGATACACAGATACACAGATACCCAGATACACAGATACCCAGATACACAGATACCCAGATACACAGATACGCAGATACACGGATACCCAGATACACAGATACTCAGATACACAGATACACAGATACCCAGATACACAGATACCCAGATACACAGATACCCAGATACACAGATACCCAGATACACAGATACCCAGATACACAGATACACAGATACCCAGATACACAGATACCCAGATACACAGATACCCAGATACACAGATACCCAGATACACGGATTCCCAGATACACAGATACTCAGATACACAGATACACAGATACCCAGATACACAGATACCCAGATACACAGATACCCAGATACACAGATACCCAGATACACAGATACCCAGATACACAGATACGCAGATACACGGATACCCAGATACACAGATACTCAGATACACAGATACCCAGATACACAGATACCCAGATACACAGATACCCAGATACACAGATACCCAGATACCCAGATACACAGATACTCAGATACACAGATACACAGATACACAGATACCCAGATACCCAGATACCCAGATACACAGATACCTAGATACCCAGATACACAGATACCCAGATACACAGATACCCAGATACACAGATACCCAGATACACAGATACACAGATACCCAGATACACAGATACCCAGATACACAGATACCCAGATACACAGATACGCAGATACACGGATACCCAGATACACAGATACTCAGATACACAGATACACAGATACCCAGATACACAGATACCCAGATACACAGATACCCAGATACACAGATACACAGATACCCAGATACACAGATACCCAGATACACAGATACCCAGATACACAGATACCCAGATACACAGATACCCAGATACACAGATACCCAGATACACAGATACGCAGATACACGGATACCCAGATACACAGATACCCAGATACACAGATACACACTACGGACATATTACACTCCTCTGTTTTCGTCGGGGGTTAATAATGGCACTTTTCAGATGTTAACAAGTCAAGAAATTTAACGGGTTTCTTCATAAACTTTAATCAGTTTTTATTTTTATTTTAATACAACACACACACAGATTGAATTGACAAAATGTTAACACAGTTACAGTAGCAATTAATATTATAACTAGTCCATAATCTAATAGTGTGTACAACAAACCAAAATATGACAACAAGTATCAAAATCTAGCAATACAAAATATGAGTGTCAGTAAATAAAACATATTTAATGATATTCGTGAAATTTACGTATTTATCATAGGCATTACGTATCTTTTAAATTTTAAGATGTTAGAATTAAAAATGTCCATATCAGCGTTACGATATCTCAGCTCGTCAAAATGTCGACATTCGATTCTAAGTATTCCAGAAGAATTTATTAGGTATGAAAAATCACAAGTCTGTTTTTCTATTATAAGGTATTTTAAAGTGTCTCCCAATGGTACGTAAATGGTACATAAATGTACACACTGCCGGAGCGTCGTTCCTTTTGTTCGAATTTGACATACAACCTATCGTGTGATAGTATATTTATAGTATTGCATGCAGGACGTACCTTATTAATAAAACATGTAGCATAAGATTGAAAGTGATCTAATTACTATTCAATATCACTAAGTTTTTATAACTACAATACAATATTTAAAGAAACAGGCCAATGAAATTGTCGTTCTGCAATACTGGCCATTTCAAATCAAAATAATTTTTGTTTGTCTGAGAATTCTAATTTGAAATAAATTTTATTTAAAAAACATGGTATTCTTCTTGCGAAATTAATTATTTGTTTATTGATTAGCGTTATGTTTTACGTTATACGTTAAAAATTCGAGTAATCAAGGAATATGAGCAACGTCGTGCCAGCAACGCGGCACAAGTGTCACGCAACATCAACAACGTTTACGGAGCGAATACTGCAAATGAACGCACATTTTATTGATTTGCCCGCTTCCGTTTTGGAAATTTCGACCTGAAAAATGAACCACATAGTCGTCCGAAAACTTTGATTGACAATAACGAATTAAAGGCGATTGTGTAAGCTGTTGATACTCATTCTACGACTACCAATTGGTTGGAATTTGTTGGATCCTGGTTAAGCACCTAAACAATGCCCTAAACGAAAACTTACCCCTAAAAAGTGATGGTCACTGCTTGGTGGTCTAGCGCCGGTATTCATTACAGCTTACCAAGTGAGTTAAGCATCACAGCAAATGTGTACTGCAAATGTGTAAGAACTGAACACAATGATGAAGAAGCTCGCACGTCTCCAACCAGCTTTGCCAATCGCTCGTCCGCGCTGCTCCTGCACGACAACGCGCGATCTCTCATACTGCACAACACACAAGAGCTGGGGTTGTAAGCTCTCCGTCATTCGCCGTACCTACCAGACCTTGCACATACAGATTTTGGATAACTTTTTGGCGGGAAAAAATGCAATGCCCAAGAGGCAGTACAAAATGCCTTTGAAGAATTCGTTGCCTTCCGTCCAGCTGACTTCTTCAAAAAGGGCATCAATAAACTGCCACTGCGTTGGCAAAGATGCATCGATTGCATGGGTGATTACTTTGATTAATAGAATTAAAAATATAGATAAAAATTACGTTAAGTCATTTCATAAATAACGACAATTTCATAGGTATTGTTTAATATTATTAAGACATAAGGCTGACAACAATAGCACAGCACTAGCATCTACTTTTTGACTATAGTGTTAAAATATATCTTCAAAGTAAATCATTATCGACGTGTATAATGTGCTAATGAGTAGTATAAAGTTCTGTACGAGCACACTAACAAAACAATCTAATTTAATATTACATTTTGTCAAATTTCTTTAGTATTTTTGTTGTTTATGTAACTCTGTACGCCACATGCCAATATCCTTGACCGAGTTGTTTTCTTTTATGGCTTTCTTATGTGTCTCTTGCACTAGTATTATCGAACCTCCGTTTCGCTTACGTTTCTTCTTTGATTTTTTCCCACCTGGAAGTACCCTCGTTGTGGAGTCGAAAATTACTTTGAATCCAAAGAAAATCACGAAGTCGAAGCCGGATATCAACGTGAAGCCAAGCATTAGACTGAGCAGTCCCCCAAATGCAGCTGCAAATATACAAACATTTTAAAATCATAAAATATATCAACACAAAGCAAAACAAAACATATAAATAAAATAAATTTTTGCCATTCTGCCAATAATATCAAGGAACTAAAAGGATAATTTTTGTGTTCAAGATTATTTTATTCCTTATGATTCTTTGATATCGGCTTTTTCTTTTTATTGTTATTTTTTGTAACCTTTTGAGTGTACCAAGTAAAAAAATTTCAAAGTCGTCTATATTTTTGACTTCCATTTCTTATGTATAATCTAAATAAAATAAGAATCATCAAAATTAGTTCGAAATGAATGAAAATATCACTTAACATTATTTTAAATAAAATGGAATTATAAATCTCCTTTTTTTTAATTTGACCAAAAACATAGAGCAACACGAAGCAACTCCGGACCGTCGCGCCGGTGCGTGTCGCTCTATGATGAATAAGAATTTGAGTTGACAGAAAGTTAATTTTAGTTTCAAAAATACTATCACACAGAAATCATTCGTATGAGTGATTTCTGGATCTCTACAACAACGCCACCTAGCGGGTCCAATTAAGAATCTAAACCATCCGGGAACCCACTGAAACTCACACAAAAAATTTCACTAAATCGGTCAAGCTGCTTTCGAAATTTGGCGAAACTAACGAACAGCAATTGATTTTTATATATAAACTATACTTTGAAGAGGTAGGGGATTTTAAGCCGCCTATTTTTTTTAAAATTAAGTGGTAGAACTCCATTTGTGACAAGGAATCCATCCGACTCACAGCAGTGACTGCACTGTTGTGTTCTGGTTTGGTAATCTGTTTAGCAAATTATTCAGCTAGGTTGAACAAATTTTACTTTCAATAAAAATAATAAACAATAATTTCTGATATTGTTCATAGTAGTAAATTAATACATTCTGCATTAGTGACCAGGAGCTCGCTCTGAAATACGGTGTCCTGGATCGGAAACTGCCTTATTATAAGTACGTGCCGGAAGTCGTGCTCGAAAATGACCGCGCCAGGCTCTACTGGGACCGAGCCATCATCACAGACAGGACCATTCTTGCGAATAAGCCTGATATTGTACTGATGGACCGAGCACAGTCAAGGATATTTTTGATCGACATTACCATTCCTTATGACGAGAAACTCGTGAAAGCCGAAACAGATAAGTGAACAAAATAACTGGACCTGGCTCACGAGGTGACCGACATATGGGGTGGAGTGCCGATCGAAATTATATCTGTAGCCGTTTCCGCGAACGGGTTAATCTTAGCACACCCTGAATATGATAATGTAGATGATCCAACCTACTACTAACTCGGCTGCATTGCGTGGAAATTGGTACTTGCAATTTATATATTCCTTTTGCTGTCAAGATATCCCACGTAGTAAGTGCACTAAGGGATTACTTCGGTGGATTTAAGGACATTTGTATAATTACTGCTGAACGAAGGCTTCCTTTAAATCTATGGGAGATTGCCTCATAGAGGGGACCCATACTCTTTTATTTCTATAATAATTATCTTCAAACACTTTTATGTTGCATATTTTACTTCTCAAAATTAAAACTTAATTCGAAAATTAGAAGTTTAAACCTCATGTCCGCATTTGAGTAGTTACTATTTTATCTATGCCAAATTGCAAGCATCTACGTGAAATAGTCGCTGAAAAGAATATTTGCGACATACAGATAGACACACTGACAGATAACATTCGGTTAAAATCTACTAGTTAGTCTGTGCAGATAACGAGGTGATCCCAAAAGTGTCACCTTTGCTAAACTAGTATACAGTTATCTGTGTGGTAAATGTTGATATTACACACTAATAATTAGGCTGAAGCGAAGTCCAGCGAGCAAAGCCGCAAGTAAAAGTTTATAGTTTAGAAGTTTATAGGCATATTACCCGACATCCCCAGAAGGTAGATAATGTCTTTCGTGTGTATGAATGCTATGAATTTTAAGATATACGCGTCGTTAGATACGCCTTAACTGTTTACTACTTACTTTATTAACTTACTCAGGGAAAAACATTTTTTTTTTTACAAAGTCCTGTTTTTTAATCGCAGTTTGAAGCATTGGGCGAGTTTATATGTAGGTGTGGTTTTCAATAATTGCTTACATAATTCGAATCTACCTATACTTTTTATATACAATAACGCTATCTATGAAAAATGCGAAATTCGTGATAGTTATAAGTTTCACTCTCAACTTCAATTCTCAATATCCTCAAAATTTGAAACTTGCTTTCATATGCATAACTTTATTAACATCTCTTAGCGAGAACAATACATGCGTATTTTAAAAGACGTTCAAATACCGCAACAAGAAGCACCATGCGTGGAACAAGAAGCATGAAGAACGACGATGAAGTGCCAGTAGGAATGAGTACTTTATGTGAGTCCCAGGATTCTGCTTCAGGCAACTCAGTGACAACACAGGAAACGTGCGCGTGCCTTTTCATCCGCTCAGCGCACTAACAGACTTGTTCCAATATTGGACCAAAATCTTCCGCCAAACAAAAAGATTTCGACCATATAAGCCGTCGCGCGCATTGCTATCGATGCTACTGTACGAATGTCTGCGCCACGTGCCGCGTCAATCCAACTGCAGAGAGGTGTAAGACAGGGCGACGTTTTATCCCCGAAACTCTTCAACGCTGCATTGGAAGACGTTTTCAAGCTAACTGGACTGGAACGGATACGTTACTAAAATCTATGGCGAGTAAATTACTCACCTTCGATTTTCCCACGATATAGTCCTTGTGGCAGAATCGTTGGAGGACCTAAGCACTATGCTCAATCACCTCAATAGTGTCTCCAAACGGATAGGTCTTAAGATGAACATGGGCAAAACAAAGACCATTTTTAATGTCCATGTCACACCTATGCCGGTAGTTGTTGGGAGCCTTAAGCTCGAATTTATTGACGAGTATATTTACCTGGGACAAATAGTCCGACTAGGTAAGTCCAACTTCGACCGAGAGGTCAATCGACGGATTCAACTCAATTGGGCAGCATTCGGGAAATTACGGCACGTCTTCTCGTCAGTTATACCTCAAAATTTGAAAACGAGACTGTACAACCAGTGCGTGTTGCCAGTGATGACCTATGGAACTGAGACATGGTCCTTCACTGCTGGCTGGATGAGGAAGCTTAAGGTTGCTCAGCGAGCTATAGAGAGGGCTATGCTCGGAGTTTCTCTGCATGATAGACTTAGTAATGGGGATATCCGCAGTAGAACCAGAGTGACCGACATAGCCCAACGGATTAGTAAGCTGAAGTGGCAATGGGCCGGCCATATAGCTCGAAGAACCGACAATCGATGGGGAAAATAGGTTCTCGAGTGGCGGCCTCGTACAGGCGGACGAAGGGTATGGCATCCCTCCTCTAGATGGAGTGACAACCTGGTAAGACATGCAGGAAGTCGATGTATGCTAGGTGGCTCAGGATCATGTTTTGTGGTATTCCTTGAGGGAGGCCTATGTTCAGCAGTGGACTTTTGAACAGCTGTAATGATGATGATGATGATGGTTGAGTATCGTTAAGCAATGGCGTAGCTAGGCCTGGGCGAAGTGGGCCCTCGCCCACGGCCTCACACTTAAAGGGGGCTTGAAGGGCCTCTTTAAGTGCGATTCCTCCAGACTTTACAGCAGGTGACTAATTAATTTGATCACTTTTACGATTTTTACAAATTTAAAAGCGTGTATGTTTGGGGCCTCGTAAGAAGCCCCTCTTAAATGCGACTGCAAGACCGTTGTTCGTTCGGACCGTTGACCTTCAAAGACCGCGACCGTTAGATTGACGAAATACGAGACTTGTCAGGAATTAATAGCTCTGAGTAGGTATGTTGTATCAAGACATGTTTGGTAGGATAGATCTTGGGAACAAAAGAAAAGGAGCCTCTTTATTGCGACTTCGCCCACGTCTATATTAGTCCATTCTACGCCTCTGTCGATAATTACCTATTACAGAAAAAGTATTCCAGTGTAGGTGTAAGTGCAGTAAAAGAAATTGATACCAATCATGTACTTAGGTATTTAGGGTGGTTGATAATGTAAAGAACATGCGGAGCAGCTGCTCTGGGTCCCAGCTTAGCCCACGCCCCGCATTGATACACTGCAGGCCCCACGAAATAGGGGACCGAATATACTCATGCATTACTCGTATGTGAAAATGCATAGGTAGAGCCGTGCTTCAGCTATATTATTATGGTTGTAGCACGATTGGGTAGGTTTGAACTGGGTAGGACCACGCTCTCACGGAATACCAACTTAAAATAGCAGCTTAATGCTGCTGTGTTTTTTATGGTGAGTGTAGAGAACTGGAGACCCTTTTTACTGGAAACGAGGCATTCCATCTTAGTCCTCAGGGGTGACAATGCCTCTACATTTTGATTCTTAATCGAGGATAGATCGAGGATGTCTATGAACCACAGCAACCACTTACATCTAATTGGGCTGTTTAATCGTTTATCACCCTATTCTATAAAAAAATGCCACGTCACTGAGATTGGCCATTCGCACGGAGGAACAATGAATACTGAGCTACTGAGATATCGCCATTAAGACCATGCGAAAGTAACGTCGCCAGTAATCAATAACCATTGCCTCGAGATTGTGACATCGGCTTGTAGGTCATAATCGCTGTTTCGTCGGGACATTTCTAGACCACCATCATATGCTGATGGTCGCGTCGCGAGGTATCACCGCGTTTTATAATGTCTTCCAGACCGAATTTCGGTCTTAACGTAGACTAGCTATCTGCGCAAGACAGGATTATAGTGCCCGAGCGCATGCGCATGCACAGGTGAACTCTCATATTCCGATGGGACGGTAAAGCGACACGACCGGAGAGAGGCGCAGAACCACGACTTTATTTGCTTTCCGAGACACGGGGTTGTATCACTGCCTACTTCCTGTCTCCGGGCTGCTACTGAGTGCTAAGTATATAAGTATGCGTATCACCAAGTAGGTAAAGTATTAGGTGATTGACCTAAAATTGGATGAACAACTATCGTACTAGCAAACCATTTGTTTGGCGATCACAGTGCTTGACTGCTGTGCGGCCGAGATATTCATATGATTGTATGATTGTATGTTGTTACACAGTGAAGTGTTATTTTTAGAACGAGTAAAAACCTACGCTATACCTAGACGTTTAAATAGATTAGATAGTAAAACTCGTGTCTTTTTTCTTACAAAATATTCTTAGGAGAACTCTCTGAATTCTTATTGAAAATTATTAGAATTGTGTACAAGTCTACGCTTAAAATGTTCGTAACAGTCTATAAGTACCATGCATTTAAAATCATTTTCGCATGAAAAGTACTCCTATTATTTCTAAGCTACTTATGAAAAATGAAAAATGATTTATTGATTTACAATGATACAATTTAAAGCAGTCGCAAGGGCCCCTGTACTAGATTGGTTACCTGTGTTACTGGGTACCCCGCTCATCCACCAAGACTATACAATATTAATCAATAAATAACGAAAGGCAAGGCATGCGCTAGCATTAGGTAGTAATGTAATTTATAATATAATAAGTGTGTGTGTATGAGTATGTGTGTGTGTGTGTGTGTGTTGTGGGTATGTGAGCAGTGCTTTAACAATTGGTGAGGCTGTTCCAAATATAAAAGTTAAGTAATAAATTGTTGTTTCCTCGTAGTTTTGTGTTAATAAAAATTGTGTTACTACACGTTTGACTTTAGTCCACGTCAGGGGGTTAATATGCAATCTGCTGTTAAATTTATTGTAAAGAGATATGGATTGGAATGCGTATTGTTTTTGCTTAAATTTTGTTTTATTTTGTGGTATATGGCAAATTTTGGTGCTCCTACGTTTTGGTGTATGATGACGTATATAAGGTAAATGTCGATGAGTGTTTAGGATGCAATTCAATATATAAATCTGGCGAGTGCTAAGCAATTTATAAGACTTATGTAGTTCAAAAGTTGAAAATCGAAACAGTTTAAAGAACATTACCTTAATTAGAGATCTTTGAGCTCTTTCTAGCGCTATTATACGTGCTTTTGCTGCACCACCCCAAACAGGTATACAATAACTCAGTACCGATTGCACAAGAGCTTTGTAGATGGTAATGAGGGTCGTTTCATTTGCAACACACCTGAGTTTTTTGAACACCCATGTTAGTTTTCTTATCCTGTCAGTGATGCTTTCAATGTGCTGACTCCATGTAAGATGCTGATCAATAGTTACACCGAGATATTTAATGGTACTAGTCCTTGTGATTTTATCACATGAGCAATTACTATGGCTATTTAAATAAGGATTATGGCAGGTATGAACTGTTAGATTAAAATTAGAATCAGGTTGTGTATTTTTCCGTATAGAAAAAGGAATGAATTTAGTTTTATTAATATTTAGGGTCAGAAGGTTTGATCTTAGCTAGTTAGGTATGTGGTGGATTCCGGAGTCAGCGATAACCCTTAGATTTTCCCATGATTTTGCATTAAATATAAGAGCGGTGTCATCTGCGTAGGTATATATTTGACAATTTTGTAGGCTTAAATTGCATAAATCGTTGACATAGATTAGAAATAAAGTAGGCCCGAGGACGCTACCTTGAGGAATACCATAGGAAATATTTGATGGACGGCTAAGATATTCACCAAGTTTGAGTTGTTGCTGATGTTCAGTGAGATAATCTGATAGAAGCGCATGAGGCAGACCTCTTATACCATATTTATTTAGTTTGTCTAACAGGATAGGAATAGAAACGGTGTCGAACGCCTTGGCCAAATCCAAAAAAAACTCCAAGACATTTGTTACCAGAGTCCAGGTGCTTACTTATCTCTTCGGTCAAAGCCAACACAGCGTCCTGAGTAGAAATTCCATTTCTAAAACCAAATTGATTTTTAGAGAGCAGGTCGTTATCTATGATATATTTTTTCAGTCTATTATTTATTAGCTTCTCCAGAATTTTGGATAGTACTGTTAACACAGAAATTGGCCTGTAGTTGTCCACATCATCTTTACTTCCACTTTTATGTATGGGAGTTACTAATGCCTTTTTAAATGTTATGGAAAATTGGCCACTATTAAAGCAAAGATTGTAGATATGGCAAATCATAAGTATGTATGGCCATTTTAATAAATAATGTAGAAATGTTATCCCATCCTGGGGCAGAATTATTGGAGAGGTTGTTTATGATTGAATTTACTTCCAACGGATCCGTATCTAAGAGAGCAAAAGAATTTATTGGGGTTGGTATTTTATTTATGTAATTATTTTCTATAGGAGGGGAAGAGTTTTTTTAGGTTTACAGCCAAGTTTTTGCCTATACTAGAAAAATGATCGTTAATAAGATTAGCAGATTCTACAGGGGAAGACGCAATAGTTGTAAGTTTATGTGTGTCGTCAGTTTTATCTTTATTAACATAGCAAATTCATTTAATATTTTTCCATAGAACTTTCGGGTTATTTTTTGCATTATCCAATATTTTCCTTTCATAATTATTTTTAAGCTTCCGGACAAGTTTGTAACAGTAATTTCTGTAGCGTGTATAAGTTATTTTTAAAATTTGATTATCAGGATACTTTTTAACTTTATAATGTAATTTATCTCGATTTCGAAGACATCGCAATACTCCAGGTGTTATCCATGGCTGGATACAGCGTTTTCTAACAGGAATTGTGGTTATCGATTGATTATTCTTCATTGCCACCGAGATTGTACTAACCAAAGCATCAGCAGCCAGTGTTGGGTCTTGTATGTCTAATATTTTTATAAACTTGGGCTTTATTTCATCAAGAGTTGTTACATAATTTACGGAAACCCTAGTTTTCGAAACATTGCGGCGTATAGGCTTATACATTAGGTTTAAGAGAACAGTAGAATGATCAGTAGGGGCATTAGTTAGTACGAGAGCTTTCGTTGGGTGAACTGTTTTTAACATCACATGATCATAGCACATTTTATCGCGAGTTGGAAGCCTATGTGCAGGAAGTAAACCATGGTAAGCAAGTGAGGTTAAATAATTGGGGCAGTTTGTGTCTATGGAACCGAATTTGATATCTATGTTTATGTCACCGGTTATAATGATGTTTTGATAACTTTTATAACAATGTAGTAAGGTTTGAAGAGATGATATGAAGTCGTCACTGTTTCGTATTGAAGGTGTACGATATATACCTATTAGAACTGTATCTATAAGGGTAAGTACAAGACAAGAGGCATTTCTAATGCAATGTTCTGATATTTTGTAGTTAAGATTCTTATGTACATAAAATACCACACCGTCACACTGATTTAAAATATTTTGTGTAAAATATGTATTATAGTTATTATTAAGTGTTGGAATGGGTTTATTTTTCGAAATGTGACACTCTGTCATGACTAGTATGTCGCAATGAATGTTAAGTGAGTCCAAAGTTACTTCAAAATTGTCTAAATTTTTATAAATACTCCTTATGTTTTGAGTGAGAATGGTGAAATGGTTAAATGTCGTAATGTGTGAATGGCAATCCTCAGGCCTGCACATAAAGGCCTGGCCAACTTCAGTATTGTCTATTTCTGTATTGGTTTGAAACAAACTATCCATTATTAGTCAGAGAACGGCTTTCGTTCCTACTTGTCCGGTAACGAACAGTTTTACGAGTATTACTCAGGCTTGCATAAGAAGAGTATTCACTAAAGTTACTACGATGTGAAACAATATGTAAAATATTTTCTTTGTGTTCGTTCAGGAGTGAACTTAAATTACTAACCTTTATTATTAATTTTCGATGAAAGAACAGCAATTTTTTTAATATAGGATATGATGTGTATAAAAGGGTACGATGATTAATTTTTATGTTTCTGAGTATTATGTGCAAAGTGTGAACTTGTGTAAATGGCAGTGTTCGTAATGAGTATAGATAGTTATATACAATATGAAAAACGTAAACATCGCAAAATGTAAAATAAAAGTAGACATAGAGGTAAAAATAATAATATCAAACCAAGAACATGTTTTAGCTATAAATAAAAATAGTCATTTGTTGAGCATGTTTTTGATTTGATTCTCTATTTTTATGATCGGTGAGCTCTCATCCTTCCTCACCAAAACGTTTCCAAGCGATGTCCAGCAAAACTTATATTTCTGAATTCTGGTTAATTCTCTAGCCAAGTAGTAAAGTCTATTTGCTTTTTGTGTTAAATGGTCGGATAGAAAAATTGGAGTGTTGTTGCACTTTAATCCCAAATGCTGCGTGTTTAGTTTATTGTTTTTATTTTGGAAATTATATTTTTTTGCAGCGTGCAATATATTCGTCTTCTGTATGTAGGAGGACAATTCGACTACTATAGGCTTTCTGTCACCTTTGTTAGAGAATCTATAAATGTCTTTTATATCATTAGTTTGGAGTTCAACGTTGAGCGATGTAGACAATTGAGTAACCATGTAACAATTATAAGTGATAATTTTGATTCATTTTCCATTTTCGGCACATTTTTTAGTTCAATTGAGCATTTCCGATACGATTTTTGCAAGTCCTCGATTTTATTTTCTAATATGAGTATGTATTCTTTATTCTTCCGTCTTTCGCGTTCCATTTCTTCCATTTTTTTCCACATATCTTCAAATTGTGCAGACATAAATGCCATCGAGTCTTCAATAGTTTTTAGAGAAGACGTAATTTGTATTCGTTCACTATTTTGTTGAGACATCCATGAGGATAAAATGTCTTTTATTTCATTTTTGAATTCGCAGAGGTCTATGGGGGTCTCCTCCAAGCGTTTCCGCTTAGTACGCGTAGTAAAGCTTGCTGATGGCGAAGATTCCGTATTACTTGAAATTTGTCGTAAATTGGATTCGGAGTTTGATTTTTCAGGTGTACGATACATTTCTTATCGGTTTGAGCGCTTACGATACTAGGGTAGCAGCAGTACGTAGTGATTGGTCCGAAGGGAGGAACTAGTATATTGTCACTGATGCGTATATATTGCAAGGTAGTGTGGGTGGGATGCTAAAGTGACGAATGTTCGTCGTAAAAATTAATTTCAAACACAATGCAATAGTTTTTATGCACTTACGGTACCAGGAATGCAGAAATACGTAGTGATTGGTCTATAGGGCGGAGCTAGTTGTCCCTGCTTCGTAGATACTGGGCAGAGCTTCGGGGCTTTAGTGTCGATGGCCGTAATATGTTCCAGTTATGCACTCCTATTTTTTCTATGGATTTTTATCACAAGTGAATTAATTAATTAGGATATTGAATTTATTATTATAATATAAGTTAGCACGTCTGCACTTGACTGCGGTCCGGGGGGAAGAGGATATCTGCCAATCAAGAGAAAATCTGTTGTTGACCTCCGTGTTTACTGTATCTAATTGCATCTTTAAGTTATCGACGTAGTGGAGAATTTTATTACTTTATTAATAACAACGTTTCGTATGGTTTTCTTGTAACATTTCTCCGCCGAGGCTGCGTTAGCAATAAATTAAAAAAAGAATTATGTAATGAAGTTTCACTTCGTACATATGTACACAACACGCACATTTTTTTTAATGTAATGTTATTGATTCTTCCATAAAAACTTGGTACTTTCTCGCACATAGCGTACGGGATTACACCGCGAGTCGATACATGGACGATTAGCTAGTTAGTTGCGCCACGGTGGAAAAAGTGAAGAAAACGACAAAGCGGGTGACCGACATCCTTGCGTTGGCGTAGGTGCTCAGGTTTGTCCTGGAATTAGAATCACGCAACTGTCTCTGAAGGCATACCAGAGGAACAATTATGCATTAAAACCCAAAGAGGTGAGAAACCATTGAAAAATGCTATGGGTGGCCGATGAAGATAATCTAACATTCAATACGTCATCAATAAAGTGCTGAAACTGAAGATATTCCATTTTCCGCCTAACAAAAAAAATACTGAGCACAGTCATGTTTATATTCAACCCGCTTGGACTGCTTAACTACCTGATGATCTTAATAATGATGATGATATTAATAATTTATAGAAATCATACGCCAAACAACACAATACGTAATATTTAAAAAAAACTGAGACTAATAACTTAATTATCAAACAGCTCTACTCCCCGTGGTATCATGCCAAGAACGTTGGCTGCGTTTCCTCACTGAATGGCTGTACTGATCCTTTGAGCGAGAAAAGAACGAGGCCTCTTATCACCAGCAGCAACGACCAGTCGCGGATACAGTTCCTTTTGGAACTTTAACGCACGTGAACACTACGGACCGATAGTCTATGCAGCAAACGATACCTATATATAGTCATCTCTCAGAGACTCATATTTGCCCCACTTACTCAGTTCAGCTGCCTCTGAAGCCGCCCCGGCTCTAAACGAGATACCCCTGACATTAAAGGCAGCCAAAGTGTCTCACAAGTAGCATCCCACACTAGGGTTTTATACCTATACCTCTCTCCCAAGGGACCAATGCCATACCTATAAAAAAAATATAAATTTTTGTTGGGGTAACCCAATACCACAGAATAGATAATATTACAAGTACCAATACCGAATGTCATTATCACAAGAAGTTTCTGTCTTCGATTTCTTTCACGCGAAGTTCAGATTGCTTATGATATGGAAATTACGTAGTGGAACATGGAAGACAGAGGTGCGACTGCTTCCTTCCAGAAACTTGTCCGCAGCCTCCTCGGGAAACTCTTCGCTTCATACAATCTTCTCCACCCTGAAGTGATCATCAGGTAGCTAAGCAGTCCAAGCGGGTTGAATATATATATATATATATATATATATATATACAATAGAGTTGAATATGGTCTTGGTTTATGTGAATTAGCAGCAAAAGCTAATTAATGTTGTTTGTTGAACTGAAAAGGGTAGGGGAGGCTTCCCCTGAACCGTCCCGCTCCCCCATCCCCCTCCCGCCCCCATACTTGAGTACCGAATGTCTATAGTTTAACCAAAACTGCAATTTCTAAGACAAGCACAGCAACAATGGCATAATCCCCCTAGGAGGCAGGCACTCTGTGGGCGAGGTTTATGTTAAGCAGTGCCGAGTGGCTATATGGAAGAATTTCCTATAATACTAAGCTATATGGAAAATGTTTTATCCTACTACAATTTAATGGGGAGGCTAGTCAAATAGAGATTACTTACCTGTATATGAGGCGACTGCTGTCTCAGGGCTCGGTCAGGCCGGAGGTGTGTATGTGTTGAGTATAGTGGTGTTTTTGTGGTGTTAGTTGTGATAGACCTGACTGGACTGTTGAAGGCGGCAGCAGCCCGGCCTTCGGCAGGGCTCCAAATTGTGGTAATTTCCAGCGGCGTCACCCACAGTCACTTTCTCTCTTCTTCACTATGTCAGTCTATTAACTATACCGTAATTAACTAACTTCCAGACGCCAATAACACTCGTTTATTATAAAGCGTAACACACAACACGAATACCGAATGTTCGGATCAAAGGTCACTTCCGTTTTGCGTGGCAACAATTATTTCTAGAACAATTTCGACGTGGATCGTAATCAATGTTAACTTCCTAACCATTTGTTAGCCCGGCTTCTAATTCTAGACTTAACAAAAAACCCTCGTCGTGGCAACAATTTGCTAACCAAACCGACTCTCAAAATGGAGGTTTCCCGGGCGACTTCACGACGTGCTCTCGACAGCACTGTATTTTAGCAACCGTTCGACTCGATCCAGCCGCCTGGCACAATCCCCGGACGCGGGCCGCTGGCAAAACTCCCGTTAACCGCCCACACGTCTAACCGGTTATGAACGCGCTGTATCGAGCCGAGCGCCCTCCGGTGTCAAGTCTTGAAACCAACGTTTGGGCGAGAACAGGAGTTATTTTAACGTCGAGTAAATTGATAGTTTTCTTGGTTTAAATATATTACTGCGAATCCTTATTAGTAGAAATAAATATTATTTTTCACAATTGAACTAGCAGACACATGATCTTGTTATCACTTCCTTGTACTCTGAATACAATCACAGCTTAGTTGATAAGTCTATTATGACAGGTATTGTTCCTAATGAGCGAAAGGAGGCACTTATTACCCCAATACCAAAAATGAAAACCCATTCGAGAAAAAAGACATTAAGCCCATCAGCATTTTGCATTACCTTGTTGAAACGATTAACATCTTGCCTTATTTCCAATCCGGGTTTCTCAAAGGTCCTGGTATAGCGACATTTGTGCTCGATGTCACAGACAACGTATTAGCTAAGCAAGATTCCGTTCTTGTAGTAACTTCTAACTGCTCAATGTGTTCCTTGTATGTTTTATAACGTAAAGTCACTTTAAATAGCTTTGAGTGTATTAAAAGAAATATACATACCAAGTAAATTTTGCCAGTTGAAATAAACATCACGGCGATAGCGTGTCGATACTAGATCGTCGAAAAATACGTTTAGCACGGACTGGTTTTCCAAGTCGACGACGTTACTGCAAATTGTTTTATTGAGTTATTACAACCAAATAATAAATATACAAACTCAAAGTACAAAAAGTTAAAAAACGTAACATTTCTTAATATAGCGAACATAAAAAAAACATGCTCCACAGAAAAATCATATAATTGTAAAAAATATTACTAAGTCGAGAATTTTTAAAGTAAATTCTGAAATTTCAAATGGTTTTACAATTCTCAAATATAGCGTTAATATTTTTAAGTTCTTATTACACAGTTTACTAGCGAGTACCGTCGTGAAGAAACAAACCTAAAAAGAAGAGAGAGGGATTATAAAGTTCGGAAATAAGTCTACCGAAAATGTTCAGGTCATTTTTAAAATATAAAAACAATTCAATTACTGAAATTAAATTTATAGTAATTGTTTTTTTTATAGTAATTGTAGTTGAACAGTTTCAGTTTGTATTTTGTAGATAGTTCTTGAAACACCTATGGACATAACGAAGGTCTATTGAAATGTCCATGTCACACTGCCTGTAGTTGTTGGGAGCACTACACTCGTGACATTTTCATCAACACTTGAAAATGAGAGTGTGCTATTTGAGGATATTGCCAGTAATGACATTGGATCTGAGACGTGATCCTTTACCGCTAGCCAAAGCTGAGGAAGAAAGGTTTTCGAATGGCAGCCTAAATTTAAAATTTGTTAGTAACAATTGTATCTAATATTTCAGAACTTTCTGAATAAAAGTAAAAATATTATTTAATTAATTATTTATTTATTTAATTTATTCTGAGGAATTGTACGGACTAATTCCAGCCGCTCAATTTCACCATCGCACATCGCGACAAAACTCGCGATACCATCCATATCATCTGAATGATTGGCGGTCCACCACTGTGCGATTTAGAAGAAGTTTTCTCCCTTGCACAAATTCCTTGTGGAATCGATTACCACCAGCGATTTTTCCGGACCGATACGACTTAGGGACCTTCAAAAAAAGAGCCTAATCATTTTTAAAAGGCCGGCAACGCATCTGCGATTCCCTGGTGTTGCAGCTGTTCATGGGCGGCGGTAGTCACTTACCAACAGGTGAGCCGCATGCTCGTTTGCACCCTCTCCTATAAAAAAAGGTGTTTTAAATGTCTTGCATTAAATAATATATAAAATAATACTGATAATATCCTAACGATAATTATAAAATAAAAAAGTAGAAAATAAAAAAAGAAGCTTTTACTCGACTGTTCTCAATTAATGTTCTGCACAGGATTGTGATAGACGTGTGAGCGCTTACAAAAATGATAGTCCATTTAAAGGCAAGTTCGTAGCGAGGTTCCCTACAGCCACCTCCAATGGATAATCGAAATGCTCGCATTCAGGCAAACATTTGTACGACAGGTTATCAATTGTTTCTCGTAACCCCAAATCGTCTTTTGGCACTGAAATTTTTCAATTTTTTTTATATTAAAGATTACATTGTAGTATTATATTACGTAATAAATAACAGAAAACAATCTTTTTCTTTTCGGTTTTGGTCAAATATTTTCCTAAATTAATTCATTAATGAATGAAAATACCAACTACAGTAAAACTTGGTTAAATGGGACCTGGATAAGTGAGAAACCTTCATAGCTGGAACTCATGCTTAGGTCCCGATACTTTAGCACTGAATTACCACTGTTAGTGGGACAAAACAAACCTCTATATCTGGGATTAGTTCTTTCGATTTTATTCGTCATAACTACCTCTACAATTGAGACAGCGAGTATATTTTACTTCTTTTACAAAGACTTTTACTACTTTTTTTATATCTTGTGCACAGTGTTGTTTACTAATTCTTATTCTACCCGCAAATTCCTTATGCTACAAAATATCCCCACAATTCCAAAAAATCACTTGGCTAATTGTGTAATAGTGACCTCCAGTTTTAGTTTGGTTTGCTATCGTCCGGATGTTTATGTATTATATTTGCAAAATACGTTATTTTATTTAATAATCGCACATCCATAACTGAAATAACCTCTATTCTCACCTCTATTAATGGCACACTCTGTTAATAAGACAGATATTTATTTATGACTGGATATCTGAGACACTGGGTAAGTGGAATACGTATATAAGTGAGACAAATTTGCAGGTCCCTTAAGGTTCCAGTAATTCAGGTTTCCCTGTATTATAATTAATCAGTTCAGCTGGTCAACTTTCTGTCGATAGTCATTTGTTGGGAGAAAATGCATAACAATTACTATTATTTGCATATAATTTCAGACAGCTTTAATTTAATGTTTAAAATAATAAATAACTACAATAAAATGAAAATTGTGAATGGTGTTTTTCCCTATATTTTGGAAATTCATATGCCAAAAAGTCACATATTGCAATTCACAATGCTGTCGCTTAATATATGGTAGGGAAAGCTTGGTGTGGCAGACGAAGCACAAGTTTTAATAAATACTGGTACAATACGGTCATTAAAATTATTAAGGTGTAGGTGCGATAACATAGGAATTGTGTGATAACAGAAGTGTGGATTGCAAGGCGATTTTAGGGCAAGGATTAAGAAAAGAGTACCGCGGTGATTTCGACACATTGAAAGAAGGAGTGAGAAATAGTGCATAAACAAATTTATGCTGCAAAAATAAGACTATTTGTTACTTTTAAATAAAACTAATTTTACGGATTTTATCGCGCATATTAACTTATTTTACATTCCCGACGTTTCGAGCACTTTCCAGCACCCATGTTCACGGGGGGGACTGAGGTGTATGACGTCCCAATGTCATAGTTAACCACGGCTACCTCCAGATTAAAAATTATTAATTTTTGTTCCGATCTACGCAGTATGAACTTACAGTATCGTGAAGTCTTGCAGTTGTATACTTGAGTTGGGATTTAATTTTTAATTAATTATGGGAACCCAAGCAGATTGTAGCATCCAGCCATCTTCTCTATAGGATGTTTTTTGATTTCAATAGCCTCGCGAATCATCCTTGGAAGGAATCGGTGTTCTTTAGCGAGTATTTGTGGTCTATCAAATCTAATGTAGTGACGGGGG
Source organism: Parnassius mnemosyne (assembly GCA_963668995.1). Taxonomy (NCBI): domain Eukaryota; kingdom Metazoa; phylum Arthropoda; class Insecta; order Lepidoptera; family Papilionidae; genus Parnassius; species Parnassius mnemosyne. The sequence goes on along the minus strand of CAVLGL010000082.1, from coordinate 60,120,930 downwards.
CGATCCTGTACGTGTTCACAGACTGCAGACTTCCCGGAGCGTCGATTCTTCACATCAGCTATGTGTTCGTGCTAAAGCACCCGAAACGTCGAGAATTAAAAAGTTAAATTAAACGCGATAAAATCCGTAAAAATTAGTTTCATTTAATGTGTAGTCTTCGCGTAAATATAAGAAATCATTATTTGAAATATGTTTAAAAAAATCCCTTTGGGTTTCTTGCAGGTTCTTCCCAGGACAGGAAAAATAAAAAATATATAATATAATTCTCTTGTAGAAATCGTCGTGCGTGACAGGCTGGCAGCGAATTGTCGCTGCGAGTATTATTCGCAGCGAATACACACGCAGCGAATAATCGCTGTGCGTGACTGAAGCTTAATAGTCTCGTGTATTTTTTAAATCTAATTTAATAAGTAAATTGTAGTAATAAAACACAATACTTCACTTGAAATTCCTTCAAGGCAATCTACATCGCGTAAGTTGCATATACGAACGAATTCTGAAAAATTAAGCGATTATTTATATTCCTTTTAATGACGTAATCAGTTAGTTTTAAATTTTAAGAGCCGCGGTAGATTGAAGCTAAGCCGCTTTCTATAAGTTTCACAGAAGGCGATCAACCCGGGTTCGATTTCCACTGGCACCGAGAAACTGTTATTTGCAATTTTAGACGCTGATTCACCACATGCATGATGCTAAAAGAAAATATCGGGAGGAAACCTGTATTTCTGAGTAATAAAAGTATTTTATCATTAAATATCTATTTTTTGACTTAAAAAAACTTCCTCGAGCGTTTTTATTTTTTTAATTAAACTAAACTTAATTACTAAAGAAAACTTACAGACCTCGATTAAGGTGTATTGAATCTAATAAGATCAAAATTGTCTGCTTTCGTAAAGGAGGATGAAAAATTTATCGCCCCAAAACAATATATCAAAAAATATTGGGCAAGTGCGTGTCGGGCCACGCACAATGTATTTCAAGTGTTTCTTCGGAAAGTGAGTCGCAAGATTCCACCCGGAACGACAGACAGACAAACAAGAAAGGGGCTTAATAAAAACGTAGTAATTATATGTATGCGGTGAGCTATTTAGTCGAGTTGTGTGCTTGTGACCAAAGCTTGTGTCGATTTCATGACGATCAAACTGTTTGATTGATATTAATGGGCATACAGTAGTTATCGATTTACTTTTTCCTCTATCGGCTGGTCCTTTAGCAGCACTGAATTGAACTTAAGAGGTACAATTTTCATAATAAATACTTTATAAAAGACTCACTTGCGCTTTTCCTTATATAAGTATAATAAATAAAATAGGACAAGAAACTATGACCTTTCAACATTGCTAGTGCGCTACGGCGCAACTAAATTGTAGCGGATTGACTGTTTAGTCGAGCGCATATCGCTATTCAAAGATATACATTCCATAATGACACTATTTGAAAAGGTCATATTGAGTGAGAATACATTTTATTAAATTGTTTTTTGTTTTTAATTTTTACCTCATAAAAACAATCTAACTGTTCAAGCTTTTTTTTTAACTGGCTTTATGGCTCTGGGTTCTAACCCTTCTGAACCTGAAGTTACAAACAGTTCAAGCGCTTGCGCCTGCACACAGAATACCATTATACTAGACTTTATATTATTTAAAAACTACTATTTACAGTACTCTATGACTACTATTCTACGTATATTCGGGTGCCGGCCGAGATATGTTCAAGATTGGTCGCACATTGTTTGTTCAAATATTCTCCCTGCTTTATTGATTTTCACTCGACAATTGCGCGGAGTGAGGTAACGTTTTCATCCATACATACTTCAAGGCGGCTACAGTTTTGTCTTTTAATATTTAGTTGAATGACGTTGAAACCGATCATAAAGTTTTCTAAGTTACAATATTATAAAAAATATTAAAAATGTAAGCTATATAGTTACAGCCTTTATACCCAAGTCCCGAAAGTGTCTTTTTTAGTCGAAATATTTTTTTAGTTTTTAGACATGCAGATTTCTTCACAATGTGTTCCTTCGCCACCAAGTACGTGGTATATTAGCGCTTATAATTGCCATTAACAATTTCATTAGTGCTGGAGATTATCAAACCCGTGTTGCTCGTATTTTACTGCTAGTTGTACTATTATTTATTCTGTGCTGCTAGCGCTTAGACTCTGTCTACCACAGCACTTCAAAAACAAATCACTGTAATATTTAGTACAAATACCTTGTTTCTTAAACGGAAAAAAGTATGGCGTACAGTTACAAGCCCTTTTGATTATGTCAGCGTTTTGCAAAGCTATACAATTGTGAAAGGAGTAGTGTCGGAACTCGCCAAGCTTGACCTGTAATAAAAACAATGAGTTATCATTGACTTCGTAGTGGTGCCATTAATTAAAATATAATTAATTCAATACTATTGTTTGTATTGGCCCTCAGTTTATAAAAAATTCATGAACTATCATGATGATGATGATGATGAAGTATGTGAACGTATATATTAATTTAGATACTCTGACCGACTGGCACAATGGTGTGCGCATGCAGACACAATATCCTCGCACGGATGGCACTGATGGCAACTCTCTCTATCTCTCTCTCACTCTCTCTCTCTCTCTCTCTCTCTCGCTCTCTCTCTGTGTCACTCTCTTCTCGTCAAAAGCTAGTGCAGGTAAAATTAATATTTAGAGGGAAACACACAGTCAGTACATATAGTCAACAGCTGGTCATGAGCCTCTTCCGTTGTATTTTTATGAACGATTCCAATTTTGAAATGCAACGGAACAAACACACTTCATTTATTCATTATTAATTACGGCAAATCAAAAGCCCACTGCTGAACACAGGCCTCTCCCTTAGTTACGTCATAAAGGATATTAATTATAATAATTATAACAATTTATTGTAATTTATAACAATAAAGAATTCTAAATGGTATTTTCAAAAGGATTATTAAAGGGTTTTAACTATTTTTAATTTTTTAAATTAATTAATCTATTTAAAGATGAACTCATTAAATATTTTTTTAATGAGTTTATTTTTAATTTTTAACCAACTTTATTATAATAATGCGGTCTAATACTTTCTCTAAATTCCTGTTTTAGCAATTTATTTTGTGTAACCAAGCAATTCATATTTTAACATTGTTCTAATACTAGCTCTGTTTTATTAGCGAGCCGTAGAAGTTAGTCTAAGATCTAAAATAACAGCAATTGTTTACAATTGTTGTTAAAATTATCATGATAAATACTCTTTTCAATATTCATAATGTCAGAATATGCAATAAATATAAAATATCATCAAGCAAAGGGCAAGCACGTAGATGCCTAAGAATAATTCTGACGTATAATGTGTACAGTCTCGGTACACCTTATACGTCATCTAGCAGCTTAACAGCAAGGACGTAATTTAATTTGACCTTCTCAAGCCAAATACGGAAGCATGACGTAATTCTTCCATCTGCCTTCCACGACCGGACATCCACACGCTCAACCAGTCTTCAACCTTTCGTTGTATCAATGGGCGTTCCACAGGGCTCGATTCTTGGCCCATTACTGTTCTTAATCTATATTTATGACTTACCTTATCTTGTAGGAGATAATCGCGATATAGTATTATTTACTTCTTTATTTTTTAAACTCAAACGACAGTTAATTAATTTTGACAATGTAAATAATGCTCTATCGAAATTAGTACATTGGTTTTTATTACACATACAATTTACTCTTGAACGGTGATAAGACAAAATGTGTTAAATTTACAATACCTAATGTTAAACATTCAAATACCAATGTGCTCTTAAATGGGGAGGAGTTGAGTCTTGTATATACCACTGTTTTTCTTGGTAGTACTATTGACACGAAGCTTCAATGGGGCCCCCACATATCTAAATTAGCAGGCAGACTTAGTTCTGTAGTATATGCTGTAAGAAATACAAGAAGCCTCACCAATGTTGATACTGCTAGATTAGTTCATTTTAGTTACTTTCATAGCGTGATGTCTTATGGAATTTTGCTATGGGGTAATGCGACTGACATTGAAGTCATATTTTTTTTGCAAAAGAGGGCCATACCGGCGATTTATAATCCCTTAGAGAATTTTTTTAAGAAATAAACATAATTAACTTTGTCAAATAACATTGAACTTTGAAAAATATAATGTATGTACATAAAAACATAAATAGCTTTGATGTAAATAAAGATGTTTATACTTTAAACACTAGGAACAAACATAAACTTATAATATCAGTTACTAGATTCCTCAGAATTAGTAATTCATTTATGGGGCAATGAATACGCTTTTACAACAAAATCCCAGAAAATGTACAAAATTTGTCAATAAACAGGTTTAAATGACTTATTGAAGAAAAATTGTACAAAAAGGGTTATTATAATATCAAAGAATATATGAATGAAAATAACCCCTGGCAATGAGGTGGTGATCACCACCATGCTGGTTCTATTAAAATTCATTTTAATAATTGTACAAACGAAATTATTTTACAGTGAAATATGTTTAAAAAAAATTCCCGCTGGGTTCTTGCTGGTTCTTCCCAGGACAGAGGTATTCAGAACCAGTGGTAGACAAAAAAATTACTTTCAATAAGTATTATGTAACAATCTATATTGAATAAAGATTACTATGTTATTCTAATAGATTCTATTATTGTCAAGTTACCACGCCTTCATTCGTGCCAAACGGTTTGCTTCGTCGTTTATCATACGCACAGCGAAGGATTGGAATAATTTACCAACATCTTTCATTCCATTCGATATGGTGTGGGTAACTTAAAGGTAAGAAAAATTAAACTTTTGTGAGCATTACTTAGCATTATTGTGAATAGTAGTCAAGCACTGGTTTAGAATAATTAATAGGCATGCATGCACGTATATGCCTGACCCAATCATCAAGCAAACATTGTAAATGATGAAACAAAAATCTACGTGCTTACTTTAAGCCACTTAAACGTTTCAGAAACCCTTTTCAAACAGTTACACGCTTTTAAAACACTGTAGTAGGCTTAATTTTATAGATCATTATTTCGAATTTAGAAATAATCGCTGTACATCAAATATTATTGCACTATTATTGATGGTTAGATTCTTAGCGCATTCTGTTTATTTAATAGATACAGAGATTACCGAAATTCGTATCACTTCACGTTTTACGTCAATTGCCTTTCGATTACGCATAATTTTTCAAGTTGTCGTTGAAATCACGATCGAGCGATGTGAATTGTAGATTAATAGAGGCTCAAGATTACAGATTTAAGAGTTGAAAACACGTTATATTATCACTTTCACTATATAAATAAGAGTTTTATTTATTTATTTATTTTTACTTTAATTAAAACGGTTAATATAACATATTGTGGTATTACGGTTAACATATTCATGAAATTGTTAGATTAAATACATGCATGCTTATTGCAGCCGGCACCTAGCTGCTCCAAAAACCACAATTTCAGAAATAAGTTTCATATTGTATTGCAATACATTTAATAAACTAACCGCAACTTTACGTAACGTTTTATAGATATATATTCCCAACTTTGTTTAAAAACTCCATCGCTACACCCGTCTACAAGGGTGGTGACTAAATGGATATTAATAATTATCGACCTATTTCAGTCTTGCCAGTAATCTATAAAGTTATTGAAACGGCTTATTACCTATGCCGAAAATTTATTATTTTGTGCAGTTCGCAATTCAGGTTCAGAAAAGCAAAATCCACAAAAGACGCCATCTCAGGATTACCGTATAGATTATATCGTCCTTAGTAACTTATTTTTCAAACCGTGGAGGACAGTGTCTCACAGGCTTCTTCGATCTAAAAAAAAATCTTCCGACACTGTTTCTATCTAAGGGTGGATCTTATGAAAAAAATGGAGAATAGGTGAGAATAGGTGAGAATAGGTGAGAATAGGTGCATACCACTAAAACTCCTAACTGATTATACTTGTAGTACCAGTTCCAAAGTGTAAAACTCGATAGTTACACGAGTTCTGACACTAAGGCCCGTATTAATAAACGTTACTCAGCTCAAGTACACGCACTTGAGTACAATCTTGAGGTTATGATCTTATTTATAAACATATCTCAAGATGCGGTTTAGGTTTACGATATGAGCTGAGTACCACACTAATTCATAAACGAAACTCGACTCTCAAGTGTGTGTTATTGAGTGCAGGTCGCAGAACAGTATTCCTAAGTACAGCGTTTTGAGATACTGTTTTTATGTGTTTATTAATTAGCAATGAGCTTGAGATGCTGATATCGTAATGAGGGCGTATAAAATGATTACGCACTTGAGTTCATCGTTGAGTAACTTTTATTAATACGGGCCTAAGATTGAGTACGGCATGCCCCAGGGCAGTGGTTTAGGCCTTACATTATTCTTGATATACCGGAACGAATTAATTAATCTCGAGATTGAGTTGAGTATTCTCATACGCGTATGTATTTAATGTAATTTAATGTAACAATGTATTTAATTGTACTTCCTGAAACTCAGTTTTTAAAGCAGCCGAGCGTGGTCTCCATAAGGTTGTAAGCTGGCTAAAATCCACCCTTAATACTTTAAATATCGCTAAAACAAATTTTATTGGCTTTGCTATCAATAAACATACACTCCCCGCTCCCCGCGGTGTACCTCTGTGACTTTACTAATACGATACAATGCGGGTGCGAATAGATTATCCTGGAACCCACAAATTGAAGCTATGAATGATAGGTTTCGTAAGCTTATATGGGTCTTTAAAAAGTTAAAACACATCACATTCCAAGACATTCTAAAGCATATTTACTTTGCTTTAGAACAATATATCATGAGTGGTGCCACAAAAATCAAATTTCTTAAAGCAGAAAGAGCTCAAAAGTTTTTGTTAAAAGTAATATTCTTTAAACCATTAAGATTCCCTACTGACGAATTATATCTAAATCATAATATATTGTCACTTTATATTATCAACTCAGTACTCAAACTACATAAAACGTTACCTTGCGCACCCATCTCTCAAATAAGTAGAAGACAGCGTAAAGTGACCCCAACTAAGAGGAATACAATTGCAAGCCAACTCTGCATACCTTTATAATAAGCTTCATGACAATTATAAAATATATAACCTTCGATTCTGTAATTGTAAATAAACAATAACTCAAGGACTGGAGACGCTTGGGTACTGTGACACAGAGGACTTAAATACTATTCAAATATGAATATTAGGCTCTAAACATGATTTAGAGTCTAATATTCATTACATTTTTTTACGCATATATATTTATTTTTACATATATCAAAAATAATTTTTATTTGCTCGCATTATATGCGCAGGCATTCATCAGATTGATGTAAAACTTTGTCAACTTATTGCTTTTGCAATTAACAGGTGGCGCGCATATCGCACCGACAAATTGAACATATATTATTATTTCTAATTAAACAATTATAACTCTTCCAAATTTAAAACGATATTTCTACAATTATTTCTTCAGTGTTCGCAACGCGCCGGGTACCAGCTAGTAATATATAAAATAGAAATTCAATTTACCTGGACTTGTCACGAACATTGCATACATTACCACATCATTAAAGTTAAAATATCGAATGACCAATAATTGCGTTTACAATTCTATGTGGTGTGCGGATACGAACAATAATTATTATCCACATCATTCCTTTCGAATTTACTAATTTTCATTTTGTGAGCCGTGGTAGCTCAGATGGTTAGCACTCGCTGTTAATTTCACAGTACGCGAGCAACCTGGGTTCGATCCCCGCCGGCACCAATGAAATTGTTATAGTTTTAAGTGTTGATTTACCCCGTGCTTGGCGGTGAGGGAAAACATCGTGCATGTCTGAGAAATAAGAAAAAAAATATTTCTAGGACATGTGAAGTTCGCCAACATGCTCTGAGGCAACGCGGCGGACAGTTCCTTGCTCTAAAACCCTCTCAGAAATGTGAGGAGGGTATCGTATTTCTGCAGCTGTAGCTCGTGATCTCTTCTCCAAAAGCTCAATTTTGTCCTCCAAAGTCCGAATTGTTTTTTTTTGTCTTTTAAACGTTCTTCCTCCATCGTTTTAAGCTGTTCTAATAAGTGGTCATACTTTTTATTCACAAAACTCAGAAATTTTCACAGTTTTCATCGGGGATTTGATTTACTGATGCATGTTTCAGCTCTTTAAAGCGCTTCCTGATTTTAGTGGAGAAGGACGAAAATAAATCTATGAACGACGTAGAAGACTGAGAAAATTCTTGGCTGCCGCCCCATAAGTCAAATTTACGCTTAACGCATTTGATTACCATATCATCGCACACAAAGTGACAGAGCCGGTGAGTTACGAAATCGATCTGCAACTGTACCGTGGGCCGCAACGGCGTCGGAAGTGGCTGCTACCTGCCTGAACACCGAGGAGCTAATCGTAGCGGTAGCGGGGCCGGCGTGGGGCTGCGGCGCGGAGCGGGCCCGTTGCGTGGCGGGGGCGCGGGTAGGAAGGCGTGCGCCTGAGAGACATTGTTCGTTGACGGGTACCAGGCGTGCAGAACTCAGGCGAAGTAGTATGAAGCGTGCGTAGCTTCTCCTAGCAGTACCGAGGAGCCGCCTCGTAGCACAGTTTGATGCACGCTACGACATTTTTGATGTTTGTTACGGCACAGTGTGCACTCCTAGTATCCCACACCTTTTAACACTTTTTTTAAATTTAATTTTTTGACAAAAAGAAAATAAAAATAACGCGGGTCTTGTTTGTGTACACGAGCACTCTGTATGCGGTCCGGGAGGTCTTCAATGGCTTTGGGCCCTTAATATCTACGGGGCCATCGGCTGTAGCCCAAAAAGCCCGTATATAGATCCGCCCCTGACTTTGTTAATAGTGTGTGTAATGTGGCTCTGACAACGATTATGGCGAAACAGTAATCTAACAATATAGAACCTCATCCCACAGAATGGTCTTTTTATGAAATTGAAGTGACAAACTAACTTAAAGTCCATAGTAAGTGAATATTGCAGCCGCTTACCATATGTGGAGACCTGCACCCAAATAAAGAAGACTACAGACGCTTTTTCACCTCTAAGAACTAAGATAGCATGTCTTACAGCTTATTATTATACTGGCTCCCTATATACGGACCCCCATACAGGAAAGGAGTCCTATCAACTAGTAAAGCAGGCGGTGGAAAGGCTTTTGGCTCTCACCCGCTGTAAACAATTATTTTCACGTGTCACCAGATATCTCCCTCGTCAACCACCTCTGTATTAAATTGTTCATAGCTATATTAAAACATTTGGATAAAGCTCAGATCCCTATGTTGTTCCAGGTGTTATCCATATATCTAATTTTTAACTTCTTTAATATAATGGATTTCTGCAATATTTTTTTTAATTATGTTAAACGTTTGAAAAAATATGAAAACACAATACATAATATATTTTAGGTGTTCTTCAGTGATAGCTTTTTAATTATTTCGGAAATACGTTATATAAGAGAAAACAGTTATGGAGAATGAATTTTAAAAAAAACTACTGAAAAAATGAAACATAAACAGGAATTACACAGTTTAAATTGATGCTTCAAAAGCTAAAAGCTCTTGCGATGGGTGCCCCCACAGTATGCTTAGTGTAACCATCCTCCCCTTCTATACATAAATAGAAATGGCCGTCTGCTGAAATATTAAATATATTAACTATATAAACATAACTTAAGCTGACTAATGAATAATCTTTATAAGCGATCTTTGTAAAGGTTTATTTATAGACCGTTTGTTAAATTTATGGCACGATCGTCATACGACCCTTATTTTCGTTATGTTTGCTTAGAAACTTAGTTCTTCTAATTGTCTCTTGGAGGAATGAATAATAATTGGAAAAATTGAAAGCCGTTGGTAGTACCTTATAATTATTTTAAGCTAAAGAACCTCACGAGCTCACTCTACTAAAGCCTCTAAAGGTTCTAGAACAAATCGTGCCTATTCCACTTGTTTTAGGTCTAAATCAGTCGATTCCTTATTAATTAATCTTTTTTCACTTAGGCTCACAATGCTCATATAAAAATACCCGATACAAGGGTTTCAATATCCCACATTTAAAAAAATGTAGGGGAGGCACACGGCTCCACAACGGTGGTGAGCGCCAATCAACCAACGTGCTTCCCCCGACAATGTACATTAACTTGGGAGCTGGACCGTAGTCCACAGCAAAATAACTTGCGAACCAGTCAAATAGGGCTCTTGCATGTCAATTTGTGTACGCCATACAGAATACAATCAAATTAAGCCACAATGAATGTACGTCACACGGTTTAGGCACAAGTCGAATAATTAGCACACTGGCCATAAAAAGCCCTCCGTGTGTGCCACCACCTCCCAGACCGCCGCCCCCGCAGACGTGATGTAAGTATAAAGCATCACCACCGATTGACCATGCCAGCACAGCTTCTAACCGCAGAGTATGTCATGAGTCTACTGCTTACCTTAAGAGAATGGGGTCCCACGTTAAGCAGGAATTAGTTGTGACGGGGATAGTGCACGCATTTGAGGGAGGGCGGGAGGTGCTCTTCACACTAAGTAAGACACATCATTTTATTTTATCGAGCGGATATACGCGAGGTAATTTTTACCAACTTTAATAGTGTAATATAATCGTCTTGTATTTTTAATTAAATTATACTTAGCAATTTAAATAAAATTTTAAGGCCAATATTAAACCGTTACTTTACATTAATATTTAATGTTCGAAATAAATTTATTGTAACTTTATGCTTCTTAATGCATTTTAATTACAATACAATATTTTGTACAATATATTACTAGCGCAGAGTCTACTTCACCTGAGGATGCCTCGTGTAGACGCGAAACACGTGCCGTATCATCGAGGGTGGTGTTTCATTCCGCAATTGAGGGAGGGCGGGTGGTGCTCTTCAAACTAAGCAGGACACATCATTGTATTTTATTGCGTGGAAAATAAGCAAATTATGTTCTTACAAATGTAATATAATGAATTTCCGCAAAGGACCGCCTGATTCTGTTAATAACTTTTATAATCGTATTAGATGACTTAATGAAGAAATTAATTACTATTTATTGTTAATAATTATTCGCCATCACAATAGCAATAGAATTATATTTTTTGATACTTTTAAAAACGACAAGGCAAGGTCACGTTGCTGCGTTTTATAGCTGTAGCTCGAATGGGTCGCTTCGAGCAAGAAAGGACCACGCTCACACAGAAGACAAGTGTGAAATAGCAGCATAAGATTGCTCATCTTACATATATTTCTCGTATATTGAGTGACGAGAACCACAAACCCTTTTTTTAGTAATGGGGCATTCTATCTTAGTCCTTATAGATGACAATGCAGCTGTATATTAATTTTTATCGAAGATATTTTCACTTTCGTTAAAAAAAAATCAATAAGTGCTTAGTTTTCAATACTTGTGTTATTTGACAATTTGTACAATGAATTATTATATAACCCGATGTGAATTATGCGCAAAGAAGCGGATTTTTATCAAGATGGCTGTTGTATGATAAAAGGTAGATTATTATACATGTACTCGTAAATAATATAATATCTTTCTTTTATAATCATATCCCAAAATCTACAGGAACATGTATGCTCGCATACAATAATACACCTAAACAAGACAGGTCAATGATCGACTTAAATTGTTAACTTTATATATAGTATACTTTTACTCATATTTATTGATTTATGTAATGTAATATTATGACGTAAATAATCTGACATTGATAAAGTGTTGACAATAGATATAAATTTAAATTTTGGAGTATATCCATAGGTAAATGAATCGTTTTACGAATAATCAGTAATTGTCGTTTCTTTCATTCTTAAGCCACTTGAAGGTTTTCCTTCTACCTAGAAATAATTCAGCGAAAAGGTCACCGGGTCCTGCTCGGAGGTTCCTACTCGTATAATATTTGAAGAAGTTTCTCGGGTCTTCTTTGGTTTTCTTCTTGGTATGTATCGTAGTCGGGTTTGGTACGGAGTTGTTGCGAACTATTTTCTCGCGTATCGATGCGAGAAGATAGTTCGCAGCTCTCCTTACTCGTTGGTATCGACCAAGTGCTGGTCTTCGGGCATTTTACCTCTATATATAAGAATGAGTTCTGTGTGGTTGCAATAAATGGGAAAGGAGTTATAACAGCCTTGGCACTCCTATTGGGTACTATAGCTAATTTATATAAGTCGAAGTTTTCTTTGGAAATTATTGGAAATATAAATACAAATACTATTTGCCTACCACTATGATAATACGCTGGATCGATGATGTCATAATACTCTCTAAATTCTAGGTTTATAAACTAATATGATTATTGAACTCGAATACCATTTTACCCAGATTACTTTGGAGGATTTTAATGGCCTTATCATACTTCAAAACATCTGTATGGTCTAACTTTCCCCTTATACTTTTTATAATGGAACCCAAGCCATCTAACAGACCTCTCCTTACTCAATTAGGATGTGTTTTTAATTGTTCTAAGACATTGCCAATCTTGTTAGTAAGATAATCTATCTGAATTTCATACAATGCGTAGCTATCATTAGTCATACGATGTTTATAACTTAATAACTGGGTCTCTCAGGAGTTTATTTTATTTTTGATGTCATCTAACTGTACATATTATTTATATATGTAGTGGTGGATAGTCAATCTCATAGATCCTAGCTTATAAGGTAATAATCTAGGTTCGTCGTCTAATTTTTCTAAGTTTTATTTCTTGAGATGGTGCTATTTGAAGCACCATCAACAATGGGATGAGCGGCAGCTTTAGGAATACGCTTAAGCCGTGATTTCGCTTTGCGAGTGCGTTTTTATACGTATGAATGTGAATAGCGAGATCAGCTTGAACGGTATCTTGCGTGTATCTTTGGGCGATTTTTTGCCTATTACTTAAAGGATTTTTAATGAAAACCTGTTGATTTGGGGTATATATTATTTTACGCTCTAGATTTATATTTCTGTTTACAATTATGTGAGCGCGATCAGAAAAAGAGGAGGTATTAAAAATGTTATGACATCACCACGACCATCTTCATTTGTTCCCTGTGCATCTGAACATATTGCTGCATTAACTTTTGAGTAATATCGATGTTATGGCATTCTCGTGGGTCATAGTGTCCAGTCAGTAAGAAGTGCAGACTATTTGCAGTTTGTGAAGCTATGTATGGAACTATTATATGCTATAATTGTATATGGCATAACGTTAACCACGGACTCTGTCTTGAGCTGTAACTTTAAGACTCTTATGTGTTCTAGAATGAAATCGTTCGATGTTCCCGTTCGGATTATGCGAGTGATTATTTTATGAAGCCGAGCAAATTCCATAAATAACTGATTAGTGAACTCAGTTCCATTGTCTGTAACCACGGTTATTGGGACGCCAGGGTGATAACAATAGCGTAGGACAGCCTGTAGTATACTAACTGCTGTGCTATTCTGCAAATGATGAGCCTGGCCGTACTTTGTGAAACACCGATAAATGTCAAGTATTTTTCTCCTTCAACATTGAATAAGTCCATATAAATAATTTCGGATGGTTTGGTAGCTGTTGGTACGAGGTTGAGTTGAGGTTTGATTGGGTTTCTGTCATACTCAGATTGACCGCATAATAGTGCATTCACTTATAATTTAGGCTATCTGACCTTTCATTCTTGGTCAGTAATACTTATGCCTAAGTAGCATTCATTAATACCTCGATGGTTACCTTTTTTTATAGGAGAGGGGGCAAACAAGCATGCGGCTCACCGGATGGAAAGTGACTACCGCCGCCCACGAAAAACCGCAATACCAGGGGAATTGCAGATGCTTTTAAAAAGGAGTAGGCTCTTTTCTTGAAGGTCCCTAAGTCGTATCGGTCCGGAAAAATCGCTGGTGGTAAACTATTCCACAAGGAAGTTGTGCCAGGAAGAAAACATCTTCTAAATCGCACAGTGGTAGACCGCCAATCATCCAGATGGTGCGGATGGTATCGGGAGTTCTGTCGCGATGTGCGTTCGTGAAATTTGGTGGCTGGGATTAATCCGAACAATTCCTCAGAGCACTTCCCGTGGTAAATTGCATCTCTTTGCAGTGCCAATGAATCGAGTCGATCGGAAAGGACTCGGTCGTCGACGATTCGGGCCACCCTGCGCTGGATGCGGTCAAGTGAAAGGAGCTGGCACTGGAGAGCCCCTGCCCAGAGATGGGAACAGTATTCCATGTGAGGCCGAACCTGCGCCTTGTAAAGCTGCAGGCGTTGTGCCGGCATGAAATACTGTCCCGCTCTCCTGAGCACACCAAGCTTTTTAGAGGCCAATTTGGCCTTCTCTTCCAAGTGACCACGAAACTGCACGTCACTCGATTTGTTGACGCCGAGGATTCCGATACTGGCTAAGGCAACAAGGGAAGTGCCTTGAAACTGAAGATATACGACAAACAGGTCCTTTTTAGCGGTAAACGCGCAAACTTGTATCTTCTGAGGGTTAAACTGGACTAGATTTAGTCGCCCCCAATCCGAGACTTTGTACAGTAAAGACTCTACTTCAGACACAAGTTTGTTCCGATACTCGGCGACGTTTTCCCGAGAAATATTGGCACGGCCGGTGTATAGAGCATCACCAGTGCTGTCATGCGCATAGCAATGAATGCTACCGGTTTGCAACATATCATTGATGTGCAGAAGAAACAGCGTTGGTGATAGCACGCAGCATTGTGGAACACCAGCGTTAATAGGCTTGTATTCGGAGCATGCAACGCTACAACGACCTTGATGCTCCGATCTGCAAGAAAGCTGGTTATCCAATAGAATAGAATAGAAATTTTTTTCATTCAATATAGATCACATGTGTAATTCTTATTGAAAGTCATTTTTTACTTTACCACTGGTTCGAAAAAAACCTCTGACCTGGGAAGAACCAGCAAGAAATCCAGCGGGACTTTTTTTTAAGCAAATTTTACAATAATGGTTGTACAAACTATATAAGTACAAAATTTATTTTAGAAACAGCTTGGATGCGATCACCTCATTCCCAGGGGTTATTATCAACCATGTATTCATTTATATTATAATAACCCTTTTTATACAGTTTCAACTTAACAAAACATTTAAACTTGCTAATAGAGAGAGCCTGTACACTTTCCAGGACCTTGTTGTAATAGCGTATACATTGCCCCAAGAATGAATTACTGACTCTGTGGAGTCGAGAAACTGGTATCACTAGCTTGTGTTTGTTCTTAGTGTTTACAGAATGCACATCACTTTTATTACTAAAACTACTTTTGTTTTTGTGAACATACATTAAATTTTCGTAAATATACTGAGAGGCCAAAGTTAATATATTTATTTCTTTGAATTTAACTCTAAGAGACTCTCTCGGTTTTAGGTTGTAAATAGCTCTAATGGCCCTCTTCTGTAAAACAAAAATAGTTTCTGAATCAGCCGCATTTCCCCATAGCAAAATCCCATAAACATTATGCTATGGAAATAACTGAAATAAACTAATCTAGCTGTCTCAACACTAGTGAGACCTCTAATCTTTTTTACAGCATGTGCTGCAGAACTTAGTCTGCTTGCTAGTTTGGATATATGGGGCCCCCACTGAAGCTTTGCGTCGAGAGTGATGCCAAGAAAAACAGTGGATTCAACAAGGCTCAGTTCTTCCCCATTGGTACTCAGATTTTTAATATTCGTTGTTGTAAATTTAATACATTTAGTTTTATTTCCGTTCAAATGCAGATTATTAACGTTAAACCAATGCACTAATTTCGATATAGCATTATTCACTTCGTCACATTTAAATGATTGACGTTTAAATTTAAAAATCAAGGAAGTATCATCAGCAAATAATACTATATCATGATTATCCTCTACAAGAGAATGTAAGTCATTAATATACACTACACAATTATGATATACAATACAATATATTACCTACCTATAATATATAATATAATATAATAATATGGATACCCATAAGACGGAAGCTTCGAAAGAAGCGCTTTGTGCCAGACCCGATCGAGGGCTTTCGCTATGTCCAAACTAACGGCCAATGCTTCCTCCTTGGACTCTACTGCCTCCGCCCATCTATGAGTCAAGTAGACCAAAAGATCACCAGCTACCCCGACCCCGACGAAAACCGTATTGGCGGTCTCTAATCAGCTGGTGATCCTCAAGGTACCGCATGAGGTGGCAGTTTATAACGGATTCCATTATTTTGGAGAACAAGGGGGTGATGGCGATAGGCCTGTAGTTGGAGAGGTCTAAGCGGTCACCTTTTTTAGGGATTAGGTGGACAAAAGCTGTCTTCCATGATTTCGGGACTACGCCTAGGGAGTAGGAGTACCGGAAAAGACACGTTAGAACTGGTGCCAACACTGGAGCACACGTCCTCAGCACAATTGGGGGGATTCCGTCAGGCCCACTCGATTTGTGGATGTGCAGGGAGGGGAGTGCTTTGCTGACCGATCGCTGTGAGAAGAAAAGATTTTGCCTTGGCAATAACTCTTTTGAAGGACCTGGAGACGAATTTATACTTCTTTTTAAGCATGTGGTGTTTATATCCCGAGCCGCCAAAGCCTCAACCCAGGGCAATAACACTCCTGCTTACTGCGTAATGCATTCTTACAGGAGCGACCAAACCAAAGCTGAGATCTGCCTCCGATGGGTACCACAGATGATGGAATAAATAATTCCAATCCCTGTAGCACCACATCAGTGACAGAGTCAGCAACAGCGCTGGGATCATCCGGCGAGGCACGCCACCATGGGTAGGAAGCAAAGAAAGACCGCATTCCGTCCCAATGCCAAACACGGCGGCAACCTGCAGAACGCAACCGCGAGGGGAGCGTAAGTGGCACCACACTCCGGATCAGACAATGGTCCGAAGAGCCGAGAAGGGCATCGACGGAAACCTGATATCCGTTCGGATGAGAGGTTCGCAGAAGGTCCAACTACCGACTGCCACTTACGTTTGCGGCAGCTTATTACTTTTATTTTCTATCTTTCAAGTTAACTTAACTACTATGATAATGCAAGTACACGGGAATAATGGACTACTTAACTTACAAATTAACTTAACTACTACCGGGCTATCTTAACAATTAAGCCCTGGATTTTATGCCATGTTGAATATTCTTAAGTCACGTAAGTGAATTGAGTCACGTCTTTGAAGACGTGCTGCTATTTGCTTAGCAGGCGGTGCCGTATGGTAGATGACTTCATGACTGCTTCGAAGGTGTCGGTAGGCATATGTAACTGGGGAAAATGCCTAACTATATAATATATGATGTAATTCAACAATCCAACAATCACAGTGATAAACGATATGCGAAATGGCGGCAAATCGATCGAACTTTCATCGAACACATTAAATCCAAGCTTGAATTCATAAAAAAGAGTATTTTAAATCTTAGCATTATATATGGTCAAACTTATTACATGCTTACCAATAAATGTAACGTCTAACACACAAGTACCTATTTTAGATATTTTATATTAAATCTGAAATCAATATGTAATCAATCAAGATTTCCGACTTTAATCAAGCTATCATGCAATCTTAATATCACCAAGCCAGTACCTACTTAGTTTAATATAATAAATTATATTTATTTATTAACATTTGATATATTGTCTACATTACTATTAACCGTATGCAAATATGCATTGCTTTGCATCAATCAAATCAAAACGTGGTAGAGCTATGCTGCAGCTATTTTAGTAGTATATTTGTAGCAAATGTTCCCCACAAGCAATTTCTGCTGTATTGTAGAGTAGTTGAACACACAGTGCGCGACAGCCCGGAAAAGATATTCCCAAAGGATTTTCGCATGGAACTAGTAGATTATGCCCGATCCCACAATTGTCAGTTTCTTTAGAATAGAATAGAATAGAATATTTTTTTTTTCAATATAGATCCCATTGTAGTTCTTATTGACAGTCATTGTTTACATTTTTTAAAAGCATATAGGGACTTTTTTTAAAAGCATATTTTACATTAATGGTTGTACAAACTATATAAGTACAAAATTTATTTTAGAAACAGCTTGGAAGCGACCACCTCATTCCCAGGGGTTATTATCAACCATGTATTCATTTATACTATAATAACCCTTTTTATACAATTTCAACTTAACAAAACATTTAAACTTGGTAATAAAGAGAGCCTGTACACTTTCCAGGACCTTGTTGTAATAGCGTATACATTGCCCCAAGAATGAATTACTGACTCGGTGGAGTCGAGAAACTGGTATCACTAGCTTGTGTTTTTTCCTAGTGTTTACAGAATGTATATCACTTTTTTTACTAAAACTACCTTTGTTTTTGTAAACATACATAAAATTTTCGCAAATATACTGAGAGGCCAAAGTTAATATATTTATTTCTTTAAATTTATCTCTCAGAGATTTATCTTTAAAGGGCTGCGCTCACAGAGGGCACGGCGTGGCACAGCGTGGCAAGGCACACTTCGGTATGCCGAACGATAATGAGGTATCTCGCGTCATGCCGAACGATCCTGTAACATCTCGCGTCACGGCGAAGGATCCTGTGGTATTCCACGGTATGCGAAACAAGTCAAGACGCGCTCATGTATCGGGCGCTCGCGCGAGTCTCTGAGATTGCCGCCTAGGGTTGCCAGATGGTCGGGATTCATCTAGATTCTCCCGACATTTTGAATGATCTCCAGACTCCCGACAAAACTTAAAATCTCCAGACAAACGGCTTCTCGGAAAGTTCTATACAAAATAATAATTTAAAATTGCCACGCGCCTTCACTTTCTTCTTCGTCATGTCCCGACAAGATGGCTATCCCTTTTGCCCATCATTTACTGTATTGTTAGTCTACTGTAAAGCAGTATTTTATGTTGAAAAGGGAAGACGAATGTCGAAAAGAGATATTAATATGGGAGTTCCTAACAAAAAGTATAAGCGATGTTGATAATAATAGTGAACGGGTTGACGAATACAAACTGAAAGGGGATTTCAGAAACGTGTTTATACTTTACAACGTAATGTTGGAGTTCCAAATAGCAATTTTAGCATTGGATAGTGCTGCATGCACTGTCCTAGAACTTAAATGTATAATGAAAAAGCTAAAGAGTAATCTCAAAACAGGTTGGATGACAAATATTTAGATAGTAGAAAAAGAACCTTTATATTATGGAATGTTTCCGATAGTGAGAAAATCCCTTTTTGCGTCAAAGCTGAACATTTTTAAAACGAGCTATTCAATACTTGCAAGAACGCTATTTTTCTGAGAACTCTGTATAAAAACTCGCTGTATTGTCTTTAAAAATTGCATATTTATTTACGTAGGAAGAGTTATCCGTATTGCCTGACGTACTTAATATTTCAAACGATATTGACATTGAAACACTTGAACATCTTCCATAAAACAAGGACATGTAAAATGACAAAATTTGGGCATTTTTTTAAATGCAACCAAAACGACCTAAAACTTGAAAAATAATATATCATTTGTGTTGCCGATTCCTATAAGCAATGCTTACTGTAAAGGGGTGTTCAGGTTGCTAAATAATTTATATACCAAAGAGAGAAATCGTTAGGAAGTGAATTGAATTTATTTCAAGTAAATTGATTGAATTTTAAATAATTTCTGAATACTACTAAAAGAGACCAAAAATTTATATTAAAAAACTGAAGGTAGCCGGGCTAACTGTGACATCGGGACGTCAAATATTCAGTCCTCCCCCTGACCATGGGTTGCTGTAAAGCACCCGAAACGTCGGGAATTAAAATAGTAAATTAAACGCGATAAAATCCGTAAAAATAGTTTTATTCAATTTGTAGTGATTTTTTTTATAGGACAGGGTGACAAACGAGCACACAGTCCACCTGATGGTAAGTGGTTGCTGTGACCCATAAACATCTACATTTATCCTGGTAAGACATGCAGGAAGTCGATGGATGCAGGTGGCTCAGGACCGTGCTTTGTGGCATTCTTTGGGGGAGGCCTATGTTCAGCAGTGGACTTGTGAAGGGCTGTAATGATGATGATGATGAAAGAATCAAAATGCAGATGCGTCGGCACCCGTGAGGATTAAGATGGAATGCCTCTTTTCCAGTAAAATAGGTCTCCGGTACGAAACACTCACCATACGAAACACATCAATGTCAAGCTGCCATTTTACGCTGGTATTCTGTGAGAGCGTGGTCCTTCCCCGGTCGAGCCGACCCATTCGTGCTACAATTATACTACTAATATAGCTGCAGCATGGCTCTACCACGTATAAATATAAGACATCATTACTACTAAAGGTACGTTCGCGTAAATATAAGACATCATTACTACTAAAGGACCTAAAGTAAGGGACTCAGTAAAGTCCAATGTCAAATACATGTGACAACCTAAAATTTAAGTGTAATTAAATTGGTTACTTGTCAACAATGTTAATTCTTTTTGTAGCCTATTAATTTAAAAAATATTTTTTTTTATTTTACCATTTTATTTTTCATATAATTTATTTCTCCCGACAACAACCCCAAAATCCCGACATTTTCAAATTTTGTCCAGATATTTTGACCTTCCGATCTGGCAACCCTATTGCCGCCGCAACGGGCTAGATTCAACCTTGTTTCAGTTACTTAACAGTCACATTTCTTTAACAACATGAAGTAACCTATGCGTTTCACGTGATGCAGCGGCGTGCCGCGTGAAACTTCATGGAATGCTGTGACGTGCTGCAGCATTCCGGGGAATGATGTGTCGTGCAACAGCATGCCGCAGTGTCGCTTTTCAATCTATTCGTGTTGAAATAAAGAAATTTCAGTGCTAATTTCATTAAAATAAGGTACAAAATATTTTGTCCACGAAAAAAATCCTTTGATACGCCGCGCTGAGCCATGCCGTGCCGTCTGTGAGCGCAGGCCCTAAGAGTGTCGTCTATCAAAAACACACTTGGCTGGAGCAAAGAAAGAGGGGATCACATTGCATGACTGATGAATTTCATTGGTCCATAACCCACTTGCGATCAATTAAAATGAATCCTAAAACGTAAATAATAATAACAAATAAATTATTGCGAAAGTAAGGCTATTTGTCAAAATAATTTCTTAGTTTTACATTTATAACAAAGTAAAATTTAAATTCGATACGACCAAAAACTTGTTTCTTATCTCTACTTACTACAAAAGACTCACTTCCGGGCAGTCTACCTTCAGTTTATGTAAAATTTACAATTTTCAATAATTTAGCTCTATTCTATCAACCGATCAAGTAAACTGTTTTATACTAGCTTTATTAGATATTATATTATTATATAGATTAGAATTAAAGTGATTATCAGAGAGACCCGCTTATCACTATACCAAGTAGATAAGTCATATATAAGCCGAGGTGTAAGGTGTATCGAACAATCAAATGACGACCTCACATTGTGAGAACGTTGCTGTGTATCAATAAACGAGGGTATGACAACTGATAAATAGTGATATATTCATTAGAAACCTATATTACGTATACCGTTGAACAAGCCGCCAGCATGACGAAAATTTCTTATGACATTGTCTATTATTAATCTATACAAATAAATAAAAATGAAGTGTCTGTTTGTAATGTTAAAATAACAGCTTTTTACTAAATGCATATGAAAGTAAATACGGTACTTATAACTAAAATACAATTTTTAAAATTTTTGTCTGTCTGTCTGCCTGTCCGTCTGTCTGTCTGTCTGTTTGTTGCGGCTAATCTCCAAAACGGCTGGACCGATTTTGACGGAACTTTCACTGGCAGATAGCTGATATCATAAGGAGTAACTTAGGCTACTTTTATTTTAGAATAAGAATCAGGGTTCCGCGCAAAAAAATAAAACCCTAAGACGCGAGCGAAGTCGCGGGGAACAGCTGGTAATTAATAACCCTAGTAAAGTAAAAACAATAAATCTTAATTTAGTAATGTACTCTTCAAACTATATTTTTCCCTATTTTTGCAAGTATGGATAGATTCTACTAGGTTTTTGTAGAATAAGGGTGACAAATGAGCACAATCTGCTCCCCTTGTACTCCACTTATTTTCAGTAATGTTAATGCTGTTAGACAGTTGGCCTTTACAGCTTCATTGGAATCAGAGCTGGCGGCAGCATCATTATGGTGTTGCTGATGATGATGCAGTTATATCTGAACGTTAATTTTTCATTACGGTGTTGTACTTAAACGCAAATCAGTATACAGATAAATTGACTAACCGCCGCTTGACTAAATGTTTGCCAATACGCTGAGCGTATTGACAAATCTTCAATATATCTCCAATTAGGTCCTTTTGGTTCGAAATTAATAGTAAAAGCACAAATTTTTTCACATAAATTTTGAGGAATCATGCAGTAGCGATATTATAGTTGTAGCATGAATGGGCTAATAAATAACTAACAATACCTTATCCAGGGTATTTTATCCACGCACCTACATTTTTATTCTTAATCTAGGATATGTATAAATGTCTAAGAGCCACAGCATCCTCTTACCATCAGGTGGACTGTGTGCTCATTTGTCATCCTTTTTCTTTAAAAAAGAACTCACTTGCGTTACAAGTAATATTAAACTTCGGCGTAGTAATATATCTTAAACCAAGTCATTTTTCAATTGATATTCTTGAGATATCACATATTTTATTTAAGACAAGATTATAAAAAAGATTAAAAATCACACCTTTATCGATAGATTATGTCGACTGCATGTCTTAGTGTAAAGTTATCCTATCATGAACCCCGATATGTCTGTTATCTTGCATTATTTCAAGGTGTTGTAAGATTTAATAATAAATTAATTATTTCTATTCTAAGAGATTGTTAGAATAACTTTCACTAAACATACCGTACCGGGTAGTGGTGATATAAGAACATCCACTACCCCATATCATCCTGTGGGTGTCGTAAAAGACGACAGAGGAAAACAAATCAGGAGATGGGCAGCAGCGACTACCTAATAACGACTAAAAATAAAAAACCACGCTAACCAACCCGCTTGCAAAGCGTGACAACTTTGATATATATCCCCCCTATGGGGGCAATCTATGGAGGAGGCCTATGTTCAGCAGTGGATTTTAATAGGCTGTAATGATAAGCGATAAACACATAGAAACATATTTACCTCGTCATAGTAGTAACATTGCCTCTCGTCTGGACTGAAAGATTTGACTCCAGATGTGGTGTATGTGCGTTCAGGAGAAAGCCCTATCATAACCTCCGTAGATGGATTTACTAGAGAGATTGGCGAATCCATGTTAGGCATGTTGTATGGATTGTCGATAAGCACCTGTTTAATAAAAATGAATAATTAATGAAACTAAAACAATTATTCCATCACTATGTGATACTATATGACACTGATATCACACTACTGCACATTGGCATTTTTGAAAATGCGCCAGCTGCAATAGGTAGGTTAGTGAGCAAAGACAGAGCCGCAAGATATAAAATTTGAAATTTGAAATTTAGATTTAATTTTTTTTAAATATATTTTCGGCGTAAGTCGTTTGTTGAAACGTTGTACATCAATCTGCAGAGTGCACCACGTACACATTAGGTTTTAGTATTTAAAAAAGATGGCATATTCCTACCTTACATTTCTACCAATTTCTACCTAAAAGAAGTTTAGCGCTGACATCAAGTAATCAGTTTCGACATTCCGATTGTTTAAGTTACGCCTTCTGTTTCTCTGATATTTATAATACTAAGGATTACACTGCAATTTTATTTATACAACGTATATCCCATAACAATATCTTTACGTACTATTTTTGTACAGCTTATTGTAAGTGTATCAACATAAAATATATGTTTAAAACTTTAAACGGGAAGGACTATGCTCTCACATAATAGCAGCTTAAAATACCAGCTGATTAGTGACCGCCAAGAAGGCTTTCATCTGGGTTGATCAGCTGGTGATGTTCTGGTCTAACTGACTCATGTGTTCACCATGAGACATTAATCAGGAAGCTACAGTACTATGGTGTCAAGAACACAGCGCTTAAACTTATTATTTCATATTTAAGTAATAGAATGCAGAAGGTTATTATCAATGATAAAAGTTCTTCCGGGTCACCTATACTAATGGGTGTCCCTCAGGGCTCGATTCTCGGCCCATTCCTGTTCCTAGTGTATATTAATAACTTACCTTCCCTTGTAGTGGATAATCATGATATAGTATTATTTGCTGATGATACTTCCTTGATTTTTAAACTTAAACGTCAATCATTTAAATATGACGAAGTGAATAATGCTATATCAAAATTAGTGCATTGGTTTAACGTTAATAATCTGCATTTAAACAGAGATAAAACTAATTGTGTTAAGTTTACAACAACGAATGTTAAAAATCTAAATACCAATGTATTTTAAATGGGGAGGAACTGAGCCCTGTTGTATCCATTTTTTTTTTCTTGGCATCACTCTCGACGCAAAGCTTCAGTGGGGCCCTCATATATACAAACTAGCAAGCAGACTAAGTTCTGCAGCCTATGTTGTAAAAAAGATTAGAGGTCTCACTAGTGTCGAGACAGCTAGATTAGTTTATTTCATTTATTTCCATAGCATAATGTCTTATGAGATTTTGCTATGGGGAAATGGGGCTGATTCAGAAACTATTTTTTTTTACAGAAGAGGGCCATTAGAGCTATTTACAACCTAAATCCGAGAGACTCTCTTAGAAATAAATTTAAAGAAATAAATATATTAACTTTGGCCTCTCAGTATATTTGCAAAGATTTTATGTATGTTTACAAAAACAAAGGAAAATTTAGTAAAAAACAGGGATATACATTCTGTAAATACTAGGAACAAATACAAGCTAGTGATACCAGTTTCTCGACTCCACAGAGTCAGTCATTCATTCTTGTTATAACTATGCTATTAATATAGCTGCAGCATAGCTCTACGTTTAATCCTCAGAAGACACAAGTTTGCGCGTTTACCGCTAAAAAGAACTCCTTCTCTCCTTCTCCTCAGTTTCAAGGCACTCCCCTTGAGCCTCGGCCAGTATCGTAATCCTCGGCGCCGACATATCGAGTAACGTTCACGTTCGGGGTCACTTGAAAGAGAAGGCCAAATTGGCCCCTAAAAAGCTTGGCGTGCTCAACAGAGCGGGACAGTATTTCATGCCGGCACACCGCCTGCAACTTTACAAGGCGCAGGTTCGGCCTCACATGGAATACTGTTCCCATCTCTGGGCAGGGGCTCCCCAGTGCCAGCTCCTTCCACTTGACCGCATCCAGCGCAGAGCGGTTCGAATCGTCGAGGACCAAGTCCTTTCCGATCGGCTCGATTCACTGGCGCTGCGCAGAGATGTTGCATCCCTTTGCATTTTATTTCGCATTTACCACGGGGAGTGCTCTGGGGAATTGTTTGAATTAATCCCAGCCGCCAAATTTCACGAACACACATCTCAGCTAAACTCCTGATACCATCCATAATATCTGGATCCTTGGCGATCCATCACTGTACGTTTCACTAGGAGATTTTATCCGCGTACGACCACTGCTGACCTGACCTTGGTGTTCCAGCTATTCATGGGCGGCGTTAGTCACTTACCATCAGGTAAGCCGTATGCTCGTTTGTCCTCTCTCCTATAAAATAAATAAATAAAATGACTGTTTCGTATGGTGATCTTCATAGGCGTCTATGCATCAAAATTTTGATTCTTAATCGAGGCTAGATGTTAATGTCATTTAGTTAAAATATCCATTTACCAGAAGTCCACCTGATGTTAGTTGGATGCTTATATTCGTGTATCGTGTGCTCGTTTGTCATCCTTATTTTAAATTTAAAAAAAAAACCAAGTTCTGTATTCAAGTATCATATGTTATTGCATATGTTGATAAGAAATGCAGATATTCGTTGGAAGGTCATTTGAGGAGGTTAGTTAACCTTTTCTTATTATCATGAAAATTTTTACATACTTTTTTGTTAACAATGGTGTGCTTAGTCATATGTCTAAGATCAACATAATATATTTTTCTGGTTCTATCACCGGTACATATTTAAATAAAAAATCTTCCAAACAAGCTTAGTCTAGTCTTGTCAGCGTAATACTAAATTATTGTTCTGCCATACTTCTTTATGCATTAATGATTTTCTATCAAAACTTTTACATGTAAATGTCGGCTCCAACTGCTATTTTGACTACAATTACAACATTGCTTCCTCCTTTACTTCATTGTCCATCATCTTACATTAAATCACCAGATTGTAATCGTTATATTTAATATATTTATTTACTTTTACAAAATATAGTAACTTAATAACGTCCGATGGGACCAAAAAACTTACAAAGGATTTTCCGCGTAACGTCGATTGTTTAGTAAGCCAAATTGCAACCGTATCCTATCTAATTGTTTACATAATTTTTAACCTCATAGAACTTTTCGATTATTATTAGTGGAAATGTATTAATACTTTCACACTGGATAAAGTAATCATCGAAATCGGTTCACCCAAAAAAAAGTTATGAGGTAACACACATAAAAAAACATACAGTCGAATTGAGTACCATCTCCTTTTTGAAGTCAGTAGATAAA
The DNA here is from genome assembly GCA_963668995.1 of Parnassius mnemosyne. Lineage (NCBI taxonomy): Eukaryota > Metazoa > Arthropoda > Insecta > Lepidoptera > Papilionidae > Parnassius > Parnassius mnemosyne. Next base: position 60,094,415 of record CAVLGL010000082.1, on the reverse strand, counting down.
CAACCATTTGGTGTGATTAAGATGATTAAATAGTGCCACATTTTATAAAATTACTATTGTTTGTTTTTAATGAGGCATAATCAGTATGTTATTGCAATACTATATTAGTCTATTGATAAAAAAGCGGGTAAAAGATTGGTACCTAACCTGGCAAACCCCTGACATGAAACTTCCTAAACAAAATTGATATTTCATTTTAGTCAGCGAAATAATTTTGATGAAAACAACTAAGGGGAAATTCACTTAAAAAAATTCTACCCATTTTTTTTAAAGTTGCTTAATATGCACATCCTCGATTTGTTGACCGACCGACCGTTCAGAGGCGGTGTCAGTAAAAGGCAACAGAGAGAAACCAAACCATGAGACGAGCAGCAACGGACTGCCGCCTTAATCATGTTCATAGACTATTTAACAGTAGTCTTTTATTATAGGCTGTAATGAATAAATTAATGAACGTAATAAAATATTTATTAACTTGATGTACTGGCACATTAATAAACTAATTATCATTATTTATTAGTACACAGCTTATCTACATATTTTGGATTACAGTCATGCAATGGCAGAAAAAAACCACCATCTATCTATATCACATACTATAAGAGTCAGTCATGATATTTGACCAGTTATAAGTGGAGAAACAATAATAAAAAGTAAAACGTAAAACAATCAAATTGTTGATGTGAATATGCGCACCTGCAATCTGCGATAACGATAACTAATGATAACTTAAATTCAAATTTTAAAAAACCCACGAATAAACAGCTGTTTAACAAACGCAAGAAAGAAGCTAGAAAACCTGTTTTTAATTTTAAAAAAAAAACGCACCCAAACCGCTTCGCGAATTCTGTTCTCTAGCACCGCAACTCATTGCTAAGCCATCTTAGAAATATGAGAAGGCCTGTGCGGAGCATATCGACGTATAAAGGCTTCAACTTTAGTTTATTAGTACTTGTTAAGCTTGCTACGTTCAATTATCTCGATCTCTCTTCCCGAGTAACAAGAGAATTTTCTTTTGTTAAACTGTACAAAAGACGGCTCGTTAAACTTAGCTTCGTTTACTAGTTCGTTCGTTAAAGTAGCTTTTCATCGTAAATAATTGTTGTCTGTCAAAGATATGATAGGCTGATTGAATATTAAAGTTAAACAATTGAACACTACGAGTAGTTAACGGTGTAAGAATATCCACTATCCCATATAGTCCCGCGGGTGTCGTAAGAGGTGATAGAGGGAAACGAAATTTGCCAACACTTACAATTAAAAGTGGAGGACATTGAAAAATTCTGGAGAATTCCGGGTGATAATAACAGAACAGTAAGGCCCTTGGTAGTGGCATTGCGCTCACGAGAGGCTCGCTTATCATGGCTGAAGTGCAGAAAAACGGTAATTACAAATGATATTATTTTTAAAAACGATAACAACTCTCGAATTTATATAAACGAGTATTTAATCCGTCAAATGCGTGAGCTGTTCTGGACAGCGAAAACTAAGTTAAAGGAAACATACAAATACATATGGGTACAGAACGGCAAAATACTTGTTAAGAAGAATGAAAGTGAAAAAAAAGTTTATCAAATTAATTTTCAAAGTGATATAGATACCCTCATTCAAAAGAAAGAAGAGTAATAAATACCGTATTACATACGAGAGTAATAATAAGTAAATAACATGTCTCATAATTTTATTCCGCAACAAGATGTGCAAGATATTGAATACTTTAGATTTTTAGATGTACAAACGTGGCATGATTCAGTAAATGCAAACATAACTCAACTACAAATAATACATGTAAACATATGCTCCCTGAGAAAACATTTCAATGAATTATTAGTTACATTAAAAAATTGTATTAATAATTTAGACATAATATGTTTAACAGAAATTAATATAAAGAAGCATGAGACGTATAGATACCAAATAAATGGATTTCAAATGTTTAGCCGGACTAGAGAAGACAGAAGAGGTGGGGGAATACTATTATACGTAAGAAGCGAATTCACGTTTGTAACGAAAGAAGTGTGCGTTAAACAGTGTGAGATGTTAACTGGTGAATTGCAAACAAAGAACTACAGTACAACCATTTTTGTTATATACCGACCTCCCGATACAAGTAAGACAAGTTTTGTTTCTGAGTTAGAATATATAGTACGCTGTGTGCCCAATAGGAATAACTTAATTTTGATTGGTGACATAAATATTAACATTTTAAAACAGGATATTGGGGCGGCGGCAAATGTTTATCTAAATACGTTGTGTGAACTGGGATTACAGTGCGGAATACGAGACGTCACGCGCGAGGGCGTAACTGCGGCACGACGCGCATCGTCTTGCATCGACCATGTGTTTGTGAGAACTGATAGGGCAAGCGCAATTTATGCGTATACAGTTACCAGTAGGATCGCTGACCATTATATAATTGGTCTCGCAGCTGATTTAGACAAACAGGTAATGAATTCTTTACCGCGTGTATGTTATAATAACAACATGATTTTGAAAATGTTACATGATATAAAATGGTTAGATTTTCTATGTACAGAAGATCCTGTTGAACTTTATTCTAACATTGTAAATATATTTCAGGGCATATACAAAACATGTACTTTTCAACGCACACATAATAATAAACGAGAAACGCATATATGGATAGACAAACAACTCCAACATGAAATAAATAAAAAGGACTCTCTTTTTAGGAAATGGAAATCCTATCCAAAAAATAATAATTATAGACTTGAGTACACTAGGCAGAGAAATTATACAAATAAACTTATTAATAGTGCTAGGAATAATTACAGAAAAAGATGCCTAATAGACTTCAAAGGGGATATGAAAAAAATATGGAGTACTGTAAATTCTTGGTTAGGGCGAAATAAATTATCTGTGGATAGTGTCATCGAAAAGTACATGTTAAAAACAAAAAATAAGACAAATGTATGTGAGGGCTTTTGTAATACTTTTACCCGGGAGATAGAGGACATTAAAAATAAGCACATTTGTAACAATTTGTTACTTGAACGGAAATCGTATGTTTCTGAAAGTGATGCTAGTTTTAGATTTATAAAAGTACTACCTGAGCATGTAGTAAAAGTGATTGACAACATGGACTGCAATAAGGCGCCGGGATCGGATGGTATTCGAATAAAGGATCTAAAAGAAATTAAGAATAAAATTGCCCCAGTAATTGCACATCTTATAAATCTAAGCATAAAAAAGGTTATTTATCCTGAGGAGTTGAAGTTAGCTATAATTAGGCCAATATATAAACAAGGTCTTCATACGGAATTTACAAATTATAGGCCGATAGCCATTTTAAATATATTAAATAAAATAGTAGAAAAAATAATAGTAGGTCAAATTACAGCTTTTCTTGAAAATAACAAAATTATCAACGATGCTCAGCACGGTTTTCGCCCAAATAGAAGTACAGCTACAGTTTTGTCTAAATTTACTGATGATATAAATAGCTCGTTAAATAAACAAAAAATAGTATTTGCTTTATTCATCGACTTTAAAAAAGCTTTCGATACTCTTGATCACGATGGCTTACTGCAGTCCATGCAGGAGTGCGGCATAAGAGGGCCAATGAACGCATGGTTTAGGGAATATTTAAATAATAGACAGCTGAAAGTACGTATATGTGGAACTGAGAGCAAGACTGAATATATTAAATTTGGTGTTCCGACTGGCTCGGTTTATGGTCCGGTTGGATACATAATGCATGTAAATAGTATGCCTAATGTTATAAAAAAACGTAGATCGTATATGTATGCCGACGATACATGCATATTATATAGCGATACGAACCAGAACACAATACAGGAAGTAATGCAAAACGACTTCGACAATGTAGTTTCTTGGGCCCATGACAACGGGATAATAATCAATATAGATAAAACAAAATGTATGTCTATTCTATCTCCCTACATTAAAAATAAATTTATTGTCATAAAAATAATAGGACACACATACGAATGCCTGCATCAAAATAAAATTAATTGTAAATGTCCTAACCTCCAAACTGTGTCGTCCTATAAATACTTAGGAGTAAATGTGATGTAGATTCAGTATGTAACAAATTAAGATCAATTTACTGTAAATTACAAAATTTAAAGTATATAATACCCAGAAGTATTATGTACGTACTTTATTACGCATTAGTTGATGCAGTAATATCTTACGGGTTGGGCGCGTATGGTCTCACTTTTCCTGTTCACCTAAATAAAATTAAATATTTGCAAATGAGAATTCTAAAATTGTTAGTAGATAAAAAAAACAATAAACTCAACTAATAAAGATTATAATAAACTCTTTAAAATATGTGGTATACTGCCTATAGAATTAAAAGTCAAAATGTCTATCTTAATTGAACAATATAACAATATTGAATATAAACAGGAAAGAGAGTATACGTACCCAACACGACTATCTAGAACACACAAGCTGTGTGTTCCAAATGTCAAAATTTTTTATGGAAAACGTGAAAGACGATGGATTACGCCCGTATTTATTAATCAGCTACCTCATGATTTAATAAAGAATATAGAAAGTAAAAATAACTTAAAAAATACTCTGAGAAAGCATTACTTGTCTCTATGTCCATAGTCGTATACCGATTAAGAACTTCAATATGCTTTGTTTAATTTCTTGTTACATTTTTTTTTACTGTTTAGTTGTAGTTAATGTGTAATTTTATACTTTTTAGTTGTAGTGTAGTTAATAAGTTTTGTTTATTGTATTTTATTTTTCCTTATTTTGTGCTCCTTATAAAAGTAGTACATAAATATGTGTATCCACGAGAACTGCTGCCGACAAACTGTGTTCACAGTTTGGCAGATTGTGATTATATGCATTATGTACTTAGAATTGGAAGCAAATAAATAAAAAAAAAAACGTTTTATACGTGGTAGAGCCATGCTGCAGATATATTAATAGTATAGTTGTAGCACGAATGGGTCAGTTCGACCGGGCAAGGACCACGCTCTCACAGAATACTAGCGTAAACTAGCAACATAATGCTGCTGTGTTTCGTAAGGTGAGTGTAGAGAACCGGAGACCCTTTTTACTGGAAAAGTGGCATTCTATCTTAGCCCTCACGGCTAACAACGCATCTGCTTTTTAATTCGCAAACGAAGATATATGTAGATGTCTATGGGCCGCAGCAACCACTTACCATCAGGTGGACTGTGTGCTCGTTTGTCACCCTTATTCTATAAAAAAAAACCAGGAGATGGCCAGCAGCAACTTTCTGACAACAACTCAAAATAACATTAATTGTCGTTGCCAACCCGCCCGCCATCGTGGGCACTATAATCCACCATATGGGGCGATTTATGGGATGATAAGATTCATACAACTGTGAACTTGTTTATTTTGTATTAAATCCTATTAATCTACTATTTTTTTACTAAGATCAAGTGACAAAGGAACTTACAGTCGATTTAATGGTTATTAAGAAAATAGGTAATACGTGGTAGAAATAGCTAAAAGAGTTGTACGGACTTCTGGGCAAAAAAGTAGAGCAAACACCAGTGCAGTGATAGGCAGCACTGACAGTACTTCTCGTTAGGTACTGTGATAGTCACCAAGAGTGACCATTAAGGCTACCTTGCTACAACGGGAACCACCCATGCCCAATAGTGGTCATTCGTGGGCCGATAAAGAAAAGAAAAAGATAGAAATAATAGTTCTATCCTTTCCTTTATTGTGCCGAATGTACGCGCATTACTAAACCAACATGATTGTCTTACCCGTACCCAATTTGGCATGTAGCTTACTGTCTTACGGTGCGTACATATTATATAACATAACATTGGTATATAACATGTGTCAGTAATGTGGAGACTGAATTTTATAAAACGTGTTATATAACGTGACACATATGTTATATAACTGGAGAGTATTATTCTTTAGTCAATTAACTAGGATGAACCCAATATCTATGTTTTTTCTTTTGTTATTTAAAAGTACAAGCGTTGCTGCAGCAGCTAGCAAAACGTTCTCTTGTGTCGACATTGTGAATAGCACTGCATAACGACAATCGACAATGTCATATAACATTGTTATAATGCATTGTTATTCTAATGTGTACGGTATTGTTATATGTTGCAATGTTGAAAAACAATGTAACATCATGTGGACGTGTTATAAAACAAAAGTTACACAACATGTCACTTAATCTGTACGCACCCTTATAACTTTAGTACCAGCTGTTTAAAGTTAATGTTAAAGTTACAGCCTATATACACGTCCCTCTGCTGGGCACAGGCCTCCTCTTTTTTCTGAGAGGGTTTTCTGAGAGCCGTGGTAGCTCAGAGGCTAAATACACACAGTAAAACACCTACAGCTGTTTAAGAGGATTTTTTTTCTTTTTTATAGAATAAAGGTGACAAGCGCACAGTCCATCTGATGGCTACATCTATCCTAAATAAAGACTCAAAATGCATATGCGTTGTTACCCGTGAGGACTAAGATGGAATGTCTCTTGTCCAGTAAATAAGGATCTCCGGTTTTCTACACATACTATAATCCAACGTAAGTCTGGACTGAGAAGAAAACCAAGAAATTACCTTTTTCAACAAATGTTTGATCCAATTCTTATTTGCATATATCAATCACGTATAACAAGTACTTTGACCGCCCTCTCCAAAAGTATTTAATTATATGTCAACGCGAAGCGCTAGAATTTTACTATGCGGTAACCATTAGGCCTACCTAATTATAAATGCCCATATATTGCTTATTTCATTATAATTAATTTGTTTATTTTATTCAACACTGCTTTATAATTCCTTTGTCTTCTTATAAATTGTAGGAACAAGATAAAATACCGATTTAATCTAATACGTGCACGTACTTTTTTACTTTTGGATACTTTAAATCTACCGGAATGGAATTTTTACGCAAATAAATCATTCCATTTGGCACCTGAAATACCTCTTTTGCCTCCTTTACATCCATATAATATCTATTCGTACATGCACGTCGGTTGAGGGTACTGTTAATCTGGGCTATATTCAATATATCGCCAATTTGGTCGATAAACTATCGTCTAGGCTCTAGGTCATCCTTTAACGACTCCGCCGTTAAACATTGTTAGACTCGATAAATAAATCATAAACATGGCACTAAATCGGTATTGCCCAACGAATGAATTAAAGCCAGCAGACATTAGTGACAACATTTGTAATATTCATTTCGAAATAATGTGCAATTAATTATTAATTAACTAATTAATAATTAATTCATTTTTATTACTGGTTCGCAAATAAACTATATCCTGGGAAGAACCGGCAAGAACCCGACCGGGACATTTTTATTTAATTTCCTTAATATGTATATTTAGCAGTTAAAATTTTACAATTATGTAGCTTTGTTAGATGGTATTTACAATTCGACTTATGTCACTTTTTTACAAATATGTAAAATTCTTATATTTATTAGAAAGAGCCACAGCATAAATCTGCCGTCAAATCTCGTTGCGTGACCACTAAATGGGAAAAGCCGAACGAAAGCCGAACAGGCTGAATAATAAGGTACGTGAGGTTAATATGACCTATGAAGAAATAGTTCCGTCGTTAACTTTAATCATAAATCAATCCTTTTCTGAAGGAGTATTCCCTGACCTACTAAAAATTGCTATTATAAAGCCAATACATAAAAAAGACAAAAAAACGGACCCCAATAACTACCGACCCATTGCACTCTTACCCGTAATTTCAAAAATTTTTGAAAGAGCTATGTACAAACGATTATACTCATTTTGTGAAACGTACAATATTTTCGACGACGCCCAAAATGGTTTTAGAAAAAACCGCTCGACAACCCTGGCCGCATTTAAATATTTAAATGAAGTCTTAAACATATTAAACGATCAGAAATACGCAATAGGAATTTTATTTGACATGACAAAAGCATATGAAAAAATTAAATATGACATTCTCTTAAATAAACTTTATGACATTGGTATCCGTGGTGTAGCTCATAAGTGATTTGCTTCCTTTCTCAGCAAATCGTTCACAGTACGTCGAAATAGAAAATATAGATCACGATTCAAAAACCATAACATGTGTCAGGTCGAGGGCCCAGCCGGTGCGGGACTCTATCCCTCAGGGGTCCGTACTCGGATGTGTTCTTTTCCTTATTTACATCAATGACCTCCCCAAAATCATTGATGAGCTTTGTGTGATGTTTGCCGACGATTTTTCCGTTGTGTTTCCTTATATTAATGGTACCAAACTTAATGAAAGAATCGACATAATTATAAACAAAGTAAAACAATGGCTAAGCGATCATAATTTAGAAGTAAATTTCAAAAAAACTAAATTAATACAATTTCCTTATTTACATCAATGACCTCCCATAAATCATTGATGAGCTTTGTGTGATGTTTGCCGACGATTTTTCCGTTGTGTTTCCTTATATTAATGGTACCAAACTTAATCAAAGAATCGACATAATTATAAACAAAGTAAAACAATGGCTAAGCGATCATAATTTAGAAGTAAATTTCAAAAAAACTAAATAAATACAATTCAGACCACGACAAAAACATGAACTAGATATAAATTATACATATAATCAAACAAAATTAGAATGTGTTCAAAATTTTTCTTTGCTGGGTATAAATATAGATTCGAATGTTAATTTTAAATCACATATTCAAAAAAATAAGTTAAAATTATCACAATTTATATATTCTTTAAGAGAATTAAAAAAATCTACAAATTTAAAAACGGCAGTGACAGCCTATCACGCCTACGCTCAAGCGTGGCTAAACTACGGCGTCATACTATGGGGCAACAGTGTAGAATCACACGAACTTTTAATTTTACAAAAAAAATGTATACGCGTACTTGCAAATATCAAACAAAGAGAAAGCTGCAAACCTCACTTTCAAAGTCTCAAAATTCTAACATTACCGTGCGTATATATATTAGAAATATGTAAATTTGTAAAAAGACACCCAAGTTTTTACATCAAAATCATAGACGCGCCCCGACACAACGTACCTCGCTATAAGAATAACCTTTTGCAACCAAAATCTAAATTAAAATTACACAGTACAGGTCCTTACCCGATGTCAATAAAAAAATATAATAAATTGCCGGAATACATAAAAGCCGAAACAAATATTAATAAATTCATTAGATCTTTAAAAGCTATATTTATTAAAAAAAGCTATTATTCAATTAATGAATACATTGAGGAAAAGAATTTTTAAGTGTCTGCCCCTCTCCTGTTCATTGCTATGCCTTTCGAGGTTTATGTGATTGTTAGAACTTGCATGTTTTGTTTAGTCTCTAAGTCACATGTAACGCAATTTGTGAATAAATAAATAAATAAATAAACTTTCCCGTCCTGTAAAATCAAAACTAAGAGGAAGACAGAGACAAAGACAAGAAAAAAAAATTAGGAAAATCAACTTAAAAAGCGGTTAGTGATCATATTTACAATAATTTAAACCGTGAATAATGGATTTTTGCCCGACCCGGGATTCTAACTGAGATCTTATGATCAGCTATCTCGTTTACGATGAATAGACCAACAAGGCAATCAACAGGCCGGACACTTGTCTTATTAGGTCCGACATGCATCCAACAGCTTGAATTCAAGTTAGAATCCTACCAAAAAGGACTATATCTCCTAAAGTATTAAATCACTATTTTTTTCTTAATTAACTAACTGTCACTAATCTCTAAGTCTAAAAGTCTCTCACAAGGAATGCCAGAAAGCAAGTTCATGAGCCACCTGCATCCATCGACTTCCTGCATGTCTTACCAGATCGTCACTCCATCTAGTGGGGGTCGCCCTACACTTCGTCTACCGATGCGAAAGCTGCCACTCGAGAACCTTTATCCCTTGTTCAGTTGTGGACTTTAATAGACTGTAACGGTAACGGCTCTGGTAATATAGCTAAGTAAATAACGAACTAGAAAGTCATCTCTATAAGCAAAACAAAGTGGCAGGACTCCTTATCTTGACTCCTACCTACAACTTACCAATAATTTATTTGAAAGATAATCATTCAATTTCAAGTCATCCAAATTTTTAAATGATATTTGCACACTTATTTCTTTTGGAAGGAAGGCGCAGGGACCAACTAGTTTTAGGATAATATAATATACGCCCATAGTAAGAGGGCTCCGAGGACTCAACAATCGCTTATTAATAATTTAAAATGAAATATTTTGTACAACCGACTTCAATATTAATTATTAAGAATAACTCAAAAACTATTAGTCAGACCTTGATCAATTTATACAATTTATACTGGGACCACATGTAAAGCACCAGCTTTCAAATAAAAAAAAGAATCATTGAAATCGGTTCATCCAAAAAAAATGTTATGAGGTAACACACATAATAAAGGTAATGACATGAGTGGGCTATTAACTTTATTGGAGTTTTTGGTTGTGATATTGGAGAGATAGAAAAAGTAACGAATTTAGTTTTAGCTGTACTTAAAGTAAGGGTGTGTGCACGGAGCCAATCATATGTGATGTTAAAGCCACTTTGCGCAATTTTTTCGAGTTCAGTCCAAGTAATAGCAAAGAAGGTAAGAGCAGTGTGATCAGCATATGAAACTATTTTAGAATTATGGAGTTTAAGATTGCAGAGGTCAAGAAGAGAGTAGATCCGAGTATGCTACCCTGGGGCACACCGTAAGATATAGAAAGTTCATTACTTATGTGGTTAGCTATTTTTACTCTTAGATTCCGGCCTTAAAGGTAGCTACGGAAACATTCGACTAGAGAGCCACTGATGCCTATACTTTCTAGTTTTAATAAAAGAGTGTTGATTGGAACCGTATCGAAAGCCTTAGCTAAATTCAAGGATATTGTGAGGACTTTTTTGTTGTCATTAAGCTTACTAACAAACAAAATTCGTGAATAACTTCAAAAGTTGATTTATTTTTATGAAATCCAAACTGATGGGACGAGATAGTATCACAGTGCTCCAGATATTTTAATAGCCGCCTGCTGATTAAACGTTCTAAAATCTTGGATATGGCACTAAGCACCGCAATGGGTCGATAATTATTAATCAGATTACCATCACCACTCTTGATGATTGGATGGATGATAGTCCTCTTGAACGAATTAGGAAAGGCAGAAGATTCCAGACAAAGATTATAAATATGGGCTAAAATAAGTGCTAGAATAGAGGAGTATCGTTTTAAAAAACTCGGAGGAAATCCGTCCCTGCCGGTAGCTGCATTATGTGTAAGCGAGTTAATAAGTAATTTAATTTCGTCAGTGTCCATGGATTCTAAAACAAAAAATGACAGATTAGATTTTGGTAAAACTGTGCGATTGTTATCCATTTTTTGTGCAAGCTCGTTCCCGATGTTGATAAAGAATACTTTTTATTTTTAAACAAAAATCTCATCAATGTTTTTTTAACTACTAAAACTATTAAAATAAATAATCTCAACCTGTTTATAGTTTTAAACGGTTTTAATTAGTTTGTCCTGTAATTTGTTCTTTTTATATTAATTAAAATAACCTGACTTGTGTTTTATTTATTTTACCTTTTTTTTTAATTGAATAAGCGTATCGGTATCGGTTTCGGTATCGGCAAAAGACGTATCGAGGCATTCATAATTTAATGGAATGTATTGAAACTCTTATACTTTACTAAGAAATTTGACTTTTTGCAGTCATACATATTATATTATAAATATATAGGCACAACTAAAGGTAGCCGTGCTAAACGAATGAAAGTTGCCCGATTGCTCAAATTTAGTGAGGCGTTCTGGAAATGTTCACTGATATAATTATAATCTGCAAGCCAGTATCCTCCGTAGGACTTATTACTGCGGTTCCGTTGGTGTAATATGTTTCAGTCTTGGTAAATGAAAATCACCAATTGCTCATTAAATCTTTAAATAGGAATTACGTCTCAAAAACAGACAGCAATGGCGTATTCGAATGCAGGCTACTAGCTTGAATTTAAGCTAGAATCCTCCCAAAAAAAGGGCTATATCTCCTTAGGTATTACTAGTCACTACTTTTTTCGTAAGTCACTAATTGTAGTTCATTACTCACTAAATCTTGTAATAATAAAAATTAGTGATATTGAGTGAGAAATAAAGGCGTTATTCCAATTTTTATTTATTTCATATGTTTTGAACTCTTAATCAATCATATATTAGCATATATCGTGTTAATTGAGTACGTTCCATAGCAACAAGAAAACTCCTATGGATTGTTCTACCATTGATTTGATACATAATATAATTTTTAGTTAGTCGGGGCTGCGCTGAACGTCACCTTTGGATGTATTTTCTCCTAAGTATAGATTTTCATTAAAAAGAAAATGTTAAAAATACTTTTAGAGACGAGTACATTGAAACAGTGCACATTTTAGATATTGATTCAGAGTGGCCGGGCCAAGCAAACGAAATAATAAGAGGCCACTCACTCCATTTTCTCTATCAAGACTCGGAGGAACTCAACAATACAATGACTAAACATTACATTGTTATTTCGTACTAATGACGAAACTGCTTCGCTTTTAAAATGTAAAGAGCCAGTGTAAACTTACAAAGGTTCCTATTTAATTCTAGGTATCCTAATTATTTACGTTCCATCTTCAGATAGCAAGCTAAGTTTCACTCTCATAGTCAATGGGACGGAAATCCGACACTACTGGAGAGAGATCAGGTGTTGGCTTGAAGTGATTTCCGAGGTATGTCGGTGAAACAAATAATTTTAGATTGACCCGGTAACCGGGTCATATAAATTCGCTGAATTACCATTCGTCATATGCAGCAGTAATACAGTTTAATCTTGAACGCAATGAAACATATTATCAATTATTATTCAATGAAACATTTGCAGTAGCGCCATGTGTCACTTGCAAGGTTAAAATTGATATTAGATATTTAATAAATCAAGCAGCTTAAACTAAACTCCATTTTCATGCGGCAGTTGAATACATTTCTAATACTGATTCAATTTGTTATATTATTGTCCATTTGATCTTTTTTAATGCCAGTTACAGCGAAGAGTTTAGGATCACGGCAAAACAAATTGAATAATTATATTATAATCGACTTATTTAGGATTAATGATATATCACTATGATTTATCTAGTCTAATTTAAATTAAACTGAAACTAATCGAATTTAAACTGAAAAAATTACACATGGTATTTGATGTTTATCATTAATTTCAATAACGCTACGTTCGTATAAAATAAATAAATTCCACCCAGACGAAGCAGGAACGCTTGTTTGATAATAAAGCACGACTTGTTTTTTTTTCTCTCTACGTGTTTTTTTCCTTTTTCCTTATTTATTTCAATTTAAATATTAATTTGTATGTATATAATGGACAGAGCATAGAAGACTTAGCATTATATATTGTTATATATAAAACTAGTGTCCACAATAAATAATTACGAATTTGAATTTCATAAAAACTTGAATTTTAACTTGTTAGAAACAGTGTAAAAAAAGGATTCAATTGCATTTGATTGGGATTTTAGTTCTAATTTTAGAATTATATTTATTCGTATATATACCTCTACTAGGATGAATTTCGATAAGGTTTCTAAAGGTATATTGACTCTCACAAAATTTGTCGTCAATTTATAAAAATATTAATGTAGTTCTCTCTCTTTTCACTAAATAGCGATAGATAGAAATACATAATACTATTTTGTTGTTTATAAATAAAAAATATACAATCGGCAATTTTTTTTAACTAAATTAAGCCCATGCTTGACTACAATCTCAACTGGTGGTGTGATGAAGTCGTACCTGGTGAATCGTAACAAAATTGTCTTAGCGTACCTAACAAAAGCTTGTATTCACTCTAGCCTTAAGGACACGCGTAGTGTTAACTTTTCATACGCTGTAAAATGATGACAATGTTATCGAAAAAAGATTTTATTTCACTTCATTTCAATAGATAATAGTAGATAATAGATAATATAAAACAGAAAAAGAAAGCATCTGATACATTCGTTCGTTCGATACTTATTTCAATCATTGTTTATTTTGGCCAGCACATTAATAATTAGTAATTTGATTGATAATTAGGTCACTGGACCATGGAGAACATTTATATTTGGAGATAACCTTTCTAGGTTTTATTCGACTATGTTGGACTCAGTTTATGAGAGGATGAGGCACGTTGAGTAAACTAAGTGCAGCTTATAACATAATCATCCGTGCCCGGAGCAAAGAATCGATAGAAGCTGACGAATTCTCAAAAATGATCGAGGCTTGAGTAAAATCAACAGGTTGTTTGTTTGTTTGCTCATTTTCTTTGTTTTTCCATAACATTGATCCGCTAGCGTTGGCAACAAAAATATAAATTATTAAATATTTTACAAGTTGCAACATCCGAATTATTTTAGATATTTTCATGTGTCACATTAAAGTTTCACGGTTATAATTCGCAAGTGCTTCTATTCACTCTCCGAAATACCGTCCACTATTCAACTTTGTATGGCCCTTTACAAATGTTTCTGACATAAAAGACTGTGCAATGCAAGCTGAATATAATACATGAAGACACGTTTACTCCATATATTTGGAGTATACGTGTCTTCATGAAATGTAGAAATGATATTTTGTTAGTTCAGTAATGTCATATTATATTTGTATAAGAAGACACCATACACGTATCTTTACCTGTAACCACGTAACACGAAACCTGCCTCCTATCTATTCACCTGCGTCATAATTACTGTATATAAGTCACCTTCAATTTAATAAATTATTATTCTTAATCTGCGTCCCCTCTCCCCAGATCGCATAGTGGGTGAAAAGTAATAAAAAAATTCCTCAAGTTCATTCCTGTACACTTATTTCTTTATATTATAATTTAATAATCTGAACTTCTTACCACTGCGCCACTAGATGGTACGCTGGTACTAAAGTAATCATCGGTGTCGATGTGAATCATAACTGTAAGAGCAGTCCCATAACCGCATGATGCGACACGACGTGGATTCGGCAAGTAGTTGATGTCACTGGAAATAACGAATGCGTGTAATATATATTATGTTTAAAATTATTTTTCATGGAACACAAGCAGCCATTGTTTTCCGAATGTGCTTACTATTTGGGCGAGGCAAGACTAGACTATAGTCTTCCTAGTTCCTTCCCACCAAATTGAAAACTTTAATTATAAACATTTTATTGATTTTTATTTTCATATAATAAAAGTGACAAACGAGAGCACATTCCACCAGATGGTAAATGCATACTGTGGCCCATAGACATCTACATCTATCCTTGTTGATGGAATGCCTATTTACTAATAAAATTACTCTCCGGCTTAGTAAACTCACCATAAGGAACTGATGCTGGCCGTATGAGGAAGCTCAAGGTCGCTCAGCGAGCTATGGAGAGGGCTATGCTCGGAGTTTCTCTGCGTGATAAATTTAGAAATGAGGATATCCGCAGTAGAACCAGAGTGACCGACTTAGCCCAACGGATTAGTAAGCTGAAGTGGCAGTGGGCCGGCCATATAGCTCGAAGAACCGACAACCGATGGGGAAGAAAGGTTCTTGAGTGGCAGCCTCGTACCATTAGGCGAGGTGTGGGGCGACCCCCCACGAGATGGAGTGACGACCTGGTAAGACATGCAGTCGATGGATGCAGGTGGCTCAGGACCGTGCTTAGTGGCATTTCCTTGGGGGAGGCCTATGTTCAGCAGTGGACTTATGAAAGGTTGTAATGATGATGATGATGAATGATGAAGAAACTCAGCAGCATTAAGCTGCTATTTCACGCTGGCATTCTGTGACGGTGTGATCTTTCCTCGGTCGAGTTGACCCATTTGTGCCGCAACTATAATATAACTGCAGCATGGCTCTACCATGTACAAAATTTAATACTTTAAATTCATTAATGTATGGCATATTCTATGATAAAAGGAAAAAAAAACTAATATTATATCATAATAGTGACGAACAAACTTGTGGTCTGCTGCAGTCCATAGACACCTGCATCGAACACAATTTAAAAAATCTGAAAAACGGTTGACCCTGGAGGCCATCCCTGGAACGTCCCGCTTATTTTTGAGCGCAACCCTCCAAAATCTATTTAAATTTTATATTATTTTTTGAAAACCTTTGAAACGGCTCGACTGATTGACTTGAAAATGTAATCAGCTCGAAGTCTCAATGAACACTTTCGAACGCTGTGTTCCTCGATCGGTTAATTCGTTCTAAAGATACCGTACGACAAAATTTTATGTATATACATACATACATACATACGAGCATACACACACACACACATACACACACACACACACATCTTATGTGATGATCTGATGAAAACTCACATTCTCAAAATCGGGCCTAAATATGTAACTTCCTACTTTTAAAAATTATTAATTATCAAAGCGGGAAGTTAAAAATCAAGACACCGCATAACCAGAATTATCTTAACCCTACAATAAATTGTGTGTAATTGTGAAATAAAGGTCTAAGAAATATAGGGAAATCCGCATTGGAAAGAAAGAATTTTAAGAAATAAGAAACTAACACAACCGTATAAAAATCATTTACTTTAAACTAAAACACAAGAACTAAAGTACAAGTACCTTAAGACAAAGACCTCAAGTGACAGATTATTGACACATTATTTTAACATTGAAGTGACAAACAAAGTTACAGTACACCATAAATACGAGTGGCCACTGCAACCTTAAGAAAACAGCACTAAGGACGAAGATATATCGCCTCACATAGTCTGTAATTATCAGTATAATCAGTCAGTACTTTCCATAGCTCTATACTGGGCAGACCGGAACACACCAGAACAGGCACTGCCGCTTGACTTTAAGTAAATAACTCCTGCAGCTAAAGTAGACTATTTTTACCGGAGACCCTTTTACTAGAAACGAGGTATGCCATCTCAGTGCTCAGGGGTTAAAACGCATTTGCATTTTGATTCATAATCGAGGATCGATGTAGTTGTCTATGGGCCACAGCAACCACTTACCATCAGGTGGACTGTGTTCGTTTATCACCCTTAACCTATAAAAAAAAAGTAAATATAGTATGTATAGTATGTAAATACAAAAGCAAAGCTACAATGTATTTCAAAGGGAATTAAAAAAGCTGCAGTAAAAACAAAATCCCACGGTACAATTATTATAAAAAAATAAATTATACTAACAAAAGTAAATACTACACTTATTCAAATATATATTAAAAATAATGTTTATTCCAAGCAAAAATACAAACAAACCAGAAATACGTATTAAAAGGCAAAAATATTTGTAGGGCTACTTGGAAAGTAGCACAGGATGAAATTAACGCCAGACCGCAGTATAGTAATAATTATATAGATTCAATTGAATACAAAAACAAGTTGTTGCGACAACACAGATTGCGACTACCTTTAACAGCTATTTCATTGAATTGACAAATAAAAATAATGCAAATATATTACGTGAAACTCCTGATGGTATTTTAAATAACTCTATTTATTTGACCCCCATTGACGAATATTATGATAAGAAAATAATTTTATCACTGAATAACACAAATTCTGAAGGATACGATGAGGTGTCTACAAATATTATCAAGATATGTAATGAACAATTAGATGTTGTTTTAGCGTTTCTGATAAATCAGTCAACAGTCTCTGGGTTATTTAAAATTAAAATTCTCATTGGTAAAGCCACTATTTAAAAAGAATAAAAGACACTTGTAAGTAACTACCGGTCCATTACGCTGGTTCCTATCTTATTCAAAGTATATAAGAAGGTTATGTATGAAAAACTTACATCATTTTTTGATAAATATCATAAACTAAAACACAATCAATATGAATTTAAAAAAGCAAATCCACTACACATGCGGTATATAACTTATTGAATGAGACCTTTACACAACTAAACCACAAACAATAAACGACGGTGCTCTTCTTTGATATGTCGAAAGCTTTCGATTTTGTTTCGCATGATCAACTTCTAGTAAAGTTAGAGCACTGCGGCTTTAGAGGCTGGACAAAAACATACATGCAAAATAGAATGCAATCAGTCGAAATCGCAAAATTTGACTTTAACCATGTAGTGAAAAACTACAAATCTGATTTATGGGATAATTTATTGACTATTTGTTGGCATTTTGTTATAGACACTCTACTCTTAAATATTATTATCCCAATATTTTATAGTTCTAAAGATTTACATGCTATTAATAATGGCTGATTGAGCGAATGTTTAGTTACTATGACAATTTTCAATGTACTTAACCAAACGCAAATAAATATTTCATTTCATTTCATTATGAAACGAAACATCATCTAAATACAGCGATGATTTGCACTAATTACATCTACCAATTCAACGAGTTAATTAAAAAAATGTATGTAGTACTGTGACCAGCTATAAATGTCCAGTCTAGTCTAATTCACTGTACTCGTAGCGATAGTGATAAAATAACCTTGTTAATACAAGTCTTAGTTCTAGATAACAGCTGACAATATAAAGAAGTACATATTCGCTGAACGAACTATGTAGGTATTGAGATATACACATACATATACATATATGATGCTCATGTGGCTGACTACCAAAGTACTGTTGCACAGTGTAATAGTCCTGTATTAAGGACTTATGATAGTAAGGTCTTTAAGATGCATAAGCATTATAATAACAGAGTTGTGACTCTAAGTGGGTTTGTTGTAGCAATAAGACTTGCCCGTGGACATCGCACACCCCCAACGTTTGTAACTATGTTTTATATAACCATTGTGGGCGGCGTCTTAGCGCATAGCCTTATGATACGTTGGCTATCTTTCGGAATAGGGAGAGTGTTGGCAGCACTTTTAAGTGCAACAAGCATACTCAACTCTATGTCTTAGTACAATAGCTCTATGATGCATAGATTGTTTTGTACTGGCGTCTTAGTAGCGTGCTACTATGATAAGTTGGTGCTATTTTTATATAACAACTTTACCTATTTTGTTGCCAAAGTGAATAGGGATCATGTGGGTGTGTTGTGATGGGGCGCCATCCGTATGATAGTTATATTGATGCTTACTGCTACTTGCGGTATTGGGTCTTGTGATGAATCTGCAAGTGTGCTGCATTTGATTCGACGCATCTGATGGTACTTGTTGAAGGTTACGGGTAGGAATATCTGCTTGGCTCGTATGAGGGATCTAGGGATGGTGTAAGCCCGACGATAGTCGTATTGATGCTTGTTGCGTTCTGCAGCATTGCGTCTCTGCGATGGTTGTTTGGCAAGTCTCTATTCTCAATAACGCTCTCTGTGTCTTGATTTGACTCACACCACCAATTGGTGGTGATGCCTTACACTTACATCACGTCCGGAGGAGTAGCGGTATGTATGGCAGGTGGTGGCGCTCACGGAGGGCGTTTTATGGCCAGTGTGCTTATTATTTCGACGTGTGCCTAAACCGTGTGACGTACATTCACTGTGGCTTGATTTGATCGTATTCTGTATGGCGTGTAAATGCATTGACATGCGCGACTTCCGTCGATGTTTGTGATGTATATAATGATGATAAATATAATGATTATTTTTGTTTTTATGTCATATAGATTTATTTAGGGAATATAGTTAGTAGGATTATAGTTTTTTTTTTTAGTTTCAAATCTGATAAATACAGTTCGTATAATATGTATACATTTTGCTGTGGACTAACGATCCAGTTCCCAACTTAACGTGTCTTTTCAAAGGGAAAGCGCGATGGTTGGTCGGCTCCATTGCCGCCGTGTGCCTGTTCCACAATTTTTTAGAATGTGGGAAAGCGAAGCCATTGAATTTTATATTAAATATTGTGAGCCTTTTCCAAGTGGGGTTGATTAAAAAGAAATTGATTGATTTAAGCCTGATACAAGTGGAATAGGAACGATTTAATTTTCTTAACCTTTTTGGGTTCTTTTCGTAAACGGGGTTCTTTAAATTAAAACAATTATAAATCACTACCAACGTCTTTCGATTGCTCTAGTAAATATTCATTATTCCAAGAGACACCTAAAAGAACTAAGTTACTAAACAAACACAACGTAGATAAGGATCTTAACTGAGACGATCACGCCATAAATTTAACAAACGGCCTATAAATAATTTTTTTTATATACAAATATTTACTGGTTCATGGTGCGAACTAAGGGGTGGTAGATTTTACGCCATTACTAGTAATATTATAAATACTATTTTACCAATTCCACCATTAATAAGAAAGAACCACAGATGGACTCGAGCTTTTAACTATCTTCAGAGCCAGAGACATGAAGTGTCATTTACATAACATTGTCATAACATTTTATAGGTGGTAGAGCCATGCTGCAGCTATATTAGTAGTATAGTTGTCGCATAAATGGGTCGGTTTGACCGGGGAAGGTTCACGCTCTCACAGAATACCAGCGTAAAATAGCAGCTTAACACTGATGTGTTTCGTATGGTGAGTGTAGCGAACCGGAGACCCTTTTTATTGGATAAGAGGTATTCCATCTTAGGCCTCACGAGTGACAACGCATCTGCGTTTTGATTCGCAAACGAGGATAGATGTAGATGTCTATGGGCCACAGCAACCACTTACCATCAGGTGGACTGTGTGCTTGTTTGTCACTCGATCCTATAAAAAAAATATAATTCGATACAATTCGTTTAAGGGAATTTTTAATTTTAACTGTGGTTACATTTTAATTCGACATAGTATACTTATAATTGTAACTATTCTAATTCACACCATACATAAAACGTTGTTAACAAGTTAAGTGTTTACGTACGATTTATAACTGGCTTCTGCTGCGTCTACGGCGTAATAGTTGAAGGTACAGCAAACACCTAATGGCGTAATTATTTGTTGGAACAGTTGATCGCATGCGTAAAGAGTATTCTTCCACATACAGCGGTGTAGCAAGTTGTTGCACGACGATGCCGGTGATAACTAAAATTGAATTATAACTATAGTACGATCATCGGTTAATACAATGTGCTCGCTATTATTGCCAGTTACTACTAGCGTCACCGTTACTGTTACAACTTATTAACGTTCACTGCTGATTATATGCCTCCCCCACAGATTCCCCAGTTGCAAGGGGTTGGTCTTAAGTTACTAAGACGAGTTAACTCGAGTTGGGCTTAGCTCGAGTTAACTCGAGTTGGATCTCCCGAGTTTGAGCTGTTGTACATGAACGAGTCAAGTGAGCCAGCAATAGAGTTCGAGCGCGATTCGTTCGTTGTGTGCGCGCTGTTTCAAAGAGTATTTAGCTACAACCAAACAACATGTAATTTAGAATTTTATAATAGCTAAGTTATGTTATTTAATTTCTTTTATAATTTTGATTAATTATTTTAATACCCGAAAAGGGTGGTGTTCGCGCAAAACGTTGATGTCGGAGTCGACACCAGATGTCACTCAGCTCGGCGCGATTCCGGTTTGAACTTCGTCTGGGGCGTGGCAGTGGCGCGCGGGTCGCAAGCGAGGCAGTCATCTGCCAGATGTGCTAATGTTTGCACGCTGTTAATTTTGTGCGGGAACCGCGGAATAGTTAGGGCGTCTAGTAAATATCCTGTCTAGGAATTATAACGCGCATTCCCTGTTTGGATAGCCTTTCCCGGGACTTATTGGGTCCGACTCAGAATCTGTATAAGTGCATTCGACAATATAAGCTAGTGCGGCCTCGGTATTTAGAACTGTTGCCACGCGAAACGGTAGTGACCTTTGACCTAGAAACTCCGGGCGTGTTTTGTGCGGTAACCTTATACCCCGCGATAGTTAGTGGCTTCTGTAAGCTAGTTAATCGTACGATAGAGTTAAGTGACTGGCATCGTGGTGAACCAAGAAAGTGACTGTGGATAACCTCGAAAGGCCCCCTCAAGTTGGAGCGGTATCGACGCTCGGGCTGCTGCCGACGGCTAAGGTCTAGGTTCAATCACCATCAGTCACACCCAGATACACACCACATCACCATTCTTTCCCTTGCACTACACAACCACATGCGACCTGACCGACTCCGGAGGAACCAGTCGCCTTGGATAGAGGTAAGTGAACTCCGCCAAATTCCTTCCGGTCGACTGGCCGTAGTATAACGCTCCCCCATATATTTAGTGTAATTAGAGAACTTCCACGTGGCCTTAGGAGGCCCGACCTACGTTTGCTCGGGAAGTCTTCTGCTGATGGGCCCCGGGGGATTGGATCCTTTAAGGGAGCAACCGTAGGCCGTAACATGTTGGTAGCAGAGCGTGGTTCCGGGTTCGATTCCCGGTCGATCCCGACTATAGTGTTTGATAAACATTAAACAATTTTGGTGGCAGGGAGCGTTGGTGTGATTGGTTTAATTTGCATCTACAATCACGCCCGTCCGTAATACGTAAAAATATTTTTTTGTACGTAATAATAGAATTATTTTCCTTTGTTGCTTTGTTGCTTGCCTTTTTTTTGGTTAGAGGGTAATTTGAAAAGCCGCGCCCTAGGTTGTGCAAGCGGGAGTTTTTCTAGAGATATACGTTATGTAGGTAGATGGTTATTTTTACGTAATCGGTTAATTATCGTTGTCGGATAGTTGTAGTGGATTACTTATCGAAGGTTCGATTTCCGAGCTAGGCATTTTAGTTGATCGACCGTGATGTGTATCTTCGTTTGTACTGTAATTTGTATTTGAACTAAGGAGTAGTAATTGTATTTGCGTACTTTGAATTTAACTTGATTTCATCGCACTAGTATTTGTTATTTGTTAATTTGATTGTGTCTTTTCTTTGAGCTAACTTGTATTTGGTTGATACGTAGTAATTCGTATTTGTGTAATTTCTATTCAACGCGATTTGATAGGAACTGCATTTATTAACTGTTAATTTTTGTTGTATTTTTTGTTTGTTATCTTTGTAATCTGTGCTCAAGCCGCGTCGTAATTTGTATTTAATAGTGATGACATCGCCTAAGCTACTGATCCGTTGTCTGCGGACTGAGTTGCGCTGGGCCACAAGCGCCCATGCTTTGATAGGTCGACCGGATAGGGTCCATAACTTGATGAAGCGGTTCGAGCAGGTGGATGCTCGAAGGGCCGCAGTGGAGGAGGCTTACGCTGAGCTCGAGGATTCGGATGTGGAGAAGGGAGTCCTGGACTCTTGCTTTGCGGACTATGAGCAGTTCTTGTGGCTCACGGACGAGTTGATCGAGGCTGAAGGCAGGTATGCCGAGGAGGCGCGTGAAGCTCGGATGAGTAACCTGCCCGAGTCCTCTCTGAAGCAGCTTCAGCCGGAGCTGTTGGGACGACTCCCAACTCTGGACCTGCCAAAGTTCTCCGGGGTCCTTTCCGAATGGCTGACCTTCGTTGGTCTTTTCGACAGCCTAGTGGACGCCCGGAGTGACTTGACCCCGAGACAAAAGATGGCGTACCTCCTGGCCTCACTGGAGGGAGAGGCCCTGGGCGTCGTCGGCCACTTGAAATTGTCGGACGACGCCTACCAGACTGCTCGGGACCTCCTAGCCAGAAGATACGCCAACATCCGGCGAATTGCAGACGAGCATGTTAAGCAGCTTCTAAGCCTCCCGCTGCTTAGTGACCGGGCCCGACTGCGTCCGGACCTGTTGGATCCAGTCTTGGTGGCCTGTAATACATTGAGGCGGCTGGGTTTACCAGTGAGCGAATGGGCTTTTTTGTTGCTCCGCATCGTGCTGTCCCGTCTACCTCTCGACCTGCGAATCCATTTTGAGGAGAGGTACGGCGGGGACGAGGCCTCCTATATTCCGCCCTTCTATGACCTGCTGCGGTTTTTGGAGGAGCAGTGCCGGCAGATAGAGAGCGCGGCGGGCACTGTTGACGACTTACGAGCCGTGCCCAGTGAGAGTCTGAATCCTCCAGGCAAGCCGTCGTCAACCCCCCCCTGCTCCTATTGTCGAGCATCTGATCATCGGGTAACGTCGTGCCCGAAATTATTAGGTAAGCCGGTTCCAGCGAGGCGAACTATCGCCAAGGAGCGCCGCTGGTGCTGGTCATGTCTGGGAGGGCACCTCCAGCGAGACTGTCCGCATCGACGGCCCTGTCTGCATTGCCAGGGCAATCACCATGCCGTTTTGTGCCTGGGTGCGAACGGCGTCTCCTCTCGGGGCTCTGCCAGGCCCTCGACCCCCACGGGCGGGGGCGCTCAGCCACGCCCTCTGCCGGGCGACTCTTGGCGCCCGCCGGCCAGCCATCAGGCCCCTAAGTTTGAAAGGAGCCCCTCCCCCGACCAGTCGGGGGGTAATTCCCCCAGGGGCGGGGGTGTCATCACCCCCCCTCAGCGTGTGGAGAGGAACTTCACGGCCACTCATCGGTCCGCTGGACCCTTCTCACTTCCGTTAGCCGAGTGGCCGCAACTGGTGTACCACTGTTCCCCATTTGATGGAGGCGGCCCTGTCTAGCTGCTGCCTAGTTCCCACCACGGCCGCCTCCACTGAGCCTTAAGCCGTCAACAGTCCACTTGTCAAAATGTTCTGTTGCCGACGGCCTCAGTGAAGGCGTACAACCCGAGTGGCAACTGTTAAAGGTTGTGCTCTATTTATCTCGGGTTCACGCCATGTGGCCTCCCCTTAGTGGTGGGAAGATTAGGGCCCCCCCCTGGAGCGTTGAATCACGTTGTCAAGGGGTATTAGATTTGGTTTGATCGAGCACTTAGTCAAAAAATACTTGAATTAAAATTAAAAATTGCTTTGGGCTTTCCGCGAAATTTTCCTATTTGTAGCAGTTTAAATTAAAAGAATTGAATTTAATCTACTCCTTTAAATGCTACTGCATGTGTTTTGTACATATATTTAATCACTGTATTTGATTGTTGCGTCTGCTTGCTGAAAGGAAAATTTGAATTCATCTGAAATTGAATGGCGCACTATTTGAAAAATTATGTTTATGTTTATGATAGTGTTTAATCATTTTGCTTTGCGAAGAAGTAGGGCTGTCCCTTACGTTATTGTTTTGTTTAATTTGCAAGTTGACCTATGCGCATCGGTGATTAATTTGGTTGAATTAATTCTGTAGTTGAACATTGATGCTTTTGAAAAATTAGTTGAAATATGAGCATAGGACTACTTGCCTAACAGGCTAGCTAGTTTTGGAGATTATCAGATTGAAATCAGCTGCCGCACTATTTTAGTAAATGATAATATGGTGGGTGGCCTGGCTAGGCCTACTTGTTGAAAATTCATACTAGGGACTATCTGTGCGTTTCGTTCGGCTCTCCACAGACGACGTTCATGTGGAATTGGTAGGTGCTCTTTGCACTGAAGCTTAGGAGGCCGCTCGGGGCCGCTTCGTGTCGCGTCGCTGTTTGCAGACCTGATCCGGTCGGATTGCGGAACTAATCATAGGGGCACAGATAGGTGTTTGAAACAGGTCGTCGGACTTCTGTCCAATACAGGACTTGATAAAGTGCTGCGATGCCCAGGAGGGGCATCCAGTGGAGGCTGACCCTCCGGCGCCACGTTAAGGCTATCTTTTGAGGCGCTGGTTAGGGTTGCAAGACCTGATGGGTTGCCTAAGGTGGCCTAGTTTGGTTGTAGATTCGGTCTTGCAACTTGCAGTCTCGACCTTGTCCCGCTGACCGGTTTGCTCGCGGACCTAAATCCTTATGTCCGGGACGGGGGTTTGTTCGCGCAAAACGTTGATGTCGGAGTCGACACCAGATGTCACTCAGCTCGGCGCGATTCCGGTTTGAACTTCGTCTGGGGCGTGGCAGTGGCGCGCGGGTCGCAAGCGAGGCAGTCATCTGCCAGATGTGCTAATGTTTGCACGCTGTTAATTTTGTGCGGGAACCGCGGAATAGTTAGGGCGTCTAGTAAATATCCTGTCTAGGAATTATAACGCGCATTCCCTGTTTGGATAGCCTTTCCCGGGACTTATTGGGTCCGACTCAGAATCTGTATAAGTGCATTCGACAATATAAGCTAGTGCGGCCTCGGTATTTAGAACTGTTGCCACGCGAAACGGTAGTGACCTTTGACCTAGAAACTCCGGGCGTGTTTTGTGCGGTAACCTTATACCCCGCGATAGTTAGTGGCTTCTGTAAGCTAGTTAATCGTACGATAGAGTTAAGTGACTGGCATCGTGGTGAACCAAGAAAGTGACTGTGGATAACCTCGAAAGGCCCCCTCAAGTTGGAGCGGTATCGACGCTCGGGCTGCTGCCGACGGCTAAGGTCTAGGTTCAATCACCATCAGTAACACCCAGATACACACCACATCACCATTCTTTCCCTTGCACTACACAACCACATGCGACCTGACCGACTCCGGAGGAACCAGTCGCCTTGGATAGAGGTAAGTGAACTCCGCCAAATTCCTTCCGGTCGACTGGCCGTAGTATAACGCTCCCCCATATATTTAGTGTAATTAGAGAACTTCCACGTGGCCTTAGGAGGCCCGACCTACGTTTGCTCGGGAAGTCTTCTGCTGATGGGCCCCGGGGGATTGGATCCTTTAAGGGAGCAACCGTAGGCCGTAACAGGTGGTTAAGTTGTAAGATCGTCATATTTTAAATCAACGCCAAATGTAACACTTAACTTACAATAAATATTTTGAATTTGAAAATATTTAATGATGTTTTGACTATGACAATTAAACTATTAATAGCTTATACACCTACATCTTAAAGGCAGACTAATATTGTATCTTGAAAACTGTTATATTGTTGTTAAATACATGTAGGTACTTACTATTACTAATATTAAAACCAAAAATACATAAGTATGTCATACATACTACATATACCTTTTTATTTCAACCCTACATGATAAGTTTAATACTTATAAACCCACTAGTGCTATATAGAAAAACAAATTTATAAAAAAGTAATTTGTAACAAATCATTTCGAGTCTAAAAATCAAATTGAATTTCAACTCAAGTTGTAATTTTTCCACCTTGGCACATCTATATGCCCGCGTCGGTAACACTCTAGTACCTATTACATTTTTACATATCGTGTTATTTTCTTTGGATGCTACTGTAGACGAACCCAGAACATTAACAAAATGCAAATAAAATTACGTATGTATATTATGTCTCATACTACAAGCAAATGAAAAATAAAACTAGATTCAACCGAGGAAGGTTTTTTCATTTATGTTCTTAAGTTATAGTAAAATTAGTATTACTAAGTTATAGTTAATTATATTTATTGTTTGTTTTTGTCTTTCTCAAAAAATTCTTAAATATTGTATGGTGTTCTTAACACATACCAAATGTCTGATAGAAATACAAGTAGAATCGTGGCGCTGGTTTTCGGCCTTTTACTGGAGTTGTTAACTTTAAGCAGGGGCGTAGCTACCACCGTAACAGCCGTATCAGTGATACGGGGGCCCCGGGCTGCAGGGAAACGAACGTCTATAAGCAAAAGCTCTAAGGACTTCTATGGAAGGACAAGCTATCAGACTTGACACTATTGTCTATAGAGGCAGAAAATTTTGAAAAACTGAAATCGTCTTCAGCTATGAATGATTTAGTAAATAAGTTCGCCGAACAAAAAGCAAGTAAAGTATATATTTATTTTCATTTGAATTGTTTGGCTAGCTTAGTTCCTAGGAGTATTCATTGTAAAAATAATAACTTATATTCAATATATAATTATTTTAATTCAATGCGACCGTTTTTGTTCCTTTTGTGAAAAATCTTTACTCTTCATTTGGGCCCCCCAACACATTTTGATACGGGGTAGGCACGCTACACTACTGACTTTAAGATACCTACTAGAAAAAATAATTGCATTTATGCTGGCCTAGTACTGTTAATGTTAATTTGTAGCTTACATAATGTGGTTTTCATTTTTGTAATTCATTGATGCTACAAGAAAAATCTCTTTTTTATAGTCATTTTTGATGTGAAAAATATGTAAAATGCTAGTTTTCGGCCCTAAATTTTAAATTTTAGCACACAAGAATTGTAGTTTTCGGCCACTGCATTAGACACGCTAGAATATGCAGGTATGTATCATTTGCTAAACTTTTAATTAAAATAACAATCTAAAAATATAGACGAATTGATCATAACTTCCTTAACTATAAAATAAGTGATGTTCTAATTAATGGTATTTATTCCAGTTTATGACAGCCCTGATTTATGTTACGTGGCTGAAATTAGGTACTTCTTATTATGTACGTCAAACCCAACTCAGCCTGGCGGCTAACATTATGCACTCCATCCATTTCGTATATCTAATTACAGTCCCATTGATATCCACTTTGAGAAAATAGAAAAAAAACAAAACATAAAGAGCTGCATTACTATGTATATAGTCACATTCATATAAAACAAAAAGTCTAAAGATGAGCTAATGTAAAACATGCTTAATTGTATCGGGACCATAACTTGTCAAAAAATTAGGGAAATGAGCGTTTTCCGTTGCGTGCGTGTTGTTTTTATTTTTAATTTAACACTTTTAGATTTATAACTGTGCTTGAAATCTCAAAACCTCTAGATACGAAGAATTTTTTAGCCGACAATATTCGTAGATAAGACTGCTAGAAATCTTATTCACGAAGTAATCTTATTTACGAAGTAAAAGGCCGAATAGGCTGGAATTAGGGGCGTGGCTGGTATTAAAATTTAAAATTTTTAATATAAAGTATAAACCTATGGTGGTAACAAAACCTTGTTTTAAGTCAACGCTAACGCCATCTAGTTGCAAATTGCAATAATGAAAATTATATTTACAACCTTTTAATATCACCTATGGTGATGGTGGTAACAAAACCTTGTTTTAATTCAGAGCTAACGCCATCTAGTTGCAAATTGCAATAATACTAACCTATACAAAACATAACGCATTCAAAAATTTATAAAATTATATTTAAAACCTTTTAATATAACCTATGGTGGTAACAATACCTTGTTTTAATTGAGCACTATCGCCATCTAGTTGCATATTTCAGTAATATAATAAATAGACAACTTTACTGTTTTGTATACCTTTTTTCCTACTCATAAGGGGTAAATAGGCGCAGATTTTTGTAAAATTCTAAAATATGTATTATTCATAAATATCATAATATCGTTTTACCAATTTTCCCACCACCATGCAATTAAAATTATATTTTTCACGCACTCTCGTCTTATCACTTTAAGTTAAGATTTCGTAACATAAAAAAAGTATTTAATTCATTTATCCAACAGTATGAGTACTCATTTTCAAGTTACAAAAATCATTTTATAATTTTTCTCCGTAAACCTTTGAAATCGCCCCTTTAAAAGAGTTTGTTAAAAGCCGGAACACCATATTTCATTGTCTAAGTGTATAAAGGAATTTATTGTCCTATTTTCAGGCTCCTACGTCCAGCGGATTGAACTGTGCGTCTAAATACAATATTTTATACTAAATTTGCACCCTTGTTTCAAAGTTTCAAACATGTAAGGGTAAATTATATTGTTTTAAAGCATTAAATATGTTTTCTCGATACAAAATTGAACAAGCTCTTAAATCGCCGTCAACCGCCCCGTAAAACAAAAATTTTCATACAAACTATAACACACTATTTCACCCTCTTAGGGGTGAAATTTTCCTAAATCCTTTCTCAACGGATGTCTACGTCAAGGTAATCATACTTTTACTTCTATCTCTTAAAGTTTTGATGCAAACTCGATTTTTAGTATTTTTTTTTAAATCATATCATTCATTTTATAATAAAAGTATGAGTGTTAAATGATGAAGTAATAAAACCTTACTAGTAGCTAATCTTAACCTTGTAGCTCCTGTCCTCGCCGAGTGGTTTGGACTGTGCATTGATAGATTACATTCAACTAATTAAATTCTATTCTATTTGATTTAAGTTGTCATCGTGTTCATTAAAAATAAATTTTCAAAGCTATTTCTAAATTAAATGAAAAGATTTTTGTTATAAAGTAAGGGTTTTGTCCAATTTTGTTTTATTTTAAGAATCTCATCATTAAATAATAATATAAATTAATAACATGCACTTTATTACTTAATTCAAACTTCAATCTTAATCAAAAAATCCAAATCAAAAAACTTAATCATAATTAAGTAAAGAGAACAAACGCATCAGGACAGCACACATGCATATACTCGTACTCAGCCATTGGCCATATTTGGGCGGTTACTTTACTTTTTGATTGAACTCCTTACTCGGTTTGCATTTTTAATAGATAGGCGCTATTATCTATGTCTATGTACGAACGCATTTACAGTAAACATATACGAACATAGTTATAATTGGTAAGAGCTATTTCGCCTATGAGTAATATAAACGTGAGGAGCAAGAAACAACCCGCTTCTTTGCATTGCCTTTGTCGGATAAAAGTAAGAAAATTACATTTAGGCGCTGCGCAAACCTAGACACTTTTGTCTTGTGTGGGATACAAGCTACCAATGAATATTTTATTTTCATGTAATCAATATGAAATCAGCCATTATTTTCGTAGACGCAGACTGTATGGTTACACCACACATTTTTATTTAGTAAATGCCATCTACTTTTAGCCGCGCGTCGCGTGTATTTAAATTTACTTAATTAATTGCAATCTCACAATCGGCAGTACGTCGACAACCGTCCTTCTAAACACCAACTACTCAAGAAAAGATTTACTCTCTATTTCTTGAAAGTGTGTGGCCTTACAAACCATACATTTTATGGTCCTTCGAGAAAAGAGTATTTGTCTCTTTGCGGTAGCGATCGGTTCATCGGCCTCCCAGAAACGGATCGCTCGCGGAGGGCAATTACACTCGTAGTCTCACCACGATCATTTCCAAGACGGAGAAATTTGAAAGCTGGAGAAGGAAGCTGCGAAAAAATTTGTTCCCTTCGGGTCGTGCACCAACCAGCGCGACTCGCCACTACTGTGTAAGTACAAGACAGTCTACGAGCTAACTAAACTAACTCACCTGTCGCCGCAAACTGCGGGACAATCCAAGAGATAACCTACTTCAACTTACTTATTGCCGTGAACTACGGGATAATTACAACTATATAACTACAACTTATCTGGTGTTGCGGATCGGGTCAACCAGAAACGACTGTCACCGAGCATCACCGTACACTACGGGTCAGCTACTTCACTAACTAACTTTACTACTAACTTAGTGTACCAAGCAAAACTACATCACAAAAATGTTGGATCTTCAACTACAATGCTTTAATAACATCAAATCTCTCTGCTCAAACTACAAGAAGGACGGAGCGAGTCTGAACATTCTCTGCAAAGAACAATGGCAGAAAAATTGGTGACAAAAATTATTGCGTCTACAAATAAGTTATATATAAAATGAGTTTTATTATTTTTCTATGATTTTTCAAATAAAAATGTATTTTAATTATAGCTACAGAAAAAAACAAACATTTTTGGGAAAATATCAAATGACTTTAATCATTTTACTCTATTCAAGTGTTGCCATTTACTATATTCATACTATTTTCGTATACACTTTGTAAGACTACCAACACAACACACAAACACAAAATATTTTAATATGAAGTTATTATTAGTAATAACTATACTATCAGGAATAATAAAAATAAAAGTGATGTGGTTGAAAATAAGTCTCCTACAAAGAACTTCCTACATTATCTCAATCATAGTACTATATAACAATTCCATTTAATGTCATGGCAACACTATTTAAAATACTTTGTGTCGTACAGTGACATTCTCAAAAGGGCTAGAACCCAGAGCCGTAAAGCCAGTAAAAGAAACAGTGACAATTTTTAAAATATTATGAAATACGATTTTAAATTGAAAAAACACCGAGTACTATTTGGTCGGGTTACAGAGATGGGAGTATCGCTGGGAGAAGTATCTATAGTCACAAGGAGACTATGTAGAAAAATAAAAATAAATTTAAAGAAAAAATGTCTTGTATTTTTATTATGGAAACTTTTCAACGTATATGTATAGTATAGATTACACGACAACTTACCTGGTAAAATAATGAATCAATAGTAATATTATTTAAATCCAAGATGTCTTGCAGCATTAGCAGATCTTTTTTCTGTTCACTTGTAACAACGTTGGAGGTATGAATTAATGGAGCAAAACGCAATGCTTTCAAGATAATGTCTTCGTTTATTTCAGCTGGTAGTGACCTAAAAAATACGAAATATCTTTTTGTCACAACATGAATATTAGATTAAATTCGTTATAGCCAGTATACGTGCTTTCTTATTTTACAAATCACTACACATGTACTCAACACTGGACGCAAAGCAAAAAAATCATGTAACAAAAACCCTGTCTTTCGCGCTTAGTGCGTTATTAGAATCGGTATTCAAACGTATAAAAATAACTATACTTCAGAAAACTCGACCATAAAAAAATCTAATCGAATGTAAATACATTTTTATTTGCAATTTGTATTTGAGTTTATTACCTCGGCATTGGCCGGGGAGTAAGAGTATTTGAAAAGCCCCGCTTTAACGCAATGCGCTCAAGAGTTTACAATCACTACGTTTTATTACCATTACCGGTATGGGATTGATAAGTTAATTTTAAGAGCTTTTAGGGTTAGTACTCCTATTGGCCGAAATAATAAGACAATACTTTCTTACAGATTGCTAACGAAGGAGACCGCTGCTCTATGAGAAATTAGATTTAGATCACAGATGGTCACAGCTGGAAACGGTATATCCCAGATTGCTCCTTGTGTGCTCTCTATGACCTAGAATATCAAACATGATAAAAATACATGACGTTATAAAACGTATAAGAGAATGGGATAATTTAGCTTTCATAGTTTAGATAAATGTAAAATGCGGTAATAAATTTAGCCTATTCAAAAAATCTCACTTGAATATATAATAATATCATATATATATATATCTTTTTATTGTTTGGAACGTTTCACGTAGTTATATTTAAACCACTTCAAGGTTATCTATTCATTACCGTACATCCGATAAACTAAGTCTATTTTTTATACTTTGAGCAAATAAAAAACCTAATTGAGTACTTACCGTGACAATAGGGTTCGTGGCGTACCATTTATAAGCTGTTATGACGAAAAATACGGCGCATATGATGCTTAAAAACACAGCAAATGCCCAACAGCCTCTAAAAATAAAGTAAATAATTAAGTTTAATGAATTGTTATTAAAACATAACTAGAACAATAACCAGCCGGTGAGGTGAAGTAGTGAACTACGCAATCTACCTCTCTCATAACCACCTTATAACATACATACATTCTATATAACATACATACATATAACATTCATAGTACAAGATATCTTGCACTTGAATTGCCATCGTTGTCGGTCTTCTTTAATAACTACTTATATAAATAGTATTTATTACACACATCCCTTTCTAGGGCACACTTGAATGGCAATGAGCGCCCCCTTCTCTTTGTTGCTCAAAGGTGTAAGGTTTGGACTGCAGTTGTTGTCAGCAACGAGTCGCAGACCGCAGTATTGTCGTCTGTTATGTTGTGGTTTCAGCTCGCAGGCCTCGGTGAAATTTTAAAGGGCGTAAACCTGTCCAGGCTGGGGCAACTTCCATAAAAAAATGTATGCAACGGCTACAGGTCATGTTTAACATCATTCCATGTTTGTAAGATCATGTTGACATGTAACGCTTTCAATGCAGTAAGCATTGAAACAGAAACAGAAACTTTTTTATTCAATTTATATTATAAATAATACATATTGAAAGTCACTTTTTTGTTTAATTACCATTGGTTCGAAAAAAACACAATCAACAACACAACAAATTAGAAATATTTTGGTAGCGATCACCTCATTTCCAGGGGTTATTATCATCCATAAATTCTTTAATATTATAATAACCCTTTTCATACAAACTTAGTTTAATAAAGTTTGTGAACTTTTGCAGGTCAATTTTTGTATATTTTCTGGCATTTTGTTGTAAAAGCGTATACATTGTGCCAACAATGAATTACTGACTAAATCATTGTTTACAAGAATTGGTACTACTAGCTTGTATCTGTTCCTAATATTTACAGAATGAATATCACTTATTTTTGTAAAACTACTTTTATTTTTGTGTACGTACATAACATTTTCATAAATGTATTGAGAGGCCAAAGTTAACATATTAATTTCCTTAAATTTTTGTCGCAGCGTTTCTTTAGCCTTTAAATCATAAATTTCTCTTATGGCCCTCTATTGTAAAACAAATATAATTTCAGTGTCAGCTGCGTGTCCCCATATCAAAATACAAAATGATGATATGATATGGAAATAGCTTAAGTAAACTAGTCTAGTTGTTTCAACACTGGTGAGATTTCTAATCTTTTTACAGCATATACTAAGTCTGCTTGCTAGTTTTGATATATGGGGGCTCCATTGAAGCTTCGCGTCTAGTGTGATCTTAAGCAAAATGGTGGTATCTACAAGACTCAGTTTCTCCCTATTTAAAATTACATTAGTATTTAATTCTTTGACATTTGGAGTTATGAATTTCATACATTTCGTTTTAGTGTCATTTAAATGCAAATTATTAACATTGAAGGAATTTACTTATTTAGATATAGCATTATTTACTTCGTCATATTTTAGTAATTGTCGTCTTGATTTGAAAATTAAAGAAGTGTCATCAGCAAATAATACTCTATCATGGTTATCCCCTACTATGTAAGGTAAGTCATTATTGTATACAAGACACAGAAAGGGGCCGAGAATTGAGTCTTGAGGCACGCCCATTTGTACCATCGATCCATAAGAACTCATATTGTTAATGACAACTTTTTGCGTTCTCTTACTTAAATAAGAAATAATTAATTTAAGAGCATCCTTTCTTACACCGTAGTGTTGAAGTTTCCTGATTAATGTTTCATGGTGAACACAATCGAAGGCCTTGGATAAGTCACAGAATATACCCAAAGCATCATGTGAATTCTCCCATGCATTAAAAATATATTTAATAATTCTGTTCGGTTCTGACTAAACGTAGTAATAAGCATGGGCGTTTTCAGTTTTTGGCTGCAACGGTTACATAACCGATATTGAGCTTTCATATCGTTATTGAAAACCGTTTTCATCATTTATGTGTTTTTATCAGTGGTAATGGTTTGCTATTGAATGCGCAAACGACAAACGAAATATAACCGAAAACTGTAGCATCGGTGCAACATTTATTTTACGAATTACTTCGATTATTTTAGTTTCGAAGTCAGAGGCTCTAATATAATGTTAGATATAATATTTAGACATGTATGTTTATATAGTTTTTACAAAGTCTATAATTAAACTGTATTCATAATATATATATTAGGTACTGTCATGTGAAATTGGCGTTTTGTACGGGAGGAATATGTAGTCAATTTTTTTTGTACAATATATAATTAATCAAAGTATGCACCGTTGTTATCTATGCACTTTTGCCATCTCACAGGTAGTTCATTGATCACTTTACTAAAAAAACCATGGGGGCGAGAATCAATAAATTCATTGAAGGCGGTTTGGACTGCCGCATCAAAGTTGAATTTTTTCCTTGTAAGAAGTTGTCCGAATTCCGAAAAAAATCCGTAATCTGTTGGAGCAAGGTCCGGGGAGTATGGTGGATGTCGCAGATATTCCAATTGTAGCTCATCTAACTTAGTGGTTGTTTGTTGTGCAGTGTGTGGTCTTGCGTTGTCGTGAAGCAGCAGTGGCCTAGAGTGATTGACCAATCTCGGTTGTTTAGCAGCTGGTTCTTCCTTTATGGTTTGCATTTGCTGACAATAGATATCTGCCATAATCGTTTGGCCAGATTTTAGAAAGCTGTAGTGAACGACACCGGTGCTGGTCCACCAAACACTCACAAGTAACTTTTTCTGAATCAATTTTCGTTTAGGGCAGGATTTGGCTGGGTGTCCAGGGTTCAGCCATTGCAATGAGCGCTTCCGATTATCGTACAGTATCCACTTTTCATGACAAGTAATGATTCGATTTAAAATCCCTCCATTATTGTATCGGTTGAGCAAAGTAACACAGCAGTCGACGCGTGTTTGCAAGTTCGATTCACTCAATTCATGAGGCTCCTATTGTTCAAGATTTTTTTATTTTGCCGATTTGTTTCAAGTGGATCAATACAGTTTTATCACTTATCTCGAAGTCAGCAGCTATCTCTGAAGTGCTTTGCGTGGATCCGCTTCCACGATAGCCTTTCATTCTTCATTTTCCACTTTGGTCTCCTGCCGTCCACGGGGTTGGTTCCGAAGGTCGAAATTTCCAAAACGAAAACGTTGAAACCAAAACCGTACCGTGCTTTCTTTTGTGACACCAGCTCCGTACACATCATTAATCTTTCGAGCTGTTTTGACAGCACTGGTGCCACGGTAGAACTCGTACTCGTAAATATACCGATATAATGTATACGAAATCGTGATAATTTATTTAAAAAATATAAATCTTTTCCTGGCAATAATATCATAAAATTAACATACACAAGATATCGAACTTATTGTAACTCCATGATTAAAAAAGTTAAAATATCTTATTATAGAGATAAAATTAGTAAAGCAGGTAAAGATAATAAAAAGCTTTGGGAAACCATTAAAGAGATACCACGAAAATGAAAACTGATTCTACTGAACTGCTTAACAGCGCCAAGAAACCTCAAGAGGCTATCAATTCAATTAATAATTATTTTGTGAATGTAGGTAAACAGCTTGCTGATAATATTGCAGTTAAGGAAAGGGTTATAAGTTCTTTAGCAATTAGATCAACACAGAACTGTACGTCGTCCTTTGTAATACTCAACACTGACGAAGAAGAAGAAGTTTCCAGACTCATCATGAGCCTAAAATACAAATGTGCTAATAGATGGGACAATATCTCTAACTGTTTTATAAAAAAAAATAAAGAATATATTGTTGGACCATTGACATATATATGTAATTTTTGCTTTAATGAAAGTGTGCAACTATCGACCTATTTCAATTCTTCCATGTTTTTCGAAAATAATAGAACGAATTATAAACAAACAACTCACGAACTACTGAGAAAGTAAAAAACTTCTATCCCCTAACCAGTTTGGTTTTCGGCAGGGCAGATCCACTGATGAAGCAGTGCATGACTTAACAGATTACGTAGTTAAAAATTACAAAGTCATTGAAATTTTTGGGGATCACGCCAAGGCGTTTGACATTGTTTCTACCTGCATTTTTCACGCACGCACGCACGCAAACATGCACGCACGCACGCACGCACGCACGCACGCACGCACGCACAAACGCACGCACGCACGCACGCACACACGCACGCACGCACGCACGCACGCACACACGCACGCACGCACGCACAAACGCAAGCACGCACGCACGCACGCACGTAAGCACGCACCCACTCACACACACAACGCAAGCACGCACGCACGCACGCACGCACGCACGCACAAACGCACGCACAAACGCACGCACGCACGCACGCACCTACACACTCACACAGACACACATACACACACACACACACAAACACGCACGCGCACGCGCAAACGCGCACACACACACACACACGCACGCACGCACTCACGCACGCACGCACGTACGCACGCACACACGCACACACGCACACACACACACACACACACACACACACACACACACACACACACACACGCGCATATAATACACTACACTAACATAAATATATAACACAGTAACATATTTTTACAGTGGTAGAGCTAAGCGGTAGCTTTTGCTGTCGCACGGATGGGCCAGCTCGAACCGGGGTGGTACCACGACCTCACAGAATACCAGCGTGAAGTAGAGGTTTACCTCTGCGTTGCGCTTGGTGAGTGCAGGTGGCCGGAGGCCCAATCCCCCCCCGCCCCTATCAACATGGTAGTGGAATTAAATACAAGACTACCCCAGGAGGGTACCAGCACCTCTGGAGAATCCTTCGCTGAGCATCCACGACCAAACTACTTCACTCCTGAGCGTGGGTGCTCAGGCTGCCCCGCGTATTCTGGGGGGGGCAAAATTCCGCTCGTGACTAATGCTGCTCGGGGCAAGCGGAGCAATACAACCAAGGCGACCCCTGTCACGCTATCCGTGAATTTTTGCAACATCAGGGGACTTCATTCCAACCTTAACGCTGTCCATTACCATCTAGAGACGGCGAAGCCGGCCTTGCTTTTTTTAACCGAGACTCAGGTGTCCTCTCCGGCTGATACTTCATATCTCTCCTACCCGGGATACAAATTGGAACACTCCTTTGTGCCCCGGGCTGGAGTTTGTGTATACGTCAGAGAGGACATCTGTTTTCGACGCCTCGGCAGCCTTGAAGGTACGGACCTGTCCATCCTATGGCTGCGCGTAGACAGCGACGATCATCCCCGCGTCTACGGGTGCCTCTATAGGTCCCATAGCGGTAATGCCGACACAGACCGACTCATCGACCACGTCCAAATGGCTGCAGACTCCGTGCTACAACAGGTCCCATCCGCAGAGATCGTGATACTCGGTGATTTCAACGCCCACCACGCTGAATGGCTTGGTTCTCGTTTAACCGATCATGCGGGTAGATCTGTGTACGACTTTGCTTTGGCATATGGTCTAACACAACTGGTTACTTCGCCTACGCGGATCCCAGATGTGGAAGACCATGTACCTTCCCTGTTGGACCTTCTGCTGACCTCTCATCCGGACGGATATCAGGTCTCCGTCGATGCCCCTCTGGGCTCTTCGGACCATTGTCTGATCCGGAGCACGGTGCCACTCACGCTCCAATCGCAGTTGCGATCTGCAGCTTGCCGCCGTGTTTGGCACTATAGGTCAGCTGATTGGGACGGGATGCGGTCTTTTTTTGCATCCTACCCTTGGGCGGGTTTGCTTCTCGCCGGAAGATCCCAGCGTTGTTGCCGATTCTGTTGCCGATGTGGTACTTCAGGGTATGGAACTTTTTATTCCATCCTCTGTGGTGCCCATCGGAGGCAGATCCCAGCCATGGTTTGGTCGCTCCTGTAAAATAGCATCACGCTATAAGCAGGAGTGCTACCGGGCCTGGGCTGATGCATCAACGTCTCGGGATTTAAACACCAGCGCACTTAAAAAGAAGTATAATTCCGCCTCCAGGTCCTTCAAAAGCATCATTGCCAAGGCAAGGTCTGAGCACATCGGCAGAATTGGCGAGAAGCTCGTTCGCCTTCCTTCGCGAACCCGTGCATTCTGGTCTCTCGCCAAGGCTGTCCACGGGAACTTCTGTCAGCCATCCCTTCCATCTCTGCACAGAGAGGACGACTCACTGGCCCATGCCGCAAAAGAGAAAGCCGATCTGTTGTGCTCTCTTTTTGCGTCTAACTCGACTCTAGATGACGGGGGGAACACACCGCCGACCATCCCGCGATGTGAGTGCTCCATGCCGGATGTGCGATTTACACAGCGCTCGGTTCGCAAAGCACTCTTCTCCCTGGACGTCAGCAAGTCGAGTGGGCCCGATGGAGTCCCTCCCATTGTGCTGAAGACGTGTGCTCCGGAGTTGGCACCGGTTTTAACGCGTCTTTTCCGGTACTCCTACTCCCAAGGCGTAGTCCCGAATTCATGGAAGACAGCTTTGGTCCACCCGAACCCTAAAAAAGGCGACCGCTCAGACCCGTCCAACTACAGGCCTATCGCTATCACCTCCTTGTTCTCCAAAATAATGGAATCCATTATAAACTGCCAGCTCATGAGGTACCTTGAAGATCACCAGCTGATCAGTGACCGTCAGTACGGTTTTCGTCGGGGTCGATCAGCGGGTGATCTTCTAGTTTACTTAACTCATAGATGGGCGGAGGCAGTAGAGTCCAAGGGGGAGGTATTGGTCGTTAGTTTGGACATAGCGAAGGCCTTCGATCGGGTCTGGCACAAGGCGCTTCTTTCGAAGCTTCCTTCCTATGGGCTTCCCGAGAAATTGTGCAAATGGATCACCAGTTTCCTTGCTGATCGGAGCATCAAGGTCGTAGTAGACGGTGCATGCTCTGATTACAAGCCTGTTTCTCCTGCATATCAATGATATGTTGCTAACTGGTAGCATTCATTGCTATGCAGACGACAGCACTGGGGATGCCTTATATACCGGCAGTGCCAATATTTCTCGGGAAAACGTCGCCGAGTACCGGGACAAACTTGTGTCTGAAGTCGAGTCTTTGCTTAACAAAGTCTCGGATTGGGGCCGACTAAATCTAGTCCAGTTCAATCCCCAGAAGACACAAGCTTGCGCGTTTACCGCTAAAAAGAACCCCTTTGTCGTATCTCCTCAGTTTCAAAGCACTCCCCTTGCTGCCTCAGCCAGTATCGGAATCCTTGGCGTCGACATATCAAATAGCGTGCAGTTTCGTGGTCACTTGGAAGGGAAGGCCAAATTGGCCTCTAAAAAGCTTGGCGTGCTCAGCAGAGCGAGACAGTATTTCATGCCGGCACATCGCTTGCAACTTTACAAAGCGCAAGTTCGGCCCCACATGTAATACTGTTCTCATCTCTGGGCCGGGACACCCCAGTGCCAGCTCCTTCCACTTGACCGCATCCAGCGCAGAGCGATTCGAATCGTCGACGACCGAGTTCTTTCCGATCAGCTCGATACACTGACACTGCGTAGAGATGTTGCATCTCTTTGCGTATTTTATCGCATCTATCACGGGGAGTGCTCTGAGGAATTGTTCGGACTAATTCCAGCCGCTCAATTTCACCATCGCACGTCGCGACAAAACTCGCGTTACCATCCGTACCATCTGGATGATTGGCGGTCCACCACTGTGCGATTTAGAAGAAGTTTTCTCCCTCGCACAACTTCTTTGTGGAATCAATTACCACCAGCGAATTTTCCGAACCGATACGACTTAGGAACCTTCAAGAAAAGAGCTTACACCTTTCTAAAAGGCCGGCAACGCATCTGCAATTCCCCTGGTGTTGCGGTTGTTCATGGGCGGCGGTAGTCACTTACCATCAGGTGAGCCGCAAGCTCGTTTGCCCCCTATTCTATAAAAAAAAAACCTTATATATATATATATATATATATATATATATTTACACATCTTAACAGAGCTTAACAAAACATAGATTCTTATGACACTGAAGTTTATTCAAAATGACCTCCGTGATTTTGAATACAGGCCTTCAATCTGAGCGGCCAGTCGTCTATCGCAGTACGAACGAGGTCCGTGTCAATATCGGCGGCTGCCTTAATCAAGGGTGTGACTCCAAATTGGGATGAGGCTTTGAGCACGCCTTTTCCTCCAAGTGTTGCCATATCTTGTAACCTAACGGATTCAAATCTCTTACATTTTATATCCTAATACACTCTTAATTAGTATTTTATCCTGGATCGTTCGTAATTATATTTCATTACAATATAAGAATTACTTTTTTATCTATCTATCTATTGTTTTCCTAGAATAATTTCATACAATGTCATAGCATTCGAGGGGTGAGAACCTGGTGACTTGTACTACAGGCTTATATATGCCTACTTCAGGTACTAGCTTCTCACATAATAAAATTCTGTATATGTACTACTAGATTTACATTGTTATACTTAGCGAGAAATCGGAAAGATTTCTATGGGAGGCACAATGCGGATTTAGACCTGAAAGAGGATGCACGGATCAAATGTTTTCTATCCGCATGATCACGGAAAAGCTTCTGGCTGCTAACCAGAAGATTTTCTGTGCTTTTGTGAATCTTGAGAAAGCATTTGATAAGGTTGTAAGGAAGAAAATGTGGGAACTGTTGCCGGGGTATGGTGTGGATGGTCGATTGCTAAGGGCTGTGCAGTCTCTTTACTGTGACTGTAAAGCCTGTGTGCGGGTAGGGCATGACCTGTCACCCATGTTTAGCGTCCAAACGGGCGTAAAACAGGGTTGTGTCATGTCTTCCTGGCTGTTCATACTGTATCTCGACAGCTGTTTACAGAAGCTGAAAGATGAAAGCTGTTTGGGTGTGAAATTGGGTGACATAAAAGTAAATTGTCTGCTGTATGCTGATGATGCAGTGCTTATTGCACCATCAGAGGCAGAACTGCAGGCATTAGTCACGTGTATGAAAGAGGAATGTGAAATTACAGGTCTCCGTTTGAATGCTAATAAAACTAAGGTTCTGGTATTTGAAAGGGACAAAGAGAGAACGAAGTGTGAAATATGGGTAAATCAGGAATGTCTAGAACAGATAAAATGAAATTGTATACTTGGGGAGTGCTTTTAGCCGGGATGGAAGATGTGATTTAGATGTGGACAGGCGTGTCG
This sequence comes from Parnassius mnemosyne, assembly GCA_963668995.1. Lineage (NCBI taxonomy): Eukaryota > Metazoa > Arthropoda > Insecta > Lepidoptera > Papilionidae > Parnassius > Parnassius mnemosyne. The sequence goes on along the minus strand of CAVLGL010000082.1, from coordinate 60,052,326 downwards.
CTGCCGGGAACAAAGTCAATGGTGCCCTGACTGCGTTAGTCAAAAGGCAAGGCATAGTGAAGAGTGCACGCCTTGCAATACATAACGCAGTGTTGGTACCGACTTTGTTATATGGCAGCGAAACCTGGGTATGCCAGAGGAAGCATAAAAGCAAATTGAATGCAGTGGAGATGCGATCTCTTCGTAAAATGTGCGGCGTTACCATGGCCGACCGAAAGCGAAACGAAGAGATCCGCAATATGGCAGGTTTGAAAGATGACCTTATCAAAATTGATAAGGGCTTGCTTCGGTGGTTTGGGCACGTTGAGCGAATGAGTGAAGACCGAATGGTGAAGAAAATATATAGCGCGAAAGTTAATATTAAAAGGTGTCGAGGTAGACCGAGACTAACTTTCGAAGACCATGTGAGCAAATTGCTCGAAGAGGGTAGGGTCAAGAGTACTCGGATACCTAGACGTACATGTATGAAGAAGATAATGAATCTGAAAGAAGCGAAAGAGGTATGTAAGGATCGTGACACTTGGCGATCTGTTCTCTCTGGCTACCCTGTCAGGGATTGTGCGTGAAGATAAGTAAGTAAGTAAGTAAGTATACTTTATGTTATGTGAGAAGATAAATAAAGACTTCATTATTATTATTTCATGTTTTCCATAGTGCGGTAATAAGCGACGCCAAAAAAAAATAATGAAGAAAAAAACAAATGAATGACTGTTTCAAAACTCAAATGTACCAGCTAAATGAATTTATAAATTTGAATTTGGAATTCTTAACCAAAGAGGAGATATATCAGATTAAAGTGGTCAGTACGACAAAACGCTAATTTCATATGTAAGGACCTAATATTTGACTATAATACTTATTCTGAAACTTCTCTTCCTTTAAGTAATTTTCTTAAAGTAGACTGGCCTAAATATATCGATCCTTACTACTTAGAGAATAGGTTCCTAAACCTTCCTTCGATTCCTTGCTTACTACTAAACTCAACCGTTATCGTCATCAACGCGTAATAAAAGTAAAATAATGTTGGTCACTAAATTGCCGGAGCCTCGTAGCGAAGAATGGATGGAAGTACAGAAAAGAAGAAGAAGGAATCGTTTTATTGGGAATAGAGGAAATGCTATGGTGGACGATAATGCCTGTTTCAAAGCGGCTGACATAAAAATTCCTTTATATATTTATAACGTATGGAAGGATGTATATGTGTGTGACATAACACGCTACATTAGAAATAAATCTAACATTGAAGTGATCATTGAAAAAATGAATACGAAGGTTAAAAAAGATTACGATGCATTAGAAATATTTGTACCTCAACATAAACTAGATATATTTCTGAATAAGGACTTTTGGCCGGAGGGAATAGCATTTCGGCGTTTTGTAAATTTCTAGAGGCAAAAAAGAGAAGAAGAAGACATAAAAGAGAGAAGGCTCTCAAATTAGTGAAATTCAGTATACATTAGGAATTGTAATATTATATTACTTTAATAAGAATTTTAGTAATATAGATATATACAGTAATTATTATATAATAGTAACAAATTATAGTAGAAATTTTAAGTGATTTTCATTATTTCTGTAGCATTTTAATATAATTATATAGTTTACTATAATTATGAAACTTTGTTCCTTTAATTGTCAATCAGTCAGGCGTAGTATTGAACAAATACGGGAATTATGTAATGTCTTTGATATAATAGCATTTCAGGAAACCTGATTACTACCCGATGCTATTCCCTACTTAAACACTATACATACCAAATTTACTAGTCATGGTATATCAGCTGTGGACGTCACACAAGGTATGTTACGGGGTAGGCCCTATGGAGTGGTTGGGTTATTGTGGAGATCGTTGATGTTTAATAAGGTGGAGATTGTTAACTTTAGCAAATAAAACACATCGAAAACTGACTGTTTCACGTCCGCCTCATCGATACTTATGTACTGTGACATACTCAGGTATCGGTATGTTTCAGCCTCGGATAGGGTTTTTATGTTGATGGGCATAGATAAGTCATGCCCTCAGAGTTAGCAACCCTACCACTTTCGACATGGAGGACCGCACACTTATCCGTCCTCAACTCCATTTTAATATAATTGCTAAAATCACAAGTGATGTTTAGCAATTCCATAAGATAGGAGCGCCTGGAGGCGAATAACTTGAGATCATTCATATAGAAAAGGTGGGTCACTTTTATACCTCCTTTCCAAAGCTGAAATCCCCTCCCAAAACCCTTCAGTAAGGTACTGAGAGGGATCAGAGAGAGACAGAACCAGATGGGACTCAAACAATCGCCCTGGAAGATACCCCTTCTTATCCTTAAGTGGTTCTCCGCATCCGTCATCCGTTCGCCTAGATGAGAAAGAATCGTACTCCACTGCCCCATACACTGCCCGAGGAAGTCTCTAACTGTGCAGTCAACCTTGTACAGCTCGAGGACCCTCGTCAGCTATGTATGAGGCACTGAATCGAATGCTTTTCTGTAGTCTATCCAGACGGCGGAGGGGTTCCGACGGTTGCGTTTAACCACCTTGCCAATGATCGCGTCAATGAGAAGTGGTTCCTTGGTTTCACGACCACCGCCCCGACATCCATTTTGTGCACGCGACATCACCTGATTTAAATCCAGGTGACGAATGATTCGCGTACTCGAAATGGATGTCAGTGTCTTATATAGGTAGTGGCTCGGGTCTGTGGAATCTATGTTTTAAGAACCAAATGAGTGATCCCGGTACTGAAGAGGCTCGGGAGTGACTTATGGTCAAAAGCCTCTTGAAACTGTCAGGCGAGCACAGCGTGATACACCACTAACCCCTTCAGCCAGTAGTGATACAGTCCCTCGAGTCCCAAACTTTTCCAGTTCGGGGCCTTACGGACCGCTTCAGCTACGTCATCCGGCGTTATGATGACGGGGTTCATGGACGTAACATTCGCACACTGACTCGCCACAACTTCCATCCAAGAGCCCTCGATGTGGTTTACGGGCTCTGACCACAGGCTGCGCCAAAATGCTACAGTGTCGGCCTAATTCGGTGCTGGGCCCGTTCCACGTAACATTGGCCAATGATTTATAGAGCCCCTTGTGATCACTCTGGAAGAGACGTTTATGGTTGAACCGTGTCGACCTCTCCGTATATCGCCGAATCCTCTTTCCCCAAGCAGCGATTCTCTGCTTCGCAAATATCTCCCCTATGAGATTATTTACTAGAGAAATCTATGTTATTCTAGAATTTTGTCGAAATGCAATAAATTGATTTATTTTATGTCAAAAACAACTAACGTAGTGATAATTCTTATTTCCTACTTTCGAAACTGATAGACATTAATTTTTCCCAAACCATTAAATTTTACGGAAGTACGGGGTATAAATTCTTGATAAAGATATAACTTATATTAAGAAATATTTTTTTTCATTAACCTCCCAGGAAATATCTCTTCCCATTGAAGAAATTCATGTTACTGTAGACAACCAGTTGGCTGGCTCCTACATTCGTTATCAAAAAATATTTTTCAAGAGAATAATGTCATGTCATGTGTTTTTGTGGAAATAAGCACGCCCCGAATACAAAGTTCTCAAGCCAATCACGAATTTCTGTAAGGAGATTATAAAATGCGTCATACTTAAGATTATGAAAGACGCAAGAAGTTATTTATCTATCACAATCTTGTTGCAAATCTTTTAGTGTTCGTCCGTAGGTATTATGAAATCTAATCTATGATAATGCATATTTACTTATATCTTTTAATTACATGTCTGCAAATCTATTTGCATGTAATGCATATGCGCTTTTATTCGATAACTATACGTGGTAGAGCCATGCTGCAGCTATATTAGTAACTAGTATAGTTGTAGCTCGAATGGGTCAGCTCGACCGGGAAAAGACCACGCTCTCACAGAATACCATCGTAAAATAGCTGCTTTACACTGCTGTGTTTCGTAGAGTGAGTGTAGAGAACCGGAGACCCTTTTTACATTTTGATTCGCAAACGAGGATAAATGTAGATGTCTCTGGGCCACAGCAACCACTTACCATCAGGTGGACTGTGTGCTCGTTTGTCACCCTATCCTATAAAAATAAAAAAAATTAACTAGCTTTCCCGCGTCTTTGCTCGTGTGGACTTCGCTTTACTGTTACTAATCTGTCTGTCACAAATGGTCTTCTCAAAAATTCTTTCACGGAAATGATTTAAATCTGGCGTAATTATAATATGCAGTTACCCAAATAAGGATATGAATATTAAAATTTGAAAGAGTAAATCGTAATTAACTCTTTCAAATATTCGCTTGCACTTCTCCCAAATAGCGCTTCTTAAAGCTAACGAAAATAATAGCGGTTAAAGTGTGCAACTGACTTAGTAAAATTGAGAATTTCATTTAATCCGATTCGTATAATACTTATTCATAGCAATGAACGTTAATAGAAACTTCATCTCATATCTTACAACAATACTTAGTCGAATAATGCGGAACTCCGCACTATTGTGGTTAGTTAAAATATATCTTGAAGAATTCACTATGAAATCTACTTAAATTCAAACGGTATATTTCCGTCAATTTATCTCTAGTCACATTAATAATAGTACTGCAAACATAAACTGTAAACATGTAAGCAAGTACTCCTCTGAAATATTTTATTTATTTCTTTGTCTAATCAACACCGCTTCTCGGCTTCACGGAACGCACCAGTACACAGAGGGCACTGCTAGAATAGTATAAATACCGTTGCATGACCGCGGTCTGCTTCCACTTTTCTCGCTCCACTACAACTACTAGTAAATCGATTACGAACCTATTACCCGTTTTCCTCTGTGCTCCCTCAATATATTATTATCCATAATTATTATTTACAGCCTATCAAAAGTCCACTGCTGAACATAGGCCTATTCCATAGATTGTTATAGGGATTATATTTGCCACAGTTACCTCTCTTAGCAAGTTGGTTAGCGAAAGCAATTTTTTTATTAATTTAAAGTTTTTATCAGGAAAATACAGCTGCCTGTTTCTGTTCATTACCCTCTGTCACCTTTTACGATATTCAAGTGTGGTATAGGATCTTAGAGCTTCTAAGTCTGAGGTAGTAATAATTAAGGATTATTTTACGCTGTCGCTACACGGCATCTCTTATCATCGTTTATCAAGATCCTGCCTTCACTTCAAGATTACGAAATATTTTCATCTAAACAGGTATAACTTTCTCGATGGTTTTATTTTCCGCTAAGCAAGTGATAAATCTTATAAGTTACTAGGAGACGGCCCCCAGTCCCCGGCGGCCCCGCTATTCCTGGCTACGGTGGCGACCATGGTAACGGCGGGGCAGGGGGTGCTAAGAATCTCCGGTGGAGGTTCGGTTGCCACCTAAGACGACTCGACCTGGCAACATATAACGCACGCACCCTGAGGACTGACGAGAAGATTGTAGAGCTGGAAGAAGAGATAGACAAGTTACGCTGGCATATTATAGGATTATCCGAAGTCCAAAGAGAGGGGGAAGAAACGGTAATCCTCGAATCCGGCACCTTGCTCTATCACCGGGAGGGCAACCATCTGTCCCAAGGAGGTGTCGGATTTATCGTCCACCAGTCTCTCGTTAACAACGTTTTAAAGATTGAGAGTGTGTCGACGAAGGTTGCGTACCTTATACTCAGAATCACCAAACGGTATTCGCTGAAGGTCATACAGGTTTACGCACCAACCTCGGCACACCCCGATGAGGAGGTGGAGGAAATGTATGAGGATTTCTCTAGAGCCGTGTATTCTTCCAAAACCCAATATACGGTGTTAATGGGAGACTTCAATGCAAAACTAGGCACAAGAGAGAATGGTGAACTGAAAGTAGAGAAACTTGGAATAGGGCAACGGAACCCAAGGGGCCAGCAGCTGCGGCCGACTTTTTTTTTTTTTTTTTTATAGGATAAGGGTGACAAACGAGAACACAGTCCACCTGATGGTAAGTGGTTGCTGCGGCCCATAGACATCTACATCTATCCTCTGTTATAAATCAAAATGTAGATGCGTTGTCACCCGTGAGGACTAAGATGGAATGCCTCATTTCCAGTAAAAAGGGCCTCCGGCCACCTGCACTCACCAAGCGAAACGCAGAGGTAAACCTCTACTTCACGCTGGTTTTCTGTGAGGTCGTGGTACTACCCCGGTTCGAGCCGGCCCATCCGTGCGACAATAAAAGCTGCCGCGTGGCTCTACCACTGTTACTTCATGGAGAAAGGGGGATTTATGATGAACTCTTCCTTCCAGGAGCGGCCCCACAGGAAGTGGACATGGTCGAGCCCCGACGGTTCGACAAAAAATGAGATTGACTTCATTATGACGACCAAACGACAAGTGTTCATTGATGTCTCAGTGACCGCGAGGGTGAAAACCGGCAGCGATCACCGAATGGTTAGAGGCACACTGAACCTAAACGTTAAGTTGGAGAGGTCTCATCTAATGAAGTCAACGCTCCGTCCCCCTCGTGCTCTAATCCAAAGTCCCGAAACCTTTCAGCTCGAGTTACAAAACCGTTTTCAGTGCGTAGAAGACTGCAATGAAGTGGACGATATGAATGACAAGCTCGTGGAAACTGCCCGTGCGGTCGGAGCTAAGTTCTGCAAGACCCGCCGCAGAAGAACACAAAAACTCTCCGATCACACTCTTAATCTCATGGCTGTTAGACGGGAGATGAAGCTACATTCTTCAACAGATTTGACAGCATACAGGCAACTGAACAGACAGATCTCCAAATACATGCGGCGGGACTTACGCAACTTCAATACAGCTCGTATTGAAGAAGCGATCGAGCGAAACCGAGGCTCCAAAGTCTTTGCCAGAGATCTGTCTGTCAGAAAGAGCCAACTGTCAAGGCTGAAGACAGAATGTGGCAGCATCGTTTCCGGAGCACCTGGGATTTTGAGTGAGATTGAGAGATTCTATGGGCAGCTGTACACGTCATCGTTGGAGCCACACGAAGTGGGAGTAACGATCCAAGAGCGAGTCTTATCCAACACTATTCCGATGATATCCCGGACGTCAGTCTGAGCGAGATTAGAATGGCTCTCCAGCACCTTAAAACGGCAAGGCCCCAGGCGAGGATGGAATTACAGCGGAGCTTCTGAAAGCGGGTGGAAAACCGGTACTTGAAGTCCTTCAGAAGCTCTTTAATTCCGTCCTCCATGGTGGCATTACACCGGAGACGTGGAACAGAAATGCGGTGGTCTTGTTCTTCAAGAAAGGCGACAAAGCTTTCTTGAAAAACTACAGACCTATTTCCCTTCTGAGCCGCGTCTACGTGCTGTTTTCGAGAGTCATTACGAATCGTCTCGCGCGCAGACTTGACGACTTCGAGCCTCCCGAACAAGCCGGTTTCCGAGAGCGCTTTAGCACCATAGACCACATACATACCCTTCGGCAAATTGTACAGAAGTCCGAAGAGTACAATTTGCCACTATGTCTGGCTTATGTGGAGTATGAGAAAGCCTTTGATTCCGTCGCAATTTGGGCGGTGCTGCAGTCCCTTCAGCGGTACCAAGTTGACTGTCGGTATATCGAAGCGCTGAAGTGTTTGTACAGTAGAGCTACGATGGCTATCCGAGTACAGAACCAGAGTACGAAATCTATCCAATTGCAGAGAGGTGTAAGACAGGGTGATTTTATATCCCCGAAACTCCTCACCGCTGCATTGGAAGACGTTTTCAAGCTTCTGGACTGGAAAGGATACGGTATCAACATCAATGGCGAGTACATCACTCACCTTCGATTTGCCGACGATATAGTCCTTATGGCAGAATCGCTGGAGGACCTAAGCACCATGCTCAATGACCTCAATAGTGTCTCCCAACGAATAGGTCTTAGGATGAACATGGACAAAACAAAGATCATGTTTAATGTCCATGTTGTTGGGAGCACTAAGCTCGAAGTTGTTGACGAGTATGTTTACCTGGGACAAATAGTCCGACTAGGTAAGTCCAACTTCGACCGAGAGGTCAATCGACGAATTCAACTCGGTTGGGCAGCGTTCGGGAAATTACGGCACGTTTTCTCGTCAGTTATACCTCAAAATTTCAAAACGAGACTGTACAACCAGTGTGTGTTGCCAGTGATGACATATGGAACTGAGACATGGTCCTTCACTGCTGGCTGTATGAGCAAGCTCAAGGTTGCTCAGCGAGCTATGGAGAGGGCTATGCTCGGAGTTTCTCTGCATTATAGACTTAGAAATGGGGATATCCGCAGTAGAACCAGAGTGACCGACATAGCCCGACGGCCGGCCATATAGCTCGAAGAACCGACAACCGATGGGGAAAAAAGGTTCTCGAGTGGCAGCCTCGTACCGGCAGGCGAAGTGTTGGGCGTCCCCCCACTAGATAGAGTGACGACCTGGTAAGATATGTAGGAAGTCGATGGATACAGGTGGCTCAGGACCGTGATTTGTGGCATTCCTTGGGGGAGGCCTATGTTCAGCAGTGGACTTGAAGGGTTGTAATGATGATGATGATGAAGTGGTAAATCATCAAACATATAAATTTATGATTACAAATGGGATCCAACTAGTTTATGTATCGTGTGAATATCAAGACTTTGTTTATACCTGAATAACTATTGGTTTTCTAAAGTCTGCGACACGAATATTTGCAATTTAGAAAAATTTTCTTCGTATTTTATACACAAATTCAAGACATTTTTTTTTCAAAGTTTAATCCACATTTAATTATAATATATATACATATATATATATTTTTTTTAATTAAATGTGGATGTGGATATATATATATATATATAAGTGCTATTTTATTCGATAACTTGTTTCTATCTTTTACGTAATGACATCATCCCGTTGCTGTAGAAATCTTGGGATTTTTGATCAAAAAAATGCTACAAGTAGTTTTGACAGTCCTCTCTTGATGTTATACTAAAGGCGGCTCACTCACTAGCCTGCCGCAGGGGCAATCTAGGGGGGGGGGGGGATTATTTGCCTCCTTAATTGTGATGTGTGTAGGCAAGCAGGGGCAATTTTTTAAACCGGCCCTGCGGCAGGGCGGCAGGGGCACAAACCTTCCTTGCTCCCTAGATCGGCCCTGCCGGTGTCGCGTGTGTAGCGCAATTGGGGCAATTTCAATCAGTTTGTTCGCGACTTTCGCGCGGAGCGCACGTGTGATTAAAAGTCACAATGGATACAATAAATAATGTGAAATTTGGACACTGCTGATAGAAGTATATAAAGAGCGGCTTCTTCACCCAGTATTTCCTTTTTGTCTTTTTTGCGGTAGTGCCGCAGAAACAACGTTTTTGAACGTTGTAGCTTACAAGTAACATTATCGAGTAGATATCTAACTTATCATAAGGGCCAGTATGGGAAAGAAAATATTCCATTAGAAGGAGTACCTAATTATCTATACAAAATAGAGGAAAATTTTTATCATTACACCGCCACCTACTCTTACTTTAATTTATTTTTGTCGAAATTATGAATTTCATGTGAGAACGTTTTCTTTTTTTATGATTTCTAGGAATATATCTGGCTATCAAATTGCCATCAATACCAAAATCCCTATTAATACCGCATAACGTGGATTCCATGAATTACACCCGAGAGAATGTTTATATTTCATTTTTAAGACATTGTACATATCAAAAACTGACATACACAAAAATTCCCCAGAACCTAAGAACCTAACAAAATTGTCGAAAATCTGTTGATACAGTGTTAGAATTGCTAGAATATAAATAAAATGTCATTAAATATAAATAAAATGTCATTAAATATAAATAAAATGTCATTAAATATAAATAAAATGTCATTAAATATAAATAAAATGTCATTAAATATAAATAAAATGTCATTAAATAATAATAATACAAATTTTAGTAATTAAATTTATTAACAGTCATCGCTAGAAAACTATCCTGGCTATTTGTAACACTAGTTAAATTATAGTTACTAAGCACTAGTTAGTTAAGTTATATCACAGAATAAATTGGTTATATTAAATTATGACGAGTGAACTTAGTCACATTTAATTGTCTTTAATAGCCTAAAAATAGCTAGACAGTGCCATGCACTTTATAAGCACTTTATTATAAGCACTTTATTATGGTTGTAGTTATTAACTAATTAGTTGTTTTATTGACAAATGTGAGTGTCTATGGGCCAGAGCATCCATTTACCATCAGGTGGACTATGCCCATTTCTCACCCTTATTCTATGTAAAAAAGAGTCAAGGCTATATTATATAGCTATATATACCGATTCATTGATATTTCGATAAAACTGGCACCATTATCAGCGCGTGCGTCCAGCGAGACGTACACTTTCATACTGAACGGCAGGCATGAGTGTAGAAACAAATAAGATATTGCCCCGATCGCTGTACACCCTAGATTGCCCCTGCGGCAGGCATGTGAGTAGCCGCCTTAACTAGTCAGGACCATATGGTAGATGCATTAATACTTCCCAACCAAGCTCTCTCAATTTTTGATGAGTTGCCAAAGATGTGTGTGGTCTGGCGTTATCATGGTGAAAGACCACTCCTTTTCTGTTGATCAATACCGGTCGTTTTTTTTTTCAATGTTTTGCTTGAGCTTCGGCAGTAGAGATCCGAATCAATGGCCCGACGATAAAAGCTCATAATTAACTTTGCCCTAACAATACCACCATTCACACAGCATCACCTTGTTGCGTGTTAATCCAGATTTCGCTACAGTCTGGGCAGCTTGACTACCCTTTGACCACGATCTTTTTCACACGTTCTTGTCATAGATGATCCATTTTTCATCACCAGTGATCAATATTTTCAAAAATGGTTCGGTTTCATTACGTTTCAATACAGAATCGTAAAAGAGTACACGATTCATTAGGTTTCTTTAAGTGACCTCGTGTGGTACCCAAATATCGACCTTTTTTTTGTTTAGCCAGACCTTTTCAAATGGGTCAAAACTGTTTTCTGGTCAATTCTCAATTCATCGGCTCTTTCACCACATTTTCAAAAATGGCATCGACTTTATCCGTATGAGGGCGACCAGAGCGAGCTGCATCTTTGACATCAAAATTTCCGGACTGAAAACGTTTGAACCAACTTTGTGCTACTTTTACTGATACTGCATTAGGTCCATAAACGTCACAACTTTTTCGCGGCTTTAATCAAATTTTCCCTATTTTGTAATAAAACTACAGAATGTATCGAATTTCTTCGTTGGATTCACTAATTTTAGCGGACAGACAATTAAAAAATATCATAAAAGTGTTTTGTACTTTTTATTTTTCTTTTTTTCTAATGTCCTTTATGTAATGATATTAAAACCAACCAGATACAAACAGTACAACCAAAAAAATGTTTATTCAATTTAATACAAACAAAATACGAAGAAACTTTTTCCTCAACCTATTATAATCATCATCACTTGATTTAGAAAATAAATCACTTGAACCCTCGAATATAATAAGTGTAGTCCTATTTTCTTTATATTTCGACATAATATAATAAAGTAATAAAAAATTAATTAATTTACAAAAACGAGTATGTCGATGTCAATTTTTGCTAACATCACGAACGAAATCATTATAGAATAGAATAGAATAGAATAGAACAGAATAGAAAAGAATAGAATAGGATAGAATAGAATAGAATGGAATGGAATAGAATGGAATAGAATAGAATAGAACAGAACAGAATAGAAAAGAATAGAACAGAATAGAACAGACTGCCAGCATGGTGGCTATAATCACATTACCAGGGGTTTTTTTCACTTATGTGTTCTTTGATATTATAATAACTCTTTTTGTACAATTTTTCTTTAATAAAACATTTAAACAAATTTATCGACAAATTTTGTAAATTTTCTGGGATTTTGTTGTAAAAGCGTACACAGTGCCCCTACAAATGAATTACTAATTCTGTGGACTCTAGTAACTGGTATTACAAGCTTATGTTTGTTCCTTGTGCTTCAAGTATGAACATCTTTATTCTTATCAAAGTCTTTTATGTTTTTATGTACATATATTACATTTCAATAAATATATTTCAATGCCAAAGTTAATCTTATGTTTATTTCTTTAAATTTTTCTCTAAGGGGCTCATTAAAATTTTCTCTTTTACAAAACAATATGTTTTCGATGTCAGCCCATTACCCCATGTCAAAATGCCATAATACATCATTCTATGAAAGTAACTAAAATAAATTAATCTAGCTGTCTCAATATCTGTGAGACTTCTAATCTTTCTTACAGCATATGCTGCAGAACTAAGTCTGCTTGCTAATTTAGATTTATGGGGACCGCATTGAAGCTTCGCGTCAATAGTAATACCAAGAAAAATAGTGGTATCCACAAGACTCAACTCCTTCCCATTTAAGAACAAATTGGTATTTGAATGTTTAACATTAGGTATTGTAAATTTAATACATTTTGTCTTATTGCCGTTTAAGAGCAAATTGTTAGCGTTAAACCAATGTACTAATTTCGATAGAGCATTATTTATATTGTCAAAATTAATTCACTGTCATTTGACTCTGAAAATTAAAGAGGTATCATCAGCAAATAATAATATATTGTGATTGTCCCCTACACGATAAGGTAAGTCATTAATAAATACTACGAACAGGAATAGGCCAAGAATCGAGCCCTGAGGAACGCCCATTGATACTACTGATCCGGTTGAACCCTTATCATTTATCACTACTTTTAGAGTTTTGTTATTTAAATATGAAATAATAAGTCTAATTGCAATATTTTTGACACCATAATTTTGTAGTTTCCTGATTAATATCTCATGATGATCGCAATCGAAAGCCTTGGAAAGACCACATAAAATACCTAAGGCATCTTGTGAACTCTCCCAGGCATTAAAAATATATTTCATAAGCTCGACATCTGCGTTAGTCGTCGAGCTTCCCTTGTGAAACCAAATTGATTTTTATGGAGTAATTTATTTTTATTTAAAAAATTTACAAGTGATCTAAAATTAGCTTTTCAAAAATTTTGGTGAAGATTGGTAGTACATAAATAGGTATAAAATTAGCGGGATCCATTATACGACCAGATTTAAATGAAGGTATTATTTCACTATGTTTCATTAAATCAGGAAACACACCAGATTCAGGTGCAATTAAATCTATAATGGACGCAATAACTGTAACGGAAATCCCCCATAAATCTGCGGTTTTCTTCACATTAAGGGCTTTGAATATATACTTTTTCAAATCTAAATTCTTTTAAACAGGTATTCTGTTTGAGTAATGAATCGGCAACAGTTGGAGAAATATTCAATGACATTGTTGCCAAAATAGGTATATCAGTGAAATATTTCTCAAACATTACTGCAACTTCTTGTTTTGATCTAGTCAATTTATTATTAACTTTCAATTGATAATTTGTGATACGAGGTTTGTCTTTACCGGTTTCACTATTAATTATACTCAACGTCATTTTAATTTTATTTTTAGCGGACTTAATTTTGTTGCTAATATGTAAAGATTTGGCTGTAAAGCACACTCTTATTTATATTTTAGAATAATTTTTGACATATTCTTTAAATGTAGCGAGAAGATTTTATGATCTTTCATGGTAAAGTTCATATCTCATAGTCTTCGTCTGATCTTATGAATTCCTACTATCGCCCAGTCATTAAATGCCTTGCAACTGTTACTGGAGAATGTTTTAGAAGCAAATGTTTTATTAAATTCATTCAAGGGTCAATGATCAAGGGAATAAATTTATATTGGAATTGCAAAATTATTAATGTCCTTAGTGAGTTTGCGTGAGTTTAGGTAAAAATTAACTGCTTCCTGAACGGATTCCCGCCTTGTCGTGGCAGGGGAAGGGGGGAGCGGGGAGGTTAATAGCCGTGGCTTAGTAACCCATGGTAAACGTAGGGCAACATGGCTGGCCCAATGTGACTACTCTGAGTGGGCTTGTCGAGCCCTTGAATGTGTGTTAGTGAGCTGCGGCTTGAGAAGAGTCCTCTCTTTATAACGCTGTAGCCGAGGTGGTGTCGTAAGGGAAGAGGATTGTTGGTATGGTATTGCGCCACTCGACTATCATCCGCGAGTTTAGTGCTTCCGAGTGCTCGTTTTTCTTGGCTTCATGGCCTCCACATATCGGGCTCTGAAAGTCGGGGAAGGAAGTGCTCAACTAAGGAGGGGTCTTCGCTGTTGGGGCCTCGGATGTGCTTGAAATCGTTTCCGTGGCCCTGTCAATGTGTGGTGAAGGTGGAACATCATGAGGTTTTAGTAGGTGCAAGTCCGACATAATCCGTTCATGCCCCACGCAATGCAGGTATGCGTAGGCATCTTCTCATTTGAAACCCGGAACAAAATCCGTTATGTAGTTACGAATAAAAACGTTGATAGATCAACACAGCGTCGATTCAGTGTCGTCTTGTTTTATATGAAGTATATAGCTTACCTCTTAGGCCTACGTATTAATTGATACATTTATTTATTGTACGGCATTATATTAATATGATACATGAATAGAATGGATGTTACGCGTAGACCTGAGTATAGAATTCTTATCGATATATTTTTTCAAACTGTCTTATCTCTATTACTAGTTCCGTGCACGTTTACTTCTGCTGTCAGCGCCAAAATGGCGAAAATCAAATCGCCTCATTATGTCACGGTTATAGCCAGTCCATATACAGAGATCAGTGCATTTTTAGTAAATTAGAAGTTACGAAAATCTTTGGCATAGTATAAAGAGACCAAAGATGACCACTTATCATTATAGCTCTACTCATAAATTACACGAAACATCTTTCAATAGTGTTTCTGTCTTTGCCTTATTTGAAAATTAAATTGGATAAAGCGAGGCAAGATTATTGAATCAATTTATCCAAAAAAAACCATAAAACCCAAATAAACGAAGAGAATTTCTACTAATAACTATAAAAGTTATTGCGATAAACTATCAACAAGCCATCTGTCTAAAAATAATATTGACATCAGTTCTTCTTTTTAATTTTTCACTATACCATTATCTAAACGTAGTGATTATATTCTCTTTGCCATTATCGTTCACAATCGGTCATATTCTATAAAAATCACTCACATACAGCTGTCAGAATCAACATCGTTTGGAAAGTCATAAAAGAATTTTCCCAATACCCCGAAATCCACCAATTAATCAATCAATTAAATGCACCATATGTCTCCAGGAATAAAAACTGTCATTGCAGAATCGCTATACCTGCTGGGTGCTCCATAATTTTTCGATAGTATTAAATCTGCTTTAAGAACAAATTTTTATCAGTTTTTAAAACATGTTGATAAATAATTAAAAAAGTTGTATGAAATATTTCTAGCCTTAGATTTCTAGAGTTGCATTGCCCGCTGTCCTTGCTTCCTGCTCCATTTCTTGCAGTGGCAGTGACTTGTGTACTTTTTAAGTTATTGTATGGACTCCTGCTTTAACCCAGCTTCATAGTAAAAAACCTAAGTTTCATTCCCAGTCACAATCCTGTTCATGATTTCCCTATTCTCACTACACTTGTTCAAAACCTCACATGAACACTCGACCCGCCGCTATTTCTGAAGCGGTATGAGTATTCTTTGCACTAATCTTGCATTGACCTTAGACATGCCAAGATGAACATGAAGAATATTTAAAACGGTCGTAGATGATACTTCTGTCATTTCTGCGATCTTTTTTTTCATCAGACGAGCATCTTCAAGAATAAGTTTTTAACTTTTTCGACGATGTCTGAAGAATTTACCTCAATTGGTCTGCCTGAAAGCTGATCGTTTTCAATTGAGTCTCTGCCTTGCTTGAATAGGCTATGCTACTTATAATCTCCTGTTTTTCTAGGGCAAGGGTTCCCGTAAATAGATGACTTCTCTTCTATTATGATATTTGGCATTTTTCCTTGCTTAGTGAGAAACTTAAGCACGTCACGAAACTGAATTTTCTCCATAGTTAATTTTCTATTCCCGATTGACTTATTTATCCTGTGACATCTCAAAGGTTTATTGTAAAAATGAACCTCCAACTTCAATGAATAAAATATAATAAAAGAATGTCACCTTCTGAATTCGGTGCAAAGAAATAGATGGATAGATAGATAACTAACTCTTTATTGCATTTATACAAAGTGGTTAAATTACGGAAAACGTAACATAGTGTAAAGCCCTGACTTAAGAATGTGAAATTAAATTATTATTTTTAATTATTTGAACTCGACTTTTACTTTTTATTAAAAGTTAGTTTCCTTTTCCTTTTTCAAAATATTATTATGTATATTACAATACATTGATTAAACAAATTATGTGGCAACTTCCTTATTTCTAATATTTACGCCAATACTACACATTTCAACAGTGGTAGAGCTATGCGGTAGCTTTTGCTGTCGCACGGATGGGCCAACTCGAACCGGGGTGGTACCACGACCTCACAGAATACCAGCGTGAAGTAGAAGTTTACCTCTGCGTTGCGCTTGGTGAGTGCAGGTGGCCGAAGGCCCAATCCCCCCCTCCCCCATCAACATGGTAGTGGAATTAAATAAAAGACTACTCCAGGAGGGTACCAGCACCCCTGGAGAATCCCTCGCTAAGCATCCACGACCAAACTAATTCACTCCTGAGCGTGGGTGCTCAGGCTGCCCCGCGTATTCTGGGGGGGGGGGGGGGGGGGGGTTGGCAAAATTCCGCTCGCGACTAATGCTGCTCGGGGCAAGCGGAGCAATACAACCAAGGCGACCCCTGTCACGCTATCCGTGAATTTTTGCAACATCAGGGGACTTCATTCCAACCTTAACGCTGTCCATTACCATCTAGAGACGGCGAAGCCGGCCTTGTTCTTTTTAACCGAGACTCAGGTGTCCTCTCCGGCTAATACTTCATATCTCTCCTACCCGGGGTACAAATTGGAACACTCCTTTGTGCCCCGGGCTGGAGTTTGCATATACGTCAGAGAAGACATCTGTTTTGGACGCCTCGGCAGTCTTGAAGTTATGGACCTGTCCATCCTATGGCTGCGCGTAGACAGCGACGACCATCACCGCGTCTACGGGTGCCTCTATAGGTCCCATAGCGGTAATGCCGACACAGACCGACTCATCGACCACGTCCAAATGGCTGCAGACTCCGTGCTACAACAGGTCCCATCCGCAGAGATCGTGATACTCGGTGATTTTAACGCCCACCACGCTGAATGTCTTGGTTCTCGTTTAACCGATCATGCGGGTAGATCTGTCTATGACTTTGCTTTGGCATATGGTCTAACACAACTGGTTACTTCGCCTACGCGGATCCCAGATGTGGAAGACCATGTACCTTCCCTGTTGGACCTTCTGCTGACCTCTCATCCGGACGGATATCAGGGCACCGTCGATGCCCCTCTGGGCTCTTCGGACCATTGTCTGTTCCGGAGTACGGTGTCACTCACGCTCCAATTGCAGTTGCGATCTGCAGCTTGCCGCCGTGTTTGGCACTATAGGTCAGCTTATTGGGACGGGATGCGGTGTTTTATTGCATCCTACCCTTGGGGGCGGGTTTGCTTCTCGCCGGAAGATCCCAGCGTTGTTGCCGATTCTGTTACTGATGTGGTACTTCAGGGTATGGAACTTTTTATTCCATCCTCTGTGGTGCCCATCGGAGGCAGGTCCCAGCCATGGTTTGGTCGCTCCTGTAATATAACATCACGTTATAAGCAGATATGGTGCAGCTATGGTGATGCCTTATATACCGGCCGTGCCAATATTTCTCGGGAGAACGTCGCTGAGTACCAGGACAAACTTGTGTCTGAAGTCGAGTCTTTGCTTAACAAAGTCTCGGATTGGGGCCGACTAAATCTAGTCCAGTTCAATCCCCAGAAGATACAAGTTTGCGCGTTTACCGCTAAAAAGAACCCCTTTGTCGTATCTCCTCAGTTTCAAGGCACTCCCCTTGCTGCCTCAGCTAGTATCGGAATTCTTGGCGTCAACATATCGAATAGTGTGCAGTATAGTAATAGTTGGAAGGGAAGGCCAAATTGGCCTCTAAAAAGCTTGGCATGCTCAGCAGAGCGAGACAGTATTTCATACCGGCACATCGCTTGCAACTTTACAAAGCGCAAGTTCGGCCCCACATGGAATACTGTTCTCATCTCTGGGCCGGGGCACCCCAGTGCCAGCTCCTTCCACTTGAGTGCATCCAGCGCAGAGCGGTTCGAATCATCGACGACCGAGTTCTTTCTGATCGACTCGATACACTGGCATTGCGTAGAGATGGCGCTTATCTTTGCGTATTTTATCGCATCTATCACGGGGAGTGATAGATGCGATAGCTCAATTTCACAGCTCAATTTCACCATCGCACATCGCGACAAAACTCGCGTTACCATCCATACCATCTGGATGATTGGCGGTCCACCACTGTGCGATTTAGAAGAAGTTTTCTCCCTCGCACAACTTCCTTGTGGAATCAATTACCACCAGCGAATTTTCCGGACCGATACGACTTAGGAACCTGCAAGAAAAGAGCTTACACCTTTCTAAAAGGCCGGCAACGCATCTGCAATTCCCCTGGTGTTACGGTTGTTCATGGGCGGCGGTAGTCACTTACCATCAGGTGAGCCGCATGCTCGTTTGCCCCCTTTTCCATAAAAATAAAAATTAAAAAAAATGAAATACTTTTAAATAAGGCTATGATGACCGATTAATGTAGTTTGACGGTAGCACCAAACCGTCTGCCACTTAGAACTCATGTGGCGATCGTACAACGTTAATTTTCGTCGTGAAACTCGTCGTAAACTATATCTAACGTGATTTGTATAATTAATTATGTAACATGTCAAAGAATACCCTGCTGGGTTTCGTGCTGGTTTCACCAAGACAGAGATATTTTCCGAACCAGTGGTAAATTAAACTTAAGAATGACTTTCAATGATAATTTTTTGTAATCTATATTGAATTAAAAAAATCTGTTCTATCCCATAGATTACCTCATAGGGGAATATTTGGCAAAGTTTCCAAGTTTGTAAGGCAGATTGGCAACCGCGGTCTTTTATTTTTATCTCGTTCTCTGTCGCTTCATACGAAATCCACGAGATGATGGAGTAATGGATTCTCTTCCGATCCTACACGGCGTTTACATTTTATCCGGCTTACAATAAATTGTATAGGAATCAAGAAATCATATCTGCATCCACCGACTTCCTGCATTTCTTCATCTAGTGGGTGCCCATACTACACGCGGGTGCTGTACTACTGTACAAAGCTGTCACTTGAGAACCTTTCTTCCCCATCGGCTATAGGTTCGACTCGCTAGATGGTCAGCCCATTGACATATCATCTTACTGACCCATCGGTCTGTATCGTTAGGTATATAAAAGATTAATATAAAAAGCTGTAAATATTAACATTAATTTCCCCTTTTCCTGCTCTTTATCCATGTTTTTTCCCAACACAAAAACCTTACAACAATAAAACAAAACAAACCTCTCAATCCCGTTCAATTCTTCCATTACAATATACTTGAAGCCATGAAGATCAGTTCTCTTGCAAAAGTCCACAAACTTTGTGGCACAGAACTTAAGTTTCGATTGAGTATTCCTGTTTTTTACTTGCTTGGATTTCGTATCGAAATAGGGGCCATATGCATAGTGAACCATTTTGACGTTGTTTGTTTTAAAAACTGCTTGTAGTTATTAAAAACATGCAAGCCGTAGTGTCGCTTTTTTCCGAATGAAAAATTTATACACATTCATCGTCAGTACGAGAAACTGCAATTACGAAGGCTAGATCAAATAGATACGGAACATACAGCTGCGTATACAATATGAACAAAAAATAAATTTTCTTCATTAAATATTACTTGCTTTTTTATTTCATTATAATATTAGGTGTATAGGTATCTTCTAATAAACGGATAATTTAATACAACTTTATTCAAACACTGATATCTAATTTTACTTTTAAAAATTATTTTTTTAATTAATAGTTCTTTGTTTAAAAATTCACTCGTTTGAATGCATAACTTGTACCACGAATGGGTCGGCTCGACGGGAAGGAACCGCGCTCCCGTTATATAATTACATCCACGCAATATAAAAAACAAGTTTCTTTTATATTCCGTGATTACATCGTTATAATATAGCAGCATAATGCTTCTGTGTTTTGTATAGTGAATGTAAAGAATCGACGACTCTTTTTACTGGTAACGAGGCATTTCATTTTACTCCTCAGGGGTGACAATGCGCTTTCATTCGCGATCCCACATATCTATGTGGGTGTCTATGGGCCACAACATCCACATACCATCAGGTGGAATGAATGCTCGTTTGTTACTGTAAAAAAAATTACTGCTCTGAACTTGGCGGGCGGTTTTATGGTACCGTCAAACTGAAAGTCTGCTATTTATCGGTCAGCAAACCCATATTAGAGGAAGGTCCCTAACTTTACGGATTTTATCGCGTTTAAAAGTTAGTTTAATTCAATGTGTAGTATCCGCGTAAATAATGGAAATAATTAAGTAACTACATTACTAATGTGTTTTCTAATAGATATACATAATATTTTGATAAATAATAAAAAAGCTAACTTTTTATTAAAAGTATATGGGCGCGTCTATAGAATACCGGATGGATCGAGAGTGAGCGTAAGGTTGCATCAATCTAGCGGAGTATCATATTGATGGTGGCGTGGTAGAATTGAGGGTATATCGAGAAACCCCCACTCGTTTGTGGAGTATCAGGTTCACTGTAGGCGCCGTGCACAAAGATTCCGCTTAAGCAATTCGACGAATGCTCAGACTTGTAGAATTGACAGTACGTGCTTCTGTTCGTTGTAGTAATTTTTCTAATTTTTCTGGCAAAGAAAATGGTATTACTGAACGGCCGCTCTGTGTTCCAATAAGATGGGTAGAGTTGCTGTTGGTTTGCATACTTTGGCGTTATCATGTGATTACGTCCCTCATGTTACACTAATGTGTAATTGTGACGGCGATATATTACGGTATGCTCGAACTGTAACTGCTCTATACCAAATATATAGAGATTACAGTACGCTGTTTTATTGCTGATAATGATTAATTTCGTAAGTAGAACAAGAGAGCAAGTTGGACACTACTACTAATATTATTTTTAATATTTCTGACAAGTAAAAACCGATTTCAAAGACGTAATAAAAAAAATCACATTCTTAAGTCGAGGCTTCCTACTGTATACCATACCATTACAGCCTATTCATATTTTCTTACTGACCGTCAGTACAATATACAACTGCTGCTATATGTCACACTAATAATTTTAAAAAATAAATAATACTACTCTATCAGTAATATTGTGCATTGTGACCATCGCACTTTCACGTGCGTGAAAACAGTCAATTAACCTACGATGAAAGATAATCAGGGGTTTTGAAAAAAAAATCATTCCAGCGTACAGTAAGTACATTATCGTTCATTTTTCATTTCATGTCAATGCGATAGATACTTTTAAGCTAGATGGTTTAAAAAGTAGTTAAAGCTTAGTATGAATAGTTAATGAAAATATTATTAATAACAACTAAATTACTACCAAGTGGTCTTTTTTTTTAATAGAATAGGGTGACAAACGAGCACACAGTTCACCTGATGGTAAGTGGTTGCTGTGGCCCATAGACATTTATTTTCTCTATTCTACATTTATCCTCGTTTGCGAATCAAAATGCAGATGCGTTGTCAACCGTGAGGACTAAGATGGAATGCCTCTTTTCCAGTAAAAAGGGTCTCCGATTCTCCACACTCACCATACGAAACACAGCAGTACTAAGCTGCTATTTTACGCTGGTATTCTGTGAGAGCGTGGTTCTACCCCGGTCGAGCCGACCCATTCGTGCTACAACTATACTACTGCTGCAGCATGGCGTATAAATCCTTCAAACCACGTATAAATCTTTGCTGAATCCGTCTAATAGCATGTAGGGTTTATGCTTTCATAAAATATGATAAGTAGTTTGTTTACACACAAATTTATTGGAATCTGTACACTTAAAATCTTAACTTTATTATATGATACGTCAAGCGATGGAGTATTTCATCCTCTTCGCTGTCGTGCCCATTGGTGGTAAAACTCGCACTTAAGCAACGCCGAGTGCTGAAACGCACAAGCATATGGCGTACTTATCCTGGGTTGATGACCAGGAAGTCGATGGATGCAAGGGTCTCAGGACCGTGTTTTGTGGCATTCCTTGGGGAGGGCTATGTTCAGCAGTGGACTTATGAAGGACTGTAATGATGATGATGATGATGAACTCGGGACCACAAACTACGGATGTTAGCTTAAGAAGAGAGCTACATTTACCTGATATACGTCATCATACACCAAAACCTAGGAGCACCAAAATTTGCCATATACCACAAAAAAAGAAAATTTAAGCAAAAACAATACGCATTCCAATCTATATCTCTTTACAATAAATTTAACAGCAGATTGCATATTAACCCCTTGACGTGGACTAAAGTCAAACGTGTAGTAACACAATTTTTATTAACACTAAGCTACGAGGAAACTGAACAATTTATTATTTGACTTTTATACTTGGAACAGCCTCACCAATTGTTAAAGCACTGTTCACATACCCACAACACACACACACACACACACACACACAAACACGCGCGCGCGCGCGCACGTTCGCACGCACGCACACACACACGCACGCACGCACGCACGCACGCACACACGCACAAAAAAAAACACACACACACAAACACACACACTGATTATATTACAAATTACATTAGTCCATAATGCTAGCGCACGCCTTGCCTTTTTTTGTTATTTATTAATTAATATTGTATTGTCTTGGTGGATGAGCGGGGTACCCAGTAATATAGGTTACCAACCTAGAACAGGGGCCCTTGCGACTGCTTTAAATTGTATCTTTGTAAATCAATAAATCATTTTTCATTAAGAAGAGAGCCTTTAACCAAGCCGCCAAGTCCTGCAAAATGGCATTACGCCAAGCCAGTTTCGACCGCATTAAAAGCATCGATACAAAACTCTCTGTCAAACCATCCATTTTTGGTCTCTCGTCAAAGCGGACGAGACAAACCCCCCCTGCAATTTTAAAAATTTATCGAAGTCAAAACTTCTTTAAATCCCCCCCCCCCCCCCCCCTCTACTAACTTAACAGATCGGCATGTGAAAAGTATACCCAATAGTAGTTTATATAATGCAGTTAAAAGGAAAACTATCACAGCTACGTAGAATCAAGAAGTTAACGAGTAATAGTTGACCAACTTATAAAATACACTTGGATTAGTAAAAATTTCGCTACATTTTCATAGAAAAAGAACTAAGACTAGCTGCATAAATAACTTTGTAATGTTATTATAAGCTGTTAAAAATAAACATTTTATGAAGAAAACGGCTCATATGCATTACTACTATTAGTTTTGGCGAAGCGCTTAAAAAAATAGTTTATCATTTTCTTTCCATAAAAAATAAGCAATTGTGCGTTTTGAAAATATTGCTATTAAATTGTATAAGGCGCTTCGAATAAAGAGATAGTCTATGTTAAAAGTAAATAGATTCAATATAATGTCGAACGAAAGTTCGGGGTTCGATTCCCCAGTCGAGTATTGATTTCATAAAAGTTTGTATTTAGATTAATTTAGAGTCACGTGTTACATAATAATCAATTTTGCAATACGAATAAAAGCGTTCAAACCAAACTTATTTGAACCTGAAGACAATTTATAGCAGTGATAATTGAGAATTCATTTGAGATTCTATGGTGTGTAAAATCTTCAATACAATAACCTTGAGAGCAATTCATATTGCCTAAAAATAGGTCAACCCGAAAGTAATCGCTGCCCCAAGCTCGTCATCCGTCATGTTTGCCTATCCGGAATATACTAGCACGTTCGCAGAGCGTGTGGATGCCGTGTTTGTGTTGGGTGAATGTGGTCGGTGTTTGTTCGTGTATGGTGTACGTGGCAAGCACCAAGCGTGTGGAGGCGGCATAAAATTTCCCCTATACAGGGCTGTCCCAGAAATCGACGTCAAGCCGGAATCGGGTGATAGGACAAATCATAATAGTTACCAGAAAAATGTAAAAAAAATCTTAGTAATGTATTTTTTAAATTACAGTAATTTCTTTTTTTTTTTTTGAAAATGTACAGCCTGTGATGTTTTATAGCTCCTTTAGCTACAAATCTTTACTTTTTTTCAATTTTTTTTGTGTAATCTAGGTAGCGCTTGTGTAACCTGTTGTTTTTAATTCTTAGCTAACTGCTCCAACTTAGAAGAAAATGTCACATTTATCCGAACCAAGGATGAAAAATTAATATTTCGCCCAACTTTAACTGGCTGTACTGAAAAAAATGTACTACGCCAGTTTAGCAAGTAACCTTAAAAGTTGACACATTTAATAAGGATTCTAAAATGGTATAGCACTTGTTACATTATTTCTTAGATTAGAGGGGAAAAAATTTTTTCTTCAAGAATCCCAGTTTAAAAAAAATCTTGTTATCCACTAAAAATGATTTTAGTGTAACCAAAGCTTGTAACTAAGATACCACTTTTAGCGAGAGGAAGTATCATTCCATGAAGTGTTAATGAGACAGATAGTGACGCTTTCGATTCAGATGCTAATGGGTGAGTGAGACAGATAGTGACGCTTCCGATTCAGATGGTAATGGGTAAGTGAGACAGATAGTGACGCTTTCGATTCAGATGCTAATGGGTGAGTAAGATAGATAGTGACGCTAATGTGTCAAATACCAAGAAAGTCATTTTATGAGGTGCGAGCGACACAGATATTGACGCCACTTTTTAAGTGTTGGCACACGCAATGTAGATTGTAGATCAATACGTTACGTTCCTTCGTTTACTAAGCATCTTTCCGTATTCGTTCGTGTTATTTCGTACTTACCCACTTTTTGCTTCGCTTATTGAACTTGTTTGCTTGTGATTTGGATTTGGACAGTTTCGATCTTTTAATGACAACCTTGGCTTTCTCCTGGACTATAATGTGATTGTGTAGTGCCAACATGTCTGTGTACACCGTACAGGAATATGCAAACATGCACTACATTTGTGGGGAATGCAGAGGTAATACTGGAGCTGCGGCTAGACTGTATCGCGAGAGATACCAAAATGCTGATCGCTATCCAGATCATCGAGTTTTTACAAATGTGCACCGTCTACTCTTTACTGAGGGCAGACTTCCGAACCAAGTACATGGTGAAGGAATTGGTACGAGCAATTCAGGAAAGCACGAGAGTGCCCAAAAGTGCAACTCACCGAATTTCACAAAAAAAAAATGAGTTACATCCGTACCATGTACAGAGAGTACAAACTCTGCTACCTCAAGATTATCAACGTCGGGTTGCGTTTTGCCAAACGGTGCTAAAAAATGCCGCAAATACCCGCGATTCTTAGAAAAAAAATTGTGAACGGATGAATCAACATTTAAAAAGACGCTTACATGAACCTACATAATTTACACGAGTGGCACGTAGAGAATCCGAATTTGATGAGACAAGACAGATCTCAATATCCTTATAAAATAAACATGTGGACTGGAATTTTAAACGGAAGAGTGATAGGACCTTTTGAGTTGCCAGAGGTCTTGAAGGCTGAAATTTATTAAGATTTTTTACAAAACCACTTACCTAATTTACTTGAAGACGCGCCACTAAGTATTTACAGAGAGATATGGTATCATCAAGATGGCTGCCTAGCTCACTATGCCCGCTCCGTGACACAATATCTCAATGAAGAATATCCGGGCAGATGGATAGGGCGGTCTGGTACGATCTCGTGGCCAGCCAGTTCCCCGGATCTAAATCCGTTAGATTTTTTTACTGGGGAGCAGTGAAAGAGATTTGAATTTTATTTATTTTTTTGAAAATTTGAATTGAAAATTGAAAATATAGCTAAGCTTCGGCAAAGAATTACGGAAGCGGCTGAATTTGTCAACAACGGAAGATTTGCCCGTCTGCTAACCCGGTCTTTTTAAGAAGATGTCGAGCTTGTATTGCAGCTGAAGGAAAGCAATTTGAACACCTTTTGTGAAAAAAATCTCAGCATCCAAATAATTGTTGTTTAATTTTAAACTTAGGGAAAATGTATCCTGAATTTAAGAAAAAGTATGACTCGAATGCGTCACTATCTGTCTCAGTCACACTTCATGGATTGATTCTTCCTCTCACTCAAACTAGAATCCTATTTATCTCATTGCAAGCTTTGGTTACACTAAAATAATTTTTAGTAGTTAAAAAGAATTTTATCAAAACTGGGATTTATGAAGAAAAAAATTTTTTCCTGTAATCTAAGAAATGATTTAATCTAATAATGTAGCAACTGCTATACCATTTTAGAATCGTTATTAAATGCGTCAACTTTTAAGGTTGCTGATTAAACTGGCGTAGTACATTTTTTTTCAGTACAGTCAGTTAAAGTTGGCGGAAGTATTAATTTTTCATTCTTGGTTCTGATAAATATGACATTTTCTTCTAAGTTAGAGCATTTAGCTAAGAAGTAAAAACAACAGGTTACACAAGCGCTACCCAAGATTACATAAAAAAAAATTCGGAAAAAAATAAAGATTTGTAGCTAAATAAAATTAAATAAAAAATAAAAATAAAAAAGCCTTTATTCCCACTTTTAACAACTTTAACTGTGTGTGTGTGTGTGTGTGTGTGTGTGTGTGTGTGTGTGTGTGTGTATTTGCGCGTGTATGTGTGTATGTTTTTGGGTGGATATGCTAGTATTTGTGTGTTCGTTCAATATGTGGTTACCATCTTCTATTCAGGGATCATCCATTGTTGGATGAAGGCCTCCTCCATCTCGTGCCATTTTTCTCTATCTTTTGCACTACGTGTCCACAGGTTTCCCGCTACTGCCTCTATATCATCCTTTCATCTTCTAAGAGGTCGACCACAGTCTCCCTTACCATCACGAGGGAACCAATGTAAGATGCGCTCGCTCCACCTACCGTCACTGGATCTTATGACATGTCCCGCCCATTTCCATTTAAGCCTCGCTATCGTCGTTATGTTACGGGCATCTGTAATTTTTGTTCTCCTTCTAATTTTGCTGCTATTGATTCGATTATGTAGTTTGATTTTTAACATACTTCTTTCTGTAGCTCTTTGAAATGATCTTATTTTTCTTTTTATTTCTGCATTGCAGACCCAAGTTTGACATCCGTAAGTAAGAGTTGGCAGTACGTTTGAGTCCATAATTTTCTTTTTTATTTGTAATGGGAAGTTTCCTTTGAATATTTCTTTTAACGACCAGTACTTTTTCCATGCCAATGCTATTCTTCTTTCTACTTCTTTTGTTGTCCTGTTCACGATACAGATATTTTGACCTTAATACATATATTCATCCACATATTCGATGGTTTTATTTTCTAGAAGCACAGGTATTTTTTCCCCATTAGTCATGATTTTTGTTTTATCTAGATTAATTACTAAGCTACATTTTGAACTTTCGGCATTTAGATCATAAATCATTTTTGTAACTGTTCTTGACTTTCAGAGATGATTACAATATCATCCGCAAAACGAAGGTTTGATAGGTACTCTCTGTTTATATTTATGCCTTCTTTGCTCCACTTCAGTTTTTTTAAAATGTGCTCAAGTACAGCTATAAACAGTTTTGGTGAGATTGTGTCTTCTTGGCGGACACCTTTCTGTATAAAAAATTCTTCTCCTGTATTTTCTAATTTCACTTTCGTTTAACAATTAGTATATATATTTTCTAGCAATTCTATGTATGTTGTTTGAGTTCCTTGCTGGACCAAGGCTTCCCACAGTTTATTATGTTTCACGGAATCAAATGCCTTGCTATAATCTATAAATAGTATGTATATTGTTTTTTTAAATTCTATAAATCTTTCTATTATTTGTGTAATTGTATTTATGTGATCGATAGTTGAGAAGTTTTTCCTGAAACCAGCCTGTTCTTTAGCTTGGTTCTCTTCTATATTTCTAGATATTCTATTTAAAAGTATGGATGTAAAAAGTTTGTATATGACCGAAAGCGAACTTATTGGTCAATAGTTACTTATACTTTTTGGATCTCCTTTTTTATACAGAAGAGTGATTACGCAGCTTTTCCATTTATCGGGTACGTTCCTCTAAAACAATACTTGGTTAAATAAGGCAGTTAATAAAGGAATAATCGAATCATCAAATGCTTTAATTACGTCACATGTTATACCATCTTCACCGGGGCTTTTATTTATCTTCATCTTGGAAATACCATTTCTTATTTCCGATTGTAGGAATGGGAGAACGGTCTCACTTTGATTTTGAGTAATTGTTTTATTTAGACTATTTTGTATATTGTATTTATGTTCTTTGTATAATTCTTTAATAAAAATCGGTTGCTATTTGTAACATATCTCTTCTGGATGATACTATTTTGTTAGTTTTTGCTTTTTATTTCACTATCCAATTTTTCGTATTATTAATTTTATTGTAAGCTCTTTTACTAGACCCTGATAGCTCTAATCTTTATGTTTACGCCCGAACGCTGATTTCGGGATTGACGTCAGAGGGCGCGCGTCTCGGCGATACCGGTTTGACGTTCGGTCGTACGTAGAACGCGCGAGGGCAAATAGGAGTCGTCTGCCAGCTGTGCTTGGAACAGCACGCGGTCATTTTTGTCGGGAACTCGGAATAATTTAGGCGCGTCTAGTAAATATACTGTCTGGGATTTGTAACGCCCATTCCTTGCTTGTGAGCTTCACCCGGGACTCATTGTGTCTGACTCAGAATCTGTATAAGTGCATTCGACAATATTAGGTAGTGCGGCATTTGGTATTCTAGAAATAACGGTTGCCACGCGAAGCGGTAGTGACCTTTGATCCGGACATTCGTATTCGGGCGGAGTGTTACGTTTTTGCTTATAGTAACGGGATCTCATATAGACCTACACTCCGTGTTCGTTTTGTGTGTTAAGCTTTATGACAAACGAGAGTTAGTGGCTTCTTTAAGTTAGTTAATCGTACGATAGAGTTAATGGACTGTCATCGTGACGACCAAAGAAAGTGACTGTGGACGGCGCCGCGGAAGATTACCTCAATTTGGAGCGGTGCTGACGTCCGGGCTGCTGCTGACGGCAAAGGTCTAATAAGGTCAATCACCACCAGTCACACCCAGATACACATCACAGCACCTTATTTCCCTTACACCACACAACCACATGCGACCTGACCGAATCCTGAGGGACCAGTCGCCTTGGATATAGGTAAGTAAGCTCGGTTTAATATTCTCCCTGTTGAATGGCAGTAGTATAGAATGCTCCCCCTTATTGTTTATTGTAATTAGAGACTTTCCACGCGGCCCCACGGTGCATATATTTGTATGAAGGTTATATAATTATTGTTAAAGTTCATGTCTAGACGGACTATTCTGTCTGTATAAAGTTGTCAATATATTTTTTCAAGTGATTTTGTATTAAGAAACCGACACCATTTCTTTCGCTTTGTTCGCCACAGTAGAGGAGTACAAAGTTTTCATGTTCTTCTATCTGTTGACCGGCTTTTTTATCTCTGACAGTCCTATTACATCCCATTTTATATTTCTTAAACTGTGTTCTAGTTGTGGTAGTGCTATCCACAAGCGATCTTACATTGTATGTGAGGAGGTGCAGATTAATATATTTTTGAGTTTGAGATGGAGGGTTTTGGTCTAACTTCCTCGCGGTGACCACCCGTACTGAGGGAGTGTTTGCTGCTGCTGTTGGGGGGTGCTTCGTAGAGTCATACATCTTCGTTTCTGGTTATATAAGACGTCATTGTGTTCTTATTGGCTTTGTACTTTTTATTTATTTGTATTTGTTTTTTGTTATTCATTGTTGGCGCCTCTGTACTAGGAGTATTTTGTGACGTTTTGGGGGAGATATAGATAATTGCCTCTTGTTATTACTTGTATCTTTATATTTTTCCTTAACAACAAGTTTATCGTATTTGATGTATGCTTTATTGCCCTATTCATTTTCTTTTTGTTGTTGAATTTTTAGTTCTTCTATTATTTTCAAAATTTTTGCAGGGAATTCGTGTTTTATGTATGTATACGCTTGTATTTTCCAATTTATTCTTATTTTTCAAAATACTAATTTTCTTTCCTAATTGTAGTAAACGTCACAGAGATAGGTCTGGTTTTATGTCCTTTTTTTCCCAATCTTCTTAATGCTTGTAGTTCACTTTCTTGTATTTCAACTTTTATGTCGTTTTTTATTATGTCTATAATTTTTTCTTGAAGATTTTAATAAGATTTTTCAGTCTCTTCGATTCCAAAAAATACAAGGTTTCTCTGTACATTGTTCTTTTCTAGCAAATCTAACCTTTTTTCTTGCTCTTCCACTTTTATTCGAATATTTCCCAACTCTTTCTCAATCGTATGAAATTTTTCATCCAGATGTTTTGATATTTTTGTAGTAATTTGGTTTTCCATTTTTGATATTTTTGACTCCATGGAATTAAATTTTTTTTTCAAAATCATTCTAATTCTAGTAAATTTTTTTTAAGATATTCCATTATTTATTTCTTTATTTATAAAATTTTTTAATCGTTTCTTATTTTGTTACTTACGTATAGCGCTTTCTGTTGTAATTTTGTACTGTTCTTAGAAACCTATATTGCAATCGATTGATAAAGTTTCTCAAGTATATCTTAATTCGCTGATATTACCATAGATGACGTAGATTTCCCTAATAGTGCAAAACGTTAGTTAGTCGTTATTGACTGCCTTAATAGTATCTTAACATCGCAGTAGATGGCCCCACTTGGCTTGGAAATCATATTTTAGTAATTAATAACGGTTTTTGTTAGGTTATGTTATTGATCAAATTTTATTCCACTGTTATCACTTTGTCAAGAGTTACACTTATTTATATTATTCCGTCTTTTATATAATATACATTTTAATTTGCACCGATCGAACACAAAATAACGAAATTAACTGTAAAATGTTTTTGCACATGCCATATGTATTTATTCACTCTTTTTTAAGATTATCAGTCCAGATGTATCATTGTCCACAATATATCTTGGGAAACACTTTGATTACTATTCCTTTTTAGTACTATTACTCTATTTCACACACTTTATCATTATTTATTTAATATAATGTACGAACTCGATCCACACCGTGGCACCGTAGCGCCCTCTCTTTTTTTGATTTGTAGCTAAAGGAACTGAAAAACCATCACAGGATATATATTTTTCAAAAAAAAAGAAATTACTGTAATTTAAAAAATACATGACTAAGAATTTTTTCATATTTTTCTGGTAACTATTATGATTTGTCCTATCACACGATTCCGGCTTGACGTCGACTTTTGGGACAACCTGTATATAGGCCCCTTATTACTAGGACTAGATTAACACCTATTCTCCTCTCCTGTCCGACGACCAGTTTGGCGAATAACTCTGGGGGAGTCAACAAAGGGGATGACAATTCCCAAGGCAAGGAGTTATTACTTCACGTGGTTGCCGCCTGTTATTTGGTCTGGCTCAATAGGAAAGAGATAGAACAGAAACACACAAACGATCCTCTTTTCTTTTATCCCACCCCCTTTTTCCTATCCTAACTCAATCCAAGGTGTCAAGCATACCGTGCCGATGGATGCGTGGCTGTGGGTAGTCTACCTGCGACCAGGGCGGCTCGGGTAGTATTTTAGCCCTTCCCTCGACATGCGGGACTCTGCCGGGGATGACCGTTTATTTCCCTAGCTAAATGTGGGAACAAAATGAACCGAAAAAATCGACATTTTAAACTGAACGCTCCTTTAATGGAACTCACTGTAAGTTTTAAGAGGCTCTTTTAGCCTCGCCAACATCCTGCAACACAACACCCTAGCCTGGAACGAGCCGTGAAGTGGATTACACGTCTGCAACCGACAATCGGAAACAAACCAGGAAGAGGACAGGAAAATATTTCACTAGGCCTTGCAAGTTTAGTGGGGCAGCTCGGAAGCGGTACAGGAGGCTGATAACAGCTGAGATAGGAGCCGAGAAGGCTCGCACTCTTTCTGCCAGAATCCCTTGACCGAAATTCTCTGTCTGATCTGTCTGTAATGATCTGAAGGCCAAAAAACGCAGTCAGTCTGAAGAGGAATCTCCCAAAGACCAGCCCATAAAAGCTGTGAAGCTGACAACTTGAGAAAAGAAGCTCAGCAGCTTCAGTGCCGTAGCTGGCTCGGCGCGTGTAGGAATTCGCAATTCGAATCCTATGAGCGTGGAGCAGATGCGGCTGGTCCACCGGGCACTAACACAGGCTATCGCTAAGACAGCCTGTGGGCCGCAGCCAGGAGCGGGACCGAAATTTTCGGGTTTCACCCACAAGCCATATTGGATTCTGATAACATTCTTGAATAAGGCATGTCAAGACTGGATTGTGGATGAAGTCGGAAAACGGTGTGGGTGGCCGGAGGCAGAGCTCTCAATAATACCTGAAGGCGAACTGCCTAAGCCTCAACTTGGTATTACATATCTGCTCCGCAGCGAAGCTAACTCTCCAGAAGAGGCGGCTGTGCTGTTGAGGGCACAAGATGAAGGACTCCATACAGAACTCTGCAAAATCCTCCACTGCAGGAACGTTCTCTAATGGCAGTCTCGTACAGGTAGGCCAAGTGTAGCGCAACCACCCACTAGATAAAGTGACGACCTAGTAAGACACGCAGGAAGTCAATGGATGCAGGTGGCTCAGGACCGTGCTTTGTGGCATTCCTTATGTAGGGGAGACATATGTTGTGAAATATGCTTGTGAAGGGCTGTAATGATAATATTGATGATGAAACTTTTCACTGCACCACCCATCAGCTGAGGCATACGGGGCGGCAGGCGGCAGAGTCGTCCTTGGTTTTAAAATGATAACTTTTAAGATCAGGGGCGGCTCTGAGGCAGTAATGGAGCCTGAAATGCCCCAACTTCAATCCCTCTGTCCCTCCACTTCATGGAGTGAGCCTGGGACGTCCTAAGGCGCTGATCTCGCCTCGGATCGACGGCTTCCGCTGGTCTCGGCCAAGGGTAAGGGAAAGGGAGGTGGGAGCGGCAGAGGGAAAGGTGTGGTGCGAATACAACCCCTGCCCACTCCACGTCCATAAATGGCTAACTCTAAGGGTAGGACAACAACATCGATCTCGTCCTAATACAAGAGCCTTGGGTGGCTAAGGATCAAGTTCTGGGGTTGTCGGCGCTGTTTCAAACTTCGATTGAAGTTGGATACAAGAGGCTGACCATAAGGTGGTGTATTACCACCCCTTCTTTGGACTCTGGCAGTTGACCAATATTATTTTACAAGATGGCAGACCTTCGCATTGAGACACTGGGTTATGCTGATGACCTTGTGGTCAGTGCGATGGGTTTTTACCAAAGTGCTTCATCATCAATCATACAAAGAGCCCTAAACACCATAAATAACTGGTGTAGGGATAGCAGTTTATCAGTTAACGCTGATAAAACTGTTGTTATAGCTAATACACTACCACAAAGAGACGGTTGGACAAATTAGTCACACCGAAACTTAATGGTAAAGAAGCACCATTATCCGCTGAAGTTAAGCCTATTTGGGCATAACAATCGACCAAAAACTAACGTGGAACTCTCACCTTAGCAACGTATGTCATAAGGCTAAAATTGTATTAGGTACGGGCAGTCGTGTGGTTGGCAACAACAGGGGCTTGCATACAAGTATGAGCTTATGGCTGTACAGCATAATGAGGCCCATTTTTACCTACGTCTCTATTGTCTGGTGTAATAAGGCTAACGAAAAGACTACTGTGGACAGACTAAATAGTCTACAAAGGACTGCCTGTTTAATGGCAACTGGAGCGATGCGATCATCGCGTGGAGCGGCACTTTATACACTTCTATACCTAACGCTCCTTGATGTTTATTTAGACAAAGAGACGAGGGCTAGTTTGTATAAGATTAACGCCCAAGGCGATCTGAGCTTGCTTTGTTATAGATTTAGATGCATGCTCGACTCAATAAAGGAAACACCGATCTGATGCATGATCTCGTATATCATGCGTCTACTTAACACTTTTAATAAAAAGTACATCGTGAAACTACCCTAGAGAAGATCGGCTGAATGGATAGGTTATCAGGTCGGTAGCCTTATATGGTATTCTGATGGGTCAAAAATGGGCCTTGACGTAGACTTTGGAATTTATGGGGAACGCATCAAATCCAAACTTAGTATGAATTTGGGTAAATTCACCTCTATCTTCCAGTAAGAAATTCTCGCCATTCTTCAGTGTGCGGAAATCAACGTGCAAAAACACTACGTCAACCATATTACCTATACAAACTCTGGTAGTCTAGCAGCACTGCTAGCACTGAGATCAAACTCACAGAACTCGAAGCTAGTTGGAGACTGCGTGAACCGTCTAAACTCTAAACGCCCTGAGGTGTATCAACAATATCGTGTTAAGAGGGGTTCCGGGTCACGCGGGTATTGTAGGCAATGAACTTGCCGACAAGCTCGCACGTGAGGGCTCAGAGTACACAATTTGGACTCGATTTTTTGGAATCTTAAAAAGACTATCCCGATTGAGCCTTGAAACTCTTTATCACAATAAATCACTTTTAAGATCTGGTTGATACACCAGGCTACATTCTAAAACCATCAGTTACTCCAGGCTTATGGTCGTAAATTCCTTTCAGAAGCTGCATTTTCTCGAAAAACACGTAATTTTTAGACAACTGGACACTGTTGTCTAAAAAAGCACATGTCTATCCTGAGACTAAGCAACTCAAGGATGTGTCAGTTGTATTTCTTAACGGAAGAAACGCCTCTGCACATCCTAACTGATTGTGGACCCTAAATGCGCAAAAGTAACACTCATCTGCGAAAATATGTACTACCACAAGAAGTGAAATTGCTCACAGCTAAGCAACTCCTTCAATTCATTGAAGATAATAGGACTTAGCAGTGAACTATAGCCATAGCAGTGATCACAATAGATCTTATAGGCCGCAGTGATACTGGTATTTCTAGACCTGCAGAGCTGCTCACATAAAAAAGAATATTTTTAGTAAGTGGTATAGGGGAGTAAATACAGCCATCATAACCATTACAGCAGTATTTTTAAATCATTTACGGCATTTCATATGTATTTACTATAGCTTTCTTATGCAATAATCACATCTATACTTGTCCCTTTCTAATGTCATTAAGTAAATGGAGCAACATTTAGCAGTCTTTAGTTCCCGTCGATTTTTATGAGTAAAGCCGTTTACAATAAGGATTCAGCGTCATCCATCTATCCATCCATTACAGCCTATAAGAGTCCACTGCTGAACAAGGTTTAACCCATAGATTTCGTCAAATGGAGGATCTTGCCATAGTTGCCACACTTGGCAGGTGGGTTGGCAACCGCAGTTTTTTATAATTTCGAGCTGATATCAGAAGCTGCTGCCATGTCCTATTTCAGTTTCTCTTACGACACCCACTGGACGATAAAGGGTAGTGGATATTCTTGCACCGCCACAACACGGTAAATTCAACGTCAACATCAACAAAAATCTCGTCACAAGCCATTCATTAAAACAAAATTATATTCGCTCAACATTTTTATTAGTTACAACTTACAACGTTGTAAAATAATAAAAGATAAAAACAATATATTAAGCACTAAATAATACAATATAATTAGTGTTTACCAATGTATTTTAAACAAGTTTTATTTTTAACACAAACGTAGAATAAATTATAATCGTCTTACTCGCTCAAACTGGACTAAAGCTAGAGCAACAAAGAAATGTCAGGTTGTCCCAAAAATCGCCGATATAAATTTCCGTAAAAAAACTCGAATTTAATTGTATATAAATAACAGGAACAGATATCTAAATAGGCTAGAGAAAATTATATTCGTTTGATTGCAGTGCAGCTAACAAAAATCATACTAAAATGGGTCACTACAAAGGTGGTATTTATGAATTTTTAATAATTATTATCCGACTCATTCTGAAAAGAAAACACGTTACAGTTAAACAGGGATAGGAAGTAAGTAGAATTTATTATGACCACAAAAAATTATCAAAATAGGATACTAGAAGTGATATTCTTGAATTTTGAAAAAAAAAATATTTTCGGGAAACTGCGATGTACTTAATTGATATAAAAAGGTGTCAGGCAATTCAAAAAGGTCACTTTCGCGAAACTCGATCAATGTAAATACGTGACAATTATAAAAAAAAAAACTCAAAATCACTAATCAAAATTTTGAATCACCGCGACTCTGTGCGCTGTGCTAAACTCTCCACACGACATAATATATTAAAGTTAATTGTACATATTAAGGATTAGTGTAGTTAAGTCCTAGAAGAAGCAACACGTCTCTTAATGACACTCTGCAAAATGGCGACCCTACCAGCCATGAAACTATCGTCATGTAATATAGGAGATGTCAAATGAGGAGACGTGTGAATAGTTCGATGACTAATCTCTTTTTTTCCGGAAAGTGTATGCTGTTAGCCCTGCGGCCTTTACAGCTTCATCGAAATGGACTCGTAAGCGAGGACCTACGAGCATTAGGTATATATTATATTGACGGAACGATTCCGCAGTCCCGAGGCACCACGACCCCTGCTTTTGGAGTGAGGCTCCTCGAGCTTGGGGGGGTAACCGTCATTACGACACGCTTGACCTCACTAAGCAAAGATAGAAACTTAAACTTTTGAAGGAACGTGAATGTAAACTACATCTCATCCACCTTATAGTGCAGGCTCGGCGTTTCGTCATTTTGATAATTCTTTACTTCATGCGCTAATCGTACTTAGTATAATATTGGGGACTTTTTAGAGTGGAAAAGAAAGGGACTTGTAGATAATGATGGTAAAAATATTTCAGTTTTTGTTTTTTTTTATTACGACTATTTATATTATATTGTTCATTTAAATGTTACGTAAATCAATTATTATATAATACAAATTAAAACATATAACGGTCCGTAACTAGAAGACAATCAATTAAAAAAAATTGGGACAACCCAATAAACTATTAAAAAGGATCTATGAAGAGTACTAGGTAATGTCATGTATTACTAATGTATATATAATTTAGTAAAAGAGATTCAGTTATTTACATGAATTATGAAATAATAACGAATCATAGTTCATAGAAAATATACAGCAAAGAGACAACTGATTAAATTATAAGCTCAGTGAAAAATACCTCAATCTGACCAAAAATTATGAAGTTATAGGGAATTTAAACAGCGCATTGCGTGACAACATTTTTTACTTCGTTCCGTGTAGTGCGTCGTGCCCAGTAAAATAATAAGTTTCATGCAAACTAGAGTAAACACTTAAATCCAACCGATTTACCAAAAAAAAATAAAAAAAGTATGGAGTTGATAAAAAAATTAAAAAAGTACGGTGGTTATTTTGGTCTTAAGAGCGTATATTCAAATACGCACAATAGTCCAGTCAAATTAGCGTTCAATCTCGGAATGAAAGATCGTAATAAGCTAAATTTACGTATATACCTTCATTTTGGCGTTCTAAAAGTTGTTCCAAAAGTCTCATAAAATCTCGAGTCTGCGCCGTAAATTATTCAAGGTCAAAGGTAAAAAAACCAGTTTTTCGCGTTTATCTCAGTTTCTATTGATTCTATGATGTTAATATCTAGAATAAAAATTGTAGAGAATAAAATTTGCGATAAATATTATTTGAAAATGTTTTCATGCGCTCAATCGTTTTTGCGATAGAGGGCGGTGAGCGTGCAGCGCTCATCTGTGAATACTACCTTGAATTTTGAATAATTTGTATTATTTATTAGTTTAATAACATTTTACATCTAAAAACTCATTTAATAATATACTTATGTATATATCAATCTATGGAAAGTAGATTGTAGAAAATTATTAAATATTTTATCTTTAAAATGTGTAAGTTTTTAAATAATTATTTAAAAAAAAAACTTTCATCAAATCAAAACTTGCCAATTTCGACGAACTAGCTCAACTTTTTGTACAAGAAAACTGCCCTGTCCAACACTTATAAGAAAATGGAATTTGGATCGTACTAGCGATATACAATACTTTTGGAGCATTGTATATCGCTGGTAAGATCAACTCCCGCAATTCAAATTACCAGTTAAGTGTTAACAACAAATTAACTGTATCAGATCAGGACGTAGCAATGGTTTTTGAGAAATATTTTACTGATATTCCGATCTTGACCACTAAGTCACTGAATTCTTCTCCTGCCGTCGCCGAATCATTACTTAAACAAAATGTAAATGTGTGTACAAAGAATTTTACATTTCATAAAGTGTCATCAAAAGATATTGTAAAATATTTTAAAACTATTGATGTTAAGAAAACTGCGGATCTGTGGGGGATTTCTGTTAAAGTTATTGCGTCTATAATAGATACAATCGCGCCTCATTTAGCTATTATTTTTAATACTAGTATCGAATCTTGTGTGTTTCCTGATTTAATGAAGCTTAGTAAAGTAATACCTTTATTTAAATCTGGTAGTACATTAGACCCCGCCAATTTTAGACCTATTTCTGTACTACACACTTTTTGAAAAAATTGTTCTTGATCAAATGTTAATTTTTTTTAATATAAATAATTTATTTCATAAAAATCAATTTGGTTTCACAAGGGGTCGCTCGACAACTGATGCCGGTGTTGAGCTGATTAAATATATCTTTAATGCATGGGAGAATTCACAGGATGCTTTGGGTATATTTTGTGACCTATCCAAGGCCTTCGATTGTGTTCACCATGAAACATTAATCAGGAAACTTCAACACTACGGTGTAAGAAGTGATGCCCTTAAATTAATTATTTCATATTTAAGTAAGAGAACGCAAAAAGTTGTCATTAACAATATGAGCTCTTCCGGATCGATGGTACAAATGGGCGTGCCTCAAGGCTCAATTCTCGGCTCCTTTCTGTTTCTTGTATACATTAATGACTTACCTTACATAGTAGGGGATAACCATGATATAGTATTATTTGCAGATGACACTTCTTTAATTTTCAAATTAAGACGACAGTTACTAAAATATGACGAAGTAAATAATACTATATCTAAATTAGTAAATTGGTTCGATGTTAATAATTTGCATTTAAATGGCACTAAAACAAAATGTATGAAATTCGTGACTCCAAATGTCAAACAATTAAATACTAATGTAATTTTAAATGGGGAGAAACTGAGTCTTGTAGATACCACCATTTTTCTTGGAATCACACTAGACGCGAAGCTTTAATGGAGCCCCCATATATCAAAACTAGCAAGCAGACTTAGTTCTGCAGCATATGCTGTAAAAAAGATTAGAAGTCTAACCAGTGTTGAAACAGCTAGACTAGTTTACTTCAGCTACTTCCATAGCATAATGTCGTATGATATTTTGCTATGGGGACACGCAGCTGACACTGAAATTATATTTGTTTTGCAGAAGAGGGCCATAAGAGCAATTTATGATTTAAAGCCTAAAGAGTCGCTGCGACAAAAATTTAAGGAAATTAATATATTAACTTTCGCCTCTCAATACATTTATGAAAATGTAATGTACGTACACAAAAATAAAAGTAGTTTTACAAAAATAAGTGATATTCATTCTCTAAATACTAGGAACAGACACAAGCTAGTAGTACCAGTTACTCGACTCCATCGAGTCAGTAATTCATTCTTGGGGCGATGTATACGTTTTTACAACAAAATTCCAGAAAATATACGAAGTTTGACCTGTTCAAAGTTCAAAAACTTTATTAAACTAAGTTTGTATAAAAAGGTTATTATAATATTAAAGAATTTATGGATGATAATAACCCCTGGAAATGAGGTGATCGCTACCAAGCTATTTCTAATTTGTTGTGTTGTTAATTTGTGTAACATCATGATTGTAAGCTGTTATTTAAAAAAAAGTCCCGCTGGTTTTCTTGCTGGTTCTTCCCAGGACAGAGGTTTTTTCCGAACCAGTGGTAATCAAACAAAAGACTGACTTTCTTGAATAAAAAAGTTTCTGTTTCTGTTTCTGTTATGGAACTCTACGGAAATCTAAGGATAACATCTATCATCTTCAATATACCCAATTCATTAAATCCACAAAAGTTCGTAAACCTGTCTAGTTATCTAATCTTCCACCGACAAGTGCAGCCGCCTATCAGCATATAAACCGTGGCTATTACCAAGTTCGAAAATGGTTAGGGAATGATTTAGAACCTCAGGCATGGGGTTGGGTGCTCCAAAATTAATTCCTGGAGCCAATGACTCTCAATTACTTAATACTCTATTTTGTGATTGTAAGAATGGATGTGGCTCACGGTACGGGTGTACAAAATCGGGGTTGCAATAGCTTGTGGCCAGTGTAATGGGCAAGCTTGCCTCAATGCTGTTTCATCGCAAAGTGACTGTGAGGAAATGATTGCATTTGACCCTGGAATTCTGGAAGGTCTGGAAACAGCAATTCAGGGCCGCGGAGATGTTGACGATAAAACAGAATTTCCGAACGTCCAGAAGATGAATATGAAGAAGAAGAAAATTAATACTTTTGTTCTTTAAATTATTAAAGATTAATAAATTTTTACTGCAATTCAATTAAAATCGTAAGAAATATACAGCTGCTTAATAAAGATAAAATTAAAATATATTAACTCGTTCTACTTCTACTTAAAATTGACTTTGAATCTATATCTATACATATAATAAATCTGTAGAAAAGCCGTGTCTGTAATTGTAACATATTTTTGAAAAAACAAGTTCATATTACTAAATAAAGTGTGCTGAAGCTAAATTAGTGGTTTTTAGAATTTTTCTCTGTCTGTCTGTCTGTGTATTACCGATTCACGCCAAAACTACTGAACCAATTTCCATAAAATTTTATATGTAGGTAGTTAGTACCCCGGGGCAACTTATAGGCTACTTTTTATCCGATTACGAAACTTAAAAAAGAAGGTTAAGTATTGAAACTCCGCTGACGATATACGTTTTAATTATCAAAACAGCGCCATCTATCATCAAATTTTTTTATTTACATTACACACATGCCTACATTTTGCCTTTCGTAACTAATAAATTATATAAATAACTCACTTTTATATGTTTAAATAATTACATTAATAAAATTATTTTAAAATCCTAAGTCTTAATTTAATCGTTATTTCATTTTAAAAGTGCAATAATTAAAATTTAAAAAATAATAGATAAAAGTGACATCTATTATCTAAAAACATCATGACATCATCTATCAAACGTAATATGAACATTTATATTATTTTGAACTAAAAAACATCAATTTCCATACGTTTAATACTATATCTGTATTTAAACTGATTAAAACTGGTCCGTCCTGCAATTATTGCAAAATTCTCATGAAATCATTATTTCGTGAAAAGGTGTCATTTCATGATATTTATCACTGTTTGTTGACCATGTCATAATATAGCTTAGCCAAACAAAGAATAGAGATCGTTTAACGATATCACTAACTTAACACAATATTGCTATTTCATGACAATATCTTCATATCGTCAAATTCTCAAAGTTCTTCACCGCTAGCGGCGCTGATAGCGCGTGTTTTAACGGAAACAGATTTTTAAGAGAATCAACATCACTTATTGCCTTTTTTATATAATAAATAAATGTTTCCGGTTTTGGGATGGCTCTTGAGCCTTCTTTCTTCTATAGCCGATATTACTAGATAGTATAGTTTTGACTTTCATAGTATTAATGTAATATAGCGCCCTCTACTTTCTTTAAATAAACTAATGATAAGTAACTGATAAAATTAAATTTTAGAATGCTACCGAATTCTTATTCGTGCAGCATCAAAAATTGTCACACTTAAAAATATCTAGACCGGTGGTCATTACCGGGATTATTTATCACAATAACCACGTTTGGCAAAATGGCTAACAACACTGTTGTACACAAAACTGAGATTAGGAGAGAAGCTCTTTAGTTAAATATATTGTTTGTCTGTGAAACCTATGCCGAAACCCGAAACCGATAGGTTTCATTTTACCTACTTCATATGTTATCACGTTATCTGATGTAAATAATTGGAAATTAAGTGCACTGTGTGATTTTATCTCTATTTGATGGAATAGTTCGTGGCATCGTTGGGTTTCTAATTACTCGGTAGATATGGTCAACAATGGTACAAAAGCTGTTTCAGTTTTTATGAATTTTATTTAAACAAATACGAGAGCTGTGTAGCTCGCCGTGAGATTTGATCATGGCAAGGGAGCAAAACGTGTACGATTCCTTTGAGGACAAATGAATCTGTTATGGGAAATTTTACGTCCTGACTTACTACATAGGTACCCAGTGAAGTGGTGAGGAAAAACTTCGTGGACAAACCTAAATGTCGGAGTACCTAGTAGTTGAAGGATTGCGGCATACTCTTTTCTGCTCACAAACACTATAGGTAATGGGGAGCCGTGTGCACAGTAGTGAGACGTATGTAAGCTGCTACTTTAGTTGTTATACCTTTAATGAGACTTATAAATCAGTTTGTTGGATTTTTGTATTTTTGAGTTTTCATATTATCAGACAAATCAAGATTTTTGTGACAGTAGTGGTTTCATAGCTCACATTAGATATGGAAATGAACAGGCTGTTGCGAAAAAATACTTTAAATATCGAAGATTGCAGATTTTACTTAAACAAAGATATATTTTATTTTACTTGTCAAAGGCAAAGGTAAATTTCATAGTACACAAGCATTATTATATATTTTTACATATATGTTAAATGCAATTTGAAGTGTCGATTTACCACGTTATCGGCGGTGAAAGAAAACCTGATTATCTGAGAAGTTCCCCAGGTGAGGTGATCCAGCGTTGGCACTTTTTTTTGGCCAAAAAATCTGTGGCCTGTGCCCAGTAGTGACATGTATGTAGGTCGCTACTTTTTTTAGTTTTAATGGGGCAATTATGCTGTTTTTATATTATCAATGTGTTTTGTACAACCCGCTTAAATAAAACTTAAAATGTAACGTGATTTATTACAATTTGTTTTATCATATGTGTAGTATTCATCATTATCAGAACTGCATTTATGAAATTTTGAAGTCTACTCGAACGTAGAAAAAAAATCAGAATCTATTTTATGGTGCCAATCAATATTAAATGGAAACATATGAATCAAATATCGCATATAAGACCATGAACTCATCATTATTTTGATAAAAATAAATTATGAATGAATGTAAAGAGTAAATAATATATAGTAAATTTGGATTCCAAGACTATTTATCTTTGTTATGGATAGATACAAAGGAAGACAGGTCCAATATAAAAAAAATTTAGATATTTCTAGACATATGATATTAATGCAATTCCGAAAAACTTATTTCTGCACGTGTCCCTCAATCATCTAGGTCCAATAGTCTTTGGGAATTCAAAAAATTCTTTGAAAAACTGACATAGATACACAGACACCGACTTGACTCTAAAAGTGATCGAACTTTACTAAATTTGGCGTGGAATACATTTAATAATTTCTAAAAAAAGGATACCACGCGAGCAAAGCCGCGGGTAAAAAGCTAGTAAATTAATATAACTGTAAGATAATATATAATATAATAACTAGAATATATTATCTAATATCTAAAAATTGTTTTTACATTTTAAAGATAAAATACTTCATTATTTGTAAAAATATTTATTGAAAATAACGTTACCTACAACCGAACCTACAAAAAAACGAGTCAACATTATTGATATCTGTATCTTGCCAACACATTACGCGCAAAGTTTATAACTTTGATGTCGAATATTTAGTCCGAATTTGGGGAGAAAATATGAAATTGTCAAAGCAAAATATATTTTAATGTAGTACCTAACAGTCACAGTATCAGCTTTAGATATATTCAGTTTTGCTTTCAAAATTATCGATCGAAATACAGACTAAGGAGGTTAGTGAAAAATCGGCCATTTTGCGTCCCGATCGAGGGTGAATCGGAACGTG
This sequence comes from Parnassius mnemosyne, assembly GCA_963668995.1. Taxonomy (NCBI): domain Eukaryota; kingdom Metazoa; phylum Arthropoda; class Insecta; order Lepidoptera; family Papilionidae; genus Parnassius; species Parnassius mnemosyne. The sequence goes on along the minus strand of CAVLGL010000082.1, from coordinate 60,008,480 downwards.
TCACCAGACCCCTGAAAATCGGATGTCCCGTGCAAATCGGGACACCTGGCAACCCTAGTTTACACTATCGGTGTGCATCAGAGTTTTGGCGGGAAATTGACCGGCGGCGGTTTGCTGCTCCTGTATTATTGTTTAAATAATGGTTTGAAGTGGACTTTGATATGTAAAAGTGTTGCGATTTTGTGTATTAAGTGTCTACGCATGTGAACTATTAGTGGAAACAGTGAAACAAGTGCTCTGATGGTGATGGATTCTCAAGATAAGCTGTTTGTTTGCATAGACACCTTTAGATACCATTGCCAACTGTCAGCTGTCTGCTGGATCAAGTTGCCGCCAAAATCTCCCAAGAACTGCACAATGTGACGCATCAACATATTGTGAAGCAGTATACTATGAAGGAGTGGGGAAATTACAATAAACCGAATAAAAATACTTAAGACTTGGCCTAAAGGTCTAGATACCAGGCCATAAACTCCAAAAAAAAATCGGTATGCATCAACATGAACGCGAGCATTAACGGGAAAAAGTGATACATCCTACCGTTGGGACGTATCCACTAAGTAGTCTGTGGTTGGGACGGCCCGGAGGCCCGGCGCGTACTAATCGGAGGGTCGGAAGGTGTCTTCGCGCGCTGATTTATAGTGTTTTTAAAATAATTGACTAAATAGAACGAGTAAATTTTTTTTTTGGATATTTAACATTACCTTTATTTTGATAAAATAATTAACCTGTTTTAATTAAATTAAATTAAACTAACCTGTTTTAATTAAATACAAGAAAAAAATGATATTGAGGTGGATAGTTTTAGTGATTTTTATGGTATTGTTTTTAATATTAAATCGAATTATTTAGGCTGTCTTGCACTTCAAGACTACATATTCCGTTATAATGACGTTAGAAAAAAAGTATTTTAGCTTATTATAAATAATGGTTGTATTCGATATAGAAGATAATTCCGACGCATAATTTCGTGAAACGATATGGAAGGATTGCTTTCGCTCTAAAAAACCGTCATTAAAAATTATGACTGCTTTGTAGAGCACTAAATAAAGACTTCATCTTTCTAAAGCCATAATTTTCTGCTAATAATCTGCTCACACCGTTACAATACTGCTCTTGAAAATACCCTAAAGCATAGTTTTCGACGCGAGTCACTTATGCCCTTTTAACAACTCAGTCTTAGGTCACTTATTCGTCTAACCTGCACAAACTCAATCACGCTGTCTTAGTTTTCACGTGTTCGTCTATAATAAAAAATAAATCATCATATAATATCATCATAAAATGTGCTACATTGGTATGGGAACTTCTTGCTTGATACCTACCTTAAATACAGTATGGAATTCGGTATTTGTATAAAAATTGTTCAGTTTTTATACTTCTAAGTGGATATTATGCGGATTATTCTGTTTATAAAATTCAATTGGTGTCCGCTAGTCTCGCTAAAACTCGAATACGACTGGAACGATTTTGATGATTTTTTTTTTGAGTGCGTTTCAGTTGTTGCCTGGATGATTTAGATTCACAATTGGACACACACCTAATATTAATAAAAAACGAACTTGAAAAATATTTTAATTTGAAAATAAGTTGTATTCATTACAAATAGTGTCACAGTTTTTTTTTTTTAAGAAATTGAATAAAACTAACCACAAGTGGTGAACTGTTTCGGCTGTCTCAGAGGTTTAACGCAGTAAAAACCACTCGTTTTCCTCGCGTTCAATCTCTGACGGACCGTGCGCTGAATGAGGACGTCATTGCTAAAGGCGTGCGCGGCAGCGGCGCCGCATTTTGAATTAAGCGTGTAGTAAACTTGTAATAACTTCATCATTCCTGCATCAATTTACGGCCTTTAAAAACTATAATCATCAGAAAAGCTATACACACCTAAATAAATAAGTTTAAAACCAACATTCTGTTAAGTGCGGAAGGATCGTTTTAAAAGATATTAAGATGTAAAAAAAATGTTACAGTGTGTTATTTAATATTCTAAGAATAAAACTGTCGTACAATATCTTATATTAATATGCTATCTCAGACCAACAAAGAAAGAAAGACGGAGCGCTACAGCGGAGTACAATTCAATTGAGGCCGAACCGTGCCCGCCTTCTAAACACTCACTCTCGACGACCACATCTTTCTTCTTTCTTTAACTGCCCGTAAAAGTCCATCGTTGTGCGGCCAACATATATACCTAAAACCATAATGTAGGTCGCAAATGATTACATATATTACATGTGTGCGTAAACGGTATGATCTTACAATAAATTCACGTTGTGTCATTTTGAAGTGTATGCGGCACTCCGTCTATTTTTCTTTATTGATCATAATACGCAAAAATATCTAAAATTGCACCAAATATAAAAATCTCGTCTATAACTTTTATTTCTATAACCATGCTCACATTATCGCAAATACCAATATAGAAATTTACATTCAAAAATAAATGATTTTCCTCATCTCCTATTCAATCACAGATATGATCATATACAATAAAACTATACTTATTTCTATATATTATATAAATAAATAGTACTTAATTTTTTTTTACATATTATACAGTGAGAGCTATTAACGTCGAAAACAAGATTTTAGCAAGAAAACAATATGAACCATCGTTGCTACAACGACAATATAAACGTTGACAGCTCTCAATTTAATAGAAAACAAGTTTATCAAAAAAAACGAAAGGTTAAACAAGAATAATATAATATTATATCTACAATATAATATATTATTATCAAATATATAATATATACAATTATCGTAAATTGAGCTTACTTACAAAAATACAAGAAATTACCACTTCATGGGCAATGTTTATACAAACTAATAATGATATGAAAATATTAAATTTGTCACGCAAACAAAAATAGTAATTATGTATCTAATTCGACACAAATCTGTTATACAGTAACGCATGCGTAGATCAAGTTTTATTGACAAGTGTTGATAACATCGCGTTTACGGTATGAAATATTAATGTATCCTCCATTGGTCGTTCGAATTGCACTTTTAATTTTCCTCACACACGGCAATGCTGTATTGCGGCTTTGCTGTCGCTTTTAGCTTTTCGACACATTAATTTAGGCAATACGAAATACTTAGCGGTATATTTATGTTCTGTTTACAAGATATTGAATGTGAAAATGGTATGTAGATAACATTTGAATCTTAATCACAGTTATTTTAGCTTCAGTGTATTTATATCGATACTTATCATCATTATCAATGGCCATCGCAAGCTTACTGATAATAATAGGAATTCCCCCAGACCGCAAAGCACGCCAGTGAACTAATGCATACAATAACTCTGATATGCCTTATCAAGGTGACCCGTCAGGTAGGGGAGTCTCCCTACACGGCCCTTGACATTACACAGCTTCGACTCTGACCTTTGTTCGACATCAGTTGTCGGTTCTTTAACACTGTATAGCTACGTGTCCAAACCACCGAAGCATTTCTTTCTTAGCCCTAGTAACAATGACTTTTCGCAAAACACACTTTCTCTTATCACACAATATCTCACCGTATCGTTCAGTGTCGCCCCTAATATACTTTATGGTCGCATTTCAAAAAAGGAGGAGATTCTCAATTCAACTGTTGTTTTTTTTAAGTGTGTTAGTTCAGAACTTTCTAGATGAAACTATTTTGACTATTCTTTTTTTTAATTTAAAAGCTGTTGGTCCCATATAAGTTTGATCAAAATCTGACCAGTAGTTTTAGAGTTATCCTTAATAATGCGTATTTAATTGACTTCGACTACATTGATGATGTTCTCATTTTATTTATATTGAAATCGGTTGCATAAAATTTTTAATTTTACCACTTGTACTGTCACACTTCTTCTACTACACCCAACTTTCACTACCATACATTAAGGTAGGGACTAACAAAGCATTGTAAATTGCCATGCGTGCCTTTTGTGACACATTCTGACTTTCCACGGCTTTGTTCTCTTTTATTACGCACCTAGTACATACAACATTCTCGCAACAATATAATATACAATGAAGAAAGCTAAAACGCCTATTTCTTTTTAATAATTATCAATAATAAGGCACAAGTAATTAAGGGTGGGTTTGACATGCATGGAATAATAACAATTATGTAGCATTTTGGCAGGAACTAAATTGTCGGCCGATGTTCCTCCTATTTTCTAGTTTCAATAAAAGTTTAAAATTGATTTTGTTACGCCAAAGTCATGCAATTTTGTGTATTTTGTGAACATATGACCTATTAGCTGGCTTAAGTTGTCGTCAAAATCTCAGAGACTCCGTAACGTGATGCATCAACATAGTGTATGGGAGTTAATTAGTAAATTATTTTAAAGGAGAATTTATTTCTTGATTTGTAGTCATTGGCTGTACAACGTCGTGGCAAAAGTACAAAGACTAGTAAATTATAAAAGTGAAAAAAAAAGTATGTAAAATATTTAACGTTCATACAATGCGTTGTTTTACTGCATAAAATTGTTTGAATATAAAATGACGCTAAAAAGTGGGTAAAGCACCGGTTAACTTAATTGTAATTTTTTCACATGGGTTAAGGCCAAAATATTTTCTGAAACAACTCTTTCTCTAGTTGGAGTCTCTTGATCTAGTCTCTAGTCCATTTTTAACGTATACATTAGAGATGGTGAATATGTAGATGTAAAACAAACCGCCCTACGTGCTTTTGGTAAAAACTTAAAGAAATTATAACTAAAAAATAACATTCAGTAGTCTTTCGGAATGAGCTCATTAAGGTCCGTAATATTTTTAACGAAGTGCGGCCACTCCTTTATAATATCGAATATTTTGTCGCCCGGACTCAACGTAGACATGAGTTGTCTATGGGCGAATAGTTTATAGTCTTTCTTAAGCTTGCCTAACATAACGCCTTGTTTAATTATTTTCTGGCAAGCTTCAACTTGCTGTTTCGATGGTTGTTCGCTGTTAAAAGTTCCTATAAACGCAATTGCTATGCTGTATCTGTTGTATCCTTTGGTATGGGCCCCAATATAATCCCAGCCACGGCCGTAGTAAACGGAACCGTCGCCTCCGACCATAAAATTGTATCCAATATCAAACCACCCCCTCGACTCTATGTGGAATGTTTGTATCAGGCGCACTCGTAGAACACACTGGCTCTGAAACATAATAAGAATGACGTCAGTCTTCACTTATTTTTTCTTGTAAACACCTATATTCTCACTTACAAACAGTTAGTTAATGATTAGTAAGTTTATGATCTTTTTACATGATAATATTAAAGCTTAACATAATTCTTAACTTTCAAAGTCAAACTTCAATATGTCAAAATTTAAGTCTAGGCCATACTACGTACTTTTACGTAGTAGAGCCATGCTGCAGCTATATTAGTAGTATAGTTGTAGCACGAATGTGTCGGCTCGACCGGGCAAGGGCCACGCTCTCACAGAATATCAACGTAAAATAGCAGCTTAACGCTGCTGTATTTCGTATGCTGAGTGTAGAGAAAAGGAGACCCTCTTTACTGGAAATGAGGTATTCCATTTTAGTCCTCACGGGTGACAACGCATCTGCATTTTGATTTGTAATCGAGGATAGATGTAGGTGTCTATGGGCCGCAGCAACCACTTACCATCGGGTGGACTGTGTGCTTGTTTGTCACCCTTATCCCATAAAAAAATACTATGTTAGACTAGAGACGAATGGAGAAGCAATCGTTGTTTTCTGTGATGTTACGCAAAACTTTGACAGGATCTGGCACACCAACATAATGAGCAAGACATGATTCGTTATTGGAAACTGCTCTTCCGACTTCTTCCTATGACTAGTAATGCCAGAGTACCTCAGAGGTCCGTTCTCTCCACAACTCTATTTCTACTGCATATCAATGAAGTAGGTCATGCCTGGTTAATACAGCTACGCATATGACAGCACAGTCGTGGAAAGATATAGGCTGGGTGTTCGGACCAGTAGGAATCCAATCCAGTCCGAAAAAGAAGCTATGGTTGAGTATGTGAATATCACTCACTGTAGGCAATCTCTGAATGGGACGGTGCCAATCTCGTGAGATTCAACGCGGCTAAAACACAAGCATGTATGTCTCTTCCCCGCGAAAAATCTCACCTTGTCTTCTTCATTCAGAAATGTATAATTAAAATACGCAGACCGACTTCAGTTGCTGAGGGTTGAGGTATCTTCGAACTTTAACTTTAGGCGGTTCATTCAATCCAGGGCCGAGGCAGCTGTGAGGAATCCCTCGTAATTCCACCTAAGTGTCCTTGCCCGGTCGTGCATGTAGTATTGCTGCCATGTATGGGCTGGTGCAAAATCCCACCTGGCGGCTTTGGACTTAATGGAAAAGCATGCTAAGAGTTGGTGACGCCAACACATGGTTAGAACTAATCAAACCAGTCTCGACCACACAGACGCAAAGTAGCATAAATTGCATGACTTATTTCCTTCCTCTCCACTTCATCATCAGTTCACCAGACGCTCGACTGGTCTCCATCACTTTGTTCATTGCTTTGCTTCACTGTTCATAATGCATACAGCAAAGGAGTGGAATAATTTGCCAGCATCTGTCTATCCATCTCATTATAATGTAGATGTCTTCAAAGAGTGAATAGGATTTCATTAAGCTAAGTCTGAGCTAAGCACTAACCATCAGGTGTCATCGCATAGTAGTCAAGACATGACTTATAATAGTAGAAACTACTATAGTACCTACAACAACTTTTTGCTTTGTATTAAACACTAAGGAAAACGTTGAGTATTTCTCAGCTTAAGTAACTTACAGCTTGTTCATTCAATTAACTTGTGTATGAGCTAATCTACTCTAATAAAAATATAAACTACTTACACCAAAATACAAACTTATATTCGTAGTTTGTTAATTGACAAGGTCCTAACCTGAGTGGAACAGCTTTCAGTGGCAGTGTGGGTTATGATCACCCAAGGTACTGGTTGCACAATCTTATCTAGTGCGCCACCGACTGGTTGAGCGAGCCAATCCGTGCGGGAAACGATCCTTAGATGGTCCGGCGCTATCAGCAGTGTGTCCGCTAAAAAAACATTGTTTTTGTTAATCCCCCACATGACTAACAGTATGGTAGGATTAATCATAATATCATAAATGATAACCGTTCAAAGCGAGTGATGCCACAGAATGTACATTGAACATATTAAAAGGAAACTTATGTATAGTGTTATGGTGCATATACAACCAGAAAATATAAAAAATGCTCCAAAATGTGAAATAATTTTTTCATTATATCGTATACAAATATAGCGATAATAACTAAATTTCTCTACAACTGAGAAGGCTTGGCTTGAGTTGACTTTTACAGGCACATGCAGGGAAAACATACTGAATTTAAAGTGCAAGAAAATATCATAACCATACCTTTAGCAGTATCATACATGCACATGGCATGTGCTTCAGCAGTCTCATTTGTTTTTATCCTCTTAATTTTATACCCTATGCCTTGGACATTAGTGGCCAACTGTGTTAGTAATGAATAGCAAAACATGAACAATAGTGTTATATGTAACAAAATGCTAGATATGACGATTATTGTGAAACTGTCATAATGCAACCCCACCACCGTCATGTTCACTGAAACAGTGTTAATAATACAGTTTTTAATTAATTACCCTTGAACTTTAATGAAAATTTAATAAAATTAAATTTATGGATGTTATTGCGTTTAATTTCAACTTTTTATGTCAATATTTAAAATTTGATAGCCTACGTTAACTATGATACCAGGACGTCATTCATCTCAGTGACCTTAGCTGCTGTAAGGCGCCCGAAAAGTCCAATATTAAAAAAAAAGTTAAAATTTAACTCAATAAAATACGTAAAATGAATTTTATTCTACGTGTAGTAATCGCGGAAATATAAAAACCATTAAATGCAAATTATTAGCACCATACGATAATGTGTGAAAAATTAGTCACCATTTAAGAAATAGAATAACCTTCCGAAAATAAGTAAAAAGGAAGTCATGTTCAAAAATAAATTTGCTCAAACCTTCCCTATTTTCTCACAAGTGTAAATCTATAGTTTAATTATATAAACAATTATGAGAATAATATGATAACTCTTCATACATATATAGTTCCTGCTGTCCCAAAAATATGTGAAAATGTCCTGCTTTTACCAACAAAAGCGTAGTAGTATGCAGGCCCTGTCTCACGAAGTGACAGTTTGTTAATTAATGTACAATATATTTGTCATGTAGTGGCGGTTAAGAATATCCACTACCCCATATCTATCACCGGGAGGGCGACCATCTGTCCCAAGGAGGTGTAGGATTTATCGTCCACAAGTCTGTCGTTAACAACGTTGTAAAGATTGGGAGTGTGTCGGCGAGGGTTGCGTACCTTATACTCAGAATCACCAAAGAGTATTCGCTGAAGGTCATACAGTTTTACGCACCAACCTCGGCACATCCCGATGAGGAGATTGAGGAAATGTATGAGGATATCTCTAAAGCCATGCATTCCTCCAAAATCCACTATACGGTGTTAATGGGAAACGTCAAGGCAAAACTAGGCACAAGAGAGAACGGTGAGCAAAACGTAGGGCAATTTGGAATCGAGCAACGGAATCCAAGAGGCCAGCAGCTGCGCGACTTCATGGAGAAAGAGGGACTATTTATGATGAACTCTTTCTTCCAGAAGCGGCCCCACAGGAAGTGGACCTAGTCGAGCCTCTACGGTTCGACAAAAATGAGATTGACTTCATGATGACGACTAGACGGCAACTATTCAGTGATGTCTCAGTGATCGCGTGGGTGAAAACTGGTAGCGGTCGTCGAATGGTTAGAGGCACTCTGAACCTAAACGTTAAGTTAGAGAGGTCTCGTCAAATGAAGTTAACGCTCCGTCCCCCTCATGCTCCAATCCTAAGTCCCGAAACCTTTCAGCTCGAGTTACAAAACCGTTTCAAGTGTCTAGAAGATTGCAATGCAGTGGACGATATGAATGACAAGCTAGTGTAAACTCTCCATGCGGTCTGAGCTAAGTTCTACAAGATCCGCAGCAGAAGAACACAAGAACTCTCCTAGCACACTCTTAATCTCATGGCTGTTAGACGGGAAATGAACCTTCAGTCTTCAACAGATTTGACAGCATACAGGCAACTGAACAGATAAATATTCAAATGCATGCGGCGAGACTTACGCCAATTTCAATACAGCTCGCATTAAAGAAGTGAGCGGACCCAGGATCCAAAGTCTTTGCCAGAAATTTGTCTGCCAAAAAGAGCCAACAATCAAAGCTGAAGACTGAGTGTGGCAGCATTGTTTCCGGAACATCTGAGATTTTTAGTGCGATTGAGAGGTTCTATGGGCAGCTGTACACGTCATCGTTGAAGCCACACGCCATTGTGAGTAACAATCCAAGAGCGAGTCTTATCCGACACTATTCCGGACGTCAGTCAGAGCGAGATTAGAATGGCTCTCCAGCACCTTAAAAACGACAAGTCCCCGGGCGAGGATCGAATCACAGCGGAGCTTCTGAAAGCGGGTGGAAAACCGGTACTTGAAGTCCTTCAGAAGCTCTTTAATTTCGTCCTCCGTGTTGGCACTACTCCGGAGGCGTGGAGCAGAAGTGAGGTGGTCTTGTTCTTCAAGAAAGGCGACAACGCTGTCTTGAAGAACTACAGACACATTTCCCTTCTGAGCCGCGTCTACCACATACATACCCTTCGGCGAATTGTACAGAAGTCCAAGTATACACTTACAGTCAACAGTCAACATACTGGACTGGAAAAGATATGGTATTAACATCAATGGTGAGTATATCATTCACCTTCGATTTGCCGACGATATAGTCCTTATGGCAGAATCGCTGGAGGACCTAAGCATTATGCTCAATGACCTCAATAGTGTTTCCCAACGGATAGGTCTTAAGATAAACATGGACAAAACAAAGATAGCGGCTAATGTCCACACCTATGCCAGTAGTTGTTGGGAGCACTAAGCTTGAAGTTGTTGACAAGTACCTGGGACATATAGTCCGACTAGGTAAGTCCAACTTCGACCAAGAGGTCAATCGACGGATTCAAATCGGCTGGGCAGCGTTCGGGAAATTACGACACATCTTCACGTCAGGTATACCTCAAAACCTGAAAACAAGATTGTATAACCAGTGCGTTTTGCTAGTGATGAAATATGGATCTGAGACATGGTCCTTCACTGCTGGCCATATGAGGACTCTCAAGGTCGAAGTGTAGGCCGACCCTCCACTAGATGGAGTGAGGACCTGGTGAGACATGCAATGCAATGAGGAGGTCGATGGATGCAGGTGACTCATCACCATGCTTTGTGGCATTCCATTAGGGGAGGGCTATGTCCAGCAGTGGACTTGTGAAGGGCTGTAATGATGATGATGAAATTATTTATCAAATAGCAATCAGTTATTACTAAATAATATTTATTTTATCTTCTGAAAATTATAAACGGCAGCAACCAGACTGCTGAAGCTTAGTTTTCATTTTCACTTTTGATCGTTAAACATTCCAAATACATGTTTTATTTTAAAAACTCAGTCTTACTATTGTTGATTATTGCCCGTGTATAGACGTGCAAGGAATATCTGGTTATTGTTCGGTACTTTTATCCTATTCCTATTCGATTGAATACTGAATATTTAGGTACTATTCAGCCTAATACTGAATACTTAAGTAAAAAGTTTTGTTAAAAATCGGTAAAATGAAAATATTGATTTATTTTATAATAATGTATTTTTTTTGAAATCATGATAGTAGTCATAAGTACATAATCAACTTCCATATTAGAAAATTTAACAATAAAAACTATCTCTAAATTCTCATTCGATGACAGCATACCAATAATTATTTTTTTTACATGTGTATCAATGTTTTTCTTTCATCCCTTTTTGTCTAACAAACTATACAAATTACATATAACAATAATAAAACCAAATATTTGTAGATGTAAGAATTTAAAAATGGGTTTAAACTCACGGATCTGACCTGATGTTTGCATCGAACTTAACGCAGGCGATGTACTATAACTCTCTTCAGTCTTAGCTCTCAATACTATTATAAGTGCACAAATGCCACCGATCACAACAACACACAGTGCAGACAAAGTCCATTTGTGCCATGTTAAAATTTCATGTTTTTTTATTGCTGCAAAATTAATTAAAATACACACATTAAGTAACAAACTTATGTACTTACTACATATATACTATAATTATAATGAGCATTAAATTAAAAACAATCTGATGGAGTAATATTTGCAAATGCATTTAATGAACAGACTAAAATGAACTAACTTTCCCTTATCCCTTAACCTAATTGAAAAGAATGCAAAATGTCTTGAATATTGCATTCTTCACTCTTACCAGCCTGTTAACACTACCACTGACATAGATCATCCCTTATTAAAGATTTATTATAATCGCCGTGTGTGGCATGTGAATGCATAATTGCAATACCAGGTCTAGGGTGAGTCAAGTCCCTCCTAGAAGTCAGTCTGGGCGGGTATCACGTTCTCACCTATTTCTGCCACCAGCAGTTGTACACACTAGCAGTGTGTGTACGGTCCTGATCTAAGAGAGTTCCGGCTTAGTTAATCCATATACTTACAAGCTGTGAGGCATTCCATCTTAGTCCTCAGAGGTGATAACGAAAATAACGAAAAACCTTCTTTGTTTGAAGTTCGTTTCAGGTGATTATGGGCTACTGTCATGGTTCACCATCAGGTGAGGGCCGTAAATTCATTTGTCATTTCGATTTCATTGAATAATGTTTTACACCATTGGCACTGCTCCTCATAGATATTTTACTTTTAGCATATAAAATTGGCATACTGGAATCTATTAAAGGCTGCAAACAGACAATCGGGTCATCAGTTCTTTTACACTGTAAAGGCAAGGTATCTGTCTGACATATTCACTGCTATGGTAAAATACGTCACCATTGCCACATTCACTGCCGCCGTCGCTATTACCAAATCTCTTTATGAGGGAAACAGAGGCTATGTTTGAATGCTTTACAGAAAAACAAATTGGTTGAATTTAGGCTACTTGGCCACAAACTTTTTCTCAACTTGGACATAGGTCTAGATTGCAATATTATTACAGGATAATATTATCTCTTACATGACAAAACAAATAATATAAGAGGAGCTCAATATTTTTAACATGTACCTCTTCAAATTTTTAATTTTTTGCTTTTATATAATGTTTTATTTTATTCTTTACTTGTTACATGTGTAAGGTGAGAGTAAAAGAAAATGAGGTGCACACTTCAACAGCACATCTTTTTATTCAATGAACATTTACATCAAAGAAAGAGATAACATTATTGATGTGAAACATCTATAGCAGCGGATTGGTCCGACTTTTGACATATGTATTAGACATATATCATTCATTAAAAAAGTTAAAACAAAAAAATAAAAACAGATATTTATTATTAAGACACTTTACACAATTTTCATTGTATATAATATTGTTAAATCAATAATTAATTAATATTAATTTCATTGTTATTGAAAAAAATGCACTAAAATAATTGCTTGAAAAATAAATTTAATAAAGACTGACAAAATTGTATTTCAAAATCAAGCTGATAGCAAGTGGCACAAAAATGTTATTCCTACTTTTGTTTAACACGAACATCAAAAAAATTTTCTAATCACACTGGAATTTATATTTAAACATTTTATATTGATAGTAATTCTTTCATGAGAATTTTTAATTTTTGTATTTAATGAATATAAATTATTTGTTAAATAAACAGTCATATTTTTCTTGAAATAATTCTTAATATTTTATTTTTCATTATTCCAAATTTATTTCCTGTCGTAAACTATCCTTTTATATATTACCTGTACAAAATAATTTCGATGTTTCTCATCTGCCAGGCATACTGTGACGACTCACAATTTTTTTTTATTTTACAAAATACCTATATTCTTTACAATTTTTAAATGTTTTTATTTTTTATTTACTAAATGATGTTTTTACAAACAATTTGCAGCACTAAATTGTTACCATCGAAATTAAACATCTTGATGAATTATCATATATCCATTGTCAATAACTTCTATATTACTTTAACAACAAGCGATAAGTTTACGTTTTAAGTTTACATCAATCACATTTTGTAAGGTACGACAATGCAAAATCAACAATAATACAAACACTTCATTTAAAGTGGGACATTGTACTGACTCAGTACAAAAAAGATAGCCTCTTTTTTCTAAAAACTCTTTCCTCCATCCATATTAAAACATTTTATAAAATGTATAAGTCAGTAGTTTACCTTTCCAAATAGCACTATGACTAAAAATTTGTGTAAGATTTTACTATAATATGTTGTTTTAGCTTATCAAGTAGTTAGAATAGAATAGAATGATTTTTATTCAATACTAGCTAATACCCGCAACTTTGTCCACATTGCTTACACACATCACTGAACACATAGTGCTTATAAAAATATTTTTCTTAAAACTTTAACAACTTTATATTAAATGAAAATAATGAAATAATATTTTTTAACTAAGGGCCAAGTGTCTAAGAAATAATACTTTGAAAGACCTAATTGAAATCTATCCAGTAGTTTTTCCGTGATGCACACACAATGGAAACCTCTATCATATAATTTATATGTAGATAGATAGATTAGTTAAAATATCAAAATTACATTACTTAATATTTCAATGCTGTGAAACATCATTATTTATAATTACCATACTTTTTACCAGAAGAAAATTAAATTCGAAACTTACGAGCATCAAATTTAGGTTTTGGCTGAAATTGATTACTTGGCATACTTTCTTCCTCTGTCTTAGTATAGGAAGCATTCTCCGTTCCAGTTTTAGTTTGAATGACTGTGACAGGGCCATAAAAATAAGTGTTGTTTCCAAACTGCACATTTTCAGAGTTCGTTACTTCTACGGTACCAAATACTGGTACGGTTGAAGGCTTTACTATGGAATCCACGGCAGGATTAGATAAGGTACTAAGTGCCCTTGAAACTTTTTCTTTATCACACGACTCGGTATCATCGTCACTTACTTCCTCGATAATTTGTAAGTCGCCCAAATCACCTTCAACTTTTAAGCCAAGATTATTTATATCATCAGAATCGCGTTTCATTGCCATTTAATCGACACACTTTCATATTTTTGAGTAATGACTAATGAGCATAAATTTAACATTGTAAAAACAATAATAGTGACATATTTTAAAATTTTTGGTATAGATAAATATAAATATATAATGTACTCTGTGTATGCAGCAAGCTATTTAGGAAGTAATCACAGGAAGTGATTTTTTACACAGCAGAATAAAAAATAAATAAACATAATATCAAAGAGAATATAATCTTTTAATATATAAAAAGTACTCTGTGATATAATCACTACGTTATACCATGTACAGTAAAAATTATTTGACAACTAGATTTTGGGTTGTCATATAACGGCTTTTAAGAATAAATCTAAAATTGGGAAAATATGTACAAAGCTAGGCAAATAGTTCATCGTAAATCTTTATTAAGTGTTTAAAAGCAAAAGCAAACACTTGCGTGAAAATCATTTTTGTCAAGTTTTGTTATCAGTTTTTACTTATAATTCTTCCCATACTGTCAGTTAAACTTATACTAAAAATCATGATGGCTGTCAATGGGGTAATATCAGTCGTCACATTGGCTATCTTGTAGGGAAAACAGTGGTTACTTACGGTCCGAAAGCTTAAAGTCATAACAAACGTGTACTTTTTGATTTCGTAAGATTATGGAAACTTTAGGGATATCAGCGAATACAATAATATTTTCCCATTATATATATATATATTGTTATATGTTCCCATCGTTCAATAATAATTGTTATTGTGATAAGTAGTTGTGTCCGTAAATATGAATAACATAATGTTATACATATACATTCACTTTTATGTTCAGCTTTAAAGGGAACACTCCTTATAGCCCTAAAACTCTTCAATCATTTTCTATATTACATAGACGTCACAAATAATATGTAAGTATAAAGCTGAAAACATGTTTAGGTTCAAGTACATAAATATTGAGCAAAATATATTTAATTTCACAAAATATCTATTGCCTGAAATCAGATACACAAAACTTTATAGCATTCCATTAATTCTATTATACATCAACAACAATTAAATTACAATATTTATTTAAAAAAATGTCATACTTATATAAATATAGATAAACTAATAAATAAATAAATAAGTCTTAATTTTAAGGCCGCGTTTGAAGAATTGATAGGTAGAGAATCGAACTATTACATCGACACGGGTTACAAAAACACAAGTGCACGCACAGTTAGCTGCGGAATCGTAATCAAGTAAAACATTTTGATACTTTGAAAGATTGATTTTTTTTTCATTTCCTATACCTACAAAAATATACTTAGATACGAAATTCGAGTACCTACCTGTATGACCTGAAAGTGAACTTCGGTGAGTGCTGCTAGAACTCCTGGACGAGTAGAATAAGGTGTGCCGAAATTGGTACGTTTTGTTAGTTATGATGAGACCTTATCTCCGGACTTGATGGAGTAACCTGAAGGTGTACTTTAGTGACTGCTACTGGAATTCCTCGACGAGTAGAACTAGGTGTGCCGAGTTTGGGTTCGATTTAATAGTTATGATGAGACCTTACCTCCGGGCTTGATGGAGAGACCTGATGGTGTACTTCAGTGACTGCTACTGAAACTCCTCGACGAGTAGAACTAGGTGTGCCGAGCTTAAGCTCGATTTGTTAGTTATGATGAAACCTTACCTCCGGACTTGATGGAGAGACCTTATAGTGTACTTCAGTGATTGCTACTGGAACTTCTGGACTAGTAGAACTAAGTGTGCCGAGTTTGTGCTCGTTTTGTTAGTTATGATGAGATCTTACCTCTGGACTTGATAGAGAGACCTCATGGTGTACTTCGGTGACTAATACTGGAACTGCTAGACATATAGAGATAGGTGTGCCGAGCTTAGGCGCGTAACCGTAAAATCTATATCGTGTCGGTGTCCGACTGCCACCGTTTTGGGCTAAAGAGCCTGCTGTGTGGTTCGCACAAGTAGAAGGGAATTTTGCACTATCCGGTATTAAAGAAGACGAAACAAAATATTATTATGTAATTGCACAATTAGACCATAGATATGCGGCAGAAGTCAAAGACATTATAGTTTCACCACCTCAAAAAGATAAACACGAGAAACTTAAAACAGAACTTATCAAGAGGCTCTCAGCATCTCGAGAAAAAGAAGTGAAGCAATAGTTAATGCATGAGGAACTTGGAGATAGGCGTCCGTCACAATATTTTACGACATTTGCAACATTTAGCGGGCCCTAACGTCCCAGATGACTTTATCAGGACAATATGGACTAGTCGCCTCCCAAACAATTTGCAAACCATAATTGCATCACAGCCTGACTCAACTTTGGAAGCACTGCCTGCCTTAGCCGATAAGGTGCACTAACTTGTTCCGGCATCTCCACACGTAGCTTCAATGGATGCAGCACCAGGATCTTTACTTGACACAATGTCGAAACAGATCGCGGAACTTACTCGTCAAGTGCAAGCATTATCCTTCCGAAATCAAAGGAAATCACGGTCGCAAAATAGAGACAACAAACGAGACCGCAACCATAGTCACAGTCATACTCGTAATCGGTCTCAGTCAAATTATAGAAGGTTTCCATTTTAGCTACTATCATTATAAATTCGGCAATAAGGCTAAAAAGTGCGTTAAGCCTTGTGATTAGCAACAGGGAAACGATCAGGGCAGTCGTTAGTGAAGACAAATGATTGCCTCAGTTCATCCGGTCGCCTGTTTGTCACGGATCGCAGAACGAAGATGCAATTCTTGGTCGACACTGGAAGCGACCTTTGTGTCTTCCCGCGCACGGCACTTAAACAACGACGACCTCGAACATCTTACGAACTTTTTGGAACTCCCATACCCACCTACGGCTATGCTCATCTCGAACTAAATCTGGGACTTCGACGAGATTTTTCATGGCGCTTTGTAGTAGCCGATGTACACAAAGCAATCATCGGAATTGATTTCTTATCATTCTACCATATCGTTGTCGACTGTCGTAACCGTCGGTTAATAGATAATAGTACTTCGTTGCAAACACCTGCTGAGCCTGCTACAGCTAATGTGATAGCTTCTGTTAAAACCATGAGAGGTAATTCAAAGTATGTTGAATTACTACGTGACTTTCCGGAGATTACCCGACCATCAGGTGTACCGCAAGCTCCTAAGCATAGTACCGTCCACTTCATTCGTACTAAGCCAGGACCACCTGTGTCTTGCAATCCGAGAAGATTATCACCAGAAAAACTGAAAATAGCGAAGCAAGAATTAGAGGCAATGATATAGAGTGGAATAGCACGTCCATCTGAGAGCCCGTGGTCTTCAACGCTCCATCTTGTACCAAAGAAAGATAACAGATGGCGGCCATGTGGCGATTAGAGAATGTTGAATGCACAGACAATTCCAGAGAAATATCCCACCAGGTACTTACAAGACTTCACCCATTACATATCGGGTTGTACAATTTTTTCTACGCTAGACTTGGTGAAAGCGTACAACCAGATACCAGTCAACCCAGATGATATTTCGAAGACAGCCATCACCACACCATTTGGTATGTTCGAATTTCCATACATGAATTATGGCTTAAAAAATGCGAGCCAAACCTTTCAAAGGTTTGTAGACGAAATAACACGAGGACTTGATTTTTGCTTCGCGTACCTGGATGATTTTCTAATATTTTCCCAGGACGAAGACAGCCATCTTGACCACCTTCGCCAAATCTTTGAATAACTTCAGGAATTCGGTATGGTTGTCACGAGCAAATGTGAATTTGGTAAGAAAGAAATCACCTAAAGTGTTAAGCCTTTGGACAGTAAGGTTCAAGCCATCAAAGACTTCCCCACTCCGAAAACCGTACGAGAACTTCGGCGTTTTCTAGGGATGCTAAACTTTTATCGCCGATTTATCAAAGGAGCTGCCGAAATTCATGCACCATTAAACTCTTTGCTGACGGGGTCCGTAAAAGGATCACGTTCCGTGGATATATCGGGAGAATCCCTACATGCTTTTGAGCAGTGCAAAACTAGCCTCTGTCAAGCAGCATTCTTGGCACATCCAGATCTGAACGCAAGATTAGGTTTGGTAACCGACGCCTCAGACAAGGCAATCGGTGCCGCCTTGCAGCAAGTAAAGAATGGATCATGGCAGCCACTTGCATTCTTCTCTAAGAAATTGAAACCAGCCCAACAGAAATACTCGCCATACGACAGCGAGCTCCTTGCTATATAGGAGTCAGTGAAATACTTTAGACACATGCTTGAAGCAAGACATCTTACTGTTTTTACTGATCACAAACCAATCTGTTATGGATTTCACATCAGAAAAGATAAGTGCTCACCCCGCCAGTATCGTCATCTCGATTTTATTTCACAGTTCACCACCGACATCCAACACATCTCTGGAAAAGATAACATAGTGGCTGATACGCTTTCAAGAGTGGAAGAATTAGCTCAGCCTGTTAATCTAGTTACCTTAGCCAAATTGCAGGACGTGGATACGGAACTGAAAGAAATTCTGAAAGGTGGGACATCACTTCGATTAGTTAAGGTACCAATACCTGGCACGAAGACAGACCTATATTGTGATGATGGAACTGGAAATCAAAGGCCTTACGTACCTCAAAACTTAAGGAAGCAAGTCTTTGACAGTTTACATTCGCTGAGCCATCCTGGGGTCAAAGCTACAACAAAGATGATAACAGAACACTACGTTTGGCCAGGAGTAAAGAGAGACTGTCGTGAATGGTCGAAAACGTGTCACCCCTGCCAGCGTGCAAAAATAACACGTCGTATCTCCGCACCTTACCATCACCTGGAACACGTCACGGTAGTAAAAAAGTATTTATCTTTAAAGACTTACCAAATGCGACTCACGTTTATGTCAGGGATGACTCTGTAAAAGGTTCACTGCAACCAGCGTACTCCGGTCCCTTCATAGTGCTGGAAAGAGGAGACAAGATTTACAAATTACTCATGAAATGCAAAGAACAAACGGTCTCAATAGATAGAATAAAACCTGCCTATACACCCTCTGACGCGTCAGCATGTCGAACACCACCTGCAAACAAAAAAGAAGAGTATGAGAAAAATTGTACACGCTCAGGACGCAGAGTTAAATTACCTGATTATTATCGCCTATCATAGATGGTCTCTGGGGGAGGAGTGATGTGGCGTCATTAATCTGAAAAAGAAAAATAAACAATCAAAATTAATAATCTATAACTACACAATCTACATTACACAATTAAAATTAAAATAGAATACAAAAATTAATAAGTAATATTAAACTTACCTTTGAGTCGTGTCGTATCGTCGCAGAAATCGTGATCAAGTGATCGAACAAAGGATTGAAGACATCGAGGCGGCGCACCCGCCATGCGGTTAGTACGAATATATCACTGTGACGATAAGACGTATGACGCTTGCGCCCGGTTATTGTTTGTATTTGCTACTTGCTTTGAACTTGTTCTTCCTTCTCGTGCTAATAACTTCTGTGCTACGCTTTGTGCTAAATTATAAACAGTATTTTATATGTGAACGATTGTATTTGTGAACAATTGTATTCGTGAATTATTGTAGCTGTGAACTATAGCATATATGAACTATTTAATTGTGTGAACTGTTCTGCTTAGAATAAACTTTTATAAAAAGTGATTGGTGAGTAATTTAAGAACCTCCCCACATCACTTCAAGTGTTAAACTGCTTTTTTACGCTGGTATTCTGTGAGACCGTGGGCCTCCCCTGGTGGGCCGACCCATTCGTGGTACAACTATACTACTGATATAGCTGTAGCATGGCTCTACCACGTTGAGATTGAGACAACTACACTACATTTAATAATTAAAACATTAAAGAAGTTTATTTTAATACCGACTTAAATTTATTTATAGGAGAGGGGGCATACGAGCATGCGGCTCACCTGATGTAAAGCGACTACCGCCGCCCATGAACAAGTGCAACACCAGGGGAACCAGGGGAATTGCAGATGCGTTACCGGCCTTTTAAAAAGAAGTAGGCTCTTTTCTTGAAGGTCCCTAAGTCGTATCGGTCTGGAAAAATCGCAAATGGTAATCGATTCCACAAGGACGTTGAGCAAGGAAGAAAACATCTTGTAAATCGCACAGTGGTGGACCGCCAATCATCCAGGTGGTATGGATGGTATCGCAAGTTTTGTCGCGATGTGCGATGGTGAAATTGAGCGGCTGGAATTAGTCCGAATAATTACTCAGAGCACTCCCCGTGATAAATGCGAAAGAAAATGCAAAGGGATGCAACATCTCTTCGCAGTGCCATTGAATCGAGCCGATTGGAAAGGACCCGATCGTCGATGATTCGAGCCGCTCTGCGCTGAATGTGGTCAAGTGGAAGGAGCTGGCACTGGGGAACACCTGCCCAGTGATGGGAACAGTATTCCATGTGAGGCCGAACCTGCGCCTTGTAAAGTTGCAGGCGGGGGATCCGGCATGAAATACTGTCCCGCTCTGCTGAGCACGCCAAGCTTTTTAGAGGCCAATTTGGCCTTCTCTTTCAAGTGACCACGAAACTGCATGTCACTCGATATGTCGACTCCGATATGTCGATCCGTCCTTGATAATGAGGAGATACGACAAAGGGGTTCTTTTTAGCGGTAAACGCGCAAACTTGTGTCTTCTGAGGATCAAACAGGACTAGATTTAGTCGCCCCCAATCCGAGACTTTGTTCAGCAAAGACTCGACTTCAGACACAAGTTTGTTCCGGTACCCGGCGAAATTTTCCCGAGAAATATTGGCACGGCCGGTGTATAGAGCATCACCAGTGCTGTCATCCGCAAGCCTTGTAGAAAACCAGCGTTAATAGGCTTGTAGTCGAAGCATGCTCCGTCTACAACGATCTTGATGCTCCAATCTGCAAGGAAGCTGGTGATCCAATTGCACAATTTCTCGGGAAGCCCATAGGAAGGGAACTTCGAAAGAAGCGCTTTGTACCAAACCCGATCGAAGGCCTTCGCAATGTTCAAACTAACGGCCAACGCTTCCCCTTTGGACTCTACTACATCGGCCCATCTATGAGTCAGGTAGACCAAAAGATCACCAGCTGATCGACCGAACCCGACGAAAACTGTATTGGCGGTCACTAATAGGCTGGTGGTCCTCAAGGTACCGCATGAGCTGGCAGTTAATAATGGAATCTATTAGTTTGGAGAACAAGGATGTGATGGCAATAGGCCTGTAATTGGACGGGTTTGAGCGGTCGCCTTTTTTAGGGATCAGGTGGACAAAAGCTGTCTTCCATGATTTCGGGACTACGTCTAGGGAGTAGGAGTACCGGAGAAGACGCGTTAAAACCGGTGCCAACTGCGGAGCACACGACCTTAGCACAATTGGGGGGATTCCGTCAGGCCCACTCGACTTGTGGATGTCCAGGGAGAGGAGTGCTTTGCGAACCGAGCGCTGTGAGAACCGCACATCCGGCATGGAGCTCTCACACCGCGGGATTATCAGCGGTGTGTTCCCTCCGTTAACAAGAGTCGAGTTGGACGCAAAAAAGGAGCCTAAAAGGTCGGCTTTCTCATTTGCGGCGTGGGCCAGTGAGTCGTCTTTCCCGTGCAGAGATCGTAGTGATGGCTTACAGAAATTACCTTGAACAGCCTTGGCTAGAGACCAGAATGCACGGGTTCCCAAAGGAAGGTGAACTATTTTCTCGCCAATTCTGCCTATGTGCTCTGACTTTGCCTTGGCAATAACTCTTTTGAAGGACATGGAGGCGAAGTTATACTTCTTTTTAAGCATGCTAGTGCTTACATCCCGAGTTGCCGAAGCTGCATTCCAGGCTTGATAACACTCCTGCTTACTGCGTAATGCAGTCTTACAGGAGCAACCAAACCAAGGCTGAGATCTACCTCCGATGGGTACCACAAATTATGGAATAAATAGTTCCATTCCCTGTAGCACCACATCAGTGACAGAGTCAGCGACAACGCTGGGATCATCCGGCGAGAAGCAAACCCGCCCCATGGGTAGGATGAAAAGAAAGACCGCATTCCGTCCCAATCCGCCGACTTGTAATGCCAAACACGGCGGCAATCTGCAGAATGCAACCGAGAGGGGAGGCGACCCCTGCCACGCTATCGCTATCGGACTCCACTCGAACCTAAACGCCGTCCACTACCATCTCGAGACGGCAAAGCCGGCCTTGCTCTTTCTGACCGAGTCGCAGGCGTCCTCTCCGGCTGCACTACACCACACTCCGGATCAGACAATGGTCCCAAGAGCCGAGAGGGGCATCGACAGAAACCTGATATCCGTCTGGATGAGCGGTCAGCAGGAGGTCCAAACAGGGAAAGTGTATGATCCTCTACATCTGAAATCCGTGTAGGCGAAGTAACCAGTTGTGTCAGAACAAATGCCAAGGCAAAGTAATAAACAGATCTCCCCGCATGATCGGTTAAACGTGAACTGAGCCTCACGTTCTCTGCGGATGGGACCTGTTGTAGCAAGGAATCTGTAGCCATTTGGACGTGGTCGATGAGTCGATCTGTTTCGACATTACTGCTATGGGACCTATAGAGGCATCCGTAGACGCGCGGATGGTCGTCACTGTCTACGCGTAGCCAAAGGATGGACAGGTCCGAACCTTCAAGACTGCCGAGGCGTCGAGAACAGATGTTCTCTCTAACGTATACGCAAACTCCAGCCCGAGGCACAAGGGAGTGCTCTAATTTGTACCCCGGATAGGAGAGATACGAAGTATCAATCGGAGAGGACACCTGCGTCTCGGTCAGAAAGAGCAAGGCCGGCTTCGCCGTCTCGAGATGGTAGTGGTCGGCGTTTAGGTTCGAGCGAAGTCCCCTGATGTTGCAGAAATTCACGGATAGCGTGGCAGGGGTCGCCTTGGTATTGTTGCTCAGTTTGCCCCGAGTAGCAGTTATTATTTTGTGCGGGATTCCCCCCCCCCCCCCCCCCAGAATACGCGGAGCAGCCTGAGCACCCACGCTCAGAAGTGGAATAATATGGTCATGGATACTTGGTGTTACTTAATCATATCTTTTGATATTGTGATTTCGAAGGTGGAGGTTTATATTACTAATAACATACCATGAGGCTCCTCTCTCTTTCATCTGTTCCTGATAAATATAAAGTAATAATAAACTTTTATCATTTTAGCTGCATGAGTTTTAAAAACATAATGATCTTAACATAAACAAGCCGGAGGATAAACAAGACGCAGGAGATATTAAAGTGCACCAAGTATCTGAGGATACAGACGCACTCTCTATTCTCTCGATCTGGGTATGTTAAGAAAACAGCAATGGCAGCTTAATCTTTCAAGCTCAATTTTCAATCTTAATTTGAAATTTATGAAATATTTGTAATAATAACCAGACAAATACATTTTCTTCCACATTTACGAGAAACTGTTTTAAATTTTATTCTGTTAAAATTTAAAAAAGCTTAATTTAGGTAAGCATCCGTTTAAAAATAGCTTTTATAGGCTATCTTACATTACATTGGCGATTTTAGGCTACTTGACGTCAAATTTGTGCGACTTGTACCGGTCTAGACTTGGCAACACTGTTCTGTTGTTATCATAGACTTAGTGGCCTAAAGGTCTAGATGCCAGGCCATAAACTCCAAAAAAAAATATCATAGACTTAGAATATACTGGCGTATATATTCTAAGTCTATGGTTGTTATTATTGTGGTTGTCAGCACTTGTCAAGTAGTACTTTAAATGAATAAGACGATTTATTAAATTTATAATAAATATGTATATAATACATGAAGGAGAAATTATTCTAAAAGAGAAATATGGGTCCACGTCTAAAGAAATACTGTATGTTAAGCCGCCAAGTAAGAATTAATTATAACCCCTTTCTGAAATCAGAATCGTCTTAGTAACTAATATTTAATTTGTTTTGTTATTCAAGGTTAATTTAAATTATATATGTAGTTACAGTAATAAGCTAATAAGTCTCAATGTTTCAGATCAGACTAATATTGTAACGTTAGATGACGAAAACTACAATAACGTGGCTAGTTGGTTTACCAGAGTTTTTTTGCCACAAGGCTACCCTGATAGCGTAAGCAAAGATTATTTAGCATATCAAGTGTGGGATACTGCACAGGCCTTTTGCAGCACTATAACAGGTATTAGTAGCTTTAATAATAGTAAGCAATTATATTAAAACATACATTTTTTTATCTTTTGTCGTTTGATTAACAATAAAAGCCTACTTTTAACTTTTTGAAATCCTAAAAGGATAAATAGTATCTGCATAATAGCATCTGAAGTGTGAGTCAAAACACAGCATATAGTTGAATTAAAACCCCACTCCAGAATCTATTGTGCTATTTATGGGGAAATTTTGTAGTTCTTTGCAGTCAGATTTTATTTTTTGTCACAAATTAATTTTTGTGACCTTTTTTAGTGGACAATAGAACATCACAAACTAAAGATAACAAGTAGAATGTTGCTTAAATAGTGACATTATAATTTTTGGGTCATTCTATGCAGAAACAACTTAGAGATTTGAAGTTGCATGCATTATCCCATCAAGAGCCTGGCCATTTTGCTTTTTTACGCACCAACTGTTTAGACCTGTGACCTGGTACTGGCAGGCGTTAATGTAGACAATGATATCTTTATCATTTTGTGTGCCAGCTATATATAAAACTTATATGTTTTGAATCATTATGACTTAAGCTATTTAATTTTCCTTTATAAATATTAAAATTTTACTTTTATAAATATTATGAATCTCATTTCAAAATTGTGTCACATAATTTTGCCGGCTTCTTATACATAAAGGGTAAGGATTATTATATTATTATCACACCTCTCAATACTAAATGTATTCAGACAACAAACTTTTTAAAATGTACCTCCGTTTACACGGCAAAACAAAAACAGGTTAAAACAATCAAAAACTATCAATTCAAAAACTTTTAAAAATGTTACATTATGGTCTTGTTTTTAATCTATGTTGTTCAAAGATTAAACAGTGTATACTTTTTTAATTTAATAGCAAATCGTGAGTAACTGATGATCTGCCAATTTTGGTGTTTGAATGGAATCATATGTTACGCGTGTCGGCCAATATAGGTTGACAGAATGCTCGCAGTGTTATAGGATCTCAAGCAGATGGTAGCACCATTCCATCTTCTCTATTAAAGTTATGATGTTTGTATTTAATTTGAATAGCCTTGTTAACCATCCCTGGTAGTAAGTAATCAGTAAATTTGGTAATAAGTGTTCTATTGCCAGGATTTGTGCTTTATCAAATCTTCTTATGAATTCAATAGTATTCCTTTATATGGGTTTTTACCATCATTTGAGATGGTAAAAATCGACCGAGCGACCACATTCACAATCAAGTTTGTACTCCTGCATCTTGTAGAGGGACATTACACATTAGGCATTACACTAGAAGAATGGAAATATGGACTTATTTTCTTTATATTTCACCTGGTCACTGTGATGTAGGCATGCCAGAAGCAAGGTGTTTACTGTCACAGTTACCTTGTGCTCTTTGAAACA
Source organism: Parnassius mnemosyne (assembly GCA_963668995.1). Taxonomy (NCBI): domain Eukaryota; kingdom Metazoa; phylum Arthropoda; class Insecta; order Lepidoptera; family Papilionidae; genus Parnassius; species Parnassius mnemosyne. The sequence continues at coordinate 59,982,878 of CAVLGL010000082.1, read as the reverse complement.
AAATATTTGTCACTCGTGCTAACTATAATAGATTTACCATTTACAATTCAGTTAGTATGGGTTTCTTTCTTAAACACAGTATAGCTAATGGTTTTATTAGGATTCAGTATGACTAAAACAACAATTATTTACCTCTAACTCCATTATGAGTTTAATTTTGAAGTTTATGGAGTTAAAGTAGTCTGAAAACAGTTACTTTGTCTGATGGTAAAATTATAAAAGTATTGTCTATGGACATACATGTTGTAGATTCTTGGATTTACTGGAGCTGTAAGAGGGGTTTTCTCCTCAAAGTCTTCTATAAAAATAGTGGCGACAATGGGAAATACAGGTGAACCTTACCACTCCATCAACTTGCTTGTAAAACTCTTCCTTCCACAATACATGGGCAGATGTTAGGCATTGTTTGAGTAGTATTCTATGTGCATATTCACTATTAACATGCCTACCTATTGAAGACTGCATTTCATTTGTTACTAGGAAGCTGCTGCAGTAAGCAGTGTACAACTTACTTATTTATTTTAGTCTGTAAATTTATAATTTATTAATAATGACAAAACTATATGTTTTGTCATTATTAATAAATTATACTCTCCCCAACAATTTAATATTAAGAGAGAAGATAAATAATTTTATAATTTATTGTGATATATTATTTAATTTATAGGCACTCTGGCAACTCAGGAGGTGTTAAGAGGAGTAGGAGTGGGAGACACAAGTGCCACGCCATTAGCTGCCACTATCACTTGGGTGGTAAAAGATGGATGTGGCCATCTCGGAAAAATCCTCTTTGCATTTAGTCACGGGTAAAGTTCTTTTCCTTCTGCATGTTATGAAATATAGTTAACCTAACTGATTTAAACCCAAAGGAACTATTTTATCATAATATATTAATGTATACAAACTTAAAAGAGGTACTTTTAAGTTTGTATACATTATGATGATACAAAATGTCCAAATAAAAATATCTATGTACCTTTAAGCTTATCTCTTGTTTTTTTTTATTTAGACTCTTCCTTGCCTCAACATACTTCAAATTTTTGGGTCCAATGATTTTTCGTCATCATTATCATTATAAAAAGTTATCGTGATGCCACTGTTTACAGAGTGGAAAATGATAATTAATCACGCTGTAAGTGAATCACGAATAAGTAAATAATTTTACTGAACACACCTTGTGATTTCTCATGAGACCACTTACAATCATTACCGTCTTTACCATAAGGGCACACGGGGCCCATGCCCAGGACCCCTATCTTCACAGGGACCCCGAAAGGCCGGTATATTCGCATACACTATACAATCTTTTTTTCTATTTTAGGAAAATATAACCCGACATAAAAATTTATAGAGTAAATGAGGGCGTTATTAGTGACTTTCTGGAAACCCTGAGCAGTGACAAGCCACACATTGCAGAGTTTGACAGAAAAAGCGGTATTGACAGATTTCTTAGGTAGAAAATATGTAGTTCTGCGTTTCGCCGCCATCTAAACATGTTTTTTGAGCTGTACAATCGCCTTACTCACAGCCTGGATTTTTTTTTAATTTTCAGTAATCTATATATTTATATAATTACAGCTAAATAAATGTTGTTGGTTAAATTGATAATAGGAAAAGACATGAATATAGGAAGTAGCTTAGCGAATTTTAATCGGACACCAGAACAGTTTTTTTTAAATCTTTTACTAAACAGTGAATATTTAAATAATTTTAAAAAATATCTAAAAAGTATCTACATTGCAAATTCGAGTTTGCAGAGTCTAGACAATGCATTACATAGAAATCGACATTGTGTTTGGTTGCGGGATTTCCTGAAAGATCACACTTGTACGGTGAACTTTGTGATTTCATTTTGTTTTGTTTCATAGAAATTATTTAAGATAATAGAAGTGTTAACGTTTCAAAGAAACAAATAGGCCGACTAATTCTTCACCGTCATCACCTAAAGATCGAAATACTTCTGAATATCAACTGGAAAAATATCATACGTGTGACAAAAAGATCAACATACACCATATGCTGAACCCTCTACTTCAAGCTACTGTGAGTTAATAACTACATACTTGGAAAATGTATCTCCTGATCCTGGTACGTATTGTGATGAAATTTTAACAGACGAATTACGCGATATTTGGATTTGAAAAGGGCCAATATTTTTCCTAAATAAAAATAGTGACTTCTACGAAACTTCTGCAAGTTTTCCAGATTTAAGCGGTAAAAAAAATGGATATTTAACTATAAATATTTTTACCCGTAAATTGATGAATGGTGAGTCTTTAGAAAGAAAATGGCTCCTTTATTCACTGTCCAAGAAATGTGTGTACTGCTATTGCTGCCATCTATTTAATGCTACTACTGGGCATAATTTGAGTTCTCCGAATGTATATAAAGATTGGTAGCATATAAGTAACTTCTTAATTGAGCATGAGAACAATTTATAGCACAAGCAATTAATGATGAATTATGTGGCAAGAAGCAAAAATACTAGACGAGTTGACAGTATGTTGCTGTCTCACTATTATACAGAGTCAATTATTGGAAGAATGTACTTAGAATAATTGTTGCAGCAGTGAAATTATTAGCTCCTAGAGATCTTGCTTTTTGTGGTGATAATGATATATTGGGATTTAAAAATAACGGGAATTATTTAGGATGCATAGAATTGATTAGTGAATTTGATGCTTTTCTTGCTGATCATATATGAAACTGCGGAAATCGTGGAAAAGGAAGAACCTACATCATATTTGATGATGATGAATTACTTCAAACAAGATAATCTTTTCTGAAGCTTTGTCCTCAATTGCAAGTGACGTAAATCAATCAAGAAAAATAAGAACCGAAGCCTAAAAGCCCAGAAAAAAATGGAGAAATTGAATACTATACTTTTAACAGAAATATGGAATGATTTTTGGCAATTATGAACAAAACCAGCTAAGTTTACAGAATAGCACTATGACCATGGACGTTGCAACAAAACTTTACGCATCTCTGACCGATTATGTCAATAACACACGCAATAATTTCAATCAGTACGAATCAACTGAAGAAAAAAATACAAATACGTACTATAAAGATAAGTCTGAAAGAAAAAGAATTCGCACCACACACGTTACTTTTTTTTTGGATTGTCTGAGAATGTACAGTTAAATGGCAAAGAAAAATTTCGTGTAAATATGTTTATTCCTTGTGATCGATACATTAAATTTACAATCGTTTTAGTTTTCTTTATCAATCAATAAATAACAAGTGATTCTGATGAGTTGACAAAAAATGCAATGAATTTGGAGAATTCTATCATGAAGACATTAATGCATATGAGCTCAAATCTGGATATTTTTATTTAGGGCAGTATTTAAAGAACACAGCAAAGGAATCTGTGGATTTGAATATGTAAGGCTGAGATACATAAACTAATAAAGGCTGATAAATTAGAGAAAAATGTTCCTTTGCTTAATGGTTACCAATGGTAGTGGAGAGCGCTCATATTCACACCTAAAGAGAATAAAAAATTTATTACCAACAACTATGTTACAAGAACTACTAACAAATTAGTCAATAATTATGTGTATATAGATTAACTAGCTGACCTGGCGAACTACGTACTGCCTAACAGGCGATTCTTTATTTTTTTTTAATACTTATTCTGCTATTCGGGACACCGGGTCAGCTAGTAAGATAAAAAAAAGAAAAAAGAAAGTTGATAGTCAACAATCACATTATGTCAAAAAATAAAAATTATAAAACACTTAAAATTCTTTTAATAGTCACTAAAAAATCACAATGAAAAAAGAATTCTGATTTCTTATAATGATACCTATTTATTATATTTCATTTTATTCTTACTTATTCTAATTGACAAATATTGACATTAGTATTTATACGACACTAACGTCACTTAATTGTTTTGCCTTCCCGGAACCCCTCCACTAACATTTAAACTTTATGGTATGGTATTAAAGTTCAAATTGACTTTTAAGTATTATTACGAATCTTTTGTATGGGAATATAGAAAAGTGTTGTTTTTAGACTTTTACAGGCAATTTTTCAAATTTTTCTCTCCGTAAGAACCATCTTCGTACTTCAAGAAATATTATAAGAAAAAGAATTAGCGAAATCGGTTCAACTGCTCTCGAGATTTGCGCTTAGCAACACATTCAGCGATTAATTTTTATATTATAGACAAGCTGTTCTCCGCAACTTCGCCCGCGTGGAGTTATTTTTCGCGGAACCCTAAAATAAAAGCAGCCCTAGTTACTCCTTATAACATCAGCTATCTGCCAGTGTGTATAAATATTGACAAATATTGACATCAATATTTATACGATACTAACGTCATTCAATTGTTTTGCCTTCCCGGTACTCCTCCACTAACACTTAAGCTTTATGGTATGGTATTAAAGTTCAAATTGACTTTTAAGTATTATTACGAATCTTTTGTATGGGAATATAGAAAAGTGTTCTTTTTAGACTTTTTGAGGCAATTTTTCAAATTTTTCTCTCCGTAAGAACCATCTTCGTACTTCAAGAAATATTATAAAAAAAGAATTAGCGAAATCGGTTCAGCTGCTCTCGAGATTAGCGCTGAGCAACATATTCAGCGATTCATTTTTATATTATAGATATCCTTCAAAAATAGACTTTGAAGATATAATAGAAGATTTTGCTCAACAGAAAACCTGAAAGAAACCACTATTGTAATGGTAACCAATTCAAAACACCAACATACTTAAGTAATTAATGACACTTGAAAAATTGAAGAAAAATAATTTTGCCATTCACTTTTTTTACTCTCCAACAGGGCCCCAAATTCTTGTGTGTCCAAGGGCCCCGGTATGACCTAAGACGGCGTTGCTTACAATTCTCTGTTATGGAACTAAAGAATGTTCTATCAGAAACTATAAGCTCTATCCGACATTTCCCGTAATCACCTTTTAAAACACTTGCAACATCAAACTATAGATATAACTTTTTTATTAACCTAGTCCGCCTTACGGCCCTCTTTATCTATCGAAAATAGATAAACAATCGAAATGCAGATGTGTTGTCACTCCTAAAAACTAAGATGAAACGCAGTAATAATATTTTATCCGTATTTAATAATAATTTTTGTTGAAATCATTTTTTGAGTTCATTTTTAAATTTTCAGCACATATTTGGATGCATACAGCAAGAAATGGAGATTGTATGCTGACACACTCAATGATGCTGCCATGTGTATAGAAATAGCACTGCCACTGTTCAAGAACTACACAACATTTGCTTTGTGTGTGAGCACTGTTATGAAAGCTATTGTTGGAGTAGCTGGTGAGTGATAGTTGCTTACAACCTTTATCTTCATAACCCTTGACTGACAAATAAGTCTTCCAGATGATATATGGCTGAAGATCTTTAAGGAAGAAACATTCTTGGGCTGTCATTCACAACAGGCTTTTACAGAATGCGTGTACTTGCATGCATCGGGCATGTGGGATTTGACTATTAGCTGTTTGCATTACCATATTTTTTATCGTACTTACATTAATCTATTTGCATGATACTTCATCTTATTTTTGGCATGAGTTCAACATTTTTAATGGGTATACCGATACCCATTAAAGATGTCGTTGCTAAACCCTCATACACTCTCCAGGAGTCAAGTTGCATCTCATTGAGGTGAGGTGAAGCGTTTTGAAAGAAACTGGTCATAGATGTAGTTAGGAAAAAGCATGAGGAAATTGGGTCCACGGCAGGATAAGTTAGCTGAGCTACTAAAGTCAGTACATGACTTATATCCCTCGTCTTTATTGTGCTTGAAAAGACATTCAAAGTACAAAATTTTAAACGACCTGACGTCAATGATTATTTAAACTTTTCACAAAGTAATTAAAGGGGATAGCGTATTGCAGTTATTTTCAAAATTTATTGGATATGAAACATTAATTAATATAATAACAAAAAAAATGTATTAATTAGCAGCCGTAATCATCAACTATTCGACAAAGGCGTTTTCCATACTGAACCACCTGTATTAATTAATCATCATTTTATACGTTGTAGAGCCATGCTGCAGCTATATTAGTAGTGTAGTTGTAGCACGAATGGGTCGGCTCGACCGGGGAAGGACCACGCTCTCACAGAATACCAGCGTAAAATAGCAGCTTAATGCTGCTGTTTCGTATGGTGAGTGTAGAGAACCGGAGACCCTTTTTACTGGAAAAGAGGCATTTCATCTTAGTCCTCAAGGCTGACAACGCATCTGCATTTTGATAAATGTAGATGTCTATGTGCCACAGCAACCATTTACCATCAGGTGGACTGTGTGCTCGTTTGTCACCCTATTTCTATAAAAAAAAACAATAATAAACACTAAATTTTAAAATCCTTAGGTGGCGCCACTCGAGCTGCGATGACGCAACATCATGCGGTACGTGGCAATTTGGCGGATGTATCAGCAAAAGATTCCGCTCAAGAGACGGCTGTTAACTTAGTTGCATCCTTCACAGCTCTCTTCATAATTTCCGTTTTTGGGTATTATTTTCATTACCTTAAACCTTAGCCACTATACTGTTTTAACATTGATAGGTTTATATTGATCCAATTTATACGTTAAAATATTTTATCTTAATAACACAACTTTTAATATATAATTTAAGATACAATGACATTATACAGTAGTGAGCTCTCTTCTTAGACCCCCTGACGGCATAAGGAATTAGGAAAACTGTCAAAAACTTAGCGACTAGCATTTTTCTTCTTATAGTACTCAAGCTCGAATTAGATATCGCTTACTCCGTATCCCATTTATAAGTTAGTTTTAGGACACCTGTTTTCTTGGCACGTCCTGAGCTCACCCTTTGAGTATCTTTATACTGAAACCTTTTATCATTTTAAGTGGCACGCTCTGGCTTCTTACGGGTGTGATTCATCAAGCTCGTGTTATCTTTACTTTACTACTTGATTACAAAACTGAGGTGTTTGATATCCTGATGACGTTGCAGATCCAGGCAGACGTTGCTCTGCCCTTTCCGACGCCCCTTCGTATAAAAATTCTTAAATTAGCAATAAAAATTTTTCAGTGTCATTTAGCGGGATAAAAACTATCCTATCTCTCAAGTTGGACCCAAATGCACACAGTGTGCAAAATTTCATTGAAATCAGTTCAGTAGTTTAGGAGTCCATCGCGAAAAAACAACGTGACACGTAATTTATATATATAAAGAAGATATACGAGGGTGGATTGAAAAATACTCGGCCTAACCAAGAAAATAAACAAATACTAAATCAGTTATATTTTTATTTTTCTACATAATCACCATCAAGTTCAATACACTTTTACCACCTCCCCTTCCAAGCATTTAGACCGTTGAAAAAAAATGATTCTTCCTTAGCGTCAAAATATGCGTCTACAGCTGCTTTGACCTCGTCGTTTGTCAAAAATCTTTGACCTCCCAAGTGCTTTTTTAGGTTAGGGAACAGAAAGAAGTCTGATGGTGCCAGATCAGGTGAATACGGCGGATGCGGTAACAGTTCAAAGCCACAGTTGTGAATTTCAGCCATTGACTGTACTGACGTGTGAACACGGGCGTTATCTTGATGAAACAGGACTTTTCTTCTTCGCATTCCTCGACGTTTTTCTTTTATTTCCTCTCGTAAACGACGTAGTAAGGTGCAGTAGTAATCAGAGTTTATATTCTGACCCCTTTCAAGATAATCAATCATATTCACACCTTTCGAGTCCCAGAATACTGAAGCCATCACCTTATTTGCCGACAAAATCGACTTAGCCTTTTTAGGGGGTGGTGAACCAGGTCTTCTCCACTGTTTTGATTGTTGTTTTGTTTCCGGTGTACAGTAATGAACCCATGTTTCGTCCATAGTAACAAAACGATTCAAAAAATCATCTGCATCGGCTTCAAATAACTCCAAACAGTCGCGTGAAATAGTCAATCGCGTCCTTTTTTGTTCAACTGAAAGCAGTCGCGGAACCCACCTCGCAGACACCTTGTGGAAACCCAACTCGTTGATAATGATGTTTTGAGTTCGTTCATAAGAGATGCCTATAATCTCGGCTATCTCTCTAATTTTTAATCTGCGGTCTCCCATTATTAAATCAAGTACTTTTTTAATATTTTCGTCAGTAGTTGACGTCGAAGGCCTTCCAGAGCGGGGTTCATCTTTCACACTCTCTCTACCACGCTTAAATTCTGCTATCCATTTTTTGACGGATGAATATGACAGAGCACAATCGCCTAATGTACTGACCATGTCATCATGGATGGCTTTTGATGATAGCCCCTTCTTATGGAGGTACTTAATGACGGCACGCTGCTCGATTTGCTCCATTCGCGGAAATTATGTCCGATTACTTTGTTAATAAATTTATAAAATCACAACTAATTATCGCACACGTTTCGAACTTCACACAATGAACTAGTCTGAACTGAACTAAATAATGTGGGTAGATTTGATTTTTAGAATTGAATGGATCTGTGTTAGGCCGAGTACTTTTCAATCCACCCTCGTATATACATATATAGGTCGGACTTACAGTATCTTAAAGAATTGCAGTGGTATACTTCGGTTTGGATTTAATTTCATAATGTTAGGTCCCCAGCAGACCCAGCTATATTCTCTATTGAAAGTGGGATTTTTTTTTAAATTTTTAGAAAATGGTGTTCTTTTGCGAATTTTGGTTTATCAAATCTGATGTGATTGCGTTTACGGTATTGATGTGCACGCAATGCACGGTACATGGTTACCGACGCTCCGAGAAGCTTAGACGTTGTGAACACAGAGTGCAGACTTACATGACCTCAGGATCAAACACCTTAGCCCCTTCCCGGACTATGAAATATGGAAAAAAAATGAAAAAATATAATTCAACTTAAACACTATAAAATTTAAACACAAAGGAGGAAAGGAAAAGCGATGTTGTTTTTTATCATTTTTTTATTTTCGTATTTCTATTATTTTTGTTTTATATTCCATTAGGATTGATTGCCTCTTGCCCTGTTATTTTGGTTTTTGTACCCTTTCGACATGCTTATTAAGTTTTGTCGTTTGTCCAAAAAAAAAATACAATTAGAACCTTATAGTACTTTTTATTGTTTTTCAAAGTATTCACCACGTAGTTATAGCTCGAACCAGTTATTAAAACATTTATTCCACTCCAAAGTGAGGGTGTTCAATATGGCTGTTTTGAAAGCGTCGACTGCTTCTTCACCGGACTAGAACCTTTGACCACGAAGATTTTTCTTAACTTTAGGAAATGTAAAGAAATTGTTAGGGCTTAAGTCACGACTGTACGTTTTCCTGCTTCAAATGCTCAATCGTTTGACCAGCGCTGTGTGAGCTTGCGTTGGTATTGTGTAGGATGATGCGTCGCTCTGAGTTAGAAGCACTCTGCATTAACCGTTCTACGATCTTCAAGTGCAATCGTCGCAACAAGGCTGGTTTTCGCAGTGAATGTGGCCACCATTTTCTTTGAAGTGCTTCGAGAACGAACAACTTTAGTCGGCTGCGGCTTTTCTTGAAGATACAGATTGTAGATTGTTGTTTAGAATCGAGATCGTAGGCATAGTACCAAGATTCGTCACCACTGATGATGTCGTAGACGTGATTAGGCTACTCGGTTGAACCTTTGAAGAATTTTCTTATACCATCTGACGCGGGTCGCCTTATGATCCAACGGCAAATTAGCTTTCTCACACCAAGCGCCACAAGCAAGATCTTCTGAATGGCTGTCCCTGAGATGCCTAACATCGCCTCTATCTCTTGATATGTCACATGACGATCTTCGAGGATTAGTTTTTTCACAGCAACGATGTTATCTTTAGTGAAGGCGGATTTTGGACGTCCTTCACGAGATTTATCACTAAGATTGGTATGTCCATGCTGGAATTCTAAATGCCAGCGTTCGACAGTCCTCAGACATGGGGTTTCATCATAGAACACAGAAGTTAGCTCTTCGAAACACTGAAGCCGTGTTAGACCTTTTCGAAAGTTGCAGAGAATTATTGCACGGATATTTTCCTTAGTAAGATTCATTTTCATACGTGACCTGACAGATTCAACTGTGACTAAACAATAGCATTAATCCTCATACTTTCAATTCTTTTGAGATTCTGACTTTAAACAAATTTGAATATTGAACAGCTCCAAATTCAAAATTGCCGGTAAATGTGTAAACGATAAAACTTAAAAAGCACACTGTGTATTGCTATTTGGCGGCAAAAATAAGAGATAAAGTATCATGATGAATATTTTGGTATATTAAATTTATATCACAATAATAAAGCTAAAACTCAGAAATTAGTTTGATAATTTTTAACGTTGTTTGTTGCAAGTATAGTAACAGCCTAGAAATATATTATCCCACTATTAGAGAGATTTTAATTATTGACAACGTTATGGAGCGGAGCTATTGTAATAGAGGTCCGAATACCACGCACGCACGATCTTTCGCTCGCATGCATGCACGCATATTCGCCCTCTTGCACGCGCGCACGCATTCACATTCGCCCGCTCGCACGCACGCACGATTGCTCGCTCGCACGCACGCACGCATTCACGAACCTTCGCTCGCACGCACTCATGCACATTCGCCCGCTCGCACGCACGCACGCACGATCCTTCGCTCGCATGCATGCACGAATATTCACCTTCTCGCACGTACGCACGCATTCACATTCGCCCGCTCGCACGCACGCGCGCACGATCCTTCGCTCGCACGCACGCATTCACGATCCTTCGCTCGCATGCATGCACGCATATTCGCCCTCTCGCACGCAATAACGCATTCACATTCGCCCGCTTGCACGCACGTACGATCACTAGCACAGACGCACGCACTATCACACGCACTATCGCACGCACGCACGGACGCATGCTCGCATAATCGCTCGCTCGCACTCACGCATATTCCTCCACTCGCACACACGCACTATCGCTCGCTCGCACGCACGCACGCACCCACGATCACTCGCTCGTTCGCACGCATGCTTACATATTTGCTCGCTTGCAACCTCGCATATTCGCTCACTTGCAAGCACGCACGATCACACGCATTCACGCACGCACGCACGCACATTCGCCCGCTTGCTCGCATACACGCACGCATGCACATTCGCCCGCTCGCACGAACGTACGCACACTCACGCACACACATATATACAGTAGAATTTACGTTTCATTAATAGAATTTTTATATTTGCCAACATCTACTTAGTTTATACATTTATTTTGAAGGAAAACTTTCACTAGACTGTTTCATTACTTCAACTCCACATTTTTATTATCTATAATTATATCTAAATAAAATAAAAACTTTGGCTAAATTATCATAAAATTTTTAAACTACTTTTATATCATTAACAAATATAATGCATTTTAGTGTATGTAGATGTCTTAGTTCATTTCTATTCTAGGTAAAAACTTTGTATACATTAGGTATCTACAAAAACATTTACATAAGTATCTATATTTATGTAAATGTGTATAACAATGTTTACACAACATATAAGGTAATTTTGAAAAATATGAAATTACTACAGCTTACTTATCCGTTAGGCTTACGTTTTATACATAGTAGAGTCATGCAACAGGAATATTATGGTTGTAGAATGAATAGGTCGGTTTGAGCAGGGAATGACCATGTCCTCACAGAACACCGTAAAATAGCAGCTTAATGCTGCTACGTTTGGTGAGTACGTATGGCGAGTAAGGGAAGATTAATGTAGATGTCCTATAGGCCAAAGCATCCACTTATCATCAGGTGGACTGTGCTCGTTTATCACCTTTATTTTATAAAAAAAACTGTATAAATTGTTATAGTAATAAATATATTTGAATATTAATGCTTGGGGTACCGGCATCTCGTTTCGAAATGCGAGCGTACTGAAATGCGATTATATGTTAGTTGTTGTTATTTTTACAGAAACTCCCTGCTGATATTCGTTCTAATGATGGTGCTACATATTGTGTTCAATTACTTCGCCGTGCGTGCAGTTTGTCTGAGAACTTTAAACGAGCCAAGGTTCCTGCAAGTCATCGACACATATCTGAGAAAGGAAATGATAGCAGCCCCCTGTGAGGTTAACAGAAAAGAACCGATTATATTCTATCAATTGGGACCAAATTTATTAGGTAAGATTTACATTATCTTAGTAAGGTGTGAGTATCAACCATCCATAGATCTCGGGAAACTAAAGATTAAACCCAAGAAAATGAAGAATGTGTGTAAAGCCCCGTCCCAATGGAGCGATAGTGATTACTGATTGCCAAAACATATATATGATAGTTCGTGTCTTTCGCGGGATAAAAATTCTTTATACGCCAAAATTATTTTATTTTTAACGTAAATTATGTCAAATTTAAATAAAACTTAGTGACAGCACGCAATCAGTTACTAGTTATTGAGTAAATCTAGGTTGTAGTAATAAAACCGATGCAAATTTGAAAAAAATACCCTAAGCTGTTTATCTCTTTTCACTAAATAACAATAACAAAAAAACAGTTATAGAGATAATTGATGCTTGAGTAAGTCAACGATTATAAGGTCATTCAGTTTTGTCCCTATTTGCCGCATCTAATTGAGAATAAAGTGTTGGAGTAACTGTGTTTTTTCTTCTAGCGAGAAAATATTTTGCTACTATGTATTTGAAAACTTACAGCACTTAGAATGGTAATAATTTAAGATTGATCTTAGTAAAAAATTTAGATTGATCTTAGTAAAATTCTGTTCTATATTAATTGTAATCTGAGTAACTGCTTTGTGCGTGACACGATAAAAAGTAGCCTTCTGGCGCGGCGATTATGTACAATTCCTTTTCTTGAATAACACTATTTATAGGGTTTTGTCGCCTTTAATTCACTTGTTTTTAACTTCCGACGTTTCGAATGCCTTGCAGCACTCATAGTCACTGGGCGCTCCCCTTATCCCGTGTTTTATTTTTTTTACTTAAATAGCCACACAACTTACAAGCCATCTTTTTCTCAAGGTAGGGTCGTTAAGTCTATTATAATCAAAAACTTGGCCGCCAGATGTGAAACATTAATGAAAACCAATAAAGAAGTATTGAGTAAAACAAAAAACAATATTAAAAGAAATACAAAGTGTGTATACCAGCAGTGAACGCGTTAAGTATACTATAGTCGAACAAAACGGCACACGCAGTAAACAACTCACACAAAGAAGCAACGAAGTGTATAGTACGAGGGCGGCACTGAAAATTTCGGGAATCAAGAAAGTGACACAACATTACTATTTAAAAATGTATTTATTGCTTTTCGAAGTAATCTCCGCGAAATTTGACACATATTTCCATACGATGGAACCAATCATTGAAGTTGGGGTCTCCAAAATGGCCGTTTTGTAGGCGTCCACAGCTTCTTCAGGTGAAAAAAATCAGTGCAGATGAAAATCAGGAAAACAACTTTTTTACACCTAATTGTTCATGCAAGATTTGTATTTAACTCATGCCAATGTCTACAGTTGCCTGAATTTCGCGGTATGTCACATGTCGATCTTCCTCAATCAGCTTACGCACAGCATCAACGTTTTCTTGGGTGACTGCAGTTTTTGGACGACGTTGATGGGGATCTTCACTGAGCTTGACACGTCCCCGTTGAAATTCAGCAAACCAGCGATAAATTGTGGTTTTGGATGGGGCTTCATCACCAAATGCCACCACTTCGAAAGTCATAATAAATCATCGCTCTTGAATTTTCTCGAGTCAATTCCATTTTCTCAACGACTAAACAAGTTTGACAAAACCTTGTGACAAGACCGAGAATCTTTTTTTAAATAAATAAATGGTATTCGATTTTTAAAACCAAGGAGTTTTCAATTAAAAAGATTTTAATATGACAGGAACAGTGGAAATATTCCATTCCCGATACTTTTAGTGCAGCCTATGTATATACGTGGTTTTACTGCCAAGGCGCGTCCTAATTTAAATAGAGAAGGCAGTTGAGTACTACTAACTGCTTGGGCTTCTTTAATTAATTAATTTAAAATCAAACTCGTTCATGCCACTATTAGACTTCAAGATGCAATAAGCTGATTCAGCTTAGATCGGACTAAAATTAATAATTAAAAGATGATGGTATTCTGGATTAACTATGCATAGGTACATAAAACACCTCAGTGTGACCATGGGTGTTGCAATGTACTGGAAAATTTGGAAGTAAAATTAAACACAATAAAATCTGTAAAAGTAGTTTTATTCAATGTGTAGTGATTGCGTTAATATAAGAAATCATTGTGAATTCCTATCGTAATAAGTTTATTACTACATATATAGTGTTACTGTTACACATTTCAGATGTATTAATACTCTTCTTCTTCTTCACCAGACTGCGAACATGAGCCTCTCCCATTTTAGGAAAATTTGCATTAATGTTAACGCTTGGCAGATGTCTTGCAAATTTAACTTTGCTGGCAGTATATGGATGGTCTGGATATTTACGCCTGGCTTGTCTAGGTGGTTATAGCGCCATTATCTAAGGTTTTTGTGGCGTTTCTTACAATCTCCTCTAATGACACCCAAAGGACAAAATGATGTGATAGATTCTATCGTGCCGTAACTGCACGGTAAAGTTCTTATACTTTTATTATTTAATGTCCATATACAATGATGTATACAATAAACTAACTCTCATACTTCATTACAGATTTAAAGTTCAGTGGATTTCAAATAAAGCTGGGATATTCACTAAAACAGTTAGTAAAGGATAAGCCTGTCGCTTCCTATTTTAAAAAGATAAAGGAAATATACGAAGAACGAAATTATGTACTTAATCCTAGTATACGAGATCGCAATATGTACATACTGGTGAAAGAAAGTGCATCGACAGATGACATACTTTGTGCATACTTCCACGCGGTGTTACTTTCTGTTTTAATTTGCGCCATTAATGACGAAATAGTGGTAAGTGGTAATTTTATATACTTTTAATTTTAATAAATAGTACCTGTGTTTAAGATAAAATTGTAACTAGTTATTTGGGATGATTTTATAAACTCTAGTAGTGCTTAGTAGTTTATTCAGTTTTTATTTATTATTTGCTTAGTGATGTTTGATATGTATGTATCCACTTATCTAACCTACACTGTGTAGTGGCGATATAAGAATATCGACTACGCCCCATACCCCCATATCATCCGTAGTAGTCGTAAGAGACGGCAGAGGGAATTGAAACAAGAGATGGGCAGCGGTATCATTACAATAAAATCTCGAAATAATAAAAAAAACAGCTATGACAAATATTCTATCTATGGCGGAAACCTATGTTCAGCAATGGGCTTTTGTTACGGTGCGTACATATTATATAACATAACATGTTATATAACGTAACACACATGTTATATAACTAGATAGTATTTTTCTCTAGTCAATAAACTAGGACGTACCCAGTATCTATGTTTTTTTCTTTTGTTATTTAAAAGTACAACATTGTAAATAGCACTGCGGAACGGCAATGTCATATAACATTGTTATAATGCATTGTTATTCTAATGTGTACAGTATTGTTATATGTTGCAATGTTGAAAAACAATGTAACATCATAATGTGGACGTGTTATAAAACAAAAGTTACACAACATGCTACTTAACACAACGTACACACCCTTAGGCTGTTATGATAATGATCATTATCTAGTTACATTACAATAATAATAATAGTCCTTTTTTATAAACTATAAATTTATAAATTATAAAGCTTGTCTAGAATCCCATCTGAAGGCGAATTGGCAATATTCAAATTAAAACATAACATTATTTGCACGTATCTCTACCCTTGACAAGTGTGTATACATATTGTCTCTATTATCAGAAATTTTAATGCAACCATGTTTGTTATTTTATATTAAATGTAACTAAAAAGTTTTTTAGTATTTTGTAAATTTTTGCTGGCATTAATTTAAAGAATATGTGAAGCGTTTAACACGCGGTAGGAGTGAAACCATATAATAAATAATAATAGTACGACGTACAGAAGTTGTACTCTTTTGATGTTAACTTCTTGCCGTCGTTTTAATAGCCTACAAAAGGTTCTCGTAAACTGAATCGGGGTAGGTTCGCTGCAGTTTCCCCCTTGCTGGCGTATCGCGTGGAAAATTTTTTCTCCTAGTAAAGATAAAATGTAGATCTTCTTTTTTTAATCTATGTTTAGATATGTTATTTGGGTATTTTTAAATGTTTTTATTTTAATCGTATTGTTAGTACCTACACGTTGTTCGATTTATGGCAATAATGTTGCTAAGTATTTTCTTTGTAGCGTCTAATATCTCAATTTGGTAATCATTTAAGCTAAATGCTACTTGATTCTTGTTAATCCTTTTAGTTTTGGATGAATTAAGAACATGAAATAAATCGTTCATTGATATTACAAAATCTGCAGTTGATGTTGCTTCCTCAGGTAACATTTTTGCGTAAATATATGTTTTAAGTGCACCATACACACTAACTAAAAATTTGTGCGGCATATTTTACGCGCATTTTGTGAAAGTTAATGGTTCAATATGCGCATCCGTAACTTTTGGTACGAGACGTAAGTTTTTTTCCTTGTGATGTTTGTGCAATTTTTCTATATACATCCATAAATAAATTTTCCATCATAAAAAAAAACATTAGTAAGGAGATTATATCTCACACATTTGAGCATGTGCGGTACATCGGAAATGTATTAAATTTTATTGTTATTAAAATTAATATGGAGCTTTTCTATGGTTACTTATTTAATTTGTTTTGCATATCTGTCTGATCCCTGATCATATACAATAGCCATCACTTTTATACCTATTTGAAATAATTTAGATGTCTAACTTCGTTCATCCAGTGGTCCAATTCTTCTTAATGCTTGGTGCTTGTTAGTAAGGCGTAGGCTATTGCTTGGTTCCAATTAACTACTATTCCCCAAAGCATAATAACGTAAGCATTTGAAGCTGCTTCATTGGTTAAATTTCCATTAACATTATGAAGTCCAATTATTTCGTTATTTTTTTATCATAATACAAATGTCGCTTTAAAACCGTCTATCTACATATATTGTGCACTATTTAGTTGTCAAGAGTACTCGGATACCTAGACGTGCATGTATGAAGAAGGTATGTAAGGATCGTGACACTTGGCGATCTGTTCTCTCTGGCTACCCCGTCAGGGATTGTACTAAGTAAACAATTATTAAAATTTTGAAGCAATGGTATTAAAAATCTGGTCATCTATTTCTGGTCGAATATTTAGTTTCAATCTTGATAAGATACTTTCACTGGGCAGTTTTAATAATGCAGATTCAATGCAAACAATTTTTAATTCAGGATCATAGCGATTACCTTTATATTTATTTTTCAAGCTCTTCTGTCATTCTCTAAGCTTAGAAAGAATGTTCTAATTATTTTACCATCGTCATCATCGCCGGATGGAGCAAGTGAACTTGATTTTGAGACTTCTAATTGTATTTTCCATTGGTCTAGTTCATATTGTAATCGCTTTCTCTTAACTTCAGACTCCTGCAATTGTAAATGTAGCTTCCTTTTCCTTGATGTACCTGATGAAACAGCTTCTGGAGTTTGAGTCTGCATTTCTTTAAAGTTTGTGTCAGTTTGAGTCTGATGTTCGGTCATAGAAACATTTTTAGTTTTAACTACAGATAATATGTTTGTACGTGAATCCATGGTTTGTATAGATACGTCGGAACTTTCCCGAAGATTATCAGTTTTTGACGTATGTATGCATATATATGCATACTATAATGAAATCATCCCCCCCCCCCCCCCCAAATACGTAATACTAAAACGCTCCCTTTCTTTGAAATTTGTAATTCTGTCGTCAAATTTAAAAGAATTTCGCGCATTGAAGCCGCTATGGTGAAATCCGAGATCTCGCAGGTTCGATGTCCGGCAGCGACAATTTGGAAGTTTATAATTTATGTTTTTATTATTATGTATTAATTTATGTTAATATTTATACGGGTTAACAATAAAAATTGCAAAGTTAGCCCGCTTTCATCTCATGCATCATCACCATTCGCCAGGCGCAATCGCAGTGAAGTGTTAACTTTATTACAGAAAATTTTATTATATATTTTTATTATATATTTTTTTGTAATAGCGCCATCTACTTTATTTTATATGTAAATTCATTTTATCGAACAAAAATTGATTGACTCTCAAAGTGATACGTAAAATGGACGCTAGATGACCTAAACAGGATTAATTTAGTATAATATTCTATCTCATTCTCTCACAGACCAAATTCTATAGATGTATATGTGTGTCTTTTTTTCGTTTTGTAGTTTCAAATCATAACAATTATAATGAAGATTTCACTTCAAAAGTAAATTCAGAGGGCTGACTTTTTTTCCAATTTCCGAGGGCCAAGGACAAGACAATGGGCACATTGTCTTTCTACCCGCTGTCCAACAAGTGTAATAGTGAACCTAAAGAAATGACACCTTGAAAATACTTTCAGCCTCTGTACAAAGGCGCGATGGAGCGTCCGTTCGCGCAAGTATGCAAAGCGGTCCAGTCAGCTGCTTGGAGCCGGGAACCAACCAACGACACACAGTCCTCATGCACCGGTTTCGTTTATGAGCCGTCCTACGAACTTATGAGATATGTAGATAAGATAGTTCATAGCGAGTGGTACAAAGTGCAGGCTGGCCTCGAACATATCGGTATTTATTATATTTTATTTGTTTTTTTTTTTTATAGAATAAGCGTGACAAATGAATCTACCTTACGGTAAAGTGGATAATGTGGCGCATAGACATCTACATCTATCTCTGAATAAGAAACAAAATGCAGATGTCTAAGATGAAATGCCCTGTTTCCAGAAAAAGGGGTCTCCGATTCTCTACACTCACCATATGAATCACAGCAGCGTTAAGCTGGTATTTTGTGTGAGCGTGATCTTTCCCCGGTCGAGCCGACCCATCTGTGCCACAAGTATACAAGTGATATAAAACACATGCAGACATGCAGGTTTCCTCACGATGTTTTTCTTCCCTTAGCTCCCGAGCTACCACGGTTCGACTCTAGTATGTACAACACGGATATAATATTTAAACAGTTTCTGAAATCCGATTATATTATATGATCTTTTTATATTTTTCTTGCAGGTTGGGATCTTAGTAAACATCTCTTAATTGTTGATGAATGGCGAATATGCAGTCGAACTATAAATCCGGATGCGATTTCAATGGAGCGCCTAAATAAATTCGATTCAGTCGTTGAACCCAGTAAAATTTCGCTTAGCAAAGATTTAGATCTAGCTTCATCGGAGGAGATGTTTGATACCAGAACTTTTACGATTGAACCGGAAAGCTCAACACCGAAAGTATCTGAACAGAATTAAAAATAATTTACACGAGCAAAAGATGTATTTTTGCGCACTGCATGTGAAATACCTCACCATACCCTTATTTTTTAGTAAATTTACTGATATATTAAGTGGGAACAACTTGAATATACAATTAAACTGATAAATGAACACAAGAAGGTACAGTCATA